>JAESUZ010002727.1:0-599042 GCA_017311185.1 Proteles cristata cristata | reverse complement strand
GGGGCCACGGGGCCCTGTGGTGGGGACCAGGTGGAGCCAAGTGGGGGGTCACCTGAGCCTACTCCGACCTCAGAGCTGGGGGCACACGGTGGGGGTCCCTCCCAGGCTGGTCTGTCCACTGCAGCGGCCTGGGCCCCCCGACAGGTGAGTGGGGTGGGTGGCCAGGTCTCTCCCTGTGCCTGCAGACCCGGGTCTGCCCTGCAGGCCACAGGGACGGGAAGACACAGGCTGTGCTCCTGGGGGGGGGTCAGCTCTCCTGGGGGGGGTCAGCCCCCACCGGGCAGGGGACCCAGGCCGCCCACTGTGTCCCTGCAGCGAGGACAGCTTCCTGGTGCAGGACTACGCCCACGTGGAGCACATCCGGGTCCAGAAGATGGAGCCCTCCGACCCCTCCCTGCTGGGGGGCGGCGGCCGCAGCTCCTGCGTGCCGCACCCCTTCCAGGTGACGCTGCTGCACAACAGCGAGGGCCGCCAGGAGAGGATCGTACTGTCTGCGGACTCCGCGTGAGTGGGGGGGGCTCCCAGGGGAGGGGCTTCATGACTCCCCCGAGTGGGGAGGCCAGGGGAGGGGCTTCATGACTCCCTGGGAGTGTATGCAGGGCTCGCAGGGGGCGGCTGGGGATAGCCTTGTCCTCACGGAGCTCACGCTTCTGGGAGGGGACACGTCAGCCACAGAACGAGCAGCTGGACAGCCAGCTGTGTCTGGGGGTCCAACCAAGCAGGAAAACAAGACCGGGAGGGGGGTGCCAGGTGGGGGCTCCTGACTGGCAGAGGCACTGCGAGTGCAAAGGCCCTGGGGCAGGAGGCCTCTGCCGAGAAGCAGCCACGAGGCCAGTGGAGCTGGAGTGTGGGTGCCGGTGGTGGGGGTGGTGAGGTCAGAACAGACTGCGGTGGGGGGTGGGGCAGCACACAGGGAGGTGCTGGCAGGGAGGCGGCTCAGCAGACAGGGGAGGGAGGAATGGTGGGCTTGGGGCCCGGCACCGGGGAACAGGGCAGCCTGGGTTTTGGGGGTGCAGCTGCTGCCTGTGACCCTGGGCGGGGTCGGCCTGTCCGGGTGAAGCCTGGCTGCCGCCCCTCTTTCCCTGTGGCTTCCCACACCCGCCCCCCAGGGAACTGGTTTGTGGGGGTCGCAGAAGGGCGCCAGGGCCGCGTGGACTCCACCACCGCGGGTCAGAGCTCGGGGGCTGGGGGCGCCCCAGGGGCCCCGGGGAGGACTGTGACCCCCGTCCCTGCACTGGGCTTGGGCCTTGTGAAGCCAGAGGTCCCCCGGCTGGCGGGATTGGCCTCGGCCTCACCCACGCTCTGTCCCACCCCAGGAGTGACCGGGCCCGCTGGACCGTGGCGCTCACGCACAGGGAGAGGCAGGGCCCCGCCAACAAGGGAGGTGAGTGCTCTCGCGGCCCCTTCCCCGGCTCGGGCAGGGGGGTGGCATGGAGCGAGGAGGTATCGTCCGGCCTTTGCGCCACCGCCTACCCCCAGGGCCGCCTGCCCGGGTACGTGTGTATCCGTCTGTGCGCGCAGACCCCGCTCTGTCCCAGGGCCTCCTCGTCTGCACTGGGGAGAGGTGACCGGAGCAGACGGAGCCGGCTGGCCCACAGATCCGTCACCCTGGCTCCGGCCCTGCCCCGTAGAAGCCACGTGCCCCCTCTGCCAGGCGGGAGCAGCCTGTCCGTGGCCTCCGGAGGGAAGCTGCCACGTGTCCCCAGCCCGTGTCCCCAGCCCAGACCCCGCCGCGACCAGGCCACGGGGGATGTGCTGGGAGGTGGAGCCCACGTCCCCGCCGGAGAGCCCTGCTGACACCCCGCCCGCCCCGCAGACCTGCCCCAGGTGGAGGTCACCAGGGCCTATCTGGCCAGGCAGGCGGACGAGATCAGCCTGCAGCAGGCGGACGTGGTCCTGGTCCTGGAGGAGGAAGACGGTGAGTGTAACGGGGGGCGGGGGGCAGGGGGGCCAGGCCCAGGGGTGGGTGCTACTCCACCAGCCCTGCAGGGGTGCAGAGCGCCCCGGTGCGGGCAGTCCACCCTGAGCCTGGCCCCCTGAGCAGTGTCTGCAGCTGCTTGTGGGGGCCTGGGGCATCAGGGGTGTCTTCCAGTGTCCCCGAGTCACAGGATCAGAATCGGGTTTTGTCGCTCTGTCGTTAGTGGGTGGAGGGCGGCTCTGCTTCTCCCGCGCACCCCCTACATGCCTGCACGGGGCCTGCGCGGCTGTCTGGACGGAGTGCAGCCCCTGTGACCCGGAGCCAGGTCCCCTCTCCCCCGGGGCAGGAGCGGGCGGAGGTCTGCTGTAAGGGAGGGGCCGAGGCCTGGTGCCTTCTGGAACAGCCGCTCAGGACACCGCAGCCCTGCCCTGTGCTCGGGCCCTGCCCTCACCCGCCCCACATCTGTGTTCAGGATGGTTGTACGGCGAGAGGCTGAGAGACGGGGAGACGGGCTGGTTCCCCGAGGACTTTGCCCGGTGCATCACCAGCCGCGTGGCCGTGGAGGGCAACGTGCGCAGGATGGAGCGGCTGCGTGTGGAAACCGGCGTGTAGCCCGCTGGCCCGGCCCCCGGAGCCCGACTGTCCGCGGGCCTGCCCGCCGGCTGCAGACGCGCCCGGGGAGGGGGATCACACGCGCCGTCGCCTCCCCGCCCGCTCTCAGGGCCTCGCCAGCCTGGCCCGCGCCCCCCACGCATCCCGTGCGCCTGTGGCACCGCCCTGCAGGGCGTGTGACTTGACGCAGGGCGTGGGCCCAGCTCCCTCCCTCGCCTCTCCGGCCCCCCGCGTGGGACAGAAGGCCGGCGTGTCCAGGGCGGAGGGGGTCCCGCCGGAGGGGGCCGGCTCTGTGGTGCCAGAGCAGAAATCCCAACTGAGGTTTTCACAGACATTAAAGTATTTCTTTAACGCTTGCTTTTCCATGGGAGTCTGCGCCTCGGGGGAGGCCAGGGGGGTCCCTGCAACACTCCCAGGGTGCCCCCGGCCAGGACGGGCCCCCCGTGTGTGGTCGGCTGTGTCGGGGCCTGGGGACCTGTTTGGCCCTCATTCCTGGGCGCCCCGTGCTGGTCTGCGGCCTCGGGCTGACTGTCCACCTGGAACGTGGTAAGGAAGGCCAGCCGCTCCCTGCCCCCCACGCTCCCTGGCAGGGCTCAGCCTGGCTAGTGGGTCTGGGGGCTCGTCTGGGATGCCCCACCAGCCCCCACCTCCCTTATGGCCCATCTGCTCCCCCAGGACCTGGACATGCAGGTGGGGAAGATTCCTCTGTCCACACCCAGGGGCCCTCTCGGCTTGGGCAGTGCTGTCTTGGGGTGGGGGCTCCCCAGATCCCACTGGAGCTCCAGTCTGAAAGCCAGGGGTGCGATCCCCACTCCCAGCCAGAAGGGGGTGGTCGGACAGGCCTGCCCTGTGCCTCCCCCAGCCGGAACCCAGCCGGGTGGGGAGGGGAGGCCAGGCGTGAGCCAGCTGGAGGGCCCCGTGGGGCTAAGGGGCTGCCCCAGCTCTGCCCACGGAATGGGGGAGAGGTGTAGCACCAGGAGGGGCGAGCGCGCCTCCCCACTGACCTCCAGGGTGACCTCCACGGCCGCAGGCAGGCGGAAGGGCCGGGCCTGGGTCAGAGCGCAAGCAGGGGTTTTCCAGGACGGGGCTGGGGTCTGCAGCTGGGTCTGCACAGAGTCAGCCCCCCATAGCTCCTCCCACTCCCTGCACGGGTGGTGGTCTGGGACCTCGACTTTCCCACCTTTTCCCGGAGCTGCCGTGGGGCCGGCTGGTGGCCGAGGCCAGGCGTGTGCACACGCGTGTGCACCTGTGCGTGTGTGCCAGGCAGGGGTGGGGGCGGCATGCTGTGGAAGCCCAGCTCTCTCGAGGGAGGCCCGCCTTCTCCTTCCCCCAGCCGACCCCCGCGCTCCTCGGAGAGGGCAGGCCTGTCCACTGCCCCCCTCCCGCCTGGAACCTTTCCAGTTACTGAAGCGAAGTGGGTTTGGAAAGCCCTGAGATCATACCTCAGTTTCCCCACCTCAGACCCCACCTCGGGTCCGCCGCGGTCTGCGCAGTGGCTGGTTGGAGCCTCATCCACCTTGCAAGCAAGGAGTAAGGTGCTCAGCCAGGAGGAGGGACATCCGGGGACCCTGGGGCGGAGCTGGGCCCCCCTCTTCCACCCTGCGCAGGGCCAGACCAGACCAGCTCGGGACAGGAACCTCTCAAAGCAGGATCAGGAAGCACAGGACCCCGGCTGCTTGGAGGCCTGGAGGAGACCAGGCGGGTGGGGGGCGGGGGTGGGCATGGGCGGTGGGGGTGAAGAGTCGAAGGCCAGGGCTTCCCCAGGTGCCTGTGCCCACTCGAGACCCTCTGAGGGGCCTCCGCTTAGCTTGAGGTCTCTCCCCAAGGCCAGGGCAGGCCAGCAGGGACCCCGGGCCCCTCCCAGCCCGGACCCTGGCTGCTCCCCATCGGAGGCCGCTCTGATCTGCCTCCAGCCCAGCTGGCCTCTTAAGACCTCC
Organism: Proteles cristata cristata; assembly: GCA_017311185.1. NCBI lineage: Eukaryota > Metazoa > Chordata > Mammalia > Carnivora > Hyaenidae > Proteles > Proteles cristata. Next base: position 594,575 of record JAESUZ010002727.1, on the reverse strand, counting down.
GATGACCTTTCGCCCGTGGCAGTGCCAGCACTGGACCCCCTGACCCCCAGATGCCACGGGGCTGTGAGCCCTGCCACGCCTGCTCTGCCGGGGAGGGGTCTCCAGCACTCTGGCCCTGCCCCTCTTCTCTGCCGCGGCACCGCCCCTTTTGCTCTGGGGTCGGTGGCTTCAGGCAGGGCCATCGAGGCTTCCTAGGACATCAGCCAACCCCAGTGGGCCCAGGGGGAACAGACACCAAGGTGCCCCAGCCCGACCACTTCCTGTTACAGCCACTCCGGAACATTCCACGGCCTTTCTGCAGGGAGGCCCCACCCCCATCGAGCGCCCCTGGTGGCTGGCGGGGGCACTGCGACTGGGCCTGCAGCCCTGAGGACCTCCAGTGCCCCCCGGTGTCCACGGAGGGACCCCAGCATGCCTGGGACTCCCCAGTCCCAGGGCCTCAATGGGAGCCCCGGACCCTCGATTCTTGCTCCTTCAACGCACAGGTCAGCGTTTTCACCCATACGTCCTTTGGCCCCGGGCATCCATGAACCCTGCCCACGTTGCCACCCCTGGTTACTGTCACTATGCCCGAGATCAGCCCCTGCCCCCCAGCTGCCCCCTGCAGGCCCATCGTGGGGCTCTCTGGGCAGGGGGCGCGTCAGACCAGGGCCTCTGCCCCCCTGCAAGTCTGCTGATTTGGTTCAGGGCTCCACGCACCCTGTCGCCAGATCAGCCGCCTGGCGTTGGCGGGTTTCCCCGGCGAGGTGAGGGAGGTGAGGGGCGTCTGCTTTGTCGTTTCCCAGTTGGTCATGGCCTCCGCTGAGGCACAAGCGATTTCAAAGGGCTTATACGTTTCATATGAAGCACATGCTCTTCATGCCCCACGCCGCCGATCCTTACTCGTCTGGCGGCCCCTCCGGCTCCTCCTCAGCTTTGCCCCCTGGTCCTGCCCCCCGACCACCACGCCACACTCCGGTGTCTCGCGCTCACCGAGTGCGGCCCGGCGCCTGCCGGGCCTGGGCCAGGAGACACGCTGGCTTTCCGCTCCTTCTGCAGTGTTTCCCGGGCCCTTCGCAGGCCCCGTCTGGGGGTCCGGCACAGAGCAGGCGGTGCCCCATCTCCCCCACTGCGGGTTCTCCTGGGGAAGGCCAGCCAGAGTCGGGGGCTCTCAGGTCAGGGCCAGGGAGATGCGGAGCACGGGCAGGGGACGGTGGGCCCCCTTGGGTGTGCTGGGCGGGCAGGGCTGGCCCGCATCGCTTCGCTTCGAGACCGGAGCCCTCGGCTTCTCCACCAGGCTTGCGAGAGACCCTCGGCACGTGACCACGGCCGGCAAAGCTCTGTCTGTGCCCACCCAGTCCTCCTAGAACCCCTGTGCTAAAGAGAGGAATCCTGTAGAATGCTCTTTCCGCTTCCGTCAGGCAAGCATCTGATTTCTCATCTCACAAGTACATGGAGGCATTTTGTGATGTCACGCTATCCAGCCGTCTTATGTGCAATTCCCACGGGATCAGGTCATTACTTTTTGAAGATTTCTGAGTGGCTCGTGTTTAGGATTAGGACTTCTGCATCCCGTGATGGGTCTGGGGTCTCCTTTCTGTGTACCACCCTCACGTGGTTTCAGAACCAGGTCGATAACTGGCCCCATGAACTGAGGTGAGCTGCTTTTCCGTTTTACAGAGTTTCTGGAACAATTCCTATTAAACAACTTCATGGGGTCTTGAAACTCAGGCACCAACCACCTAGACGGGCATAAGCCCAGGCCCTCCTGGGGGCGGTGATGGCTTCCATTACTATTTGTGTTTAAGAAAGTTACACTGGTTTACGCAACTTTGTACCTCCATCATCAATCCTGGCATTTCATATTTTCCCTCAAAACCTACCCATTTTTTAAAAATTTCGTTACTTATATGTAATCATTCTTAAGATCATCTTTATGTCTTTCTCTCTGTTGCGTCTGTAAGTTAATTCTCCCTCCTGTATCTTCTCTTCGTGTTTAAAAATAATATAAGCAGTTTTAAGTGTTGGCTCAGGTCATGATCTCAGGATTCATGGGCTCAAGACCTGCATCAGGCTCTGTGCTGACAACTCAGAGCCTGGAGCCTGCTTCGGATTCTGTGTCTCCCTCTCTCTGCCCCTCCCCAATTCGTGCGCTCTCTCAAAAATAAAACATTAAAAGAATGTTTTTAAATTCTCAAGCTTGCTAGTTTTTTTCCTCCTTATTCACCTTCAATGCAATGTTAGGTTTGTGAAGTGCCCCATCATTCTCCACTTGCTGAGTGTAAAGTTTATATAAATAAATTCTGTATATATGAATATATGAGCATAAGCTTACATATATACCACACATGTTAAAGCTTATTCAAACCTTATCATTGGTTATGTTCTGCTTGCTTAACGTATTGCTTTTTTTTTTTAAATGTTTTATTTATTTCTAGGAGAGAGAGAGAGACAACGTGAGCAGGGGAGGGGGTCAGAGAGAGAGGGAGTCACAGACTGAAACAGGCTCCAGGCTCTGAGCTGGCAGTCAGCACAGAGCCCGACGGGGCTCGAACCCACGAACCGCGAGATCATGACCTAAGCGAAAGTCGGACGCTTAACCGACTAAGCCACCCAGGTGCCCCAACGTATTGCTTTTTTAAAGAACATGTTAAAATCACCCGCTGTCAGTCTATTTCTACCTGTTATATTGTCACCTTTACGAATTTCCAAGCGTCTGCTGTTATGTGCATTACGTACACGTATTTATATATTCACTTATGATGTTCTTCACCCAAATACGTTAAAACTCCTACCCCAGCTTTCTTTTGATTTACTTCGTAAGCTCAAGTTTCGTCCTTCGAGGCGTGCCTCTAACAGTCAAAATACTGTAGCGTAACATCGAGTACAGCCCACAGACCTGGGTTTTGATGTCCCTTGTAACCACTCACGGGGCTTTGCTAATCTTTCTTACTCCCCACCTTCCACCGGAGATGGCATTCCCTCCGGGTGCCTGAAAGGTGGCCCGTTCTCGCAAGAAGGGACCTTGCTCGTTACGTGTCCGCACTCAGGTGTCTGTGGCTGTCACCACGGTCTGTGGCTTCCCGATGTCCCTCACCAGCAGGGAGGGCCCGAGCACACTCTCCCCTCCCCTGCGCCACACGCTCTCGCTCGTGTAACGTGAATCCCTGATTCTGTCACCAGGTTGTGCGGAACTGTGGGGACATGTCACTGCACCTTCCTGGGCTCCTTTCTCTCCTTGCTGGTGAGCATCCTCTGAGTGCATCTTGAGATCAGGCTTTCGAGGGTTAGCCCACTGGGACCTTGGAGTCCCAAGAAGAACCCTGACTTTGTTTTCCCAGATACTTTAACAGTACGTAAATTTCGAGTGTCAAATATTTTTCTTCCGTGCTTTGAAAACAGAGCATCTCCGCCTCAATTCCAGAGCTTCCATTGCCAAGTCTGATGTGTGGATTTCCCTTCTCTTCCAGACGTTTTAGAATCTCTCTTTGCTGGTGATTTTCTTAAAATTCTTTGGATCGTACCTTTTTTACTTTTATGTGTTGAGTGCTTTCCGCCCGGGATGGTTCCCTTCTGACGCGAGAACTTCTGCTGTTGCTTCATGTCCTGTTTTTCCTTCTTGTTCTAGAGCTTCATTTAGAAGGATGTTAACACCTCCCCTTCTCTATTTCTGCTAACCTTCCTCTCTGGTCCCCTGGCCGCTCCCAGCCGGAGGCCGCTCTGATCTGCCTCCAGCCCAGCTGGCCTCTTAAGACCTCCGATGACCTTTCCCCCGTGGCAGTGCCAGCACTGGGCCCCCGACCCCCAGATGCCAGGGGGCTCTCTCGTGGCCCCCATGCTGCCTCCAGACCGAGCCTTATCCCAGCCACGCCCGCCACGCCGCCCCGTGTCCTCCTGTGACTGCCGCTTCCTGTATGTCACCAATCTGTCCCCTCTTGTCCCTCCTGAGGCATTTATTACATTTGCTTTAAAACCTTAACACAGTGGCCCGTCCATTGGCTTCCTCTGCCATGGCCATTCACTAGTCGTCTGTTTAAGGGGACAGGGCGGCTCGTCCAGAGATGCTTTGCCCTGAGGGGATCTGTGTTGAAGGGAAGGGCCGAGGGGGTGACAGCCCACACCCCAAGAGTCCGGAGTAACCTTCTGGGTCCTGCCCACTCCACCGAAGTTCCTCACCCTCCACCGTTCCCGCCCTGAGGACAGGAAGGGAGGGGAGGGGTCCCCAGCCCCCCCGCCCCCCCGCCCCCCCGCCAACACCCCTGCCCTCGGCCCACGTCCTCTGGGAGGGGCCCACACACAGAGCAGCCCCTGCGTGCCCCTCCAGGGCACCAGGAACCAGGACAAACTCCAACCTTCCTCGAGTGCCACCCACACGTCGGGGGAGGGGCAGCGGCCAGACGGGGCCCCCCGGGGCAGGAGGGGATTCCTGCCGAGCACGGGCATCGGGCGCAGCGGGAGGCCACCACAGTGAGCCCCAAGCAGTGAACACACGGGCCACGAGGACGCGGCTGCTGCTTTCTTAAATTACTGGGGTTCACAGGTACCGGAGCCCCGCTCAGAGGCCCCTCAGAGCCCAAAGTCCCGCGTCAGGGTTTCGTGGGGCAGGAGGCGGGCAGGCTTCTGGTGGCCCGGCTGCCCATAAATACTTTTACATAAATACAGTGGGCTGCGGCCCCAGTGAAGGGGCTGAGCACAGCAGTCCCAGGGCCTAGCACCGGAAGAACCTGCCCGGAGGGCAGGGGCCCCTGCCGCGCCGCACCCGCACCCGCGCCGGCACCTGCCCTCAGTCCTGACCCGGGGAGGCAGGGCTTGCTCGGTCCACTCGCCCGGGCTCCCTGGAGCTCGGCCAGCCGATCCTTGCAGAGGGAGGGGCCGCATGGCTGTGCGTGGCCCTCGGAGACGAGGCTGGGGCTGGAGTCCTGGCCCACGGGCGCCCCTCCTCGTCTTCGTCAGAGCATCTGGGGGACGGCTTGCTGGAGGGCTGCCTCTGCGCTAATGTTTCTGTGCCCTGCTGCTGAGCCCAGGCGCTGGTCCGTTAGAGGCTGGTTGTGAGGCCGCTGTAGGGACAGGGGAGGGAGGGTCAGCCCCGGGGCATGTGGAAACTCCTGACCCGGCCAGAGTTCTGGGCTCACGCTTCGGGTGTCCCCTCCTGCCCTTCCAGCTCCAGGCTGATGGAGGGGAGACGCCCGACCCTTCGTCCCAGCTTCCGCACGGCCCCGTGTCTGAGGTCCAGATTCTGGACCGCTCACCACCCTGTGGGGCCTGGATCATATGTAAGTGCACAATCCTCATCCCTCCTCTGGCCTCAGTCTCCTGGTAACAGACCAGTGACACCGCAAATGCCACTCTGCCACTGAGGCCTGTAGGGCCCTCCCTGGCAAAGCCTCTCCCCCTCCTCAAATGAAAGCCCCCACCACCCCCCTCTCCCTCAGTGGCCAGTAGCATGGAGGGCTGGGAGATGGGCCTTGAGGCTGGATGGAGAGGGATTTTACTAGAAGCCAGCCGATCCACTCCAGGGAAGGGGGCAGGGCCCAGAACTGCAAGGCAGCAGGCCTCGCCTCTCCTCCTTCCCACCGGGCTCAGGGGTGACCCAGGTCCCAGACCTGGCTACCTGTCCAGACTGCTAGGACCGCCCTGCGGCCCGCGGTGCAATACCACAGCCGACCACCAGGTGCCGCCGTGAGTGGCGCTCGGTCCGGAGTGGCAGTCCTGCAAGCCCCGCCTCCACCGCCCAGGCCCCGCCCCGCCGGCCGTAAGACCCCGCCCCCAGGACCCTAACACTGTGGGCCAGGGCTGCCTCAAGAGAGGCTCAAAGCGTCCAGCCCCCATTTGGGGTTCCCAGCCGAGGACCGGTCTGGAATCCCCACTCAGCCTGGCTCCTGGCTTCACCGGTCTGTCCCCACTGGTCCCAGGCACGACCTTCTCCGCACACGTACGCCTTCCCCTCAGCAGGCGGGGTCTGGGCAAGCTGACCTCGGAACCCCAGGGGCACCCCAGGGTTCTGCCTGCAGACGCACGTTGCGGAGGGGGGGGCCGGGAGGCCACGGCACAGTCCCTGCCCCTCCCCCACCGCCTGGGGGTGCAGGCGGGCACACAATGGCGCACCACCCCGCTCTGGCTCATGCACGCAGGGCAAGGGGGGGAGGGGTTGAGGGCCGGGTCAGCGGTCGCTGCTCCAAAGCATCCAGGGGTCGAGGGGTTGAGCCCACCCTTGCCACGGTCTAGGGCCGCCGTGGGCTGCTGGCACGGCAGAACCTTGCCCCACAGTCCACGCCTCGCCCAGCAGCAGCCGTGGGGACGCCGGGGGTACCAGGCTGGGACGATGATGTCCTCGCCGGGGTGCCCGGCCCAGTCCGCCCTGTGTGTGGGGAGAGGGATGGGGTCCCGGCCAGGGGAGGGGCTGAGAAGCCTGTCGCCCTCCCTCCACCCCGGGGAGCCTGACTCACCTTGCTGGCAGGTGGGCCCTGTGTAGCCGTCCATGCAGTGGCACTGCCCACTGAGTGGGTCACAACTGGCCCCAGCCCCGCAGCTGCAGCGCAGGGCACAGCCCGGCCCGAAGAAGCCCGGTCTGCAGTCTGCACGCAGGGTGGAGCAGGAGACACAGGCCTGAGTGTCCGTCCGCTGGCCCTGCCCTGCCCTGCCCTGCCCTGCCCGGGGGACCCCAGGCCCTCTGTGCAGGAGTGTGAGGGGGCGGAGGCCTCGGGCCTCGCTTCTCCTGCCCCACGTGAGCTCCCACCCTGGAAAGCAGGTCCCGGGCACCTGGCCAGCATCACCACCCCACTGCCCGCCCGGCCCTAGGGCTGTCAGGGACACTCCTCCCCGGGTCAAGATGGGCGCACGACCGTGAGCTCACGTGTGTGGCGGGCACTGGGCAGCCCCTCCTCCACCCAGGCAGGTCTCCGCCCCACCTAACTGGGCCCCTGTTCCGGCCAGAGAGCAGGGTGCCCCCTCCAGGAACTGCCCCCGCAGAGGGGTGGGGTGGGCACAGGGGGTAGCGTGCCCCGCCAAACGGGACCCCAGACTCACCACGGTCACAGGAAGCCCCCGTGCGCCCCGGGGGGCAGAGGCACTGGCCGGTGACGGGGTGGCAGGGTGCCCCTCCCTCACAGTCGCAGCGCTGGCGGCAGCCCTCTCCAAACGAGCCTGGTTCACACCCTGGTGGGGGCACTGGACTCAGTGTCCCCCCATCCCCACGCCACACTGGGCAGGGCGGGGGAGCACACGGGAGCGCCGAGCACTCACCCCTGTCACAGAGCTGGCCGTAGAGGCCGGCGGGGCAGACACACTGGCCGCTGACGGGGTGGCAGGAGGCTCCGTGCTGACACTCACACGCCGCCCGGCAGCCCGCCCCGTGGAAGCCGGGGGGACATGCTGAAGGGAACCCGCGTTAGAGCCCCTGCCTCAGTTTGCCCGGAGTGAGCAGGGGCCCTGGTTCCGAGGCTCGTGACGCCCCTTCCCCCACCCAGGCCTGGCTCGCCGTCCGGGCTGGGAGCCTCCTGGGTGGGAGGGCCGGCTGCTCTCACGTGACCCTGAGCCCCACACCTCCGGCCTGGGGGTCCCGCGGGGAGGAACGGGGACAGCGGCCCCCGCAGCGGAAGCCCAGGGGCGGATGCCAGGCAGCCCCCCCACCCGGACTCACGGTGCTGGCAGGCCTGCCCGTAGAAGCCGGGGCCGCAGCGGCAGGCGCCCGTGGCCGGCTCGCAGGTGCCGTTGTTCTGGCAGGAGCACTCCAGGCGGCAGGCGGCACCGTAGCGACCGGGGGGGCAGGCTACGGGGACAGCGGGCAGGTCAGCCTCCCGCAGGGGGGAGCGGGGGCGCCAGAGACGCCCCCTCCCCCACCCCCGCACCAGCCTGACTTGAGCGGCCTCAGGGGCCTTGCCCAGACCCGCAGCAGCAGCTGAGCCCCACGCTCTCCCCGGGGCCCCCAGAGCCACTGCCTCCCCGAGGCCCTGACCCTCCGGCCGCCCGCAGGCTCACCCAGCTCACAGCGCGGCCCCGTCCAGCCCAGGCCGCAGGCGCAGCTGCCGTTGGCGGCCTGGCACAGGCCCCCGTTTCTGCAGGCGCACACGTGCTCGCAGCTCGCGCCAAACCGGCCCCGAGGACAGCCTGGAGGCAGAAGTCAGGCACTGCTCCCAGCTCTGGCCCAGGGCTGGGCGCGCTCTGGGGACACGGCCCCACCACGTCAGGCCTTCCATCGGCAGGCGCTCCCGGGGCCTGCTGGCACCAGTCTCGGCCCCCGGGCACACGAGTGCCGGGAGCGACACCAGCTGCGTCCCGCCCATGCATCCGCTCCCTCGGTTAGCAAACGCCAGGGCTGGCTGAGGGCCAGGGACGATCGGGATGAAAGGAGCCAGAGGCCTCTGAGGGCTGGGAGTGCCTGCCCAGCTGGCAGGAGGTGGTCAAGGAAGCCTTCCTGGAGGTGGTGGCCCTCTGCACAGGCACATCCTCTGGGCTGCCACACACTCCAGTGGCCCCTGATGGTAACACGACTGACCCGTGGCTGCCATACTTCCCTGAGGGCTGAGAACGTCCGGGCTGCAACCCGGGCCATGAGGCTTACGACTCTTTGCTGCCAGTGGCTAAGAATGGGGGCCGGGGGTCTTCACTGACCCCCTGAGGAGGACTAAAGAAGAGCAGAGAGCTCAGACCTACCCGGGTGTGGGGGCCAGGCCCAGGGCTGTAGCTGTGACAGTGGGGACCGGCTGCCATCACGGGCACGAGCCACCCCTTGTCTCCCCGCGCCCCGTGCCCTGTGCTCCAGGCCTCCCGCTACCGGGGGCCCCTGCCTCTTGGCCCAGCCGGACCCTGTTCCCAGGGGACGTGAGCTAGGACGTGGCTCTGTCCTCAGACGAAACGGCCGCTTGCCCCCCCTGCTGGGAGGGTCTGGCTTGGAACCGGTTCGGCCCCCACGAGCCCCGTGGGGTTGCCGGAGGCCGTCCGCGTGAGCGTAGCACCCGGCTCTGGGCCCGCTTCTCCCCTGGGCGGCCACGGCGTCACCCCCTCGGCCCCACTCCCGAGGGCTGACGCGGACGGCGGCGGGCGGCGCGGGTGCTCACCGTGCTCGCAGTGGAGGCCAGTCCTCCCCGGGGGACAGGTGCAGCCGCCAGTCACGGGGTCGCAGGCCGCTCCCTGCCCGCACCCGCACACACGTGCACACCCAGGGCCGAAGCGGCCCTGTGGACAGGCTGCGGGAGGAGACAGGAGGGTGCCCACCGCCGCTGGCTCCCTTCTCTCTGCCACGTCAGCCCGGGGACAGGACGGGGCGGGGGGGGGGGTGCTGTCTGGCCCGGAGAGGCCGGGGCGACTCCTCCCGTGCCCCTACCGCCCTGGCATCTCCCCTCCACCCGCAGGTCTGCTGGGCCCAGGCCTGCTCTGCGGTGACAGTGACTCACCGCTGCCCCCACCACACCCCACCCCCAGCCCCGCCAGGCTCCCGGACGGGCAAAAAGTCCCCACGTGACTCAGGGCAGGGCCCTTTCCTCAGCGGGGTGCCCGGCCAGCCTCTGCACAGAGAGGGGGACAGAGTTGTCCCACAGGGACACCAGGGTCACGACACCCCCCACCTTAGCCCGGCCTGGCGCCCGGCCCAGCAGAAGACTCAGGAGGGCAGATGGTCAGGGGCCCTGCCCACCGAGGCTCAGGGGGCAGCCCCCCACCCTGCCCTCGTCCCAGCCGCTCACCCAGGCTGCAGTCGGCCCCGAGGAAGCCAGCAGGGCAGAGGCAGGTGCCATTGGCCGCGTCACAGGAGCCGCCGTTCAGACACCCGCACAGCTGCTCACAGCCGGGCCCGAAGCGCCCCTGCGGGCAGCCTGCAAGGACAGGGGCCGTTGCCGGGGGCCGGGGCCGGGCCCGCCGCAGCACACAGCCCTCCGGGGGCCCGGGCGGCACGGGGCACTCACGCTGCTGGCAGCCGGAGCCGTGGTAGCCAGCGGCACACATGCACGTCCCCAGGGCAGGGTGGCAGACCTGGTTCTCGCCGGGACAACGGCACTTCTGCCCACAGCCGTCCCCGAAGGTGCCTGGTGGGCAGGCTGGGGTGCAGGCAGAGGTTAGTCCCGGGCCAGCTCGGGAGCACCCATCCTCCCCAGCCCCCCCCACCCCCCCCGCCGCGGGCCCTGCGCCCACCTGGGCAGGGTCACCTACCCTGCTCGCAGCCAGGCCCCGTGAGGCCCGCAGGACAGCGACACTCCCCGGTGACGTGGTGGCAGGGGGCGCCGGGCGGGCACCGGCAGCGCTGGCCACAGGCCTCTCCGAACCAGCCACGCGGGCAGGCTGCAGGAAGCCAAGTGCTGGGGTGGCGGGAGCCCCAGGGCTGGCGGGGAGGGGGAGGAGGCGGGGGGCGTGGTGTCAGGACCCCCCCTCAGCAGTCAGGCCCGCGGGTACTGGCGGCGCAAAGGGGCTCACCGTTCTCACACTGCGGGCCCCTCCAGCCCGGGGGGCAGAGGCAGGCCCCCGTGACGTGGTGGCAGGAGGCACCCCGCCGGCAGGCACAGCGCTCCTCACAGTGAGCCCCAAACGTGCCTTCAGCACAGGCTGCAGCGGGTGAGACCAGGCGGAGGGCTGGGTCGGGCTCTGGGGGTTCAAGCAGGGCCCCCCACCCGTCCCACAGGGAACCCCTGGGGGCTGAGACAGCAGCACCGGCCCCACCGGCCAAGTGACCTCTCACTGGGCTCTCCACCCCAAAGTGAGGCTGAGGCCACCCCTGATGGGCCCAGAGGGACCCCCAGAACTCTCCCCGCCGTCCCCCAATCTGGCCCACTCACGGCTCTGACACTCGTCCCCTGTCCAGCCAGCCAGGCAGAGGCAGCGGCCTGAGTGCCGGTCACAGAGGCCGCCGTTGAGGCATCTGCAGCTGTGTTTGCAGCCGGCTCCGAAGTGTCCGGGGGGACACTCTGCCGGGTACAGAACACCGGGAGTGCCCCGTGCCCCCAGCACCCAGGAGGCCCCCACCCCGCCCAGGGCCTTGCGCCCCATGCCCTCGAGAGGGAGAGGTGCCCAGGGCTGGCCACACTGCAGATCTGGGGCCACAGCCCCCGGCAGCAGGAAGCCATCTCTGCCCACAGGCGGTGGGGGTATACCAGGACACTGGGGGCACCCTCCCCCGCCCCCGGGTCCCTCCTCCGCCGCCGCCGCCTGACCAGTGCTCACCCTCCTCACAGGCGGGGCCGCCCCAGCCCTCTGGGCACGTGCAGTGGCCTGAGACAGGGTCGCAGGTGCCCCCGTGCTGGCACAGGCAGGGATGCTGACAGTTCTCGCCGTACAGGCCTGACGGGCAGGCTGGGGGGAAGCACACCCCGCCAGTCAGCCCAGCGGGGCCGGCCCTGGCGGCTCTGCACTTCCCGGCCACCCCAAAACCCAGCACCAGGCTCTGCCGGGAGGACCCTCCCAGGGCTGCGTGTAAGATGAGCTGCCCCAGGCCACCCCAGACTGCCAGCCCACCTCGGGGAGCCCCGTACCCCGCTGGGGTGTGACAGGCCTGGCCCTCCCTGCCCGTGGCTCCCGGCGAGACCCGGGCCCACGAGCATCCTGTCCACGTGCCCCCGCACGGCTCACTGAGGGGCTGACACGATCCTTGGCGTCTGGACTCCCGGGGCGGGGCTGTTTGCCCCTGAAGGACCCCTCCTCAGGGGGCTTACCCTCCAGGCAGGTGGGGCCCGTCCAGCCAGGGCCACAGCGGCACTGTCCATGGACAGGGTCACAGGAGGCCCCGTTAGAGCAGGTGCAGGCTTGGCTGCAGCTGTGTCCGTAGGAGTGCGCTGGGCAGGCTGCAGGGGGGGGGCGGGGGTGAGGAGGGGTGCGGGCTGCGGCAGGTCCGGGGCAGCTGGGCAGGCCTCCCTTCTCTGCAGCCTGGAGCCCACAGGGGTGGCCACAGAGGCCAACACGCTGCCCTCGTGGGCAAACTGGCATTTGCAAGGTGGCCACCAGCAGGCGGGGCGCTGGAAGCGAGTCTGGCAAGGCGGGCCTGGCGCCCCTCCCGCAGCCTCCGCGGCAGCCCAGGCCTCCGAGTACCTTGGGCGCAGCGGGGGCCCTGGCGGCCGGCAGGGCAGAGGCAGGAGCCGCTCACGGGGTCACAGGACGCTCCGGCGGCGCAGTCACAGACGCCTCGGCAATCCAGGCCGAAGAAGCCGGCGGGGCAGGCTGCAGGGAGCCGGCGGTGAGGGGGGCGGGGAGGGGGCCGCCGGAACGGGGCGCCGCCAGCCCCGCCCTCGCCCCAGCTCACCGCGTTCACACAAGGTTCCCCTCCAGCCGGCCGGGCAGGTGCAGGCCCCGCTGACGTGGTCACACGCTGCCCCGTGCTCACACTGGCACCGCTGCCCGCAGCCCGGCCCGAAGTAGCCCTGGGGACATCCTGGGACGCGCGGCCCCACCCAGCGTCAGGCGGAGGTGGGGGAGACTGACCGAGGCCTGCCGTGTCTCTGCCGTCACAGCCGGGGGACCGGACCGCAGTCGGGGGGGCGCTACCCAAGGGGCTCTCCCACCTGCCTCCACCCCTCCCTGCCCAGCTAAGCACTGAACCCCCGGGAGGCAGGAGCCCCAGGCACGACTTCGGAACCCCTGGACCCAGCTGTAGGGGGCAGACGCGGACGGCCATGGCCCTTGGTCCTCCCCCCCTCTGGGTGCCCCCTACGGTGCGGCAGACCCCACCCCCCCCTGCAGGCAGCTCCAGGTGTGCCCGTGTCTCAGGTTCCGGTACATGGGCGGGAGGGCGGAGGGGAAGTGGGGAGCGGGGACCCCTGCGTGTCCCGGGACAGAAGGGCCGCACTAGGGCCCCCAGGACGCGCGTGCGCGTGCACGCGTACGACAGCACGGCTGTGTGCGGGCGGGACTCACGCTGCTCGCACCGCGGGCCCGCGTAGCCGGCCTCACACACACACAGGCCGCTGACTGCGTCGCAGCTCCCGTGGCCTGCGCTGCAGCTGCAGGTGTGGCTGCAGTTGGGTCCCCAGCGCCCAGTGTCACAGGCTGCAACGCGACCCGGGTCAGCCGGCACAGGCCCGGCAGAACCCGCGAGCACCAGGCGTCCCCGCCCCCGCCCCCGGCCCCGGGACCGGCCACGCACCTCTCTGGCAGCTGAGGCCCGTCCATCCGGGGGCACAGCTGCAGTGTCCGGTCACCGGGTGGCAGTGCCCGTCGTTGGCACACGAACACCTCATCTGGCAGCCAGGCCCAAACCAGCCCGCTGGGCACGCTGCAGGGCGAGCAAGCGTCAGGGGTGGGGCCGCCCTGGGCGCGGGCGCGGGGCTGGGGTGCGCCGGGGGGACTGGGGCTCACCGTCCTGGCAGCGACTGCCCGTGTAGCCGGGGCGGCACAGGCAGGCTCCGGTCCCAGGCTCGCAGGCGGCACCATGCTCACACGCAGGGCAGACCTCCTGGCAGCCCAGCCCCCAGCGGCCCTCGGGACAATCTACCCCCCACAGCCAGTCAGTCTCCCCAGGGGGCCTGGCCTGCCCGGGGGCGCAGCACCCACCCCGTGTCCCAGTCTAGCGGTGGCACCAAGGGAGCCAGGCCAGGGGAGGGAGAGCAGCGGGACAGGGGAGCCCCCGGCCCCTCCTCGGGCTGCGGGGACCACCCTCAAAGGGGAGCCCCTGCCCCAGGACAGCTCAACAGGCAAAATGGGAATCACGACAGAGAGGCTGGGGGACCCCCACGCGGTTAGGCAGGCAGGCTGGAGGGCACCCCACAGCCCGCGGGGAGGGCAGGCGGCTCTGCCGGCCCCCGTCGCCATAGCTGACGGGCTCCTGAGGCCGTAGGTCAGCTCGCTCCCCACCCCCACCCGGACCAAGCAGGGATCAGCGTGGGCCCTCAGCTGCTGGGGACGGGGCTGGGACCACCCAGACTTGTGCAGCACAGGGAGGGGGTATCTCAGGACACTGCTGCCACTCACCTGCCCCGCAGTCGTCCCCAGTCCTCCCTGGAGGGCACTGGCATTGCCCCGAGACCCGGTCGCAGGGTGCCCCCCCACAGGAGCAGACTCCGGAGCAGTTCACACCGAACGCCCCCTCTGGGCACTCTGCAGGAAGAACAGGAAGGGCCTCCGCCACCCCGCGCAGAGCTGCCCCCCGCCCCAGTGAGGCTGCTCGGCACATCCGGGGCCCCCTGGGTGACCACGGTGCTCACGGGAGCAGGCAGGGCGGGAGCACACGGGCAGGGAGGGGCCTGCTTGGGCTGACCGTGCACAGGGGGTGGGGGAAGAGGGGAGCAGAAGGGGTGCAGGGCAGACTCTGCGGGCACCCTGCAGCAACCTGGAGGCAGCTGCGCCTCCCCTCTTCCCCCCTCCCCACCAGCCAGGAAGCCCAGCACCTGGGGGGGCCCTTCAGTCTCAGCTCCCTGAAGAGCACGCTGTGGGGTGAGGGGAGGGTCTGCACACACCACCTTAGCCCCCACGTGGCCCTCTCCCAGCAGGACAGGGGCTACCGTGGGACAGACACACAGGAGGGTGGGGGGCCCCCTCCTCTTCTGCCCAGCAGAGGGGCCGCGAGATCTTGGGAAGAGCAGAGACCAGGGAGGGAGAGCCTGACGAGGAGCAAGGCAGTGGGTCCTGCGGGTGCGGGAGCCTCGCCCTCCCCGTGAGGACGAGCAGAGCCCTGGGTGCCTGAAGCCCGCCCCCCACCAGCCTGGGCATGGGCTCCCCACCCACCCCAGCAGGGCAGTCATCCTGGGCCCCCTTGCCGCAGGAAGGCTCCGGCAGGCCCAGGGAGGAGGGCAAAGCAGGGCTGAGGGCCGAGCTCCGCGCCCCAGGAACCGAAGCGCCCCTGGGGGAGCGGGGAGCAGGCACCCTGCCCTGGGGCGGAGTGTCAGAGGGGCGGGTGGAGTCCCTGCGAGGGGGCTGGGGGACTGAGGACACAACCTGCTGCCTTGTCCTGAGGGCCCGGCTGGGTGGGCACCGCCCGCCTCCCCCCTCCCCCCGGGGCAGCGGCACACGAGCCGCTGGAGGCGCAGTGGGGACCAGGGGACGGAGGCCGGTGACAGCACCAACTGAGGCGGCCTGTCAGGCCTCAGGGGCCTGCAGACGTGCACTTGGGGTGGCAAATCTTTCCAGGTGACAGGAGCGGGGAGCCTTCATTCCCGCATCTTTAAGGCACAGGAAACCATCAAAGACAAAAGGAAAACCCAGCAGAGAAGGGTTCCGGGTGAGCGGATGGGAGGGGCGGGTCTCCAGAGGCCTCCTGCCCCTCCTGGGGGGCGGCTGCCCTGGGTGTGCTGGTGCGCACGCGCTCCTGGGGGTG
Organism: Proteles cristata cristata; assembly: GCA_017311185.1. NCBI lineage: Eukaryota > Metazoa > Chordata > Mammalia > Carnivora > Hyaenidae > Proteles > Proteles cristata. Next base: position 579,370 of record JAESUZ010002727.1, on the reverse strand, counting down.
TCCGCAGGGGTGTGGGGGAGGCAGAGAGAAGGGTCAGGGGTCCCCAAGGCAGGCCTGTGACTGGCTGCGCTCTGCCAGGCTCGTGGGACCGGAGAGCAGATGCGTGCAGCTACTCAAGGCGCCCAAACCACAGAGCCTCTGGGGGTGCACAGGGGGTGGGGGGCCAGGCTGGGGTCCCCACCCCCCCCACTCCTCCTGGACCCCTGGGGCCCCAGAGCTCTGCGGGATCATCTCTTGGGTCTCTGGACCCACCCAACCCTCTGGAAGGGCCTGGCCTGGGCTCAGAGGGAGACACAGACTCCTCAGTTCAGGCTGGGTGTGGCCCCCACCCGCCTCGTTCCCCGGAGGGGAGGAGCCAAGGCTAAGGGGAGCTTGAGCCAGCCAGCCCCCCAAGCCTGCTCACACCAGTGACCGAGTGGGCCTGACAGTTCCCATCCACTCGGGGCCAGCAGGTGCAGGTAGTGCTCACACCGGGTGCTCCGGAAGGTTCCAGGAATGGGACCGGGGCAGCCCCAGGACCCAGGCGGAGGCCTTCCTTCCTCCTTCCTTCCACCTGTGACCGAGCCGCCCCAGGTCCCCCCGGGACGGGAGCCCCCAGCACACCGAGCATGTTCTCGCTGACCAGGGGAGGGGTCAGACCGCTTCCCTGCGCCAGGCCCTGGGCACAGACCTACTCCCGCCCCAGCAGCCCTCACGGGTGCACGGGGACCAGCAGACCGGTGCCGAGTCACCCCTGCGTGGCCAGGGCCGGGCTCTGAGGCTGACGTCTGGGGCCCAGAGCCAGCAGGGGCCAAGTGACCCACACCCCACCCGACTCTGGGCACCCCTCGGGCTGGCCACTGACCTTGGTCACAGTCCTTTCCCCAGAAGCCGGCGGGACACTGCTTCCCACACTGGCCACTGACGGGGTCACAGGCCACACCCTGAGGGCAGGCGCACGCCTGCAGGCACCCCGGCCCGAAGAAGCCTGGTGCGCACTCTGGGGGGGAGGGCAAGGAGAGAGGGGCCTGCAGGGTCAGCCAGCCCGGGGCCCTTCCCCCGCACCCCTGCACTCACCGTCCTGACACCGCTCGCCCTGGAAGCCCGCCTTGCAGGAGCAGCTGCCGTCTCTCCGGTCGCACGCCAGCGTGTTCCGCTGCTCACACCGACACTCCTCCGAGCAGCCCGGCCCGAAGGCCCACGGCGGACACGCTGCGGCCACAGAGCCCACACCGGAGGCTGCCCACCTGCACACGCCAGCCCGCCCCCCGGGGCTCACTGTCCCCGAGACCCACACAGGCGGTCCTGCCCGCCCCGGCCACTGGTGCCCTGGGGGGTGGGACCAGCGTGCCCGTGTTACAGATGAGAAACGGGGTCTCGGTGGAGTGCAGGCACGTGCCCCGGGTCCCGCCACTTCCCAGCCAGGAGACCCTCGGGCTCTCGGTTCCTCCCCTTTAAACGACCCTTCTACAGAGTGACGTAAAGCGCTACCAGGTGAGGCCGGCTCGTCGTCACCCACCTTGTCTCCACCCGCCCACCAGGGAGGAGGGACCCCACTCGGGACTCAGGACTCACCCTGGCTGCCAGGGAACTGCAAAAGCCAAGGTGAGCCCGTGCCCTGTTCAGAGGCAGCCCGCCCACTAGCCGGGCTGGGGCCAGGAGGACGGGGAGACACCTCGGAGGCCGGCGCAGTCCCAAGGACAGGCTCTGAGCCCACAGCCCGGGGGCCGACCCCACATCCCCGCCGGGGGCCTCGCGGCAGTGACGTCACACCCAAGCTGGGGTGCAGCCACCCCCCTGGGCAGAGGACTCACCCAGGTGGCAGAAGCGGCCATAGAGCCCGGGGTCACAGAGGCAGGCCCCGTAGAGGCGGTGGCACCGGCCACGATGGGCACAGTGGCACTTCTTGTGGCACTGCTTGCCGTAGAAGCCCTTGGGGCAGCCTGGGGGAGGCAGGCCCACTGAGTGCCCCCGGACGTGTTCTCGCGCCCGTGGGGGTGCTTCCGGGGCCCCAGCACCCAGCACGGGAGCTGGGGGCAGCCCGGGCCACCGGGGTGAAAGGCTTTGGTGCCACCAGCAGTCGGAGGACTCTGCACCCAGACAGGGAGGGGCCCAGGGGGCAGACAGGGGCACTGTGAGGGCAGAGCAGACACAGGTGAGCCGTGCACATGGCCGTCCGCCCTGGCGGGCCTGCCTCCCCAGCATCTGTGGCCTGGGGGTTGGCCCGGGGCGTGAAGCCAAGGACATTCTCAGCACACGTGCAGGAGTGCACAGAGAGCCCCCCGTTTCCTGTGTCCCACCAGCATCTACGGCACGCTGACTGCCATCCCTCGGTGGTCACCTGGCCCAACCTCTGGCCCTCAGGGAAGGAGGGACACAGCCCCAGCTGGCCAGTGCCCTGGGCCCAAGCTCAGGGGAACCCGGGGCCAGGAAGAGACATCTGGATTTCCTTCCCAAAGTGCTTCCCTCAGGCCCAGTCCTGCCCCGGTCCTGCCTACGGAAGGGCCCCAGCGAGCTAGACAGTGACCCTGAAGCACGTCCTTGTCTCAATCCCCAAGATCTACAGGTGAGACCCTCCTTGGTTATCCACGTGGCCTAATCCCATGAGCGTCCTTCAAAGGGAAAGAGAGGAAAGCTGGACACGGGAAGATGGAGGCAGAGGCCGGAGGGACGCAGCCCAGGCCCTGGAGCGCCCGGACTCCAGGAAGCGTGTGCAGAGGCCACGGAGCCCTCCCTCCCGAGGACGGGCCTCTCCCAGGACTGAGCCCCTGAGGAACCCCCGCAGGTGCACTCTCCCCACGGGACCCCGGCCGAGGCCCAGGTCCCTGGGGGCCAGGCCACGCGCAAAAGTGCTACAGTGAAGCCCTTCACGTGCCGGGAGCCCCGTGGGTCTGTTCAGGGCCCGCACACACCCCGAAGCCCAGAACGGAGGGTGGGGGGGAAGCCCCGGGGACAGGTTCCAGTGACTGAAACGACCCCCCCTTTCTAAGGCAGGAAGCTCTTCATGCACTAACTATACTCTCCAGCAAGAGGCAGAATTTTAAAGATCTGCAGACTTGTTTACATAAACCCTCGAATTCCTTCATGACTGGAAAGGAGGTTAGTGCCATCCCACGCAGCCATGGGCCCGGCATGCTGCCTCTTGCAAATTCCACTCAGCCCTCGGGAGTTCTACTTGAATGCTTCCAGGAACGGGGAGATCACTATCTTTCAGGGGAACCTACTCTGGAAGTGCTATTTTCCTTCCAAGTCTTCAGCATCTGCTCTAGTTGGGCCCCAGGAAAAGCTTGCATCCGCGCTGTGCCTTCCCCTCCCCGTCCTCCCTCAGGAGGCAGGCAGCTAGGAGAAAGCCAGGAGGCCAGCTGGGAGGCTGCGTCCCATCCCCTCCACCCCAGGAGGGCTGCACCCACCGTCCTCACAGCGAGCTCCAGAGACACCAGGGGGACAGCGGCAGGCCCCCGTCGCGGGGTGGCAGGTCCCGCCATTCTGACAGCTGCAGGAGGAGCTGCAGTTCTTTCCGAAGGTGTCTGGGGGACAGGCTGCGGGTGGGGGCGGCAACGTGCCAGGGTCACCGGCCACAGAAGGACCGCGGCCCCGGAAGCCCACCTGGAGGCACTGAGACGCCCTCCTGGGGTGCAAGCCCCCCCAGTCCAGAAGCACCCGTGCCCGTGACCCTGCCGTGACACGCAGCAGACACCACGGACTGGGCACCACACTCCCTCCCTCTGAACTCCAGGACGTCCACCTCCTCTCCGGTGCTCTCAGCAGGCAGACCCCCAGGGACAGTCCCCACGGCCCTGAGACCGCCCGCCCACGTGTGTCTGGGGGTCCCCAGGTGGGGTCGGGGACAGCAGGTCTCAAAGGCACTTCCACTACCAACTTGCTGCGCAGCCTGGGTCGTGGCTGCTTCCGCCCACAGGCTCCTCCCCATCAGGCCCCTCCGCTGCCAGAGGTGCCGGCCCGCTGGCCGCTGGACTGTCCGCGAGGGGCAGACGCCGGCCCCGGCCAGTCCCCGGGGTCCCCCAGCACCTAGGACAGCGCCCGGCACCGAGCAGGCGGTCCGTGGACACTGGACCTGGAGGGAACGCGGCAGTGGGTGGGCCCCTGGGACCCCTGCCCAGGGTGGCTGCCGCAGGACCCCCCCAACCCCCTCCCCCCCCACCAGGCCTCACTCTCATTGCAGATGAGCCCGGTCCAGCCCTCGGGGCAGTCACAGCCGTCCAGGCCCGGGAGGCAGGCCGCCCCGTTCCTGCAGTCATCACAGGTGAGGCTGCAGTCCTGGCCGAAGGAGGCGTCCAGGCACACTGGGGGCACACCGGGAGAGACGTCAGGGCCCACCTGGTCCGGCCAGGCTCAGCCCCACGCACGCGGTGCAGACAAGACCCCGGGGTAGGCGGCAGCCGGGCCGAGGGGCCGCGGGCGCCATCCCTGAGAGCAGAGTCCCACGGCCGGGCCCGCCCGCACCGAACTTCTCCATCAGCGTGTGCTCGCCCCGGGCCTCCGCCGCCTCCTCCTCCTCCTCCTGGGCCCCCGCGTAGTCGTCTTGGAAGAGGTGAGGCAGTTCGTCCTGGAGCACGGCGACGTGCGGGAGGGGCCGCACGAAGGGCAGCTGGCCGTCCAGGTCCACCTCGGATACTTCCAGGGCTGGCGGGGGCGCAAGAGCCCCTTAGCCCCGCCACCCACCCGTCCGGACGCCCCCGCCCCTCGTGCCCAGAGGCAGCTCTCACCCCCGGGACCCCCACCTACAGCCCCTGCGGCGCCCCTCCTCAGCCTGGTGGCAAGGGGGCATCCCAGCTGCACTCCTGACCCGGCACGGCAGGGGCGGTGGGGGGCAGGGGCGGTCTCTTCCCTTGGACGCCCCTCTCTCACCTGCGCAGGCCAGGAGCGGGACCACCCAGGCCCCCTGGGCAGCCCCTGCCTGTCTGACCCCCTCCAACCCCGAGGCCTCTGGCTGGCCCCCCCCGCTGGAGGCAGGACTGAGGTGGGCTCTACCTGGCCAGGGAGGGGGTGTGGGGGCACCAGGGGCAGGTGCCTAGAAGGCAGGGTCCCTGCAGGGACAGGCGGAGACTCACGGACACAGCCGCGACGGTCTTCGTCCAGCCGGAAGCCGGCCTCGCAGGAGCACTGGAAGGAGCCGGCCAGGTTGGTGCAGCGGTGCTCACAGCCGCCGCGGCCGGACGCACACTCATCCACGTCTGCAGGCAAACCCGGGGCTGCTGGGCCTGCCCTTCGGGGCCTCAGAGGCCGCCCACCCCGGCTCTGCCACTGGGCTGAGGCCACAGGGCATGTGTGATGGAGAATGCCCACGCCATCCCCACCTCCAGTGTCAGGGGGACAGTGGATGCCTGCCCAAGGGGGCGGGGCCAGGAGCAGGCAGGGCTGCGGGTCCAGCCCATGAGTAGGACACGGCTGGTCGGGGGCAGGGGGGAGCAGGCAAGGATGCGGGTCCAGCTGGTGAAGGGGACGGCTGGTCGGGGCGGGGAGCAGGTAGGGGTGCGGGTCCAGCTGGTGAAGGGGACACGGCTGGTCGGGGGCGGGGGAGCAGGCAGGGGTGCGGGTCCAGCTGGTGAAGGGGACACGGCTGGTCGGGGGCGGGGGAGCAGGCAGGGGTGCGGGTCCAGCTGGTGAAGGGGACACGGCTGGTCGGGGGCAGGGGGAGCACGCAGGGGTGCACAGCCCTGCAGGCAGCAGGCACTCAGCTGAGCCCGGGTGCGGCACACAGGGAGGGGCACAGCCCAGCCTCAGTCCCCCCGGGGCCCCCCCGCCCCCCACCCCCTGCTCACCCTCACACCCGCAGCCGTCGGCGCTGAGCCGGTAGCCGGCGTAGCAGCCACACTCGTACCCGCCGGGGCTGTTGCTGCACACCTGCTGGCAGCACGGCCAGTGGGCGCAGTCGTCCACGTCTGCGGGGCACACAGGGCCGCTGGCACCCCTGCGCGCACCCCGCCCACACCCAGCAGCGCACACACCCCTGCCAGTGGTCACGTGCATCCACGCACCATCCCGGCCCTGTGCGCGCACACACAGGACACGTGCCCCGGCCCCAGGGCCACCCGCTCCCCGGCTGTGGGGGTCAGCCTGGGGGCTGCAGGGGTGAAGGGTCCACCTTGCAGCAAGGTGCTATTTCCAGCATGCAGGGCACTGACTGACGGAGGAGGCCCAGAGGGGGCCGAGGGGGTGGGGGTGGTGGGTGCTGATCAGGGTCACGGTGCTGCCTCTCCCAGGCCCCACCCCCGGCCCAGGGCAGAGCGAGCAGGACAGAGGGGAGCACGGAGAGCTGCTGAGTCGTGGCATCGAGCAGTGCGCAGACCGGGGGCAGGTGCGGGGAGCCCGCGCACCGATGCACGTCTTCTGGTCCGCGTCCAGCTCGTAGCCACGGGGGCAGCTGCACAGGGGCCCTGCGCTGCTGTGGCTGCAGCCGTGGGAGCAGCCCCCGTTGTCGGCCTCACAGCTGTTCACGATCTCCATCTCGATCCCTGCGGTGAGACCCACCACCGGGGACGTGGGACGGGGTCTGGTGACCCTCTCCCACCTAGCGCGATCCTCCCTGAGCCCCGCAGCCGGCCTGTGCGGCCCCCCCACCCGGCACCTCCACACTCCCGGGGCCACTGCCGCCCGCCGTCCACTCACGGTAGCACTGCCGGCCGTCAGCGCCCAGCTCGTAGCCGGGGTAGCACACGCACTTGTAGGACCCCCGGGTGTTGAGGCAGCCGTGGGCACACTGCGCCTGCCCCGTGGCACATTCGTCCACGTCTGGGTGGGAGAGATCAAGGCGGAGCCTCTGGGCTGCTGGCCTGGGATGTGCAGCCCCCGGGGTGAGGCCTTCAGGGGCAGGGGTCCCAGCGGGGGTCAGGGCTCAGGCCCCCTGTGCCAGGAGGCCCCCCCCCCAGGGCTCCCTGGCACTTCCTGTCCCACAGCTCCACAACTGAGGCAGCTCATCTGAGCAGCCACGTTTTCATCAACAGGACCCGTATACAGAACCACGTCCCTCTCGGGGCGGGGAGGGCACAGCTGGACGTCTGCTCCCTGAGCCCCCTGCCGGCAGCACCGGGCAAGGGGTCTGTCACCTTCCCCAGATGTGCCACCCCGCTGTCACCAAGCCTGACAGGAGGGGCCTCTCCATGGCCTGCCTCTGGGGGCCAGGTGACACCAGGGACCGCCATCAGCCTCCCCCCGCAGCCCAGGGCACGACCCCGGTGTACAACCCCAGCCCTGGTTGAACCCAGAGGCTCCCTGGGATGCGGCTGCCCTCAGCCCCGTGTCCTGCTGAGCGGCCCGCACGCAGAGCAGCCGGGAGACGATGCCCTAGATGCTGGGTCCTGGTGCAGGTGGCGTGGGGGCAGGTCTCCCGGGCACCTGGAGAAAGGCTCACTGCCTGCCCCGATGCCCCGCCTCACCTCAGACTCACCCCCAGAGTTACGGGGGGATGCGCACAGACCCCTCCCCAGAGCCGCGTGCACGGGGAGACGGCGGCGCGCCCCAAGCTCCTGTGATGGGGTAACAGATGCCCCAGGCCGCTCAGCACACACCCCGGCGGCCAAGGATGAAGAACGGTGTCCTAAACACGGTGCCCACTGGGCCCTGGGACGATTCGAGGTGCGCCGGCCAACAAGCAGCCCTGGAGACGCCCGGGCTCGGGTGACGGCTTTCCTGTTTCCCTGACCACCGCGTACTACTTAGCTAATACGCAGACCACTTAAAAAATAAAAACACGAGGGGCGCCTGGGTGGCTCGGGCGGGTAAGCGTCTTACTCTTAATCAGTTCAGGCCACAGTCTCGCGATCTGTGGGATCGAGCCCTGCGGCCGCCTGTGCCAACAGCCTGCTTGGGATTTTTTCTCTCCCTCTCTCTCTGTCCCTCCCCCGCTCACACAGTCTCTCTGGGAATAAATAAAATATTTAGAAGATAAAGTAATAAAAACACAACCTGAGCTCTCCCGCTTGCTTCTGCTGAAACGGGACGGACTCCTGCAGTGCGCCCCCGCCTCCCCCCTCCCCGCCCGCCAGGTGGGGCACAGAGGCTGGCTGGCCCCGGGGCGGGACGGGCGCAGGGACCGGCACCGTACCTTCACAGGACCTGCGGTCCGCCGCCAGCAGGAAGCCCGCGTGGCACTCACAGTGGGCGAGCCCCCGGCGCACCTGGCACGTGTGCGCGCAGCCGCCATTCCGGTCCGCGCACGGGTTTCTCCCTGCAGCCATGGCCCCGAGAGGATGGAGGCAAAGGGCAGGTGGGCTGGAGCAGACCCAGGGCGCCCCGGCCTCTCAGGAGCTCCCACGGTGCTCCTGTCCTTCTAGTGGGCGGGGTGGGGGTCTCCCCCTCCCAGGTGCGGGACCCCCCCAACACCCCCCCGAGAAGATTCCGGAGAAGACAGCCGGCCAGCTCCTCTGAGCCTCCTCCTAGCGGGAGCCGAACTGCCCTGCAGCCCCCAGCCCTGTGGCCCCAGGCCCCTGTGCCCCCCTGCTCAGCCCCTCAGACCCACCTTCACTCCTGGACCAGGAAGTCCAGTGGGGGGCTATGCTCCCTCAGTACCTGCCCCGTCCCAGCCCCCCTGGCCCGTTTCCGTATCTCGGGGCCTCCGAGCTGGCCCCACCGCCCCCATCAGGAAGGCTCCTCCTCCTGCGACAGGCAGCCCGGAGACCCCAGGGCCAGATGCCAGGTGGCGCCCAGCCCGCCTCTTCCACCCAAGGGCTGGGGCCTGGGCCCCACATGACCACACAGAGCCCAGGGCAGGCACACAGAGGCCCTTCCCATCGTCCCCCACACGCCCCGTCCTGGCCTTCCTGCGACCCCAGAGCACGGCCTAAGGGCTTCCCTGCCCAGCACCCACCAGGGGCTGGACGGCGCCTTGCCGCCTCCCCTGGGGCCCCCTCCCAGCCCCGGCATCGGCCCCTGCACCCGCCCTGGGCTCAGGCCTTGGGTCCCTGGGGAGGGGGGGCGCTGTGGGGTATGGGAGTCCCAACGGCGGCGGCGCACTCACGGGCACAGCGCTTGCCATCCTCCTGGAGCTGGAAGTCGTGGCGGCACTGGCAGCGGTGCTGGGTCGCCGTGAGCTGCACGCACTCATGCTGGCAGCCGCCGTTGCCCCGGGCACAGGAGGTGATGGCTGGGGACACACAGACAGGAGCTCAGTCGGCCCCGGAGGATAACCTGGCCGGGGGGGCCCACCCTCATCAGGCACAGAGCAGGGAACAACACGTGACCGCCTCCTCCAGGGAGCCTCCAGGAGCCTCCAGGCCTCTCCTGCGCTCTGTGTCCCAGAAGCAGGGACTTTGAGCAGGGACACTGCTCCTGCGATGTTCACGGGCTGTGCTCCTCGGCCCATACACAGGTACGCGGGACCCTGGTCTGTTTGTGGACCCGATCCCAGCCTGTCTGGGGACTGGGTGCAGACAGGGACTCCAGACCCACCCAGCGCCGTCCAGCACGGGGTGCAAGACGCTGGGCCTCACTGAGAGCCTGGGCATTCAGGGCTCAGAGGTCAAACAGACTGGGAGGCTCCCTGGAGGAGGTGCCGGGCCAGCCGTGGGTGGTGGAGACCCAGATATTTCCACTGTCCTGCCGGTCGGGGCGGGGTGGCCACCACGGCCCGCAGGCCTGGCCCGCAGCCCCTGCCCACCCCAGCCGCTTATCGCTGCTGCCTGCGGGTGTGGGGACAGCAGGCATGAGAGGCAGGCATGGCGTCCGCACGGCCCCGGAGCCTCCAGGCTCCGAGGACGCCAGGACCACGCTGTCTGCCAGAAGCAGAGGGCGTTAGAAAACTCGAGAACGGCACCCTCGGGAGAGCCTCTGCTCCTCACGGGAGGCATACGGTTGGGGAGCCCCTGCCCAGGGTCCCGTCAGGGCCGAACCAGCACTAGGGAGGCAGAGCTAGGTCCCCTGTGGCACCTGCCTGCCACATGCACGGAGGAGCGGCAGAGACGCGGGGCCTGGGCCAGACCCAGGCCAGCAGGGCAGCCACCTGACATCCGTCAGCCTCTAAGCCCCTCCCCCACCCAGCCACCTGGACTCTACACTAACCCCTCCACCCCCGCCCTGCCTGCCTCACCTGGGATACTATGACTGCATCGCCCAGAGGTTTCCGAGCAGAAGCTGAGCCAGCCCCGTTCCTGGCAGAGGGTCTTGGGGCACAAGGCAGGGCGGCCCACAGGACAGGTACCACGGGCACAAGCAGGGCCCAGGGGGCTATGGCAGGGCTGGAAAGGAGACCCCCTGACACGCAGAGCCCCAGGACGAGCCCGGGAGTGAGTCAGGGGACAAATCCCGGGGAGATGAGGCCAGCAGAGGGAGCCGGGGCTCGCCATGCGGCCTCATGGCCTCCAGAGCCCATCTCCTGCCGCTCGGCCACACAAGTGCTAAGGTTCCAGGTGCTCCCAGGCTGCGGGCACGAGGGAGCCAGCCCAGCGCCCTCGGGCACACGCTGTGCCATTGAGTCCGGGAAAGCTGGAGGAGGCAGATGTCCCTCAGCCACTGGGCTGTGCAGCCCCGGGGCAGGAGGGGGAGGGAGGGGCGGCTTTGGAACAGCAGGTGCCCGGGGCGGGTGGTGAAGGTCGCACTGAGACCCGAGGAACCCATGCCCCAGCCTGCGCAGTCCTGAAGATCAGGACCCGAAGCAAACCCGAGAACCGGTCAGAAAATGGGCGGTGAGGCGGCTCTGCAGCCCTTCTCGGGATTAATGTTCACATCCCTCTAAACTGACATGCCTGTCCCTAAAATTTAACCCCCAGTGTGACTCTATTTGGAGGCAGAGCTTTCATGGAGATAATCACGGTTAAATGAGGCCATAGGGTGCGGCCCCAATCCGACAGAAACCGTGTTCTCGTAAGAAGAGACGTGAGATCTCCCTGTCTCTCTCCCTCCAGCACAGGACACAGCAAGGCCGCCAGGAAGAGAGCAGGACCAGGCTGGCCGGCAACGTGGGCAGGGGCTGCCCGCCTCCAGAACTGTGAGAAAATGCACCGCTGCTCCTGAAGCCACCCATCGACGTACCTGTTGGGGGGGACCCGCCGCAGGATCTAAGGGCTGGGCTGCAATGCCGCCTTCTGCCAGCAGGGGCCGCCACCACCCAGGAGCCACAGGTGTGAGGTGTCCACTGAACAAACCGAGGAGAGGGGCCCTACCTGAGCTGAAACCCCCGCCCACAGGGAGGAGCGCCCACTCCTCCGCTCCGGGAGGCACAGGTGGCAGCCCTGATGCCTGGAGCTCTGAGCACCTTGAGGAGGGGGGATGAGCAGAGGTTGCCGGCCGGCCGCAGGGCGGCTCTGCTGGGAAGGCAAGGGGGCTGTGTCCTGAGGGGCGGGCGGGCAGCGGGAGGGCAGGCCCCTCAGCGGCACACGCGGCCTCCAGGCCCAGCCCCGTGGTTCCTGGACCAGCTCAGTGTGGCTGGGGCGCCCGCTGCCTTCCCTCACGGGGTTTGCTGATTACTGCCCTCAGGCTGGCTTGGTTTCTAGGGCCCAAGAGCCTCGCACCACGTGTGGTCAAAGCCACCCACACGATCCTTCCTTCTAGAAAGCCCTCTGCTGGGGCCGGGGCCGGGATGGCAGGGCAGGAAGGGGGTGGCCACCTGGCTGGGCCAGACGGGGCAACTCCCTTGGGCTCTGTCCCCTCGTTCCCCCCACCGGCAGCTCTGGCTTGTGCAGCCGGGCCCCGGCTGCGAGGAGGGGTACGCTTACCTGCGGCTCTGCAAGTGGCCGCCCCCACCCACGTGCCAGGGCTGGACCTGCCCGCCCCATCACAGACCGCACACCCCCCGCCAGCTCCGAAGTCCCAGCTGGAGAGAGGCAGCCGCGCGCAGGGCCCCAGGGCCTGCTCGCCCAGCGCCGCCCGCCTCAGGGTAAAGCCCAGGCGTGAAGCCCAGGCTCTGCCCAGCCCTGGGTGTGCGTCCCCTGCTGTTCACACGGCCCACGCCACCGGCCCCATGCCCGGCTCCACACTCCATTCTTCGAGGCTCACACTCGCCGACCCTCCCCACCGCTCAGCCCGTGTGCCCTTGCTTCCCCGACGGTTTCCCCAGGGTCTGTGGCCGCCCCGCCCCCACCCCCGGGGTTCGAGCGTGACCATCCCTCCTGAGCGCAGCCAGCTGCCCTTCTGGGGTCTTGGGCTCGGCCAAAGCCGGGACTTTCTGGGGGGAGGCTCGGGGCTGGGGAAGCTCTTCCCACTGCCCCCCCTGGATTCCTGGCCCCCCCCATCGGGGCCGGGAATGCACCCTGCTTTCTTGCAGCAGCGGCCTGTTTCGGGTTTCGGAGGAAACTCCACATGCAGCTTTGCAGGGAGGGGTCTGGAAACAAGCCTAGAGGCCTCTACCTCCCCCTGCCTGCGGCTCTGGTACCAGCCCCACATGCCGCCGACAGGGACTCCCTGGGGGGTCCCCTCTGAGCACCCCCTTGCTGCTCCCCTCACTGGGAGACCCAGGCCTGGAGGGGAAAGGACCACCCTGAGCCCACGTGGCACAGCTGGCAGAGGCCCAAGGAAGGGCAGGGCTGGGGAGACCCTCTCCGACGCCGCGGGCACCACAGGGCCCCTGCGACTCCTGGGGCAGGAACCCGGTAGGGGCGTCGGGCCACCGGTGAAGAGGCTGGGGTGGGGAATGCATGCTGACGGCAGAACCCCCCCCACCCCCGCAAGGGCTGGCGTGGGTCGGGGGAAGAGTAGTCCAAAAGGCCAAAGGGGCAGAGGCCAAGGGCAGGGGAGGGTGGAGAAAACCCCCTCTTCCTGGTGACGGGCTGGGGCGGGGAGAGGGGCGTCACTCGGACGGACCCTCTACCCGTTGAGCCAGTGATATCGTGGCCCCTCAAACGGACCCTGTGCTGTATCGCTTGCCGAGGGGGCTGGGGGAAGCGTCCACGTCCAAGGGCAGGGTCCAGAAGGGACCACTGGGCAGGAGTCGGCTGGCCCAGCCGCACAGGGGAGGCAGGTTTCCCAGCGCCAGGTATGAAACCACCTGCAGCCGGTCCCCGCGGGTCTGCGGGTCCGCGGGTCTGCGGGCTGGCGCACCGCAAGACGCGGCAGGAAAGCGGACCGGCGCCCCTGAGCACCCCTGACCAAGGCGTCCCAGGCCCTGCTGCCCCGAGTCGGAGAAGGCAAGACGCCAGCTCGGTGGCCCGAGGGCGACGCGACACGCAGGGGGACTAGCGAGAGGGCTCGCCAGACCCTGCCCCGCCCGAGCTTCCCACCCCGGCCCTGCCCCCCTCGCTCTTCCCACCCCGACCCTGCACCCCTTGCTCTTTCCACCCTGGACCCTGTCCCACCCGCTCTTCCCACCCCAGAGCCGGGGGAGACACCCAGGAGGGCAGCCTGGAGATGGAGGGCCCAAGATGCCAGGAGACTTCTGCCTCTCCTGGGGCCAGGCTGAGTGGGTGGTACCCAGGGGCCTCAGGCTGCTGGCAAAATCCTTCTGCAAATTCTCATTTTTAAGAACTGAAACCTTTTTGTGCTTTGTTTCCAAAGCACTTTCTGCCCTCTCCCTGCCTCGGAGGCAAGTTGCTCGGGTGCTTCAAGGCTCCCTCTCCAGTGTGCGTCCCTTGAGGACTTCCCATATCCCTCAGGGCCCCGGGACCTGGAACACCCCGAGAGAGGCCCACACACAGGACAGGTGGTCGTATCCCTGCGGGCGCCTTCGTCCCCCTCCCCCCCTGCCTCTCTAGAACTCTGGCTCCCAGCAGCCCTCCCCCAGCAGAGGACCCCAGCAGACCCTGGAGAGGGCCCCCAGCTGTGCAGACGGCCCCAGAGCTGCACGGGGCAGGGGGGAGGGGGCGTCCTACTCTGATTCTTCCCATAATCCTGTGCTACAGCCCTAGGGTGCCCTGGGCTCAGAAGGCGCCCTTTAAACCTCAGACAAGGCCCAGCTCCTCTGCGTGTCCTGAGAGCCCCAGAGGAGAGGAGGTCAGGGCCCCACAGCTTCTCAGCGGCAGGAAGTCCAGCCCCCCCATCAGAGCCCTCGGAGGGTCCTATGGTGCCCTCCCGCAGACCCCCACCTATAAGCTGCTCACCCACGATCTGAGATGCTTGGCCACCCCCCCCCCAAGGCCACCACTGCACCCGGGCAGGTCCCTCAGCAACCGAAAGGAGCACATCAGCAAGAAGGGAGAGGTGTCCCTAGAACGAACACGTCCCGCTCTGCCTGTGAAGGAGCCCCCTGGAGCCCCCTGTCCTCTCTGGAAGTCTCTCAGCAAAGCCCAGGCCCCTCCGGGAAAGGTAGCTCCCAGGGGACCGAGTCTGACAGTCCTGCACCAATCCCAGACGCTGTGGGGGACCTGGGGACCAGCCTGGCAAGCCGTCAGCTCCCCCAGAATCCCAGGCACAAAGGAGCCACCAAACACAGGCAGGTGTGTGCAGGTGAGCGCGGCACGTGCATTTCCCGCTGGGAACTCCAGTCAAAAGAAAGAGAAAGAGAGGTGTGTACCCGCCAGCACGCAGGAACCACTCCGGCGATGGGCAGGCACCAGCAGGGAGGGGGCTGGACCACCTAGGGCCTGGGGGGCGCGGTGGGGTCTGAGCTCCCGGCAGCCTCCTGTCAGGCTGTGCAGTCCATGCCCAGGGGCCCGGGCTTCCGACCCCCCCCTCCCGCCCCTGACCCCCGACCCGGCCCCCCCAGAGCACCTTTAGATAAGCAAATGCCACAGATCGACTTGTGGGGCCTGGAGCAGAGGCGTCTCCCAGGAAAGGCTCCTGGAACAGCTCCAGCGCAGCAAGGGGGTGAGCTGGGGGCCGGGGCGAGGCTGGGGGCACCCGCCTGAACTTCACGCAGCCAGCTGCTCGAGGCCAGTCTCAGGGGCCACAGCCTGTCCCTCCGCAGCCGTGTGGCCCCCTCCCTTTCCAATGCCGCCCACCAGCACCACCACCCAGCACCTCTGTGAAGGCCGATGTCAGCACAAACCGGGGGACCAGAGAGACTGCGGAGGGGGTCCCAGCCCCAGGCCCCTTGCAGGGGAGCCCGCGGCAGGGAGCGGGCTGTGGGCACCCAGCCGGCCCGGCCCACCCTGGACCAGCCCCCGGGACACCCTTCTCCAGGGCGAACCCTGGCCTGGAGGAGGGGTGAGGGGAAGTGGGGGGGGCTGGGGGGTTGGCAGGCTCCCAGAAGACCCCTCCCCCTCCTAGCACCGGCAAGCAGCAGCTGGGGGCTGCACCCTGGTCAGATTCGTCTGGAAGCATATTACAACACTTCCCACATCTGTTTCCACTTCCCGACCCCGAGAGGCTTCTCGGAGCAGCTGCCTCACTCCCTGAGCGGCGAGCGGCGCCCGGACAAGTGAGTATGTGCCGGGAGGGCCCCCCGGGGCTGGCACCCCGCCCTGCCACATAGCAGCGAGGCAGGCGGGGACGCGCCCGCTCCGGCTCTCCGAGCTGAAAGAAGAGGTACCCAGCCCCCCCCCGGATCATCACGCGGCCTCCCAGACACAGCAGCCCTGGGCCCTTGGCCCCCGCGTCCAGGGCCAGCCCGGAGAGGGGCAGGGAGGGTGGGGAGTGAGCACTGTCTGCCCAACACCAGACACGCCTCCAGCCCCGCCACGCCCACCTTGGCGGGCGCCTGGCACTGCCTCCTCTCCCTAGTAGCCCTCCAGGCTCGCAGGGACTGCAGGCCTGAGGCCGGGCACTCCCTCAAGCCTACTCCCCACAGGACAAAGGACCTGCTAAGGAAGTGAGGGTCAGGGCCCTGCTTCTCGGCTACCTCTCCCTGCCCCCCACCCCCCTGCCACTCTACCAGGGCCCAATCCCCTATGCTTTCCAAGGCTGGGGTGGGGGGCCTGGGCCCGCGCACCCCAGCTCCCCCGCCCTCACCAGGCCTCCCCTGACACCCAGCAAGCACCCAAGTTGCCCCTGAGGTTGGTCCCCACCACTGCAGCCCGTGCAGGGAGGGCCCTCCACAGTACAGGGGCCCAGGGGCTCCTCCCTGAGCGGACAGAGGCACCCCGGGAACACGGCCTCAGTGTCCCAGGGCCACAGAGGACTGGAGTCACAGCGTCCAGCCTCAGCAGGGGGAAGGGTCCTCGGGGAGCCTCCTTTCCCTCGTGCGCGTGGACAGTCACCAGGAGCTGCCCCCCCAGCAGGACGGAGCCACTGGGCAGACAAGCCCCAGAGAGTCTCTTAGTCCCGAGGTGCAGGGACCCCTGCCCTGTCGCAGTGGGCGCGCCCCAGAGGAGGGTGGCCAGCTGCTCCCGGAGCCGCAGGGCGCTCACCCAGGCAGGTCCTGCCGTCCGCGTGGAGCCGGAACCCGGGCTTGCACTCACAGACGTAGGAGCCTGGCGTGTTCACACAGCTGTGCTGGCAGCCGCCATTGTGCACCTGGCACTCGTCCACATCTGCGCGGGGACAGGAGACCAAGGCTCATCGCCAGCACCCACCTGGAGCCAGGGTCCCCGTGGAGGACACGGAGCCTGTCCAGGTGCCAGGGCCCAGACCCCAGAGCCCCTCTCAGGAGCCCGAGCCCGAGCCTGTGCTCCAGGGAGCAGAGCGGGGAGACGACGGGGCCCGTCCCTCACACCTGGCCGGCCGGCTCGGGAGGAAGAGCCAGAATTAGCGGAGTGCCGGGGGTCAGACAGAACACGGGGAGCAGTGGTCTGGCCCACGCAGTGGCTGCAGAGGGTACTGGATGGGGGCGGGGGGGACCAGCTCCTAATGCCTTTCAGGACTGGACTTGGAGCACACCCATTTCCAAAGTCCAACTCCAGAATACTCGGGACAGTGCCAGCCAGTGCCAGCTGTTCCCCTGGGGCCCATGAGCCCCAAAGGGAAAAACTAGTAACTCATGAGATGCCCTTGCCCAGGTTTTGGGGAGCAAAAAGCCCAAGGGAGGGGAATTGGACAGTGTCCCCCCAAATTCACATCCATCCGAGCCTCCGAATGTGACCCTATCTGCAAATAAGACACAGATGTAATTAGGGATCCAGATAAGACCATATTGGATGAGGGGGGGCCTGAATCCTGCGACCGGGGTCCTCACAAGAGAAGCAGGGCTTGGAGTCATGGGGGCCACAAGCTGGGGACCATCGGGAGCTGTGAGAGGCTGGATGACACACCATGGACAGCAAGCTTCAGAGGGAGCGCGGACCTGCCGAGACCTGGATGCTGGACTCCTGCCCCCAGAGCAGGGAGAGAATCAACGTCTACTGTCGTATCTGCTTTGGTCCCAGGAAGCTAAGGCAGGTGGTGTCTGCCTGGGGTCCCCCGGGGTCTCCCCGTGCCAGGGGGACAGGACACCACCAGCAGCATCCTCAGGACAGGACCCAGTGGGGGTCCCGGGCGCTCTGCCGCCGCGACACCTCCCATCTGAGACCACCGACCACCAGGGCAGGGACGGAACCTGCCGTCCGGAAGTGGGTGGGGCCTCATTCTGCAGGAATGCAGGGGTGTGGAGAAGGTTGGGGCTGCCCTCCCTTCTCACCCCTCCCTCCAGGCTTCCCTCCACCAAGCTGGGCTCGAGGGGAGGCTGGGCAGCGAAGGAGGGGTCAGAGCAGGCTGCTGAGACACCTGTGTGCGAGGCTAAGGCCGGGAAGGACACAATTGCCCGGGACACACAGAGACCCAGGCGAGAGGCCACTGCAGACATGACGCGTCCCCAGCACGCCTGGCACAGGGACGGGAGCCCACGCCTGGGCCTCGGACCAGGCCAGACTTTTCCGATGCAGCCTCACCAGCTAAGTGGCCACAAAAGCAAGGAGACAGACACACGGACACTTTGCTCAGGCATCTACAAGCCACGACACCAACCTCCAGCTCCCATGAAAATGCCCACCTTCTGTGCTCCGATCCTAAAATGCCAGCCACGTGAGCCCACTGCTGAAGGGTGCCCAAGGCAGCACATGGGGCGAGGCCCCTCCTGGCCCCCCAGAGCCTGCCCACCAGGTTCTGCAAACCCCCACCGGTCTTCGCTCAGAACATGCCAGCACTCCAGAAACAACACAGACGCCAGCCGTGGAGGCCGGGGCCTCTGCCTGGGACTCCCAAGGCCTCCACTCACTCCACACGCACAAGCTGAGACACCCCGGGGCCCTGCCAAGCCCCGAGGCTGCCTGAGAGAAGACAGCAGACCCAAAGAGGCAGAGCGGAGCCAGGGCGAGTGGAGGGAAGCTGGAAGGCAGAGGCCAATGGCTCCCAGCAGAGCCCCCAAAGAGGGTGGGGGACAGAGGCACCCAGGACACCGCTGAGGGAGGCCTGGCTGGGTGGGGAGGAGAGGGCATGGAAGGGCAGGCCCACAGCCATCGGACAGGGCAGGGCAGGCAGCACCCACCCAAGGGGGCTCAGAGAGGAGACACAGGAGACCCCGTCCGCCCCTTCTGAGCGCAGATCCCTGTCTTTACGAGTCCCTGAAAGGTCAGTGCCTGCAGAGGGCACACAGTGGGCGCTCAGTGAAGCTTTGAGGAAGGTGCACCACGTGTGTGCCATCTGAGGGCCGGGGGTGGGAGGGCGGCAGCCTCGGTGTCCTGAGCAGCCTTGCCAAGCAGGCGGGCAGGTGCCATTCCGGCAGGCTGCCGTGCCCCTGACCCCCCGACGCGGCCCCGCAGGCAGGTGGGGGTGAGCAGGAGGGACGCAGGAAGCCTGCTCTCGGCCGGCAGCTCTGCATTCACGCTCACTCACGCCAGACCCTCAGCTGGGGGACAGGCTGGCTCAGGTGGCACTATGCCCCTGAGCCACTCGGACACCTGGCTGGGGGGTGAGCCCACCCTGAGGACCGCGACCTCCAGCAGCTCCCGGGAGGTCAGGAGAGCCTGGGTCAGCATCGGCCTCTCAGGCCCGCTCAGCAGCCCTGTGGGAAGGACAGGCTGGGAAGACCCACATGGGGGACGCAGGGGCAGGGGGCGGCCGTCAGCCAGCAGGGCCCCTCCCCCTGGACGGGGCCTCCCTCCCCGCTGCACCCCCTGCCCACGTGACCACTGCCCCTCTGGCCCCCTGCTGCCTACGAGGAAACATTCAGACCCCACCCCAGGGGACAGAAATCCTGCTCTTCACTAAGATGCCTGCAGGCCCACATCTGCCGAGTGGTCTCCCGCGGCGGCCTTCTCGGGAGGGGCTGGCACGCCGACCACAGCCCCTAGCTCGCCCCTGGCCCCTGGAGCCCCACTGCCGGAGGATCTGCAACCTGCCGCGGGAGACCCAGCGGTGCAAGGATGCTCAGCCACCACCTCCAGCACCACTGTGTCCTGTGGGCCCGTGTGGGTGTCTGGACACAGCGGGAAGTTCAAGGCTGAAGGCTCGAGGCCTCCCCCTTCACTCTCTGGGCAAGGGAAGCCTGCTCAAGGGCGGTGGGGCCCCTTTCCAGGATCCTTAGCTGACCCTGCCTGCCCCGCTCCTGAGGCGGCCACGTGGGGGCAGAGCAGAGCCGTTCTCAGCTGCTCCAACCACCAGGAGCTTCTGACCCAGTGACCGTGGCTGTGGCCATGGCTGTGACCTGAGAGCCACAGCTCAATGGTCTTTAAGGAGAGTGTGGTCAGCCCTCCAAAGGTCCACATCCTCATCCCTGGAGCCTTGCCCAGCAAAAGGGACTTTGCATGTGGCCTTAAGTTGAGACAGTGAGGTGGCCGACGATCCTGGAGTATCCGAGGGGCCCTTGAAGCAGGGGTCAGGAGGGTCAGAGAGAAAGAGACGGGAAGAGGCCTGGCCTCTGGCTGTGTTGACAGAGGTGGGGCTGCAGCCAGGGAGGCGGGGCCTCTAGCCGCTGCGAGGACAAGGAACCAGCCCACTTCAGGCTTCTAACCCCCAGAGCCGTAGGGTAATAGACACGCATGTTTTAAGCCCCTCAGGTTGGGGGGATTTGTTACAGCAGCCACAGGGGTTGAACGCAGCACACATAATGGTTCCCTCTGCGGTCTTTTCTGGAACTATGGGGCGTGGAGGCTCAGACCACCCAGCCGGAAATCCAGGTTTCCAAATGTGCACTCTGGCCAGCCCGGCCCCCCGACTCCCGCAGCAGGGTGCTCTCCGCCGTGCTCCCCGGGCCCCGTCCTGCAGGCCTGCCCTCTGGGGCCAAGTGGCCTTCACGTAGTGATTCCTGCCGCGGGACCAATGCGCTGAGCACCCCCAGCAGCAGGGCCCCCACTGAGCACTGACACCAAAGGCCCTGGAACTACGGAGAGAAAAGGCGGCACAGAAGGGGGCCTGGGTCCTCCCCGGGGCCGCAAGGGGGCATGAAGGCCCCGCATCTCCCGTGCTGCCTCTCAGGGGCGATACCCAGCCGGGCGCAGCCCCCCGCCCCCCCAGCCCGAGCCCTGCTGCCACTGCTCTGGTGCAGCTCACGCCTGTGTTGGGGGCGGGGCGGTGGGGGCAGGTCCAGAGCCGGCGGCGCGAGGAAGAGCCGGGCCGGGGGCCTCCGGCGTGGTCCCCAGGCGCTGGTGCTGCCCTCCGCTGAGGTGTGTGGCTGGAGACTCGAGCAGCCTGGTGACACATCACTGTGCTGAGGCCCGGCTGGCTCACGACGCGGCTGGGAGCCCATCCCGCACGGCAGCTCACGCCAGGGTCGATAAGCTGCCCTCGCAGAAACCACCCAGAGAAGCCCCTTCTGAA
Source organism: Proteles cristata cristata (assembly GCA_017311185.1). Classification (NCBI taxonomy): domain Eukaryota; kingdom Metazoa; phylum Chordata; class Mammalia; order Carnivora; family Hyaenidae; genus Proteles; species Proteles cristata. The sequence goes on along the minus strand of JAESUZ010002727.1, from coordinate 558,898 downwards.
GCCTCGCCCGTGCTCACAGGAAAATCAGCCCCCGGGACGCTGCCAGGAAGTTCTGCTCTGATGGTTACCAAGTTCAGAGTCCTGCTGTCCCCCCAAACACGTCAGAGGGTCCTCACGCCTGTCAGTCACAGGCCTGGATCCTCTCCCCTCTGCAAGTCGGGGCAGGCCTGGGAGGGGTCCCCAAAGCCCAGCCCCACACAGCCCCAGGCCTCCGGATGCCCACAGCCTCACAGTGCTTAATGCCACCACCACTTCAGTGACAGCACCAGCCTGGCCTTGACTGAGCCACCGAGTGGGAGGGCTGCCTCCCCGAGGAGGGACCCAGATGAAGACCCGATGACCCGGATGGCCGAGTGACAAAGCCAGGGGAGGTGCGAGATGGCCACCATCAAGGGGGGGGACAGCTCAGTGCTCCGTGTGTCCTCTCGCACAGAGAGCAGCAGAGATGGCCCGGGGACAGCTGAGCAGGGGCAGATCTCCAAGAAGATGGGGTGCCCTGCACAGAGCCACACTCGGGGGCCGGGAAGGCCTGGAGGAGAGCGCCCCCGGCCCTGCCGTGACTCCAGTGATGACTCGCTGCGCCCCACCTCGCATTCCTGAGGACTACACAGGCTCCCGGCTCCAGGGAGCTCCTGCAGGGAGGCTGGCCCTGCGTGGGTACCAGCCCCCAAGTGCAGGGAGAGGCAGGATGGACCCAGGACCCGGCTGTATCTGCCCAGGGCCTCACAGCTCACCCGCAGCCCACGGAGCCGACCACACTCCCAAGCCTTGAGGAAAGGTGACAGAACGAAAGGACAGCACTGCCACGTCCACACACGACCCCCAAGGCGCCCAGGCCCCGGGGACCCTGGAAGCCGAGACTTTGCTTCGGGACCCCAGAGGACTCCCTCGGGAGCCTGCCTTCCTGCCTGACCCCAGAGCTGCCAATGCCAGGGAAATGCACCCCGTGTGCCGCAAGCGAATGCAAGGGGGGGCTTCCCTTCCCTCTGCTCTAGGCCGCTCTGCTGTGGGCGCCCCCGCAGCCAGACCCAGGGGACACACGGAATGTCTGATGACTCAGGGCGCAGGGGCCCCGTCCCAGAGGAAGCGGCCGCCAGCGGCACGGCTCGGCGCCAGCCTCGGCGAGAGGAGCGGAGCAGGGCACCGCCTCCCTCCCGCCGCCCCCTTCCCGCGCAGAGTCCGCCCGGCGCCCACCTGGCCTCCGGTCCCCGGCGCTCCCGGAGTAGCCGGCCTGGCCCAGGTGGCACGGGACGCAGCCCCTCCACAGGTAGCGGTAGTGCGTGCCCGCGACGCGCGCCAGGCCCCCCAGCAGCCCGAGGCACCAGAGCGCGGCCAGGCCCCCGCGGCCGCGGGACGCTCCCATGGCCGGTCCGCCGCGGCCCCGCCACGCTCTGAGCCCGGCGCCCCGCCCCTCGCCTTTATGCTCTCGGCTTCCCTCCGCCCCCCGCAGGTGAAGGCCAAATCCGAGAGGCGGGCGGCCGCCCCCGCCCCGCCCCCGCGGGCCACGCGTCCCCAGCGCCCCGCCCGCCGCCCCGCGCGTTCCCGCGCGCGCGCCCTCGCACTCGGACACAGGCACCCGGGGAGGCGCGCAGACAGACCTCAGGCCAAGATGCAGAGACACGTGCACAAACAGACCCACGTGTGCAAATATGCACGCGACACACACGGGACCCTGCACAGACGTGTCCAGTCACATGCAAACCCAGACCCACACGCACAGATACACACATGTGTTTCCAGCACCAACACCGGAAAGAAACCAAAGCAGAGAAGGAGGCCACCCTGGAAATGCCACTTGGGGCTTTGAGAAGGCAACTTGGGGGGGGCTGGGTTCTGTGGAGGGTGGGGAGCTAACCCCCCCAGGAGGAAATCCCAAGGGTCAGAGGCGCCTGCAGCCCCCGAGCCCTGCGCCCTGAACTACCATGTCCTCCAGTGGACAGCAGCTGGCACCCGGAGGGAGCTCGGGGACCGCTGTGTCCACAGCAGGTGGGAGAGGGCCACAGGGAGAAGGGACTCCCGGGCAAGGACAGCAAGCCCCGGACGCCAGGCTACAGAAGCCCTGGAGGCAAGTCCGAATCCAGACCCCGGAACCTCCGCTTTGCTCAAGAACACAGGCTGAGGCTCCAGCTCTGCCCGAAGCACCGCACGGCCTCTGTGCGTCAGAGGGATCTACCGCACTGGGCCTACAGCCCCCTGCTGGCCCCGATGTCTCGCCCCCGGTGCCCTGCCTAGGCCGACCTCCAGCTCCCTGTCCACGACTGGGGCACAGGCCCTGCCCCACAGTGGGTGGGGTCCTCGCGCTGCGGAAGAGAGGCACCATCTCACCCTGCCCGGTCCTGTCTGCAGCGCAGAGGCCAGCCCATCCCCTTGGGCCCCTGCCTGCAGGGCGCCCTGCAGTGAACAGGCCTGCCTGGGGCCCGCCTGTCTGCCCCGGCCTCCCTCTGAACAGCACACCAGCCTGCAAACTCCAGGCTCTCACCCGGAGCCTCCGGAAGTCTCGCCGATGGGCACACCGCAGATTGCTGTGTGGACGGGGCCTTCCCCGTGGGCCGGCGGTCCGTTACTGCAACGTAAACCTCATTCTCCACCAGCGTGTGCGGCGCTAACAGAAACCCCAGGGTCCCACACAGCCAGCAGCCAGGATGCGGGGGACGAGAGGCCGTGGAGACAGCTCTGTCTCACAGGGAGGGGCAGAGAGACACCGGAAGGAACCTTGGACTCACAGGTCACCCTCGCCAATGGGCCACAGGGCCCGGGGCTAGCCGTGAGCACCCTTCTGGGGTGGAGGCCCCTTGAAGCATCACTAACTCCCACGCACGACCAGGGCCACGGGAGGAGGAGCCAAGGATAGGAAGGGGCGGCACAGGCCTCTGTGTCCCCTGCAGCCCAAGTCCAGCCCACCCGGGAAAGGGCTCTGCCTTGTCCTGTGTCGTGGGGGGCGGGAGGGTGGCACAAGCTGCCATGGCTACTTAGTACGTGAACTGTAGCTTGTCCTGAATGGAGACACACACGGGGGGTTAAACACACCACTTTCTTGGCATGCAAAAGAGGTGAAGGCGCTCCTTCATTGTTTTCATATTAATTACACATTAAAATGATCCTATCTGGATATGTTGCATTAAATAAGATACATCGTCAATATCAGTGGCACCTATTTCCTCATGTTTTCAGTGCTGCTTCCAGAAAACTTGCGCTACACGTGAGGCTCTCAGTGTGGCTCGGGCTACCTCTGCGGGGCAGCGCTGGCCTCCCTGAGCCCCGCCCCCAGCTCTGCTACTAAGGGGCACGAGCCCCTCTGTGCCCATTTCCTTGTCTGTAACGAGGGATGATAATCACAGAGCCGCTAGGCCGATGGGGAAAATGCCCCACGAGGAGTCCCTGGGAGTCCGCCAAGGTTGGTGGCCAGGCCCTCCCCCAGGCCGAGCAGCAAGACCCACAGAAGTGTCCGGACTGGGTCTCTGAGGGGCGGTATCCTGGGACCCGGCCAGCTCCCTGAAACGCGGCAGATGCAGCCAGGTAGCCCATGGCATCCTGGGACCCAGCCAGGCCAGCCAGAGGTGAGCCCAGGGACCCAAGGACTGTCCCTATCTCTTTTTATTTATTTTTTTAAATGTTATTTATTTTTGAGAGAGAGAGACAAAGCGTGGGCAGAGAGAGAGAGGGAGACACAGACTCTGAAGCAGGCTCCAGGCTCTGAGCTGTCAGCACAGAGCCCGACGCGGGGCTCGAACCCACGAACCGCGAGATCATGCCCTGAGCTGAATCAGATGCTTAACTGAACCATGCGCGTACCCCAGGACTGTCCCTGTCTCACAAGAACCACCTCCCCAGTGCTCCCAGCACCCCCTCCCGACCCCAGGACCCCCAGCTAGGGACCACCACTCGGGCATCTCTTCCCACCGCGGGGCTGTCACCACCCTTCCGTACCCACCTGGACCCCACCGCACATTCCAGCCGGGGGTTGGGGCACTTACTCCCACACCTCTGCAGGCGAGGAGAGGCTGCGGCTGGCCTCTGTCCCACAGGCAGGGCAGGGGCTGGGAGGGGCAGAGCGCAGCTGCAAGCAGCAGATGGGGGTGCAGGCCCACGGACGAGTCCCAGGACCCCATTGGGCCCACCTCCTCATTTGGGCGACGGGCCAGACACAGTTCTGAGCAGCAGCAAATAAGGGTTACGGTGAGGTCCCCAGAGCCAGGGACAGCTCATGGGATGGGAGGGGCTCTGGTGGCCCTCCCTGAAGGACTGGGGGCCTGCGGATGGCGCTGGGCTTCCATCCCCACCAGGCCAGGCATGGGGACTCGGCCATGACCATGCGGGCCAACAGCCCACCCAGGAAAGAACAGCACCGGCCGTCCAGACAGTGCCCACAGCCGCCCCGCTGCCCCCCTCCCCCTCTCGGTGCCGCCAGGCGCATCCAGGCCCATGGCTCCCATGGCTGTGGGGTCTGGAAGCTGTTTGGGAAATGCTTTCTCGATGCGGAAATGCGGGCTGGGCGTCTCTGCCCGGCGGAATGTCTGTGTGTCAGCAGAAGGAGCCGGTCCCCCCCACCCGCCGGGCCGGCTCCAGCTTTCCTCTCCGGGCTGGGCGGCCGCTGGGCTCCTTTGCCAGGGCCCAGGCTGGGGCGAGGGCCCCATGCTGCCCCACAAATGCCACACTGCCCCCCTCAGTGCCCCAGACCCCGGACAGCAGGGCTTTGGGGAGAAGTGCCATGTTCCTGGGTCGGCTGGGGCCAGCAGGAGGCAGAACGCAGCCGAGCTTGCCCCACTGTGGTGCCTGTCCCTTGGTACTCCAGGACACCTCCTCCCTGAAGCCCTCCCTGGGGCCTCTGGAGGCCCCACCCTGCTCTGCCTTGCAGTTCAGGGACCTGACCACATGCTGCCAATATGAGGAGGGAGAGAGGGTGTCCCCCCAGCCCCGGCCTGTGCCGGCTGCCTTAGCTTCTGGAGGCAGAGTGGGCGCTGGTGAAATTCGGCCGAGCCGGGGAGCATGAGATGCCAGCAGGCGTTGGGAGGCTGCCTCACAGCCCCCCTTCCTGGGGGTAAAGGCATAGGTGAGCAGGCCCTCCAGCAGAACCCAAGGGGGCCAAGCATCAAGCACCCTGTGTGGCCCCTGGGAGGGAGGGAGCCCACGGTCTGGGCCCTCCCCATCTGGCTGGGGGCCAGGCATTCCCGGGTCCCAGCCTCTCAGGAGGAGCTAACGGCTCTGCAGGCAGGGGGGTGTGGAGGAGAGCGGCACACAGAGAAGTCCCAGAAACCACTGCCGGGATCCCAGGATGCCTGGGCTTGGAGGGTGAGGTCACCAGGCACAGCGGGCTCCAAAACCAGGCAGGAGGTGCTGACCACCCCCAGGTAGCTGTGGCCCTGGGCACTGAGCGGGGGCCGAGGCCAGGCCAGGCCCACTCACGGGCAGGCAGGGGGATCCGGGGTCCTCCAGGCCCAGCCAGCACCTCCGCTCACTCCCCTCCCCCTCCCACTGAAGTCCCTTCTGGGTGGGAGCAACGGACAGAAGTGTCAGAGTTAGAGCCATAGGGGCCCTGGGGCTCACTCGGGGTCCACCTGTCTAGGCCCCGGGGGAAAGCTTCTTTGAGGGTGCAGGACGAAGGGGGGAGGGGAGCATGGGGGGTTGAGAGGCAGAAAAGTGGGGGAGGGTGGACTGGAAGGCAGAGACCGGTTACCGGAGAGCAGGGTGGGTGCCACCCGGGGGCCTGGGGGCACAGGGACTGAAGGTGACGGGCCAGCGGTCAGACAGCCCCTGACAGACCCCCAGCTGCAGGCGAGAGGGGCCAGGAAGGAGCCAGAAGCCGACTTCTCTCTCAGGCTTATCTTCAATCTGCCTGGGGTAGTGGGGGGGCCGCGCTCAAGGCTTCTCAGCAGGAAAGTCCTCCGTGCCACCCCACCTCGGGTCTCCCAGGTGACAAACGTCCTGCCTGGTTGTTTCCACCCTTGACGGCAGAGCCCAGCCCAGAGCAGGCCAGCGTTTGGTCTGGGGCCACACGGGTCAACCCTGCCTGCTCGCAGCCCAGAGGAGCCGCCTCCAGGAAAACAACACCCCCCCACCCCGCTCCTCCCCCTCCCTCCCCCCCCGCCCCCCGCCCCCCACCCCCCGCCCCCCACGCTGCTGCCTGAGTTTATTTCAGGAGCGGGAAGCCAGCTGGTCCCAGCTCCAGCCTCATGGTAAACCCATTACCCGGCTGGACTCCTCACCCAAGCAGAGGGAAGGAAAATTAAAACCACGGTTGTTTCCGAGAGCCCAGCTGCGTTCCTGACTGCGGCCTCCCCTGGCGGGGGCCCGGCGGAAATGGGGGTGCTCCCCCTCTTTCACACGCGGGCCCCCCAGGGGAGCCCGAGGTGGAGCAGCCTCCGTCACACATGTCCTCCGGGCACCAGCCGGCCGGGGGGCCATCGGGCCCGGCACCGCGCCAGGAACTGAGGGCTGGGAGGCACCCGCTGAGGGCCGGCCCCAGGGCTGTGCTGGAGGCCTCCCACACACGTGTGCACATGCGTGTGCACGCGTGACGGGGCCCTCTCTGCGGCTGCCTGCTGGCCTGGACTCGCGCCCCTGCCGTCGTGCAAAGGCTGTGCGGAGTCCAGGTCTGGCCCCGCGAGCACCTGAGCCCCCACCGTGGCCACAGCCCGGAGGCCCGGCTCTCACCGAGGACATCTGAGCTACAGGGACGCGTGGACGGCCCCGGGGCTCACCTGTACTCAGAGACGAGTGCGCGGTGAAGGCTGACGGAGCGGGAAGTGTCCTGGCGAAGGCGACGAGCCCGCCCGTGGCCAGGTAGCGGGGAAGGGAGCAGCCATGCAGACTGGCCTGTGGGAGGGCATCTGGGCGAGGCCGGGGCTGCTGGCGCAGCGGCAGGGAAGGCTGGGGAGGGGAGGGTGCCCACCAGCGAGTCCGGCCGAAGCCGTGCGCCTGGCCCTGGTCCACGGCAGGCACCCGGAGAGATACCAGAAATGAACCAGCAAATGGACGGCCAGGAGCATCACAAAGCCCGAAGGCCAAACCCGATCACAGGTCACGGGGGTCACGGGGTGTCGGCCAGCTCCAGCCAGTGCCCATGACCAGCCCGCACACAGGCTCCTTTCCAACGTGCCCGAGCCCGAAGCTGGCAGGCTGGCCATGGGCCTCTCCTGCCTCTGACCCCTGACATCACACCCCGAATATTCAAGGCTACCTCCTGCACAGGCTAAGCTCAGGGGCAGATGCCGTGCCGTGACCTGCAGAGGGACAGGAAGGCAGTGCAGAGGGCTCCCCGGCTCTGAGGGGCCCAGGCTCTCAGCACCCACAGCCTCTCCCTAAGGTCTGCTCACGGACAGGGCTCCAACCCTCCAGTCTTACCGCAGGCGTCTCGTTTCCTCGTCAGGGGGAAGGAAAAACCTTTGCCCACGCCCGGGGCTGCTCTGGCCAGACCTCAGGGTGCGGTCAGAAGCCCAGAGGCCCAGCAGGGTCCAGAGCAGCAGGAGAGACGGGAGTGGAGGCCCAGCCCGGGCCCGCCTCACAGAGATACCCAGAGAGGCGCCAGGGAGGGCGGGGAAGGTGAGGCCACCTTTCCAAAGGGAGGGACAGAGACAAGGGGCAGCCAGCAGACACGGGGCAGAATCCAATCTGGAGACGAGGCACCGGGGGGCGGGGGCCTTCAGGATGAGCAGAAACTCGCAGGGAAGAGAGCCAGACGGGGTGAGGGGCAAAGCAGAGGGTAAGACCCCTGACCCCTGCCAGGAGCGAGGCTGTTAAGGGGTCTCTGTCTCTTCTCTCACCTTCCCCAGCTGAGCCACGGCCGGAGCGAGCTCCACGTCACTGCCATCCCGAACGGCCCAGCCTTCAGCAGGGGGCCCTGGACTGTTGTGATTCCAGGTGACAGCGGCTGCCCTGCGCAGCAGGCCCCCAGCTCAGTGGCAGAAGCTTCTGGGGCGAGGGCAAGAAGCGGCCTGACTTGTGCTGTGCCCTCCTCCACGGGTCCTCTGGGCCCAGAGGCATCTCCCACCCCCCACAGCAGTGCCCTGGGCGGGCAGGGCCCCCGGCACACTGAGGTTCATGGTTAGCATGTGTCAGTCAGCCCTCTCCCGCCGAGTCCCAAGTGTGAGTACCACGGCCTCCGAGGGTCACAGGGCCCCTCCACACCTGCACCAAGTCGGGGATCTGAACCTGGCCGTTCGCACCTCGGCCTAGCCCACAGGCCGTACCGCTGGCCTCGGTGCCCGGGGCTCACCCGTGAGGATGCCTCCAGGCTGCCCGTGCCCAGGGCTCTGCCTCGGACCTCGGGGTCGGGCAGGCCTGCAGGCGCGGCTGTGGTCTCTCGGTCACTGGTGGGCTCCGACTGCCCACGGCAAGGCTCTCGTGTTTCCTGCCGTGGCCCTAACGGAGGGCACACCCACCAGCATCCGCTCTCCAGAGGGGCAAACGCGGCCAGTCGGCAACCAAAGCGCTGGGCTCTCGGTGCCCCTGAGGGCACCTCGCCACAGGCACCTCGTTGGAAACACTGCCATCCGGCCTGGAAGGACCCCAGTTCTCAGTCGGGCCCGGGGTCCGTCCCCCGCAGGAACGAGGTAGGACCTGTGTGGCCAGCCTCTCTGGCCCTGGTCTCCACATCTGTACGGCAGGCCACCCAACAGGTGCTCACCGAGCGCCCAGCACGGGCCGGGCACCGCCAGCCTAGACAGCCCCAGGGGAGCCGGCTGGCCAGAGGAGACAGCAAGGGGCCCCCAAGTGGGGCCTGGGTGCCCAGATGTCGCACCGGGCTTTGTCCCCCGCTCCCCGCACTCCCTGACTGCGTGACCCCAGATGCACTGCTGAACCTCTGGGCCTCCCGCGTCACTTTGTCACATGGGCCCTGGGCAGCCCTGAGCAGCAGCACATCAGGCCCAGCATGCAGGGTGGGCTGGACAAGACAAGGTGACCTTCCTGAGGTCACCGTGACGCTTCCTGCCACCGTCCCCAATCTGCTTCGGCGAGAGCGCGATCGCCCCGGGAGATGCAGACGTCCTCACGATGCTAAATGGCCCTCAAGACTCTCTCTCGAGTCTCCCTTGGGTGGGCAGTGGGGGGGTCCTGCCATCTGAGGGACTGAGCATGACCCCAGCCGGGGGTCAGAGGAAGTCCCCCATGAAGGCCCTATGGAAGCACGGTCAGGCCCCACCTGGGCACCACAAGGGCCCCTGGCAGCCCTCTCGTCCCACACACCCCGGGACATCGCCAAGGGACAGCACAGCTGGCCCCGGTCAGCCCACGGCCCCCCCAGCCCAGGGACAGGGCCCTACAGGCTCCTAATCAAGGCTTGTCTCTTCCCACATTCTTGCCTCTCCCTCGGGATGGTGGGAACCCGGCAGCCGCCTTCAGGAGGCCAACGGAGGCCAAGCCAGGAGTCTGGCCAGGCAGAGTGGGACTGACAGAGAGACACTCGTCCGGCCGCGTCTCCCGGCTGTTTCCCAGGATGGAAGGTGGGCGAGGGTGGGCAGGCACAGCCTGCAGAGAGCAGGCCCCTCAGTGCCCCCAGCACCCAGAGCGCACCAGCCTTACAGCAGGCCCCCTTCGTGTCCCGGGGGGGCCAGGGGGGTCGCCAGAACCATCACTCAGCGCAGACGCCCAAGCTGGGCCCACGGGGCTGGGATGCAGGGACCCCGTTACCGTCCCAAGTCCTGGGGCCCCGGGTTTCTCAGGCACTCTGATGCGGACGCAGCTCTGCCTGCCCCCCCAGAGAGGAGTGAGGGAGAGGCGCGACCAGCCCCCCAGGACAGAGCCCCCTGTCTCACCCGAGGAAGCCTGCTCCCTGCCCAGCCCCCACATGGCTGTGGCCACTGCCCCTTCCCCGGGGCCCCCTTATCTCCTGGAAGGAGGGCAGCCGGGGAGGCAGGAACAGTGAGCGGGGTCCCTGCCTCGGGAAAGTGGGCCTGCGGGCCTCACGCTCCGCCCACAGAGACACCCTGATTCCCTCCAAACAGCAGCATCAATCTTCCCAGGGCGTCGGACCGACCCCTCCCCCTGTCGTCACCGTGTCCCTAGGTCTTCAGGCCACGCCACCTGGCCTGGCATGGACATGCCTTTCCGACGGGGCACCACGAACCCAGTGGCCAGGCAGCCAGCCGCGGGGCGGGGCTCGGGCAGGCGTGGAGACCTGTGGGGGGTCTTGGGGCCCCCCCAGCGGCCTCGGTGTCATCTCCCCAACCCCCAGACCTGGTTCCCAGGACCCTGGTGAACAGAAGGCTGCGAGGCAGGAGAAGACCCAAGCGGAGACCAGGTGGAGGGTGGCTGCAGGCCAGGCTGGAACAGCCCTGGGCTCCATCCCTCCCCCGCAGCAGGGAGCCGGCCTGGGGCTGGGGGGCTGCGGGGGCCTGGAGGGGTTTCCCCAGGGCCTCTCCAGTTCCCTGAGACGCACGGGTCCTTTTGGTCCCGCTTCCTGGATGAAGAGACTGAGGTTCAGAGTCATCCCAGGTACTAAGCTGAGGCTCATCCTGGGCCTGGCCGGCACCAAAGCCTGGGCCTGGAGTGGCCTCCCCAGAGGGGCTGCCACGGAGAGCCAGGACCGTGGACAGGAGCTGCCGGGGGGGGTCTTACAGGGATCCCACACTTCTCCCCAGGACCCACCACCTCCATAAACCCACAGGTCTGGGGGTACAGCTGACACGTGTCAGAGGTCGTGCCCTGGGACGGAGAGAACTGGCAAACTCACCCCAGAAGTGCACCTGCTCCCTGCCCCCCGGTCTCCAGGCCTCCCCCCACCCTCCGCCGGTCTCCAGGCCTCCCTGCCTCACAGCCTCATGGATTACACGGCTCCTGCTCTGCACGGTGTCCCAGAACATGACAAGCACATGGCCTGGCGTCGCTCCCAGAGCGAGGGCCAAGCGGCCCCGCGGCCAGGCTCCTGCGCCAGCGCTCAGGGTTTCATAGAGTTGATTCATCACTCTGAGCGGTTTCTGGGCTCACCCCACCGTCAACTCGGGGCGCACCACCCCACGCGTGAGCGAGCAGAGCTGCCCTTTCCTCGGCGGCAACATCTTCATTTCTTGCTGGCTCTGTTTGCTCACGGCCGCCGGCCGCCCGCCGGTCCTGCTCTCTCGCTCGCCAGAGCCGCATGGGGGGGGCGCTGGCGGGGGGACAGAGAAAACACAGCAGGCGCTTGGCTCTCAGCGGAGCCCTGTCAGCCTCGCGGTGACTCGGAGCCCCAGCCATCCCAAACACGCAGGGCCGGGGTCCGTGAACTCCCAGGGGCTGAGGCCGGGGAGGGGCCTGGGAGGGGACAAAGGCCAGCGCTGTGGGATGCAGGGGCTGAGGCCACAGCCCCGTCAGCCGCCCCCCGCCCCGTCATTTTGTCCACGGCGCTGCCCTCAGACACCTCTGCCGGGTGGCTCCAGCCCGCCGCCCAAAGGGACCCTGTGGATCAAGGGATTCCAGAGCTTCCCAAGGAACGGGGAGAGGCCAAGTGTGCAGAGCCTGTGCTCTGCGAGCTCCACGCAGGGCTCTGGCCAGTGGCTGGAACACAAACTTATCTTCCAGGACCTGTAGAGGCATCACCGGGCGACCTTGGCCCCTGGGCCCCGGGTCAGCACCGGGAGCCCGGAGCACAGGTCGGAAGAGCTCCGGCTTTGGAGGAACCCCAGCACCCCCACCTGGGGCCTCCTGGACGCTGACAAAGGGCTAGCACTGCTTGCCCTGCTCTAGGGGTGGGGGGACAGGACGGGGTGGGGGGCGGGAACCCAAGGCCCAGCCCCGACCCGGGAGGCCCCTGGGCTCGGAAGCCCCTCACGGTGGGGACCGGAGTCCGTCTCACACTGTGCACCCGCCGGCCCAAAAGGAGCAGAGGGCAGCCCGCTGGCGCCCCTGAGGCAGAAGCAAGGCCCAGAAGGGCCAGGCCCGCTGGGGTCAGTCGGCGGCTGGAGGCTGCGGCCAGGAGCCTCCGCAGGCGCCTTGGGCGCGTCCAAGCCGGGAGAACCTCAGCAGAGGGCATGTGTGTCCTGCACGCGGGCATCCTTGGGGCACACAGGGGCTACTCTGCCCTGGACCTGGCATTCCAAGTCCCTGGATTCGCTCAGGACACCAACACGTGTCCCCGCATAGAGGGGTACACAGGGCCCTCGGTGGGGCACGCGGTCAGGTTGCCTGCTGCATTCCGGAGCATTGCCAGGTGGTCCCCCCAGGCACAGGACCCCCGTCCCTGCACACTCGCCCCCCCACCCCTCAGGCACAGGACCCCCGTCCCTGCACACCCGCTCGCCTCGCTCCAGCCTCCTCCTGGCTGCGAAAACGCTGGAAAGGAGACTCAGCACGGGGAAACCCTGTGTCCACAGACTCCCCCACCCCCGGACCCCAGTCCAGCAGGCTGGGTCCCATCTTGCCCTCCGAGGGACAGCTCCCGGCTGGCACCACTGGTGACAGTATTATCTGGAAAGTTTGGGACACAGAGGTGGAGGTGGGGAGCGGTCCAGTATGGGGAAGCGGGGCAGGTGCTGCCGCCTGACAGGTGACAAGTGGGGGGCCAGCTGCCCAGACCCCGCCCTGCGGTCAGGTGTCAGGCTGGGGCTGGGGGAGGAGCAGCCCCCCCTCGGTGTTTCAGCCCTGACCCTCAGGGCCCCCGTCGCCACTAGCACATTCATTCACATCTGTGGCAGGTAGGCACTGGCGACCCGGTGGGACGTCCCTCCCAGCCGCGGCCCACCCCACGGCCCGGACCACAGGGGCCACAGGAGGACAGTGAGCAGCAGGGACAGGCGGGCCCCACGAGAGGGGCCACCCAGCATGTCAGCAGCGGAGGGAGGGTTTTCGGGAAGGCCACGCGGGTACGGCTTGGCACAGGAGTGGGCCCCGCCCCCCATGAAGGAGCCACCTGCTCCCTCTGGAGAAGGGCCCGTGCATGTGTCCCGCCCCCATCCCTACTCCAGGGGACCCAGGCCTCCCCCAGCTCCACAGCCAGGAGGAGCCCCCAGACCTGCGTCACTGCCCCCACACTCCTGACCCCAGCCTGTGGGGGCCTCGCAGAGCCACAGCTGCCAGCGAGGAGGGACAAGAGCGTGGGATGACAGGGCCCGGGCTGTCCTGCCCCGTGCCCACGTGAAGTCTGAGTCCCCTGGGTTCATGGGGAATGTGACCCGGAGGCAGGCACAGACCACGCTGGCTCCCCGACGTGCCACAGGCCACGGACGGCCAGATGCCAGCTTGGCCCACCGGGTGCCAGTACTGAGCACCAGGCCCTCCCCGGCCACGCAGGGAGCGGCCCCTCCCACAAGGCTCGATGCCCAGACAACCGCCCCTGCCGCGGCGTCCCCACCAAGCCCAAGCCCCCCCGATGGCTCATCATCTCTGCACCCCCTGGGAGGGTCCCCGGAAGACCCGAGCGGGGCTGAGGCTACAGGGCCCTCCTCGAGACGGCGGGAATGCAGCCCTCAGCCCAGGCCTGCAGAGGTTAATGCCGGGAATTTTCTGGGAATTCCTAGAGAGTTACGCAGGGCGAGACAGAGGTCAGCCTGGCCCAGGAGTCAGAGACAGGGCTCCCCGGGGCAGCAGTCAGCCTGGGGAGACAGCACAGGGGCCAGCCCCGTGGACGGGGAGCGGGCCCCGGGGGGCAGGGAGCAGGCTGGGCGGTAGGTGTGCCAGGAAGCTCCAGGGCTGTGGGCAGCGGGGAGGGCGCACCGCCAGGCAGGCAGGACGCACACGGAGGGTGCTCCTCACGGCTGCTGGCTCGCAGGGCCCACCCGGTCTGACGGCGGCTCGAGCGCCAGGCGCCACCACCAGCACCGTACCCCGACCCAGCTGGCCGCTCCATCCCCCCCCCCAGGAAAAGCCCTGGGTGCTGGTGCGGGGGAGGGGACTGCGGGGCCTGGGGCTCATGCTGGTGCTGGGGGTGGGGGAGGGGCTGTGGCCCGGCGCTCGTGCTGGTGGGTGGAGGGGGACCTTGAGCCTGTGCTGGTGTTGGGGGCTGGGGGGTGGGGGCCCGGCGCTCGTGCTGGTATAGGGAGTGGGGGCCCTTGAGCTCGTGCTGGTGTTGGGGGGCTGGGGGCAGGGGCCCGGCGCTCGTGTTGGCATGGGGGAGTGGGGGCCTTGAGCTCGTGCTGGTGTTGGGGGACTGGGGGTGGGGGCCCGGCGCTCGTGCTGGTATAGGGAGTGGGGGACCCTGAGCTCGTGCTGGTGTTGGGGGGGCTGGGGGGCGGGGGCCCGGCGCTCGTGCTGGTATAGGGAGTGGGGGGGACCTTGAGCTCGTGCTGGTGTTGGGGGGGCTGGGGTACACCGGTTGCTGTACCCAAGGCTCTGCAGCTGCAGCCACGCCCCTGGCTACTACCCCGACCCCTGACTCCCGGCACCTGCGTGCCATTCGCCTCGGCCCCAGAGCCCCCAGGAAGCACCCCCCACCCTGACTGGGCTGAGCCCCTTGTGACTCTGCACCTGGCGGGCTGCTCAGCACCTGTATCCAGGCTGGACGGCACTGTCCTCAGTGTGGGGGCAGGACCCCACTAGGGTCAGGGTCCTGTGCCCGGCCGAGGCCAGCACACAGGGGACCACAGGACACCCTCACTGAACGCTGAACAAACAGCACACCGAGGGTCTCCTTGAGAGAAGCAGAGAGGACAGGTGGCTGGCCCTCCCCAAGTCCCTCCTCAGGCGACAGCAGCCCAGATGGAGCAGGACGTGACCCCGGCCAGGGAGGGGCTGGGCAGATTCGGCAGGCTCCCCTCCCCTGCACCCCTGCTGTGCACATGGCTGGGGGGGCAGGATACAGAGGGGGGACCTCATCCTCCTGGGCAGGGGGAGGGCACGGGAGAGGCGGGACCATGCAACGGGAAGGGCCCAGATACTACACTTCAGGTTGAAAGTCACCTGCCCAGTGGGGGGACCCTGGTCACCTGTTTACTGCCCCCCACCTCCAGCAGGCCCCTCTTGAGCCTTCTTTGAAAATTCCATTGCCCCTGTGGGCAGGGCTATGGGGCAGCTGTGGGCGCTGTGGGTGCCCTGGGCGGTCAGCGTGGTCAGTGGCCCTGCTGAGGACAGGACGGAGCCAGCGATGCCCCTCCTTGCAGCAGCCAGGCCTGGGTTGAGGCCGTGTGGCGAGAGCGAGACAGGCGGCAAAGGGCCCAGGGCTCCGCGCACAGCCTGGGTAGGAAACGCGGTGCCAGGAGCGGGGGGCGCTTCTCCCCAACACCGGCCCCCAGACTCTTCTCCGCGGGGGCGCCAGGTCTGTGGGGAGACTGGAGCCGCCTGGGGGCTTCTGGGAGCAGATCCTGGGAAGTCCCGGCCCCCCCACGACGTGCTTCACAGACCTCATGGGCTGGCTGCTTCCAGAGCCACCCATCGAGTCACCAAGGACCCCAGCGTGGGGTGCCCTGGGGCCAAATTCCAGCAGGTTCCCCCGCAGCCCCGCTCCTCTCTGCAGCCCAGCACCCTGCTCAGCTCTGGCCTGTCGGGCGTGAGCCAGACCTGGCGGTGCTTCTGCCCAGGGAGCCACCCGGGCACTCTCACTGCCCCTCCCGCCCACGGGGCCGGGCTGGGGGTGCGTCTCAGAACACAGCAGGCTGGGCAGCACACGGGCCCCTCACTCCGGCAGGGGACCCCCTGGGCCCAGGCAGGGTCAGGTCATAGGCCAGGTGGTGGCAGAAGCCACCGGAAGCAAGAGGCCAGGCTGAAGGGCGGGGAGGGCGCGCTGCCCCAGCCGTCTCCACCCGGGAGGACACTCCCAGCGGCAGAACAGGGCGCCTCCCTGCACAGGTTAAGCAGAAAGTCCCCAAAGGACCCAGCGACACCACCCGTGCGCGTGTGCCCGGGAGCCTCAGAAACAGGACTCAGAGGGACGCGTGTGCGAGAATGTCCGGAACAGCACGACTCACGACAGCCAGAGGTGGAAACCACTCAAATACCCATCGGTGGGCGAACGGATGACCAGACCGTGCTGTCCCCGAGGGCGGGACTATGACTCAGCCACAGACAGAAACTGGGGGCTGACACACAGGGCAACGAGGAGGAGGCTCAGGAACACTCCCTCGGAGGCCGGACGGCGGGGCCGGGGGAGGTGGGGGGGGCTGCCCCCGGACACGGGGTCTCCCTCGGGTGATGAGAACGTGGAACTAGGCAGGGGTGCCGGGTACACAGGAGCCTGGATGTGCTGAATCCCTTTAGAAGGGTCGGGGTCGCGTTATGTGAATTTCACGTCACCACGACGACAAGGCCCCCCTCCAACTGGACCCCCAGCACGCCTCCCCAGGGGGAGGGAAGAGGGTCGGGCCTCGCCCCGGGCAGGCTCTGGCCCCGCCGCAGGGCCCCGGCTCCAGCACCAGCAACTCTGCAAACATCCGAAGTAGCAGCGGCACCCCCGCGGGGCAGGCGCTTCCTCGAAGGCCCTGCCCAGGCAGCTGGCCGGCGACCAGGCACCGCGGAGCGAGGGAACGAGAGGAGCCCAGGCCCCAGGGCCCGCGTGCCCTCCCCGCCCCTCCACCAGCAGCCTGGGGACAGCCACGGGCCTCTCCGGGTGACAGCGAGGTGTGGACAGGGCTTGTGTGAGCAGCCGCGTGTAGGACCACAGAGCCCACAGGCAGGAAGCAGGTGAGAAGAGGCACCAGGCCTGCCTGCCACAGGGCACGGCGACCCCACCACGGGCACCAGCCACCCACCCACACAGAGCAGGCGCCCCGTGGCCGGGAGCCTCACACACCCAGCGGGGCCTCGGGGGTCACAGGCCGGCTCTGAGCACACCAGCCCGCCCAGGACAGCGGACACTGGCCCTCGCTCTCCCCCTCCCCTGCAGGACCGGAGCAGCCCTCCCAGGCGCGCTTCCTGGCAGGACAGGCCTCGAGTCGCTCCAGGCGGGCTGGGCAGGTAGCTGCCACGACACGCAGCCCACAAGCCAGCCGGGCCTCGGGTTCCCGCCAGGAAACAGCTACGTGGGGCACCCGCCAGGGCCCGGGGCCTTTAAATTCTTCACTGGAGGCTGAGAGCGCCCGGAAGGAGGCCACCGAAGCCCCCGAGGGGCAGACGTGGCTGAGCCTGGGTCTGCGGGCACAGCCAGCCCTCGTGCCACCAGCCCACCCAGGCCCCGGGCCCCCCGTGAGCAGCTGGGATTTATGAGGCCCTGCCTGCCGAGGAGGCCAAGGAGCCTCCCTCCCTGCAGCCAGGTGTCACTGGGCCAGGCCAGGGCTGCTCCCCACGTCTCCCGGAGGGCTGATGAAGGCCGGCTGCACTGGAGTCGGCCACACAGGTTCCGGACGCCGGTCTCGTGTTTACACTCCACAAAGGGCACCGGGTGTGAGGCACCTGGAAAGGCACTTGCCCCAAGGAAGGACAGGAGGCTCAACGTCAGGGAAGAGGGGTGCCCGGGAACAGCCGGCGTGCCAGGTGGCACCGACGGGGGGACCCCCTCGCAGACAGGATGCGCGGCTGGGGCCTGCCTATCTCCCCAGGAATGTTCCGCCCCCAGAGCCCAGCCAGCCCCGCCTTCCCTCAGGGGAGACGGGACAATTAGGGTTCCCTGTGTGAGCTTGCCCTTCGGGCCCACGTGCCTGCCCGGGCATCCCGGCCAGAACGGGCTGGAGCCTGCCTCAGGAGCCCGCCCAGGGTGGGGCTGGCGTATGCACCCCCTCCTGCCCCGGGGAGCCCCCTTTCCCGTGTACCCTACTGAGCATCTAAGACAGGGGGTTCCAGTCCTCAAGACAGGTGATGCAAGGCCCCTGTGGGGCCCCCGAACCAGCCTTGGGGGGCAGCCGCTGACAGGAGCACAGGAAGCAGTGACAGACTGGGGGGACCCCCATGACCGTGCAGGGAAGGCCAGGCGGGGCCGAAGAGGAGGCCAGGTCACAGGGCCCCGGTGGCTCTGTCGGGGTAAAGCTGTAGACAGGGTCTTGGCCTTGACCCAGGAGAGCGGGAAATTCACCTGGAGTCAGGCAAGGTGTCCCAGCCCTGGCCAAAGGTGGTGGCATAGTGTCCGGGGCAACAGCAATGCACTCTCTCGCCCAGTTCTGGAAGCCAGGAGTCCAGAGCAGGCTCACGGGGCTGAAACCAGGTGGTGGCAGGGCCACAGCCCCTCCTGAGCCTCCGGAGACCAAGCTCCTGAGCTCTTCCAGGAGCTGGTGTCCGTGGCTGGCGGGGCAGCACACGCAGG
Organism: Proteles cristata cristata; assembly: GCA_017311185.1. NCBI lineage: Eukaryota > Metazoa > Chordata > Mammalia > Carnivora > Hyaenidae > Proteles > Proteles cristata. The sequence goes on along the minus strand of JAESUZ010002727.1, from coordinate 540,825 downwards.
GCTGTGCGCAGGCCCCCTCGGGGTCTCCCACCACCGGGGCATTTCCCCCGAAGCCCCTGCTCGGATGCCTGAGGCTGAGAAAGGTTCCTTCTGCACGTCCACCCCCAGAAGCTAGGGAGGCAGTGCCCAAAACTAGGCCTCAGGTCCCGCAGGCAAGGGTCCAGGCTGGCCGAGCCTCCGGCCCTGGGTGAACATGGCCCATCGCAAAACCCTCTGGGTCTCTGTTTCCTCGTCTCTGAAATGGAGAGAGCTTTGCAGGCACTGGAGGGCAGCAAGGGGGGTCCCAAGGGGCCCCTCGGAGAGAACAGAGACCCCAGCCAGTATTCAGTTCCATTTGGGTCAAAATGAAAGCCTGAGGTAGCACAGCCTCAGGGCCCAGCCTGGGACCCAGGCCCACAATAGCTAAAACTTAGACCCCGACCCTTCGTGGCTGCAAGGGCCTACGACAGAAATGCAGAGACCCCAGGGGCGGCCCAGAACCTCTCCGAGCTCACCCACATTCCCCTGCACGGCTGCCAGGCCGGGCACTCGCCTCGGCTTGTCCCAGACGCTCCCGGCCCACATTCCCTCCGGGGTCCCGGCCCAGGCGAGCATCCTGGCTCCTGGGAACCCCGTACCAGGTGGGGCAGGGACCGGCCGGCAGCCAGAGGCAGCCCCGCCCCCGCCCCCGCCCCCGGCCGAGGAAACAGTTATCCTGGAGGATCGCAGAAACCTGCCCCATCGCTGCCCCGGGAAGGGGTCTTGGCTGCGGCCCCGCTTGGAGGCGGGCTCAGCCTGTCACGGACGGAGCAGCCGTCCCTGACCCGGAAACCGCGTGATTCGGCTGTGCTGACAGGCCATCTGCGGGTCCACTCGGGCCCTCTCCCTGCTCTCCCGGCACGGAGCGGATCAAGGGCCCACAGGTAACCCGGGCCTCTGTGTGTGTGACCAGCTAGCCCGCTTCCCGACGGAACTCCATGCCCTGGGTCCAAGGAGACCGTGAGCTCCCTGGGGACAGAAAACGCCACACACACTTCATGAGGTTGCCATGGTAACTGGCAGGTCCAAAAAGCGTTTTGCCGGATGGAATTAAATTCACACTAGGAACCTCAACATTTGACCGTTTAAATATCACGTTACAATCATTTGTAACAACCGCAATTAGAGACCAAACGGCTCTGAGCGGGGGTACGGCAAGGGGCCAGGCAGAGAGACGGAGTCCGCCACGCCGCCCTCGTGCTCGGGACACAAAGGAAGTGAGGCACCCAGAGGCACACAGAGCGCTACGCCAAGAAGGCGCAGAAAGAAAGTGAGGAGACGGGCCCTGACCCCAGGCGCGGGGAGACACTCAGGACAGGGTCAGGCAAGGCCAGTCCTCACGGCCACCAAGCCTGGGCTTTTGCTGCAGCCTGTTCTGAATTAACAGATTTTATTTTTCAGAGAAGTTCTGGGTTTAGGGAAAAATCAAGCCAGAAGCGCGAGGGCTTCCACACGCTGCCTTCTCTGCAGACACGGGCTCCCCCGCTACTAACCCCTGCCTTCACGGCACATTCGTCCCCGCCAGGCAGACAGACGCGCCACCTGTATCTAAGCCCATGGCTTGCGCGAGGGCCACTCTCGGTGCTGGGCATTCCCGGCTCTGACACACGTGTACCGACGCATCTGCACCACGACAGCGTCACGGGCGGTGGCTTCGCTGCCCTAAACGTCGCCGGGCCCCACTTGCCCATGTGTCCTCGCCCCACCCTGGCGACCGCCGACCTCTGCGCTGTCGGCCTGGCTGCGCCTCTTCCAGGCTGTGCTGGAATCATACAGCGTGGGGCCTTTGTGGACGTGCTTCCTTCACTCCGCGACAGGTGTTTAAGGGTGCTCAGCTGTTCACGTGATTTTCCAAGAGGTCTGGGGGTGGGGGCAGCTCCCAAGTTCATGGGAGTCCTTCCCGGGGCCGGAGAGGCGGGGGGAGGGGGCATCATTGCCCGCCCCGTCTATGGTTTCCAGGGCAACCAGGGAACACAAGAGGAGGTCACCTAGGAATGGTCAGACAGGCCTCACCCGCCCTGGATTTCCAGGGTCACCCGGCAGTCCCCTCTGGGAGAAGCCACAGGGACAGGACTGGGGCGCTGCGCTCTCCCTCTTAGGGGCCCCTCCCAGGGGATTCCAGGGGGCAGCTGTCGGCCCCTGTGTCCCCAGGGCCAGGCACAGGGGTGGCCCAGGGGTCCGGTGAGGCGGCAGGTTCTCAGAATCACCTGCTGAATATGCCCCTGTTCTCTGGCGAAGCAGGGGGGCCGTGAGGGAAGAGGCCCTGCCCGGCAGGAGGCCGCCCTCGGAGGGGGGCAGGGCACAGCCCCAGCAGGCACAGGCCACCAGGGCTCCCGCCCCGAAGGCGGCAGAAGGAGGAAATTCCGGCTCCCACAGGGCGTCGGAGCTTCGCGGGCCTGGCCGCGCTGAGGCACGGGGCTGATCGCACTCCGCTGCCGGTCCAGGCCGGGCCCCGGAGGCACGAGACGGGCTGGGGGTGCAGGCAGAGCTGGAGACGGGGCCCCCCGCGGGCACGGCTAGGAAGGCAGATCCGCCCGAGGCTGGACCAGAAGGGCTCCATCACCTCCTGCCGTCAGCCCGGGACGCGGGACCGCGTCTCCCGACTTCAGACAGAGCTTCTCTGTTTATTCTGAAACTTATCGGGTTTGGTCTGTTTATACAAATCAGCCTTCAAATATGTGGGAATGGGGCTTTTTTTCCCATTTGTTTCCCAGAAAACAAGACAAAATGTAAAAGGCCCAGAAGGGAGCCAAGAACATTCCTTGGTTCCCCAAATGTGCAGGTCTTCACTCCACCCCCCCGAGACGGCTCACTGCTCGGGCAGCTCCAGCTGCACCCGCGGCAGGGGTGAGGCTTGAGAAGGGCTGGTGTGGGCCGAGCCACACACATTCTTCCTTGTGGTGCGTGTGTCTGCACTGTACACGTGGGTGCATGTGTGCGCACGGTGCGTGTGTGCACTATGCATGTGTCTTCAGTGTACACGTATGTGCACGTGTGCCTGTATTTGTACACATGTGTACACGTATGCATTGTGTCTGTATTGTACCCATGTGCGCGCGTGTCTGCACTGTGCATGTGTGTGCACTGTGCGTGTATGCACTATGCATGTATCTGCATTACACACGTGTGCATACGTGCCTGTATTTTGCACATGTGTGCATGCATGTATGCATTGTGTCTGCATTGTACACATGTGCGCATGTGTCTGCACTGTGCATGTGTGTGCCTGTGCCTGCACTGTGCGTGTCTGCATTGTACATATGTGCGAATATGTGCACTGTGCCCATGTATGCGGGCATGTCTGCACATGTGTGCACTGCACATGTTATGTGCACGGTACATGCGTGTGCATATGTGTCTGCATTGTGCCTGTGTATGCATTGTGGAGACGTGCATGTGTGCCTGTGTCTGCGTTGTACACGTGTGCATATGTGTGCGCTGTGCACATGTATGTGTGCGTGTCTGCACGTGTGTGCATTGTACACCTATGTGCATTGTACACGCGTGTGCGTGTGTCTGCACTGTGCCTGTGTGCACGACACATGTGCACGTGTGCCCGTGTGTGCACACCGCTCTCTGTGTCCCAAGGACCCTGGTTTCTGGACCCACCGCCAGCCCCTCCCCCGCGTAGTGGAGACCCGGCGCCACGGCCCAGAGGCCCCCCCACAAGCCGTCCTTCCTCTGGTCTAGACAACAGGGTGTGACGCCGTCTCTGCATCTTCCTCAGTTTCTAGACCAAGATCAGGAAGGACGGGGGCTCGGCACTTCCCCATCCTTCTCTGAAGTAGAGTCCTGAACTCTGCTCGGATGGGGCCGGGCCTCGCCGGGAGCCCTCCCCCCGTCCCCCGTCCCCCCGCAGCGCACAAGCTCCGGGCCTGGATGCCCCTCACACCCCCTGCTGTGAGACCCCAGGAGCCCCCCCGCCAGGCCCGCCCCACCCAGCCAGGGCGGGGCAGCGGCTACAGCAGAGAGGAGGGGGCCCCTTTCAGGACTTACCCCTGGGGCGGGCAGGCTGCCCCCAACCAGCTTCCCCGGAGAGGCACCCCCTGCCCACCACGGACCTCTGTGCCGCCGGCCCCCATCTACACTCCTTCTTGGCCCACACGAGGGTCACTCCCCTGGGGGTCACCCGCTCTGCAAGCTGGGCCCCTAGACACGCCAGTACGTCATCGTACCTCGCAGGGGGCTGTCCCACCTGCCCAAACCCCAGCAGGTACCCAATCCCCCAACTTCATGACTGTCGCCCTGGAGATCCCCAAAGACCTGCAAGGTGAGTCCCGACAGGCCCCAGCGTGGAGCCCCGTGCTCGGTGCCGGGATCCAGCTCAGGCACAGACAGGCGGACGGCGCTAGTGCAGAGGAGCACAGAGCCACCCCACAGGGGGGCTGCGGCCCGGCAGCAGGTCCCCTGGTGATGGGACACCTGCCCCCCTCCCCGGGACTGTCCCCAGCAGCACCTGGTACACAGAGAAGGCCCACAAACACTCGCTGCAAGAACGTTTCCTGAGAGATTAAAGGTGGTGATTATTTCACCGGGCGTTTGGGTGCAAGTTCTCTGTTTTCCGAAAACAGCCTCCTCTGGGTCCCCAGATGCCTGCAGCCGGGATGAGGCTGCGGTTCGGGGCTTAGAACCCAAGAGGCCCTCAAAGGCCCAGCCCACAAATAGTAAGACACACCGGAGAGGCTGGTGCCACCCCAGGGCCCCGGGCACCTCCCTGCCAAGCCTGCCCCTCCCGACACAGGCTCCGGGTGCCCGCCAGCCTGCACCTGCCCTGGTCTTGCAGTTTTGGGGGAGGGGCCACTATGCCCCCCACCTCTCACACCAGACCCCGGGAGCTGCCTCTTGCCCTCACGCCGCACGCAGAGCCCCAGGCCAGCGGCGCCCTCCCCTCGCCTGCGCCCGCAGTCCGCCCCCTCTCCCGGCCCCACCGCCTCTGCCTCTCTGCCCTGGCCTGAGCCACCACGGCTCTCTGGGGGCCCGGGCTTGGCACCTCGGGGGGTCCCAAAGCACAAGTCTGCCCCTCCACCCCACCCCCCCGACTTAGAGCCCTCAGTGGTCCTGGCAGAAACGACCACCTGGGTCCCAGCACCCCCCCACCCCCCCGCTGGGCCGTGTCCCCCCCCAGATCTTCACGCTCACCTGGGTGGCAGGTACTTAAGCCTGCAGCACCCCCGCCATCCCCACACTCCCTCCCTCCCCCTGGCTTGTCCCTCACACCTGCCCTCCCACCTGCTGCTCCTGAAATCACTGCTGCCTCCTGTTATCTGCCCCCAGGACAGGAACCCCGAGGGCAGGTTCCCTGGGGTTCCCAGGCCGCTCCCCCTTGCTTGCCCGGGACCGGTCTAGGTGTCATCTTCTCCTCCCCACGGTGTCCCCCAGGCTTCAGCAGCTGTCACAGGTGACACCGGGTGACACCAGGCGTCACAGGGCTGGGCTGACTCAGCAGCTGCTGAGGAAACGAAGGGGCCCCAGCGTCTGCAGGCAGCCTGGCGCACCTGCTCTGGCCTCTTGCTGCCACCAGGGGGCGCCGGTGCCCCACCCTGACCACACAGGCCGGGGACGCAGGGCCAGGAGCCCCTACCAGCAAGGGGTCTGCGAGCCCTAGCCCTCTCTGTGCCTGTTCTCTCGTGCCCTCCTGCTGCCCAGGCCAAGCTCTGGGAAGGCGGGCAGTGCTGGGCGACCCGAGGGGCACCGACAGCTGGCCCAGGGCTGAGGGCCCCATTTGCTCGGGGGCCCCGTGTCACCCCCAGCCAGCCCCTGGGCCTTCCCCACCCCACCCGCAGAGCCCAGTGCCCACTGAGGGCCGACGTCAGCACGGACAACGGTACGGGACGCGCAGTCCGGCCTGTGGACACGAAGCCCGGGGGACACAGCACTTCGTGCACGGGTCCTCGAACCCGCCCGGCCTGGGCACAGGGGCTGCCAAGGCAACATCTTCCTGCCGGGAACCTCACCCCACCCCCCACCCTCAGGGCCTCCGCCACCTTCCAGGCTCCCGGAGAGCACAGGCTGTCGGAAGGTGCACGGTGGGCCTGGCTACAGATCACCCGTGCCATTCATTCATTCAGTCATTCATTCACTCAGACAACCCACAGAGAGCCGGGCAGGGACCCAGCTAGCGCTTGCCACCCGAGCTCACAGGGAGGCGCCGCAGCCACACCTGCCTCCTGTTCACAACACAGTTCAATCTGTGAGGGGAGAGGCTTGGGCCCGGCTGCCTCTGATCCCTGAGTTCGCAGGTCAAGGCAGAGCCCCCAGCAGGAGCACATCCCGAAGCCTCTGGGGGGATCCAAGCCCCCCCACCTGGGGAGACGCTCCTGCTCTGAGACAGCCAGGCGGGCCCAGGCAGCTACCCGAGGCTGAGGGCCCAGCTGCCCCCTTCCAGGAGCCCGGCCTCGGAATCGGGCAGATTCAGCCCGTCTACACTCGCCTGTCCACACTCACTTCTGGGAGCAGGGCAGGTGATTGTCCACATTCTGCAGCCCCACCCAGGCCGTCCCCGGCGCCCCAGCCTGGCTGCCGCTTGGAAGCAGGAGACGAAACCAAACTCGCTGCAGGGCCAGTGGGCGCCCATGCCGCTCCCAAAGCCAGCCCTGCCCAGGCTGGGCCCCCACCGAGACGCCGTCCCCCTGTGCTCTGCCCACCCACAGGGAGCAGGTGGTCTGTGGCCACCAAGGGCTACAGGAGGTAGCCAGCCTCCGGGCATTCCAACAGTCCTGGGCCCCCAAGCCACAGCTCTGCGCATGAGCCCCTGAGGCCCCCACGAGGCCATGCTAGGCTCTTCCTCACAGCTCTGGGTCCCATGGGTGCCCCTGGGGCTGGCTGGGTTGAGGGGGGCATCTTCTAGCCCCACATCCCGAAGGGCCAGAAACCCTGGCACCTGCCCCCTCCAACTGGAGTCCAGAGGGGCTCGGCCAACCCTGTGCCCCCAGACAGGAGACGGAGGGCCCAGGAGGCCGTGGACAGAGTGGTCAGCGTGGCCTGCAGCCATCCTGTGTCCACACCCAGTGCCACAGCTCAGCCAATCCACACACAGGCTGCCCAGCTCAGCCCTGCACCCAGCGACCCCGAGGCAGGACAGGGGGACAGGACTGGCTCTGAACACCACCCCTCAGGAACCTCAGTGTCCCCACCTACAGAGGGGGGTGGGGGCTGTGTCGGCATCAGAAGACTCACAGGACAGTGTAAGCACTCAGCAGAGCATCACGTCCTGGCTCCCTGGTCCCATAGCCTCTGCAGGGCCATCATCAGGGCGGTGACCTCACATGTAGCTCAAAACAGGGACAGGCTGTGGAGCCCCAGACATGCCCGCCAGTGGCCATGCTCTCCCCATGGGGGCTGGAGGGACAGGTCCTTGCGTGGTCTGGTGCCCAGTGCCGAGTACCATGCCAGTACCAGCCACCTCATCCCGGCCACCTCCTCCCCAGGACCACCTCCCACCCCTCTAGGGGCCCCTCGTCAACCTGGGAGTGGCCAGAGAGGCCCCAGAAGGCAGCAGCTCCAGGGAGGTGCAGCCCAGAGCCAGCCTGAATCCACCGGCCCCAGCCTGCCCCTCCCCGCCAACCTCGGTCTGAAGGACGGCCCTGGAGAGGAGCAAGTCCAGCCAGAGAGGCCTGGGGGTGAACAGGCCAGCAGAGGGCATAGCACGGAGACCCTAAAGTGATGGCGGTCCCCAGCAGGTAGGAGAAACCAGGACACGGAACCAGAATTATGGGGCTGGGCCCCCCTGCCTGTGCCCACGGCACACTCACGCCCTGAGGGAGGCGCTCAAGGGACTTCAGCTCCCAGCCCGGACGCTCTGACTTCCAGGACAAATCTGGGTCCCGGGTGCTGGATCCCGAGGCCCCGGGGAGAGTGGAAAGGCCCAGCGGCCTCAGGGCTCACACAGGCTGCTGGTCCTTCACCCGGCCGTCTTGCCTGGCCTCCAACAGGCCCCCACGCCCGGCCAGCATCGGGCAGAACCATCCGCCCCGTGCGCCCACCAGGACGCAGCCGGAGCTCCAAGGGACGTGTGACCGCACCCACTTTGGACAGTGATGCTGGGAGAACGCAGCCGGTGTGGCCACGTCCACTCAGCGTAGGACGGCGATGCTCCCGGGACAAGGTGTGACTGTGTCTTTCCTGACGAACGAGTCACGTCACAGATTTGCCAAAACTCACCCTTCCTTTCCCCTGAGCAGAAGAGGCCCCGCCAGGCCTTGGGAAGGACGGACGCCCACAGACAGTGAGCACAGAGCCCGCCCGCCCGACAGCCGGGGCCGTGCTGGGTGGCAGGCTGCCACCGGGGGCTGAGGAGTGGAGGCCGGGCACTCGGCCCGGTGAGAAGGGCAGGACCGGGGGCCCACACGCCTTCTGTCTGTGGGGGCGCCGCGTCAGGACGTGCTTTCTAGCTAGGCGCTGGGGCTAAGTGCCTGGGTGTCCGGTGTCCAAGAATCTTCCAAAATTCCCAGTTAAACCAAGTGGGCACGGGACTGGCCCCGGGGCTCGCACTGTGGTTTGCTCGGGGTCGAGAGTCCCCAAGTCAAGGTGGCCACATCCACTGGGGAGAGCACGGGCGGACTGCGGGGCGCCTGCACCCCGTCCTGCTCCGGACTGGCCTCGAGACTAGCTCCGTGGAAACCCGACCCGAAGCAGGAGGGCAGCAGCACGGGGCTCGGTGGGGATTCGGCCTGCCCCCTGCAGACACCTCCAGTGCAGGGCCGGCGACGGGAGGCTAAGCCACAGGTTCGTCTCACCCTTACCCCAAATGGCAGGCGGGGTGACCTCCCGCTACTCAGGGCTCCCGGCAGAGGTGCTGGCCGGGGAGACTGACCGGGCCAGGAGCTCCCGTGCAGCCAGTGCTGGCTGGAGGCCGGTTTGGCAGGGCGTCGGTACCCTTGGCCACCACCTCCTCCTCCCACGGTAACTGCCCTGCTGTCAGCTGGCCTGGCTCTGCGCGATGCTGTCCAGGCCCCGCTCCGACCCGGGCACAGAGGGCCAGGCCCTGCTCTGGAATGCCTGCAGCCGCCAAAACCGAGAGCAGATTCCAGGACGCCGAGGCCAGCTCCCTGCCTGCAGACCCCTCGTTAATTATCCCGCCCGGACGGGGCGGCAGGCACGAGCCCCAGGAATTCTGAAAAACGAGCAATGAGCACGTGTCCTGGAATGTGGCCCCGGAACAGCTAGGGCTGGGCGGCCAGGGCTTGGCAGGTGGGCGGCCGGGGCTTGGGGGGACGGAGTGGACATGGGGCTGAGGTGCCCTCCAAGAGCCCAGAAAGCAGCCGGGTGTCCAGGGCTCCCCAAATGCAGAGACCGCCCTCCCCATCTTGCGCTAGCATCCCCGGCCCCCTCCAGCTACCTGTGCTGACCTGAATACCCACGTTTTCACCCCACCTGGAGGGGCCCCACCCCGGGGCCCAGCACAGAGACCTCCCCCGCTCTGCTCCCCTCTACTGGTGGACAAAGCCTGAGGCAGCAAGGGTCAGAAGGACCCAGTAGTGCAGGACCGCAAGGGGCAGCCTTGTACAGAGCAGGGTCCCTGAGGGCCAGGGGCCAGCAGCCTGCCCGCTCAGCTCGGCCCAGCCCTTCTTCTGTCCAGATAGAAAGTGCCGCGCCATCACCCACGGCCAACGGGGGGCCATCCGGCAGCTGCCTGGCTCTACAGTCCAGTGGACGCCCAGGGAAAAGTCTCCTTGGAGAGGCCCCTTGGCCCCAAACACGAAGGAGGGAGTTCCCGCACTCTCAGCCCCAAGGTGACAAGTCTGGGGACCCACATGGGGTACCCGTGCCACACAGACCCCCAGACACCACCTGGGGCCCCTCGCCCCAGTCAGTGGGGGCCCCCAGGAGCATCCGGCCCAGCCCTGGTGGGTCCAACAGGCTGTCTACACTAAGCCACCACTGACCCCAGCAACTCAGGAAATGACGAGGCTCAGCATCCCCATCTGTAAAGTGGGACAAGCACCCAACCCATGCAGGGTGCATCTCAGGACCGGCCTTGTGAAGGAAGAGCACCTCACATAAGAGTCCCGGCCAGCCCCGGGGAGGGAGGAGCAGGGCAGCGTGGCTGAGGGGGCAAAGGGGCAGATTCACAGGGTCCTTTCAGGAGACCACCCCGGAGGATGGGGCAGGGCTTGTAGCCTGGGGCAGCTCGGGGAGGGGAGGCACGGAGGCCAGGAGGCCGCGTCTGCTAGTCTGAGTCTCAGCCCTTCCTGGACAGTTGGCCTCACATGGGGGGGAAGGGAGGTCGAGATGCCCATTCAGCAAATGCCCCGCTGGGGCAAGCTCACAGCCCCCCACCCCACCCCTGCTCCCAGGAGGGGCGCCCCATGGTTCTCCAGCTATAATTATACCATAAGACCACCCGACTCTGAAGTCAGCCCTGGGAGGAGCCCACAGCCCCCCTGCGCACGAGGCAGGCCTGGAGGCCACAGTCATCCCAAAGACAGAGGCGCCTTTGTGGTTGGCTGGGGGGCGGGGGGGCAACCTGGTAGTTAAGTGATTCACTGTATGAACACAAACACCCCTCCCAGAGCTGCTTTGAAAGACCCGCTTGGATTCTGCATGGGCTCACCCTCCACTGTCCGGGAGCTGACACCGTCCACAGACGCAGGGCCCTGGGGGGACGCGGCCCGGCCCGAGTGCGGGAGGGGCCCGCAGTGACCACACATGGCCCCGCCGACTGCCAAGGGCAGCGGGACTGAGGCCAGAGGGCAGAGTCAAGGCCACCACCCAACCCTGCATTTGAGCCAGCAGCCTCCCCCCGACCCCGTCCCAGGGCCCGCAGGGGAAGCAGGAGTCACCGGGCAGCCACCCCAGCGCCCCCTCCTGCAGGGAAGCCGGGCTCCGGAGATTTCGGGAACTGTCCTCGAGGGAGGGGCTTAGTGCAGCTAAAGCAGGTGTGCGTGAAGACCAAGCCCACAGCCAGTCCGCCCGCCTGGGCGTGAGGCCGAGCAGAGCGGGCCGCCAGCAGCGGAGGAGCCACGCGCTCCTGGCTTCTCCCACTACCAGGAAACCGGGCCCAGCTCCTCAAAGGTCAGAGCCCGAGGGCAGCCTCCCGGGGAAGCCTGGGTGTGTCCCCAGCTTAGAGGAAAGGTGCCAGGCGCCCATGGGGACGCCCCCCACCTCCTGGACTCAGAAAGCAACCTCACACCGATGGCCAGCAAGACTCAAATGGCCCTGCCACCCCACGGGCTGCTGCAGGAAATGGCGCAGGGAACCTGCAACCCTGGTCCAGGATCAAGGTCAGAGGCAGGTTAACCGGAGGCCACGCCCACAGGCGGCCTCAGGACAGCAGCCCCACGGCAGGTGGCGAGACCGCAGAGGTGCTGGAACCTGGCCTCTGCGGGCCGTGCCCTCCGAAAGGAGACGTCCCGGCGCCAGGGCCCCCAGCCCCTCCGAGGCGGGCAGCGCCAGGCCCTGGATGAGGGCGGAGCAGCGGGAGCTCCCAGGCCTGGGCACAGCGGCTGGCCAGGAGCAGCCCGTGGTGGCGTCTGGACCTCGGGCCAGGGGTCAGTCTCCCACCCTCGGACACAGTGGGCGGCACTGAAGGGCGGCCTGGGGGGGCTGCTTCCTCTCCATTGATCAGTCCTCCCAATTTAGAAACAGAGTCGCCCTTGAGGCCTCCCTCCTGCCCACCCCCACCCCCCAGGGGCAGCGGCCCGTTCCTGCTGCTCTGCTTCCCTGCACAGCCGCCTCCAGGGCCCCCTCCCGCTGGCTTCCTGCTCCAAAGGCAGACGTCAAGGCGCAAAGGCTCCAGGCAGGACCCTGACTTCTCTCCCGCTGGGGGGCGTGGGGGTGGAGCGGATCACACTGGGTCCCCAGGGGCACCTGCCAGGCCGGCCCCGGGGCAGCAGGTCACCAGCTCGGAGAGGGAGGCTAAGGGCCCTGGGGACCCCAGGCTGACCTTCCTGCTGTCCCCACCATGCCCTCCAGGCCAAGCTGGCTCACCATCCCCTCTCAGCGGCTCTGCTCCAGCCTATCTTCCGTCTGGAAAGCCCACCCCCAACAACCTGCACCTCCCCAAACCCTCCCCGGCCCACAGGCCTGCTTCCCCCAGGAAGCCCTCCAGGCCACCCGGCTCTCTGCTGGGCATTGGTGCCGATGCCCTGATAGCTCAGCTGGACCTGAGAGCCAGAGTCCCAGAAGTGCCTCAGGGACCTGCCCAACCCACCCATTTTACAGGCGAGGAAACTGAGGCCCAGAAGGGAACCGAAGCCAAAGCTTCTTGGACCCAGAAGGTACCGAGAGAAATTCAGGCCTGAGTTCTCTGTCTGCTTCTGTCCCACAAGGTCACGTGAGATCAAGCCAAGCAATGGCCAGCGGCTCTGTGACGATGCCCAGTTAACACAGCACAAGCTACACTGAGAGACAGCGTGTCCCTGAGTGTATGTGCTTCTTGCCTGTTCCTTCCTTGAAGACCCGGTGCCGGCGGCCAGGACACACTTGTGTCACCAGCAGGTCCTGGCTCGCTCAGGAGCTGGCACCCGTGAGCCGGGCGTGGAGGTGGGGCAGAGGTGTTTTCTGCTCGTGACGACCACTCCTGGTGGGTCTGACAGGACCCCCAGAGCCCAGCAAGGGACAGGGAGTCCCTGGGGTACTGGCCTCCCCTTCTGACACGGCGCTCACCCGCACCACCCCAGGCCACCGGCGGCAGGGCCCGCACGTGGGCAGCACCCCCCGGACGCTCCGGCACGCTCCGAGGGACAGTCCGCGGCCACCCGGTCATGCCCAGCGGACCGGGCCTCCGGGGAGGGAGAGCACAGCCACCACCACGAGGCCCTTCCACCCGGCGCCCTGCGCCCCACCCGTGCCGGCACCTGGGCCTCGCACGAAACACTGTCTGACCCCCAGCTAACGAAGGAGCGACGAGGCCCAGGGTGTCGTCCACGGTCGCGCTGGCTCACCTACCGGACACGGAGCTGGCCCAGGCCGGGGAGGGCCGGGGCCTGGGGGGGGCTCTGCTTCAGGCACCCAGGGCCCAGCCCCCCCCCCCGCTGCGCCCCACACCCTGGCCTCTGCCAGCACAGGCCCCCTTTGTGTTCCCTGGCCCCCGCAGAAGGCCCTCCACCTTCCGGAGGGGGGATGGGGGCGGGGGGGTGGAACGAAGGGGCTCAGCCACTGGGGCAGCGGTCCACCCCGGGGGGGGGGGCAGGCGGGGGGGCTCTTCCTAAGGCCCCACCCCCTCCGCTCTCCACCATTCACACAGCTGGGTCCCTTCCTCCCCCACCTTCGTTCAAATGAAAGAATTTGGGGGAACCAGAAAAAATATGGCTTTTATTTTCAAAACTGGAATCAATTATAACCGGGGGGTGGGTTATATATTGCCAACTGTGCTCAGGTCTGCCCCCTCGCCACGGAGGAGAGACGGAAGGTGGCGGCGGGGGGGCGGGGGTTGGGGCAGAAGAACGGATAGGGCTGTCCCTGCAGGCAGCCCAGCCCTTCCACCCAGCCCTGCACACCCGGCCCTGCACACCAGCCCTTCCACCCGGCCCTTCCACCCGGCCCTTCCACCCGGCCCTGCACACCCCGCCCTGCACACCCAGCCCTTCCACCCGGCCCTTCCACCCGGCCCTACACACCCAGCCCCACCCGCACCCAGCCCTGCACACCCAGCCCTGCACACCCGGCTCCTTCCACCCGGCCCTGCACCCAGCCCTTCCACCCGGCCCTGCACACCCGGCCCTGCACTGCCCCTGCACACCCAGCCCTTCCACCCGGCCCTGCACCCAGCCCTGCACACCCAGCCCTTCCACCCAGCCCTGCACACCCGGCCCTTCCACCCGGCCCTGCAGGCAGCCCAGCCCTTCCACCCGCCCTGCACACCGGCCCTGCTCCTTCCACCGGCCCTGCACACCCGGCCCTGCACACCCAGCCCTTCCACCCGGCCCTGCACACCCAGCCTCCTTCCACCCGGCCCTGCACACCCAGCCCTGCACACCCAGCCCTTCCACCCAGCCCTGCCACTGCCCTTCCACCTGGCCCCCACACCCAGCCCTTCCACCGGCCCTGCACACCCGGCCCTGCACACCCAGCCCTTCCACCCTCGGCCCTGCACACCCAGCCCTTCCACCCGGCCCTGCACACCCAGCCCTGCACACCCAGCCCTTCCACCCAGCCCTGCACACCGGCCCTTCCACCCGGCCCTGCACACCCAGCCTTCCACCCGGCCCTGCAGGCAGCCCAGCCCTTCCACCTGGCCCTGCACACCCGGCCCTGCACACCAGCCCTTCCACCCGGCCCTGCACACCCGGCCCTTCCACCCGGCCCTGCACACCCAGCCCGCCACCCAGCCCTGCACACCCGGCCCTGCACACCCAGCCCTTCCACCCAGCCCTGCACACCCGGCCCTGCACACCCAGCCCTTCCACCCGGCCCTGCACATCCAGCCCCACACCCAGCCCTTCCACCCGGCCCTGCACATCCAGCCCTGCACACTCCAGCCCTTCACCGGCCCTGCACACCCGGCCCTTTATACCCACCCGCGCATACCCAGCCCTGCATGTCTAGCCCTTCACACCCACCTTTGCACACCCAGCCCTGCACACCCAGCCTTGCATACCCACCTGTGCATACCCAGCCTTGCACACCCGCCCTACACAGCGGGCTCTGCACACCCAGCCTCTCTTCCAGGAGACAGCGTCCCAGAGGAAGCCGAGCAGCTGCCCTCCAGCTGGATCGACTGCTTCCTGAAGGCCACATCTGTCCCACCGCTGACCAGCCACACCCAGAAAGCCCACCTACCCAGAGGAGGGAGGCTGGTCACAGGCCTGGGTCTCCAGAGTCAGAGCAGGGTGGGGAATTGGGGATCTGCCCCTCTCTCTCCAAAGCACGTCTTGGCGGGGCCCCACTGAAGCCTGGGGCTGTGCTGGGAGACGGTGGAAGGTTCCAGGCGCTCATCACCCCAGCTCTGCCAAGAGGTGAGCAGCTACCTGCCCTCCCAGCTCCCGGTTTCCTCTTCCACAAAGAGGACAAACCGAGGGTTCGGGGAGATGCGCAGGCCTCCGGGCCCCGAGACGCCCCCCCGCATGACCGCAGGGAGTGGGGGCTGCTCTGCAGGCAAAGCCAAGCCTGGAGCCCAGGCCCAGAAGCCAGAGGCCGGAGCGTGTGAGCACTGCTCCCCCTCCCTAGAGGCCCCGCGTGTGGGTCTGAGCCCAGTGAGCAGGGGTGGCCAGACGGGCCCCCTCCCACGGACGCAGGGCCCTTGCTGACGCTGAGCTCCTCCCGTGCCGAGCCCCCCACTAGCCTAGCTCCCTCCCCACTGTGCCTCTGCGGCCCTCACGTCCCCCACCCCCTGGCCAAGTGTCAGGGTCTCTGGCAGGGGGAGCTGCTCACGCGAGGGAGCACCAGCCCGTGAGACTAGGAGCTGGCCACCGGCACAGTCAGGCCAGGAGCGGGGGGCGGCTGATGGCTGGCGGGAAGCAGGGCAGGGGAGGAAGGCCGGCCCCGAGGGGTAAGGGCAGGCGTCCCCAGCTGCTTCCTGGAGGACGTGACCAAAGGCAGGCCACGCGGCAGGGACCACAGAGCATCCGTGCTGCCGGCTCGGTGGGCAGCAAACCTGTCCCAGCAACGGCCCCGAAGGCAGCTCGGTGCCAGGGCCAGGCTGTGCTCTTGCCCGAGCCTAAGCGGAGCCACATCAAGTGGCACGTGGTTCCCTAAGGTTGGCTGCGTGAGACGGACGGTCCTCGAAGCATCTCCCCACCTCCACCCGTGGCCATAAATACTGACCAGACCAAGAAGGCATGACAGCTGGGCCCCCTCTGTCCCCACTTGGACCCAGCCTGGACCCCAGCCTGCCTGGGGGTGGGGGGGTCACAGCCCACAGAGGGGCTCGGGGTCCTAGAGGGCACAGGGCATGGGGCATGGGGCAGGCCCCCAGCACACAGAGCCCATGGAGCAAGGGGATCGAGGCTGGCTCAGCAGAGAACCTTCCACCTAACAAAGGGCATCGGATAAGCAACCAGAGCTGCCCAACCCGCCAGCTTGTCCAATGGTCGGCACCCCCGGCTACCGGCACCTGTCTCAGAACTCTGGGACCCAGGCCCTCCCCAGGACGCCTACCCTCAGCCCATGCTCGGGGGGCACCACACGTAAACACACGGAGACCAGAGAGAGGGCGGGGTCCCCTCTACAAACGGGGAGCCTCCTGCTCCCCACAATTCCCTGATGCCCCCCCGGCCCCTGTTGCCTGCTGGGCATCCAAGGCATTGGAGCGTGGTGCAGGACGCACGCCCTGGCACCACCCGGAAGATCCCCCACCAGCCACTCACCAGGAGCAAGTTCAAAGTGCCGGAAGCCATTTGGGAGTATTTCACTTCCCCCCCGCGGCTGTGGCTCCGCGCCGGGTTCTGACAGGACCCAGAAAGCTACAGGTTCACTGAAGAAACCCCAGATCGAACAGGAAACCCCAGGGGGTGCTCTTGCCGTCCCGGCACAGAGAAATGAGGACGAATGTCTGTGGCATTCTCGTGATGTGTTTCCATGCACTGTGCTCACTTTCTTTATAAAAACTCCAACACCCACATGCCTGCTCCGAGCCCGAGCCCCCCCAGCACCCCACCAACGCTTTCCTATTGCCACGTCGTTATGAAGAAAACCGCAGGCCCCCAAAATGGCACCACTTAGGTCACGACCCAGACCCAAGACCCAACCTGACTGCAGCTCAAAGCCCCGGGGACATCGCCTGTAAGCGATCAAGGCAGGAATCATGGTGGGCACCATGGAAGGTTCTGGTAGATTCCACACCCCTTAGGAGGCCCCCTTGCCCACAGCAAAGGTTCTTGGCTGATAATTTCCTTTTTCCTGCTCTTTCTCTCCTTTTAGAAAACTTTCCTTTCCGTAGCCCCTGGGAGCTCCCCACCCGTGTTAGATGGGATTCTGCCTGATGCATGAATCGATTCCTAAAGCCAATCAGATCTCTAAGTTTCGCTCGGTTGAGTTTCTGCTATTTAACGGCCTGTAGTGCGGCTGGGTTTCTGTGACGCCCCACCTTACAGCTGTGCCCAATTTTGCTGAACCAGTCGCCTCCGACAGAACCCTGGGTGTCCCCCATCTTTCAGGACGCGAGAGCCTCCATCAAGGCAGAAACAGGACGGCCCGCTTCCCAGCCGCCCAGTAAGCCGGCCGGTCCCAGCCCATCTCTCCGGGGAGGCCACGGCTGGGCAGGCGCTGAGATGAAGGGGTGTGGAGGCATCAGTGGAGGAAGGGGCTTTCAGGGTGCCCCTCCTCCCAGCAACCTCAGATGAGCCGTAGGGAGCGGGTGCGAGGACACTCGTCCATCCACTCACCGTACTGGCAGCGGGCACCCTGGAAGCCTCGGGGACAGCGGCACGGCTGGGCGGAGCCGGGCGCGCAGTGGCCGCCATTGAAGCAGAAGCCAGCGCTGCACCGGGCTGTGGGGGGAGGAGAGAAGGCGAGTGAGGAGGGCCAACAGCCCGGGGGCAGCCCCAGCCCACCCGCCAGGACACAGCGTCCCTGGGGACCGTCCCCAAAGTCTCCCCACAAGGCCAGTCCTGGGGCTGGACAGGACCCAGGTCCTCACCACACACAGCAAAGCCCAGACCACCTCTTGAACCCGGAGCCCTTGAACCTTGGTCGGGGGAGGGGGGTCTCCCAGGCCGGCAGCCCCGACCCTGCCACCAGATCAGGGTCCAGCTCTGTTCTGTCTCAGGTCATGCACTGGCCCCCCCCCACCAGAGCCTGCAATCTCCCCAACATTTTCTGGAGGAGGCGGGGAAGGAGTCAGGGCCAGCCCCCTGCTGAAAGGGAGGCTGCAGGCTTGCCTGAGGACCCGCTTCTGTCCAAGGGGACAGGCACCCCAAGGAAACCCCCTCCCCCACCGGCAGCTGGGGAGGGAGGAGGTTGCACAAGGAGACATTGAAGGAGTACCGCCCGCCCCCCCGGGGAAGACAGAGCTCAGGAGCCAGAGCCTGGCTTTCAAATTAGCATGTGTGACAGCCCCCACCAGGAAGAGGGAGGCTCTGTGTGTGGAACAGAGCAGGTAGATAGGAAGAAGGACCAAGTAAGAGACATGGAAACAAAAAATGTGAAAACCGGATGCATGGCTGTTGATGAAGGCTGGATAGACGCCTTGCAAAACGACTTAGAGATTTCCAAGAAACACGTGTGTTTCTAATACTTAACATTAGTTCATTAAAAGTTGTTTTAATGTTTTATTTTATTTTTGAGAGAGAGAAAGAGGGCGTGCACGCGAGTGAGTGGGGGAGGGGCAGAGAGAGAGGGAGACACAGAATCCAGAGCAGGCTCCAGGCTCCGAGCTGTCAGCACAGAGCCCAATGTGGGGCTCGAATTCACAAACTGTGAGATCATGACCTGAGCTGAAGTCAGACGCTTAACTGACTGAGTCACCCAGGTGCCCCCAACATTAGTTCGTTTTTTTAATGAGTTTTATGAATTCCTACTACATTCCAGGGCGGTGGCAAGGGCTCTGCTTGGGGACGCCCCCTCAGGCTGTCAGTGGGTCCGGGACTGCGTCCACAGGACCCTCAGGGGCCCTGGAAGGAACCGTGTGCCCCCAAGAGAGAGAGAAATGCCAGGGCAGGCAGAGGTGACCTGGGCCCGCGGTGCCCACAGGTCTGCTGCCTCCGGGCAGCTGTGTTCTCGGAGGACCAAGCAGGCAGAGGGAGGGCCAAGTCAGGGGAGTCACGTGAGGCTGAAGAAGCCCCCCAGGAACCACTGTGCACACGTCGCCACGGCCCAGACCCCTTAGCAGACAAGGGAGGCGGCTTGGGTCACGTACATAGGTGTCCAGGCCCTGGTCTGATATTTACCAGTGGGTTGAAACTGCAGTTAGGCTCTGCGATCTGCACACATCGAATACAATGTTTTCAGCCACCTTCCCACCACCAAGGTCCCCCTCCACACCACTGGCTGAGCCTGAAGCGGCGCTCGCCACCAGCGGCAGCTTCCGGGGCTGAACAGGTCTCCCCACCCACGACCTGACAGAGAAGGGGGAACACCGCCCTGGTGCATGGAGTACGGGCTGGAAGTGCGGGGACGGTTCACCGGGCGTTCTAGCTGTTCCCCCCCGGACTCGGCCTTGGGTTTGGGGTGAAACAGGGAGGGTCTGTCCACATCCTCAGAACCAAAGGCTGTTCGGGCCCAGAGGGGCGTCTGCAGGATGACAGGTTCGGGGAGCGCAGGTGAGGGCGGTACGTGTGGACATCTTCCACGGCATCTTAGCGCCACTTTCTCTCCAGGCGGAAGGCAAGCAACACTTACGCTGGGCTGGACCTGCAGCTGCCTGCCTGCCTGCAGCAGGTGCCTACAGTCGCGCCGGGGCCCCGCCCCGCCCCCTCGGGCCCGCCCCTCCGCCAGGGCCCGCCTCCGCCGGGCCCCGCCCCTCCGCCGGGCCCCGCCCCCCGCCGGGCCCGCCCACCGCCGGGCCCCGCCCCTCCTCCGGGCCCGCCCCACCGCCGGGCCCCGCCCCCCTCCGCCAGGGCCCGCCCCTCCGCCGGGCCCGCCCCGCCGGGCCCCGCCCCAGTCGGGGCCCGCCCTCCGCCAGGGCCCCGCCCCCGCCAGGGCCCCCTCCCCGCCAGGGCCCCGCCCCCTCCGCCAGCCCCGCCCCTCCGCCAGGGCCCCGGCCCCCGCCCCTCCGCCAGGGCCCGCCCCTCCTCCGGGCCCGCCCCACCGCCGGGCCCGCCCCCAGTCGGGGCCCCCTCCGCCGGGCCCCGCCCCTCCGCCAGGGTCCCGCCCCCACCGGGCCCCGCCCCTCCGCCAGGGCGGGGTTCCTACGCGCAGGCCTCGCCCCCAGAAGGGCCGCCAGACCTACGGCCCCTCCTCCTCTCTTTTCTGCCGGACAGTAGGGTGGCCTCAGGCGGGACAGGTGTGATCCAGACTGGCCCAGTGTCTCCTGGTCTTGCCAGGCCACCCACCCGCAGGCTCTGGGCCCAGGCCACCAACTGTGTGTGGGACACAATCGTCGGCCTTCTCCAGGCCAGCGCTGTGAATGAGCCCTCCCCGAACCCCTCCGCTGACCCCACGTGCATTCTGCAGCCTGAGGCCGAGGCTGGGGCGACCATCTCAGCCCCGGGAAGCAGTTCCCCGCCTGTGACCCTGCTGTCCGGTGGGCCGTTCCAGCTGCACTTCCCTCGAGGAAGCTTCTGGCTTCTGTCCTCCCTCTGCTGCAGGGCTGGGCCGGGAGCGGGGGAGCCCCATCCCTCCGCCAGCACCCCCACGGCGTCCCCAGAGGGGCGGCATGCCTGTCCACTGGCTGGGGCTGAGGTCACATCCTGAGCAGACCTGCAGGCGACCTCAGCCCCTCCCTGCACCCTGCACATGCTCAGTGCTGAATTCTCAGCATCTTCAGGTCAGAGCCTGCCAGGGGGCTCTCTGGGCCGCAGCGACTCTGTTGTAACCCGGGATCAGGCCACCACGGAGACATGGGGTGGGTGTGGGGACTCCCAGTGTGGGCCAGGCTCAAGGAAACCTCGGATAGGCCACTCCAAACGCAGCCTGTCAATCCGATGACAGCTCGTCCCCAGCTGCGGACTTAGCAACGATAACAGTGACACCAGAACCAGCAGCGCCCTGACCGTGGCCAAAGCCCCCCAGGCCAGCCATGGGAGGGTCTGTGCGATGCAGCCGGGCTCCCCAGCAAAGTCTCCCAGGACTGCGGGGCACACCCAGCACGGAGGAACCCCAGGAGGCCACGCCTGCCCCCCATCGCTTCTCCAGCAACCGGCCAGGGAGGCCAGCACCCAGCGGAGTCAGGGCTGGGCCCGGCACACAGCGCCTCTGTCCGCCATGGTTGGAGGCACTCAGGGGTTCGAACAACACTGGGTGGGGGAGAGCGCAGACAGAGAGGGTGACAGTGAGGACGACACAGGTCCCAGGTCACCCCACAGGGCAGGTGGATCAGCACCGTGGCTCAGGGCGGTCTTCAGCTCATCGACCAGGCCACCAGGCGCGGGACATAAAGCTCACCCGAGGTGCTGCCGGAGCGCCCGTCAGCGGCCAGGTGTGGGAGCCACAGTGCCCACCTCAGCAAAGCATGCCTGCAGGGGAGGGGTCCCTCCCACTCGGTCTCTCTGTCCCTGGTCTGTCCCCAGACTTGCTGGCTGGGGGCTAGAGGCCAGGACCACACGCCCCCACCCCAGCCTCCGCCAGTCCCAGACCCTCGCTGCGAGGAGGGAGTCACTCCAGCTCCACCCTCCGGAGGAAGGGCCAAGCCAATGCTGCCCTGGGGGCCAGGGCCACGCTCCCCCACCCCCCACGCCCACCCGAAGGCCTGTGCTAGAAGGAAGGGGGAGGAGCCTGTGGTCAGTGTGAGTGCCGGGGATGTGACTGCGGGTGCAAGCATACCCGCGTGGGCGTGCAGCATTCGCACAGGTGAGCAGGCACGAGGTGCACACGTGTGCATGTGAGCTTAAGCATGTGCGTGCAAGCGCATGTGTGAGGGCACACGTGTGGGAGCCTGTGTCTGCAGGTGAGCCTGCCAGCACATGTGGGGTTGTGTGCACATGCATGTGTGAGCGTGAGCACGCAGGCATGCGTGTGCGCAGGTGTGTGAGGCGGTGAGGCAGGTCAGCTCACCGGGGTGGACAGCGTGCTGGCGCACTGCACGAGTGTGCACATGCACAAATGTGTGCCAGGCACAGCGCTATCCAGGCCCGGGCGTGACGGGGTGTGAGAGAGCTGGGGCGGGGGTCACGGCAGAACAGCACGCCCACGCGGAGGGCAGGATGGCCAGGATGCCAGCTCTGCAGATTCCCACGCGGGGCGAGGGGCTGACACGCGTCCAGAACGGAAATGGAAAAGTGAACGGCGAGGCCGGAAAGCAGAGGGCAGCCTTCCTGGCGCTCCTTCCCCAAACCGCCCCCATCCCCAGTGGGGCCCAGGGGAGGCGGCGGGGTCCCAGAGGGAGAGCCACAGGGCCAGCCTGCCAGGCAGTCAGCAGCCTGGGCTTCCGGCCCCTGGCCAGTCGCACAGCCCCTCCCGGCCCCTGTGACAACAAACCGTCAGTCCCTACTGATGCGATGCCCTCACGGGCCACAGGTTTTTTCCAGCTCCCCTGGCATCCTCCCCTCCCCCGGGCACCAAGAGGGCGTGAGTGACCAAGACGGGCCTGGAAACCCGTGGAGAAAGCTCCGGGTGGTCGCTTCTCGGTGTCCGCCCCGGGCTGTGGTCATCTCTGAGGCCGTGCTCGGGGGCACGGGCATGGCTGTCCCCCACACCCTGGGCACACACGGCGGTCCGGAGGGCTCCAAAGTCCTGGGCCCCCAGCCACGGCCACAGCTTCCAGACCCAGTTCTCACCATCTGCGCACCCAGAAGCCGACCCCTTGTCACCGCGCTCCCTGATCCCCCAGGGCCATCCGCCCTCCACAGCAGATCGTGCCCCCGTCCCGGGGCCCCTCAGAAAGTGACCCTGTCTGTTCGCAGGTGTGACCGAGGTAGGGCAGGCCCTGCTGAGGGAGGAGGTGACACACAGGCAGGGAGGACGGCCAGAGGGGCTGATGCGGCCACAAGCTAGGGGACCACGGAAGGACCCCTGGCCTCCAGAGAGTACATCGGAGCCGTCTCAAGCCCCGCCCAGCCCCCCCCCACCGGCCCGAGGTCCCTTCCCCACCCCCGCAGTCTCCAGAGCCCGTCTCAGCCGCCCCCACAGCCTTGCTTGCCCGCTTGCCCGCGTGTCCATGCAGGACACCAGTTCCAGGGGCCTCTGCCTGAGAGCGGCGCGGGGCACCCGTCGGCCCCGCACAGACGTCTGTCCAGTGCTTCTCAGAGCCTGCTTTATGGACCTGGTTTATCATTCCAACTTCGTTGTGTTTCTTCCTTTCTTTTTAAAGAAAGATTTGGCTTGGAAAACACTACAGTCTGTCTCAGGAATCCTCGGGGCACGTTAGCATGTTAAACGCTCTGAGAAGTCCTGCAACAATGGAACCTGCTTAACTGTACTTTTACACGGAGCTTCGCGGACTGCAGAACCCCTTCACGTTCCATGTGGCTGGTGAGGCTCCCAGCACCCGCTGGCGCCCAGCCTCTCCATCCTGTGGCCTCCTCAGATGGCTGAAGCCCAGCCCTGTACGGACCGGGGAGTTAGATCGGGAGCCACAGAACCTACTCCTGGCACCTCATTCCTGGGTGCGTCCATGTCAGGGTCAGGCCAGACACCCACTTCTTCAGACTCATGGCCGCCTTGGATGAGGGGGCTCCAGGACCCAGGGCATCAGGGGGTCTAGGCAAAATCGGGGGACTGAGAGAGCCGGGTGGGAATGTGGCACCCACAGCAGAGGGGGCCAGCGCCAGGCTGCCCTGGGAATGTGCGCACGGGGACCATGCAGACCCAGGGAAGCTGCCTGGTCACCAGGCAACGCCGCCCCGCCCAGCCAGCACTTTTCCTTTTTGGTCACCTCCAGGTCACAAATGCCACTAAGTGGGTCACGGAGCAATCACAACAGCCATTAGAACCTCCTGCCATTCCCCCCCACCCCACGGCATTAGGCCCCTCCTCGATCCCACACAAACACGGGGTCCCTGGCTGCGACCCGCACGGAGCTGCACTTCCGGGTCCTGAGGCGGGTGGGGCGGGGCGGGGCTGCCCCTGCCCTGTCCCAGCCTGACCACCTCCCCCTCCCCCGGGCTGCAGACAGCCTGCACAGAGACTGAGGGAAGGTGCTGGAAGCGACCAGAGGAACGCCAGAGGGTGAGGAACAGGACAAGGTTAGAGGACCCTGGCCCCCAGGGAGGCGGGCGCCCCTCCCAAGTGAGGCCCGGCACCCCGTCGGTGCTCGCACTTGGGAGCCCAGAGGCCCCGCCCCAGCCCTGCCACCACAGCAAGCCCGCGGGAAGGGGCCAAGGGCAGCCACCCCAGACTCCCACCTGACCCCGGGGGCAGGGCCTCCTGGGGGCTGGGGGCTCCAGGCGCCTGCTCGGCCTGAGAGAGGCCACAGCAGGAAGTGCAGTCTGGTGCTCAGCCCACCCTGCCCAGCCACGGTGGTGCTCCCACGCGTCCTCCCGCCTTCCTCCGCTGCCCCCCACCATCCGTTACGCTTCCTCCTGCTCGGGGCCCCCACCGGCTCCCTGAACGCTCCCACCCCCCACCCCCAGCACCTCCTGCCCACCTGCACCCCGGAGCCCCAGCTGGCTCTGAGCTCCCACCCCCACACCCCACCTCATCAGCGTCCCCCAGCAGCCAGCCTCCCATCCGGCCTTACCTCCACGTGGGCAGAGCCCAGTGACAGGGGGCAGGGCCCCAAGCTCAGGATCCTCCCCATGTGGACCCCCCAGTCCCTCCCGCCCCTTCCCATGCTGGTGGCCCAGACGTCAGGGAACAAGTGGGTGTCCAAGGGGGCTGGACCACAGGACTTTTGCTAGAACTTGCAAATAAACAGATAAAACCCAAACACACAAATAAGTAAATCCTGCACGAAAAAGGATCTTTTAAAAACAAATAGTTGAGGGGCGCCTGGGGGGCTCAGTCGGTTGGGCGTCCAACTTCGGCTCAGGTCATGATCTCATGGTGTGCGGGTTGGAGTCCCACCTCAGGCTCTGTGCTGACAGCTGAGAGCCTGGAGCTGCCTCAGATTCTGTGTCTCCCTCTCTCTCTGCTGCACCAACCCTGCTCGTGTTCTCTCTATCTCTCAAAAGTAAATAAACATTAAAAAAAAAAAAAATGGCCGAGAAAGTCAAAGCCTCCAGCCCAGGATACATGGAGGCCCTGTGACAACCTGGACCACCAAGGCCAGGCACCGCGGCCAAGACCCCCTCCCCCATGTCCTTCCTGCCACAGCCCTGCCCACCGCCCGTCTCCCCCACCTCGGCAAGGCCAAGGCCGCCCGCCCCACGGCCGCACCCCCCTCCTGCCAGCTGGCCAGCCCAAGGCAGTCACCTTGTCCTTCCTGGCCACCGGCAGACAGAGCCGCATGACAGGCCAGGCACTCAGGCGGAGCCAGAGAGGGAAGGAGGGACAGTCGTGACCCTTGGCCCCGGGGGCCTGTGCTGAAATCAGCCTCCCGTCCCTGTGAAGCCAGCACTTGGGCTCCGTCCCTGCCATGGGGAGAGGCCAACCTGGCCTCCCAGGGTCCGGCCGGCCCTCGGGCCCCGCGGCTCCTCCGTGGCCCTGCCGCGGGGATGGTCACTCTGAGACACAGCTGAAACCCAGGATGAGACCCCCTCCCCCGGGCGTGGACCGTGAGAACGTTGCAGCACAAACCTTGGCCTGGGCCCGGGCTCCCCGCCTCCCTCGCCCGTGACGGTGGACACACCACTCCCCCC
Organism: Proteles cristata cristata; assembly: GCA_017311185.1. NCBI lineage: Eukaryota > Metazoa > Chordata > Mammalia > Carnivora > Hyaenidae > Proteles > Proteles cristata. Next base: position 515,593 of record JAESUZ010002727.1, on the reverse strand, counting down.
AAGCCAGGAAGCCAAGCCCAGAGGGACGCCCCCCGGCCACCATGTGGGTGTGCATTCCCGTCCCTTCCCAGGTGTAGAGGCTGTGCTCCCCAAGCCCACCCCGCGCCTCCTCTGCCCGCCCCCGTCTTCCACCAGGCTGGAAGGGCGGCCTCACAGCGGAAACCGGGGGCCTCGGCTTTGATGTCTGCCCTGCCCCCCCACTCAACACACCCCTTTGTTTTCCTAGAAGCCAGAAGCAGGGAACGCACACATCACCGTGGTCAGAGCGTGGGGAGAAGGGCCGCTGCTGGGGGGGCGCTGGCCAGCATCCAGGTGGCCCCCCCACCCCCCGAGGCTCTCCTGCCCACGAGGAGGCAGGGCTGCTTCCTCTCCTCTTCCCTCCTGCTCCCTTCCTGGGGAGAATTATTCATTTCCTCTCCCAGAAAACAGTACCCACCGCCCTTCTCTTCCCCTTCTCCGACTGGAGTTCGTGGAAAAACGTCTCTGCCCCTGGTCAGCGGCTCCACGTTTCCTGTGTGCGGAGGGACCGGGGGGCAGAGAGGCAGGCTGGAGCACGGCCCCTCAAGTCTGGTTCCCGTCCCAGCACGGGGGAGCTGGGACCCCCTGCCGCCCCCACAGGGCGGCCCTGCCTCTTGCTTCACACCAGGGGGCGCCACGGCGTTGTTTCAGCGGAGGCCTGACCTCTGAGACCCCCTCTCTGGGGAAGGGATGCAGCCTCCTGTTACCCAGTCACCCCAACTGCCCACCCACCTGTCCCCACGCCCTCCCGTGCCCACACCCACCTGCCGGCCCACCTGTGCCCACGACCTCCCGTGCCCACACCCACCTGTGCCCACGCCCTCCCGTGCCCACACCCACCTGTGCCCGTGCCCACACCCACCTGTGCCCACGCCCTCCCGTGCCCACACCCACCCTGTGCCCACGCCCTCCCGTGCCCACACCCACCTGTGCCCACACCCACCTGCCGGCCCACCTGTGCCCGCCCTCCCGTGCCCACACCCACCTGTGCCCACCCACCTGCCGGCCCACCTGTGCCCCGCCCTCCCGTGCCCACACCCACCTGTGCCCACACCCACCTGCCCCACCCACCTGTGCCCACGCCCTCCCGTGCCCACACCCACCTGCCGGCCCACCTGTGCCCACGCCCTCCCGTGCCCACACGCACAGGCCAGGAACAGCTGCCCAAACACCTCTACTGCCGGACTCCACAGCTATGCGCCTCATTCCTTTCGCGAAGCAGAGGCTTCAGAGTGAGGCTCGCGCGCGCTGACCCGCTGGCTCCCCGTCCCCCCTGCATCGGTCAGGACCCCCTCTCTGAGGGAGGCAGTGACAAGCCTCCACTAAGCACCTGGGGAGACTGAGGCCCAGGGCCCAAGGACGGGAGGCAGGACAGGAGCTGCTGTCTGTCTGTCTCCAATGCCCAGCCCCAGGCCCTCCTGGGAACTCAGGGCCAAGGGACCCAAGAGCAGGGGTGGCGATGGCGGGCAGGCGGGCTAGCGACGGGCTCCACGACAGGGCCCTGAAGTGGCATCTGAGCCCACAGACACCACCGTGTGGCCCCGGCGCTGGCCTCAGACCCCGCCCAGATGCCAGGACCTGGCTGACAGCCCCCCACCCTCCATTCAGACCCCCCACAGCCCCACCCCTCTTCCCTTGCCCCCTGCACACATCAGCCTGGGGGCTCACTGCTCCTGGACTGTTCCGTTTTAACAGCCTGGGTGGGGGCAGAGTGGGGAGCTCTCACACTGTGGGAAGTGCCACCAAGTACAGAAAGAGGGTCTGCACCGCCCACGCTGGGGACAATCCCTTTAGACGCAGCCTCTTCTGGGGCACAGGTTTCGGGGGGGGACACTCACGGGAGAGGCAGCCCTGGTCACCAGGCTGCTGGCTCCACCCAGGGCAGCACCTGAACACCGTCTGTGCCTCCATGGCATACACCTGCCTGTAGCCCGTGTAGTAGATGGTTCTAGAAAAGAAGGGAGAAGGGAAACGTTTACTGTGAGACGCTAGCTCTGGCGGCACTTCCCGCTGCTTTTGGCTCTCCCCCACCCACCCCTCCCCGCGCTGATTCTCCAACTGCTCCCTTCACGACGGAGCAGATCCAGGCTCGGGGGTGGGGGGACGGTCTGCGTCTGACAGTGGAGACACACCGGCTGTCAGGGGGCCAGCACCCATGGCCCCGGCCAGCTCTGCCCCCTTCCCTCCCCGCCCCTGCCGGGCCCTGCTCGACAGCTTCAGGACAGGCACATCTGGTTCTTAACGCCAGGCCAGGTTCATTCGAAGACCGGGAGTGGCTGCCAAGGTGCCCAGCGCTGGGCAAGGCTGAGCCCCGGGTGGTGCCGGGTCAGACCCCGGGCTCTCGGTGCACAGGGGAAGACGGCCAGAGCCTTCGCGGTTTACGAGGGGCCTCTTCCCCACCTGCGGGGGGTAGGGCTGAGCCAGGGACATGGGGTGACCAGGAGAAGGGCTGTGGACAAGCACAGAGGGACCAGAGTGTGGTCATACCCAGCCCTGAGGTCAGAGGGGAGCAGGCGGGAGGGCTCCTCAGGGAACAGGGGGCAGGGTAGCCTGGGTCCGAGGGTTCCTGCTCAGGATGGGAGTAGCTCTCACAGAGGCTGAGCAGAGAGAGGCAGAGCCCCAAGCAGGAGCTGGGAAGGGCCCACGCCGGAAGGAGGCACCCAGGTCCGGCCCGTAGGAGGGCATTGACGGCTGCCTGAGGCCACCCCAGGCCGCCTGCAGCTGCAGGCGCCTCAGGGCCACCCTGTGCACGGCGGGCCGGCCAGCACCAGCCTCCATCCTGCTTCTCTGCACACCAGCAGCCTCACAGGGTGGCCTTGGGGGAGCAGTCCCCGAGGGTCCACCTCCCGCCATCCTGGGACTCAGCCCGCAGCCTTGACCTTGGAGCCAGAGGCAGGATGTGAAGCAGAGGTGCCTGGGTCCCACATGGCCCACACAGCCTCCCATTTCAGCGGCACCCCACAGCCCCAGGCTCCTACATCTTGGCTCCACTTCTGCCGGCCTCAGATTTTGGAAGGGTCTCTACCATTCCAGAAAATTCCATTCCCCCTTCTTCAGAGAGTGAGTTACAACAAGATCTGACCCTGCCGACCTTCCCAGGGCAGCTGTCTGGATTCCGGATTCTCCCTCCTCATCCCTCCCCACCCCAGAACTCCACCCTCACCTAATGAGGGTGAGCCAGAGGACAGCTAACTGTCCCAGCCCGGCCCCTCGGTCTCTCATCTAGAGGGAAGACCGCCAACCTTATTTGGAAGCAGGGTCTTCCCCGATGGAGACAAACGGAGAGGAGCCTGTGCTGACTTGGGGTGGGCTCCCAGTCCAAGGACTGGGGTCCTCAGAAGCCAGGGAACAGACACCCGGGGGAGGGCCGTGTGAGCACCGAGGCAGAGACGGGGGAGAGGCAGGTGTGAGCCAAGGACACGGCCACCTCCGGGAGCCGGGGCGGGGAGAGGCCTGGGACAGAAGTCACCAGCTGTGCCCACACCTGGGGCTCAGGCTCCCGGCCTCCCTGACGGAGAAAACTGAAGCCCCGCCCCTCCCCCCCGCCCCGGCTCAGCACAACTGATTACAGTGGCAACCGGACGCTAACCAGGACTCAGTGCTCAGCCCCTGCCCTCGGGTCCCTCGCCATGACGGGACAGGTCACAGGCGTTGGGGGCACGGGACGGGACTGGTCACAAGTGTGGGGGCGCGCAGGAAGGCCAGGGAAGAGGAACTGAGAATGTAGTAACAAAACAAAAGGAAAGGGGTGACCCGAAGCCACCCTGCCCCACCGCTGTCTGTAGGAGTGGTGACCAGGCCCAGCCTACAGCTATGGGGTCACGGACCCTTGAGCCCCAGGAGCGGCCCGAGGGCCTGGACTGCCATTTCCAGGTGAGGAAACACCCTCCTGCCTGCTGGGGCTCGGCCGCCAGGAGCCATGGGAAACCCATGGCCACCCTGGGGATCAGGACCCCACAAACAACCCAGGCCACTTCCCGGAAGCGTGAGCTCAGGCGCGCTGCGGACGGCAGCCCGGGGGGGCTCTGCGAACCCCGCTTTGGCAGGACATGAAACCACTGCCTGGGGAGACGCCGACCGCAGCGCTGGACGGGATCTGGCAGAGCAAACAGCGTCGAGCCCTTCCTTCGTAAATATTTATCCCTCTCCCGGGGCTACGTGCTGCTGCTCGCGGTCGCCCGGAGAACGGAGCCCACCGGCCCATCTGCCCCGTCCCCCCCCGCCCCTGCCCTTGGAAGGCGGAGACCCTGCAACACAGCTGGGGGGCTACTGCCCCTACGTCCACTCCTGCAGGTCCTTGGGAGCCTGGGCCACAGGCCAGGGAGCCCCGCGGCGGGGAGGGGGCCGGGAGGGACGGGTTCCGTGAGGGCCCCGGGTCCTCCAAGCATCCTTTCCCTCCCTCCTCCCTTTGCATGGGCCACACCCCCAAAGGACAGGGGGCCTCCGTGCACAGCCTGCACTGGCCGGTGGTTTGTCAGGGAGACCCTCCTGACGCGCCAGGAGAGCAGATGGGAGGAGGGGCCAGGGGGCAGGGCGGGCCGCCCGGGGGAGCGGGGGCCTCTGTGCACCCCTGAAGGACGAAGGCCACAGCCTCAACGGCCAACGGAGGAACATCCGCGCGAGGCGCGTGGGCACAGCTGTGGCACCGTGGGGGAGGGGGGCCCCACGGAAGGGAGGCAGTTAGCACAGGTCACAGAAGCCCTACGGGACACGGTGGTGGGGAGAGAGCTCTCGGCCACGCGGGGCGGAGGGCTGTGGGGGAACCAGCTCACGTGGCTGCACTCCAGGCCAGGCACCCCCGCCCCACACAGGCCAGGGACCCAAACTGCCCCCGCTGATCCCGGTCACCTCAAGCTGGGCAAGGAGAGGGTGCCCAGAACCCGATCTGCACGCGGCCCTTCCTGAGCCTTCCCCGGAGACCCGCACACAGAACACAGGCCACCCCCCCAGCCCGGCAGGAAACACGGCAGAGCCCCCCTGCCCCCGCCCCACACGGCCAGGCAGCAAGGCCCTCGAAGACTTTCCTCCCAGGAGACACCTCGCCAGGAGGCTGAAGGCGCCCAGATGCTTTGGAAAGGCTGCTTCCCACCCCGACCCAGGCCAGCCTGGGGACCAGCGACAGGGAAATGGGGGAACAGCCCGCCCTGGGGGCTCCCTCAATGCACACACCCCACAGCGCTCCAGCCTCGGGACCTCAGGGCCCCCGGCAGCTTCCAGCAACAGCACCCCTCCCCACACATCGTTGTGGGGACACGGCTGACGTAACCTCGTTCCCAATCTGTGACCGACGTGTGGCGCCACACGTGACAAGGCCCAGAGGCCCGCACAGAGCACACCTCCGGGGGCAGCGGCGGGGGGCAGACGTGCTCCTTCGGCCCCGGGTTCCCAGCGTCAGCTCCCCGACCTCGGGGCAGGACCCTATGGGCCTGAGGGGCCACCCCGTGCCCCACGGTATGGGTAGCGGGCCCGCCTCCACCACCTGGCGAAGGCACCCGTCCTCAGCACACCTGGCCCAGCAGACGCTGCCCCCAGACACCGCCAAGGGCGGCGGGGGGAGCTGGCGCCCCACACAAGTGGAGCCACGCAGGCGACCCTCAAAGGCCGTGCTGTGAAGCCGGACGCCACACCCCACGTGCGGGCCGCTCCCACCTTCCCCGCCTAACGGGGGCACTGCCCGCGCTGAGCCCCCCCACCGCCCGGCTCAGCAGTGGGGCAGATTCCAGAGACAGGAGAGGTATGCAAGGGCACTCCTTAATTTGATTTTGAAATAAAATCTTGGGCAAGAAAAGGTCTGGCGTTGACTCCCCCGGGAATGAGGCCCAGCGGCTCAGGCGTAACAGGTCCCGCAGGGCGCTCGGCAGGCCAGGCACCCCGCTTTTCCCCTCTCCCGTGGCCGCCCCCGCCCCCAGCGTCCCGCCTGGGCCGTGGGATCCCCATGGTCCTCAGGGCCCCTCCCACAGAGTCCCTCCCCCCTGCAGGGCCCCCGGGGCAGCAGTGCTCAGTGCGGGCAGCAGCCCTTGGGGGACAGGGAAGCTTCGGCACCAGGCGCAGGGCTGCGGGAAGGGGTGCAGGTGGCTCTGGGACCTGGACAGGGGCCCCACACCCCACACCGGACCGGGGCCCCAGCACATACCTCCGCTCGTGGCTGACGCACCACGCCTGCCGCCCGCAGCCCGGCTTCCACACGGGCACAGTCCGGCTGAACGCCTGCACGCAGGGCTGGCTTCGGCCCACCAGGGTCAGCCCCTGCTCGGCACACACGTGCGGCCTGGGACAGAGGACAGGTGGTCAGCGGGCCCCAGTCCCCAGTCGGGGGCATGGAGGCACCGTGCCCCCCTGCCACGCCCCTCCCAGGCCTGCGGCAGCCCCAGGCTCAAGCTGTGGGCGGAGGACGAGGGGACGGCCACAGGGCCACACCCTGCATCTCCCCGCAGGGGCCCCACACTACCCACAGTGCTGTTCTAACTTTGCCAAGACACCAGGGGCCTGGGGTCAGCGGGAACGGTGGCCCGGACCCTGCGTCTGGTCTGTGTGACTCCACTTCCTAGGCCCCCGCTCCCCCAGCCATCCTGGCCTCAGAGATGTCCCCTGAGCTGGCCCCGCTGGGCACACGGCTGGGTGGGTGGGAGTTCACTCCAGGCGGGACAGGCACAGTGGGGAATGTTGGGGCGTCTCCAGGGAGCGTGGAGGGGGTGCACGGCGGAGCCCTAGGGTGTCAGTGGTTCCTTAGCGCCCTTGACCCCTGCGCCACAGGTGAACACACGGACAGGAGCATGCCGCACAGGGGAAGGGGTGGTTGTTGGGAAGATGCAGCAGGGGCCCCGGAGGCTCTGGGAAGTGGGGGGAGGGGCAGCTGCCCCAGGCCGCCCCACCCCCCACCCGGACCCACACAAGGCAAATTTCAGGAGAGAAGCCACAAAGTTTGCCAGGCCAGCCAGATGCCACAGCCTCGGGTGGGGGGTGGGGGGCTGTCCTCTCCTCTGAACACGCTCAGGGTCACACAACCCTGTGGGCCACTCCCGCCGGCCACTCTCCCATCCTGTCACCTGCGTGACGTGACTTCTCCCCGAGGCCCATGGACCAGGGCTCCCCCTCTGGCTCTGCTGCTCTGTCCACAGCCCCCAAAGCTCTGCCCCGCTGGCTCCCCGCTGGCCTCGCGCGGATGGGGGTGTGGGGGGGCGGGGAGGTGAGCGCTGCACTGATCTCCTCGGGGGAGTTCCCGGCCCTCCAGAACCACAACTTGGGCCAACATTTCCATCTTCGGGGCAGAGGAGGTGGGATGGGGGAGGGAACAGACATCCAGATGGAGTGTCACCCCAAGTGCAGGGCAGTCACAGGGCTGTCCTTGCACTTGGCTCCCGGTTCCCATCTGGGGAGGGAAGGCAATTCCCAGACTACAAAGCGAACACAGCTCCGTGGGACATCTGCTTCCGGGCAGAGAGGGGCTGCTGGAGGCTGGCGGCCTTGGCCCCGAGCCGAGGTGACAGTGGGCACACGCAGCAGGCCCCAGGATGAAGGCCGGGAGGGGGGGGTGAAGTGAGGAGGGAAAAAGGGAAAAGCAGGGCGGGGAAGGAGGCAGCCAGCATCGCAAAGCTGGGGAAGGCCGGCTGTGAGCACACCCTCATCCAGGCTCCCAGGGAGTGTCTCCGACAGGTCTGTTTTTACAGGCTCCCCTTTGGAACCTCGTGGTGCGCCTCTGAACACACGTCGCCCCAGACTGGGTGAAACCCTTGAACTTGGAAGCCCGCAGCCTCCAACCTCGGGCGGCCGGAGCTCCAGAGTTGGGGGACACCGTGCCCCCGTCCCCAGGCCCTGCCAGCAGCCTTGGGCCAGCCCTGTGTGTGGTGAGCAGTCACTCCAGGCCCCAGGAAGATAAGCCAACCATTCTTCCAGCAGAAATGCACTTTAGAGGCAGAAATAAATAAAGATGTGTTGTAGGGTTTTCAATCAGGACACGGTCAGCCAGTGGGAGCCCAAGAACCAGCCGCAGACTCCCACGCATCCACAAAGGCCACTCTTGGGCCTGGGTCAGTGGGAGCCCTACTCCACGGAACCCCTCTTCTCTTTGTGTCCCCCAGAGGCCCACCAGGAAAAGCAGTCCTGGAGGGTGGGGAGGCCTGTGCTGGCCCCTCGGGCTCATCCGATCTCCCCCAGGGGAGGGGGCGGGGGGGCACAGGACCAGAGAGGACAAAGCACCTTCAGGGACCCTGGCTGTTGTCTCGGCTCCTCCCCTGCTCCTCTGGGGTACAAGGAGCAGAGAGCAAATCCCGGCCCTTCCTGGAGCCCACCGGCTTCCAGAGCTCTGGGGTCCAGCAGAAGGATGCCCTCTGCCCCCTGTGCGGCGGGCCAGCGGCATTCAATGCCACCCTACCGCGTGCGGGGGCACGTACCGGGTGCTTCAGAGACTATCAGAGACAACGGGGCCGTGGAAGGTGTCAGAACTCAGCATGCCTGGGGCCACCTGAGAATAGAAGCCCCGGCCAAGACACAGGGACACAGGCCCCCAGAGGGGCAGCCACCCTGACACGTGAGAGGCTCCCTGAGGAGGAGGAAGGGGAGGAGGAGAGAGGGCAGAGGGGGCTTTGGGGAAAACAGGAAGCAGGAAGAGAAGGTCCCCTGCAATCCACTAGCTGCTGGTTTGAACTGCTTGCCCCAGATGGGCCAAAGGCTTCCTGGAGCCCTAGTGACAGGCCAACCTCGGGAAACAGGCCTTTGGCTCCGCTCCTCAGGGGGTCAGGGTAAGGGGCCCAGGAGTGCTGACAAGCCGTCTCCACAAGCACACTGGAGCCAAACCCCCTTCAGGAGGACCCCTCCATCCTCATGGCTGCGCAGCCACCCACCCGACCAGCACCCTGGAACTGCCAGGAGCCTGGGCCTCCGGAAGCCCCGGCTCACCATGCAACACGCAGGCAGGCCTATGCCGCTGTGCTAATCCCTTCTGAGGCTGCAGCTTCCCTTGCACAAACGACCTCACTGGGATCACACGACAGCAAAATGTCCAGCCGAAGTCATGCAGAGCCGGGACTCAGCCACTCACGTTTCTGGATGCAAAGGCCCCCTTTTCCTTTAAAAGGCCACAAGGAAAGCTTCAAAGCAAGACGCAGGCGAGGGGGTGGGGTCCTGGGGCACAGACTTGCCCTCCCCCCAGCTCTGCCTGGAAGTGACTGTCCAGGTGCACTGGGCCCTCTGGGTGAGTGCTGGGCAGGGGCCCTAACCCTGGCCACTCGCCTGCCCCTTTGCAGCACTGGACAGGCCCCGCCTGGGCCCAGCTCGCTGCAGGAGCCTGGGCTGGGGGCCGCCAGCAGGCGCCTCCCCCCCTCCCCTCGTCTCTGGCTCACTTTGGCACCAGCTCTCCTGTGAGGCCAACACAGGATCGATCTGCCGGTTAAGAGAGACGCTAACCGGCCCCCTGGGGAATCATCTTTCAAAACTGAATTCATCTCCGCTGGCTCCCTGACCCTCTCTTCCTGCCCATTCTGGTGCTGAATTCCTTCTCCTGTCTCTCAGCCCCAGCACGCACGTGTTTAACACATAAACCACGTCCAGGCACCCCCCCCACCCCGCCGGGCGCTCCCCGCCCCTGCACAGCGCCCCCCCCCGAAATCCCGGAGGCAGCTTTGGAAGGAAGTGAGAAGGGGCTGCTTCCTGCCTGCGCGCTAGCCAGACCCTGCCCGCGAGGACCCTGCCCGCGAGGACCCCGACTGGGGGGCGGCATCTGCCAAGGCGCGCGGTCGGTCGCACATTCCAGAGCGGAGGGAGCCCGACAGGGCAAGGGGGGAGGAGGTGGCCCTGCCACGGAAGCGCCCCCTGACCCAAGCCCCGACGCCCCCACCGCCCCCACCCCCGTCTCTTAACCATTCCTCCCCAGGGGCGGCAGAGAGCCCAACTTTGTCAGGGGCCCCGGGGAGCCCGGGGCCGCGCTACTCACATGCCAGGCTGCAGGCGGGGCAGGGCGCCCGCGGCACCCGCGGGAAGCAGCAGCACCAGGGCCAGGGCCACCGCGCGCCCCGCCGCCCTCGCCTCCGGAAGGACAGGCATCGTGCCCAGCGCCCCGCGCCGCGTCCCCCCTCCGGCCCGCAGCTCACTGGACGTCCCGGCGGACCCCGGGAGCCGCCGCCTCCGCGTGCGCCATGGCCCGGGGACGCGCAGGGCGCAGCCGCAGGTGCGCAGGGTCCGGCTTCCCGCCCGGCCCGCGCCCGCTCCGCGCGACTCTGCGCGCACAGCCCGGTCGCCGGAGGCCGGCCCGCCCTTGCCCCGCCCCCGGCCCGGACCCCCGCCCAGACCCCGCCCACCACGCCGTCCCGCCCCCGGCCCCGCCCCCGGCCCTCCGCGGGCCCTCGCCCCGAGCTTCGCGCGCTCCTCCAAGGCTGCAAGTTCTGGATGCCCTGCGGCCGCGTGGCCACCTCCGGCGGACCTCGGGCCCGGCGCCCATCTTTCGGGGCAGCCCTCAGCCCTCCGGCCCTCTTAAGGCTCTGCGGACGCCCTGTCCGTTGTCCCCGGGTGCCCGCTCCCCTCTCGTGCCAGGCAGGGGCCGTGGGTACTCCCCTTTGGGCACCCACGTCGTTGGTCACCGACCACCCCCTGAGCATTTTTATCCTTATTCTGTGCAGGGTCTTCTCGCCAGTGGCCTGAGGTGGGCGTGCCCCGCCTCCCACAGACCCTGGGGCAGGAGTCGCCCTCTGGAGGACTCACTTCTCTCGGTTTTAACCCGGTTTGGGGCGGCTGTCTGGCTTAGCCTGTAGAGCGTGTGATGACGTGGGGTCTTGAGCGCAAGCCCCATGTTGGTTGTAGAGAGAACTTAAACAAATGAACCTGGGTTGGGTTTGGAATTCACTCACTCCTGGGGTGAAGGCTGGGTGTTCCTGGGCCCAGGGGCTCATGGGGTCCCTGGGGTGGAAACCCCCTTAGGAAGTTTTTGAAGAGTAGGGGAAGGTGCAGTCTAGGTAGAAGAAGAGCGGCCAGGAGTTAGGCACCCGTTAGGCACACATTAGGCACCTGCTGTGTGCTGGGCCCAACTGCAGAAACCCAGGTGGTCAGGCTCACTTCCGAAGCTGGCAAGCCTCTTTCCTGGGGCTTTTGTCCTCCACCGCCTCACGTGGGCGGGTGACTGGCCCTCCCTCACCCTCGTACAAGTGCAGGAACTCCTGGCTGGGAGGGGCTTGGGCGGCAGGGACCCCCCAGCTGTCCGGAAGCAATGGAGATGCAGCAGGGCCCCCCAACTATCCGAGCCCCCCACACCACCTGGAGGGTAAGAGCCATCTGGGGGCTGAGGCGGCAGATGGGGAAACTGAGGTCAGAGTGGGAAGCAGCACCCCAAAGTCGCCCAGCTGCAAACTGCAGATCTGAGAACTGAGTGTAGCGGTCTGGCTCTGGGGACCTTTTTGCAAACCCCTACTCTGCTGGCTGTGAATCTAAGAAAAGCTCTAATGTGCATGGAGTAGGCAGAGGCCCCACAAATCTGGGGTGTCCCAGTCTATCCAGCTGCAGGGACAGGACCACGGACCCACCAGGCTGAACAACGGACATTTTCCCCCAGTTCTGGAGACTGGAAGTCCAAGGTCAAGGTGCCGGCCACTGGTTCCAGGTGCGCACCCTCCTGGCTCGCAGGCGCTGCCTTCTCCCTGCGTTCTCACACGGCGGAGAGGGCGCGGCCGGGAGAGAAGCCCCTGTTGTCCCTTCCTCTTCTTTGAAGGCAGCAGCCCTATAGGATCAGGACCCTACCCTTACGACCCGGTTTACCTTAACTGCCTCCTGAAGGCCCCTGTTCCGTCTGCGGGCACACCGGGAGTCAGGCCCTCACCATGTGGACGTGGGAGGGGCACGGCTGGTCCACAGCAGGGCGATTTCACTGCCTTCGGGAACCCCCGCGCCTCAGCCTGTCCCCTCTGCCCAGCCTGGAGGCAGAGGGCACTCGCACTGGGAGGGGACACGGGGAGTCAGCGCCATCGCTAGTTGGAGCCAGAGACGGGGGGGCGGGGGGGGGAGGGGGACTGCAGATCAGCAAACGGAGACCCTATGCTAAATATTTTGTCTGTTCAATGGGAATCGTTGGGCAGCCGGTTCTGAAGTTCGCTTCTAAACCTCCTCTTTTGCCCCAAAAGAGAAACAAAACCAGAGAAGCAGTCCACTCGGGCACGGTGGATGGGACGGGGAGACTGCGGGGCAGACGCCTGGGTCGGGGCCCCTCTGCCCACCAGCTACGTTCGCCTGGACCGGCCCTGTGCCTTGTGCGTGGCCCTGGACACGCACTTCCTGTTCTGCCCGCGGCCTTGGCTCCCGCTGAGCTTGGGTCCTGCTGCTGTTTGGTGGACAGGCCTGGCCCGCACCGCACCACAGGCGCGCTCTTCTCCCGTCCCCAGGGTGGGGCGCAGCATCCGGAAAGGGGTCGCCAGGGTGTCTGAGACCAGCGAAACCCTGCCCTTTCACGCAAAGCACCAGGTGCCGGCTACGGAGGTATCGTGAGCTGAACTGTGTCTCCAGAAAGATAGAGCCCCGTCCTATCCCCCGGTCCCTGCACATGTGACTGGATCTGGATAAAGGGTCTTTGTGGATGTGATTGGAGACGTCAGGATGAAATCACCCTGGACTTACGGTGGCCCTAAACCCTCAGACAGGTGTCCTTATGGAGAACAGAGGGAGAGTTGGGACGCACAGACATGCAAGGAAAAGGCCATACGGCCTCAAGGAGGCAGAGACCGGGGCCACGCGCCTGCAGGTGAAGGAAGGCCCGAGGGGGCCCGCAGGCCCTGGAAGGGAGGAAGAGCGAGGCCTGGACAGTCGCCCCGCAGCGTCCCCAGCAGGATTTCAGATTTCTGGCCTCCGAAGGAGAATGAGAGAAGAATGGTCTGTTCTTTTACCCGCCCGGCCTGTGGGTTTCTTCTGGCAGCACAGGAAACCAGACGCCGTGGAGAGGCCGGCCGGCACCTTCCCCCGGGGCCCCTGGCCACCCTGGGGCACGTGGACCCTGGGGACGTGGAGGGCCCCTCGCAGAAGGCAGCTCAGCAGCACGCGGGCGCTGAGCAGGCAAAGGCTCCCGGCGGAAGCCAAGTCTGGGAGACGCAGAATTTGTTGCTGGACACGCTTTCCACGGGCGTAGCCCTTGCAGTTCTTACAAACAAGGCCGGATGCGTCCCCCTCACCTGCTGCGCCGGCCGGTCCCCGACGCCGTGCGCCCCGCGGTCTCCCGGCCCCCAAGCTGACCTGATGCCCCCGGCGCCTCCCTCTCCACCTCGCCCGAGGGGACGCGTGTCAGAGCCAGGCCTGCTCGCGAGTCCCACCGTGGCTGCAGCCCCTGCCCAGTGTGGAGAGAGGCCTCGGGACACCTGGGCCCAGCTAGGTGGGCGGCTCGGCCGAGGCAGCGAAACCCCGTTCTGGTCGGGATAGGATGTGACGACGGCACCATGAAAACGACTCAGCCTTTAGAAACCGCAGGAGAACTCTCCCTTTCCAATTCTCCAAGTCCTGCTGTTTGGCCTTAAAGCCGCAATGTCTCGGGGTGCCTGGGGGGCTCAGTCGGTTAGGCGTGTGACTCTTGATTTTGGCCCAGGTCATGACCTCACGGTTCGTGAGTTCGAGGCCCCAGTCGGGCTGTCACGCTGTCAGTGCAGAGCCGGCTTGGGATTCTCTCTCGCCTTCTCTGCCCCTCCCCTGCTTGCACTCTCTTTCCCTCTCTCTGAAAATAGGTAAACAAACTTAGGGACACCTGGGGGGCTCAGTCGGTTGAGCATCTGACTTCAGCTCAGGTCATGACCTCACAGCTTGTGAGTTCGGGCCCTGCGTTGGGCTTTGTGCTGACAGCTCGGAGCCTGGAGCTGCTTCGGATTCTGTGTCTCCCTCTCTCTCTGCCCCTCCCCTGCTCATGTTCTCTCTCTCCCTCAAAAATAAACATTAAAGGGGCGCCTGGGTGGCTTAGTTGGTTGGGCGTCCGACTTTCGCTTAGGTCATGATCTCGCGGTTCGTGGGTTCGAGCCCCGCGTCGGGCTCTGTGCTGACTGCCAGCTCGGAGCCTGGAGCCTGTTTCAGTCTGTGACTCCCTCTCTCTCTGACCCTCCCCTGTTCACGCTGTCTCTCTCTCTCCTAGAAATAAATAAAACATTAAAAAAAATAAATAAATAAACATTAAAAAAATAAGTAAATAAATAAATAAGCAAACTTAAACATTATTTTTAAAAAGCCACAACGTTTGTAAGCCTGCCCTCTCGATCCCCAAGGCCATAGCCCCCTCTGCTGGGAAAGGGGTTTCTCTGTTGAAGTGGCCCCTACTTCCTCCGTGACCTGCTGAAGCCAGATTAAGGGGCGTCTCTGCAGTGCACCATCTCATAGCTCTTAGACGGGTCCCTAGGGACCACGACAGCCTCCCAGCCCTCCCCAGCCTCGGGTGCAGCCCTGGGCCCTTTGAGGAAGCCGGGGGTCTCACCCAGAGTGCAGGTCTCAGAAGATGAGGTCGGCCCACGGGCCCTGCAAACAGGAATATTCTCTGGGCTACTCATTGGCCTGCAACAGTCCAGCTCTGAGCTCCCACCCTTGGGGCTCCCATGTGGCCTGGCCCCTCGCGCCCCTGACGGCTGCTTCCGTCCGAGGCGGATACCACAGCTGGGGCCCCTGATTTCATAAAATGAGAAACCACATCTGGAAGATAAGATAAGCATCCACACCTGCCTGTCCTCCGTGGGAAGAGAATAAACTGTGGCTTCATCTCACGCCGTGCGCTGCGCGAGGCGCTCTGTTGTGAAGGCCCCACGTGGCCACTCTGTGTCCCGAGTCCCCGGGAAGAAGTCTCGCACCCCCCGGGGGACCCGGCCGGGAGCCGCCTTCCCCTGCACAACGCCCGGCGTGCGCACACGTGTGGAGAGCAGCATTCCATCGGAGCCTGGTCGCTGCTCGCATACATGTGGCCCTTCTGCTTCAGCAGAATCGCGTCCCCCAGGCAGGTATGGTCCTAACCCATCCTGCGGCCGGGGCCTCATCTGCAGACAGCGGCTTTGCAGGTAGAGCAGGTCCAGATGAGAGTGGGGGGGGGATCTTGCCCAACACGACCGGTGTCCTTGGAAGGAGAGACAGAGGGAGACACGGCCGTGTGGCAATAGAGGCACAGGACGGTTTCTCTACAGGCTTCAGAGGGGGCGGGGCCCTGAAGACACCTTGGCCTGGGGCCTCTGGCCTCCAGCACCGAGGACCAGTCCCTGGGGTTCAGGCCCCGGGGGGAAGAAGGGGGACTTTTGTGTGGCGGCCTGCGAGCTGGTGCGCCAACCGATGCTATTTATCACCTAACATGCACACATCGTCTCTCTGTCATCTCCCCAACTTACAGGCCCATGGGGTGCCCCCCACCGCCACCAGGGCCCGCACCCTCCTCCTCCTCACGCCCACTGCCACCATCCTGGGGACCTCAGGACCCACCCATCTAAAGGGTCCCAGGCCCCGCCTGCCCAACAGCACAGTGACCGGTCCCGGGACAGAGATGGGAGCTGGTCACCGTGCAGAGTGTCCTCTCCGTGGCACCCACCCGTGGTCCACGGCGCCCCAACACCCGGCTCTTTCTTTCCCGCCAACTCGTTCCCTCCGGGTCCCCGGTTCTTCATGCCTCCCCGTGATGAGTGGCTAGCTGGCCCCCGGACACGGAGGGCAGGGGGACCCCGAAGAAAGAGGCAGGGGCTCCCACCTGGTGGGTGGTGGGCAGCAGGTATGTGGTGAGCAATGGCACTTCCGAGGCTGGTCTTGGGCGCTGCAGGCCGAGGGGACCCCCACACCTACCCACCAGAATCGTAAAGTTTATATAGAGGCCTCCGCAGGGCTCCCGCTGTGGGCATGAGGGTCACGGCGCACATCCAGGGGCGGGGGGGCGAGGGCCGGCTCCCGGGTGCACCGGCGGTCACGTCCTCTCCGTGACCTCCTCCAACACCGGGCCCCTGGTGACCCGTGACCGGCTCTCACAGTCTCACATGCCCCCTTTTCCACAATGGGCCCTGCGTGGTCACCAAGGGGTGGCACTGCATGGAGGTGGCTCATTCGGGGGCCGCAGCGCAAGGGGAAACACAGACTAGGGCAGTAACCCCCACAATCACGCTTTCCACCCTTGGTCTGCCCCACTGATTGATTAGACGCCCTGGGCTGGGGCTCAGATGGTTCGGGGCACTGCCCTGTGTCCTCAGTGTGACTTAATAAAGATGACGCGTTAGCAGACGCCTCGGGTCTGAACACACAAGGCTGGATGCTGGCGCCTCCTCCAGGCAGGAATAGAGTCCGAGGCCATCCTGTGTCCTGTTGGGAGCACAGCTCTGCCGGCAGGGACCCTGCAGTGCTTGGTGGGGACGGGCTTTGTGGGCTGTCCCTCGCGGCCTGGAATGGCTTTGGGGGGGGTCTCTGTGCATGCTGTCGCGCCCTCCCAGCCCGTGGACCCGTGGGAACAGAACAGGCACAGCTGGCCTCCAGGAGGGGGAGGTCAGAGTCGGGCACTGACCTGGCTGCACACACGTCCATGCTGTGCAGGTACAACACGTGTGGGGGAGGGGAGAGGACAGCACCATCAGGCGTGAGGGCTGCGGTGGGTGCGCCCGGCCAGGACCCCCCCCTTCACGGTGCCTGTTCCATTCCAGCCACAGTGCATTTGCACAGACCCAGCTTGTGGCAAATACTGGGGTCCTGGGGAGACGGCGTGCCCCCCACCCGTCCCGGGGGGCCCCATCACAAGCTCACCTGGGCACGCCCTCTGCTGGGTCTACTGAGGGTGAGTCACCAGGGCTCGTCCTCCAGCTGGGGCATGGGGGTGGGGGGGTCAGTGCCTCACGAGCCAGGACGCAGAAGATGCTGGAGACCACCTGATGCTCTTGCTGCTCAGCCCGTCCTTGCACATATCCTGACCCCACGGAGGCTCACCCATGATCATCACCCCTCGGCTCCCCGTTGGCCAAGCCCAAAGGTCTCTCCCTTGGCAACGGCCCAACTGTCAACACGAAGGGTTAACGGCCCGGGTCCATGAGCGGTCATCAGGCGGACCTCCGAGTTCAGCCCGGGGCTGCCGTGGCTGGTCCCTGTTTCCATCCAGACGGGGTCAGTGTTGGGCTGAGTAGTAACTACTGTCCGTGTGGACTGATCCCCTCCAATAGGCGCGTCGGTACTGCGGGCACCAGCAGGGTCTGTCATTCCCTCCCTGCGGGCTGCGGGGCCAGCACAGGACGGCGGCGTGTGCAGGGCAGGCGCCCCACAGGCGTGGGCGGCACCCGCATCTCCGGGGACGGGGGCTGGGGGGCAGGGTACTGCTCTGCCGCAAGCAGGCAAGCCGCTTGGCAAGCGTGGGGGTTCGAGCCCGGCCGAGGTGGCGGGGGGAGGGCGTTCTCACCGCACCCTCGCACCCTCGTCGGGCAGGGAAGGTCTCCCCGCCATCGGCTTCTCCTCAGGGAGGGGCTCGGGGCTCGCAGCTCAGAGCTGCCGCTCTCGCAGCCCTTCCAGAGCTGGGACCAGAGCCCTGGGGACACTCATCTGCCACAGCACGCAGCCCGCACCTCCCGAGGGCACCGCCTCGCCTGGCCCGCACGGCATCGGGAGACCCCAGACCCTGAGCCCACTTCTCTCGTGTTCTCTCAGAGGCTGCTCGCTGCTCCCGTCTCCGGCCGCACACTTTCTTTCCCCCTTCTTTCCCAGGGCGCACGCGGGACGGGAGCACGGTGCCGGGTCAGGGACAAAAGTCCTCCCCAGCCCCCAAATCCTTACCCAGGCTTGCGCCTCCTTCCCGTTCTTAGGGGTTGATCAATCACAAATTCTAGGAAGATGTGCATCTTACACAACCAAACAGCTCCCCAAAACTTTACGGGGGGTGCCTGGGGTGCACCGTCCACTCACAGGTGCTCCAGCAAGTCCCACAGAGTGTCCTGGCGCAGGGAGGACACAGGGACGGGCCAGGGACAGGCTGCCACCCTGGACGTGGCGGGGGGCTGGCCGGTAGCCCCCCGTCCGCTGCTCCCCCTCCCGTGTGAAGGCAGGTGGACTTTAGTCATCACAAACCTGTACTCGTCTGAGTCTTTTCCACGAATCTCCTTGAATATGAAGCACATTTGCCGAGCATCAGAGTAAAGCAATAACCCGTCTGCACGTGAGAAAACACCTAGAAGTCGCCACGGCTAAGGATCCGCTGAGGGCTCCGTATGACGCACCGACGGGGAAAGTTGGGTATTCCTGTGACACATACCTTTTTTCCTTGTCATGTTTATTTTTGAGAAAGAGAGAGAGAGAGAGAGAGAGAGCACACTAAGGAGGGGCAGAGAGAGAGGGAGACACAGAATCTGAGGCAGCTCCAGGCTCCAAGCTGTCAGCACAGAGCCTGACGCGGGGCTCGAACCCATGAATGGGAGATCATGACCTGAGCCGAAGTCGGACGCTTAACCAACTGAGCCCCTCAGGCGCCCCCCTGTGACACACACCCTAAAATTATGGCTGATGCCGTCATTCCAGGACACATCAGATTTTTAGGAGTTTATATAAACCTGCCCCAGCAAAGGGTGCCTGGAGGCTCAGTCTGTTTGGGCGTCTGACTTCCGCTCAGGTTGTGATCTCACAGTTAGTGAGCCCCGCGTCGGGCTCTGTGCTGACAGCTCGGAGCCTGGAGCTGCTTCAGATTCTGTGTCTCCCCCTCTCCCCGCCCCTCCCCTGCTTGTGTTTGCTTCTTAAAAAAAAAAAAAAAGAAAGAAATCTGCCCTAACGTAAGTTTAATGTCTCTGCTCTCAAATGCACTTTGCACGGGAGTTCACGTGTCAGTAAGCCTCATTAGCCTCGTCTCTGTCTCTGCTGAAAGGGGAGAGACACATCTTTTGAGATGTTCCAGGGACTTCAGCAAAATCCCAGAGATACTTCAAGGCCAACAAGGCTTCGCTCAGAATTTGACTTCTGGGACCAAGGTCACCATGAAGTAATGCCTGGCTCTTCATCCACTTAAAATGACAACGAAAGGGGCCCTGGGTGGCTCAGCCAGTTGAGCGGTGAGTCTTGATTTCAGCTCTGGTTAGGATGTCTCAGTTCATGAGTCTGAGCCCCATGTCGGGCTCTGCACTCACTCCCTGGAACCTGCTTCGGATCCTCTGTCTCCCTCTTTCTGGCCCTCTCCCACTCACTCACTTGCTCTCTCTCAAAAACAAATAAACGTTAACAAATTAAAAAAAAAAATGACAATGAAAGGTTTCAAAGCCAAATACAGAAAGTTACACAACGATTTTTTAAAAACCCGTATTTCTTTTTAATTTTTTAATGTTTTATTTATTTCTGAGAGAGAGAGAGACAGCATGAGCAGGGGAGGGTCAGAGAGAGAGGGAGACACAGAATTTGAAACAGACTCCAGGCTCCGAGCTGGCAGTCAGCACAGAGCCCGACTCGGGGCTCGAACCCACAAACCGCAAGATCATGACCTGAGCCGAAGTCGGACATTTAACCAACTGAGCCCCCAGGTGCCCCGACCCGTAGTTCTTTTAATAGAGAAGACTCCACTTTAAGAAGTAATCACAGGCAATTATTTTATTTTATTTTATTTTATTTTATTTTATTTTAATATTTTTTATTTATTTCTAGGAGAGAGAGAGACAGCGTGAGCAGGGGAGGGTCAGAGAGAGAGGGAGTCACAGACTGAAACAGGCTCAGGCTCTGAGCTGGCAGTCAGCACAGAGCCCGACGCGGGGCCCGAGCCCATGAACCGCGAGATCATGACCTAAGCGAAAGTCGGACGCTTAACCGACTAAGCCACCCAGGCGCCCCCACAGGCAATTATTTTAATAAAACACAGAATCTTCTTCTTCTAGGTAGATGACTTAAAAGGGAAAGAAAATCCTTTCCTAATTCCATCAAGACAGACCAATAACCCAAGAAACCTTTGTCCTTTCACCAGATGAAAGAAAAGTTTCAATTTTACATCGGTACCTTATCGATATTAAAGCGTATTTTTCTGTTAGGCAATTAAACAGAGTCCTTTTAGAAATTAATTTCGGCGGTACCCTCGGGGCAGTCGGACGTCGCACACAGGGAACACTCAGTGTACACGCACGTAAACAGGCGGACTGGCAGGGACACCCCCGGGCTCATTCCAAACCTCCTGCGTGAAACGGGGTGACGGTTAAAAGTCTCGTCCACACTGCGTCTCTGGCAGGTGGAACAGGCCGGGCTAAAGCTTGTTACTAATGTTTGCGGAGGACGTTTAACGTTCGTCCTTGCCCTTGACCAGTGCTCTTGTGGAGGCCGTGATGCAGAGGCGGGCGAGGGACCTTCCGCGGCAGGTGGCAGGTCGGTGTTGTAGAAAGCCCCTCCCCCGCAGAGGCAGGCGACCCCTCTCCCCGGAGCTCCGGTCTCAGACGCGATGACATTTACAACGCAGAGGCAGAGGGACAATGTAAGTTTTCTCCTAGGAGTTTTGGGGTGTGTTTCTCTACTATTAGAGCCTAGAGTAATTACTATGTAAGATTCTCCTTTGTTACCGGGGGCAGGGCAGCACGGACACTGCGTCCAGCTCGTGGTCAGTCGCAACCCTCCCCCCTCGGCGCACCTCACCTTCTCAGGGACCCCACCTGTCCCGCTCAGGCTCCGTCAGGAGCACAGGCCCCTCCAACCCCCCCAGGTTGCGCCCTCTGAGCTCCGCAAGAAGGCCCGGGGCGCCCCCAGCCATCACTCGGCCCTCCCACCCCGCCTGCCAGCCCCCCGCAGCAGAGTGTGGCGCCCGCGCGCCCTCCCCGAAACCACTCAGCTCTTGGGCAGCCTTCTAAACTTTTTTTAATTTCTAGGAGACAGAGAGAGACAGTGTGAACAGGGGAGGGTCAGAGAGAGAGGGAGTCACAGACTGAAACAGGCTCCAGGCTCCGAGCTGGCAGTCAGCACAGAGCCCGACGCGGGGCTCGAACCCACAAACCGCGAGATCATGACCTGAGCCGAAGTCGGACATTTAACCAACTGAGCCCCCAGATGCCCCGACCCGTAGTTCTTTTAATAGAGAAGACTCCACTTTAAGAAGTAATCACAGGCAATTATTTTATTTTATTTTATTTTATTTTTTTAATATTTTTTATTTATTTCTAGGAGAGAGGGAGAGAGAGACAGCGTGAGCAGGGGAGGGTCAGAGAGAGAGGGAGACACAGACTCTGAAACAGGCTCCAGGCTCTGGGCTGGCAGTCAGCACAGAGCCCGACGCGGGGCTCGAACCCACGAACCGCGAGATCATGACCTAAGCGAAAGTCGGACGCTTAACCGACTAAGCCACCCAGGCGCCCCCACAGGCAATTATTTTAATAAAACACAGAATCTTCTTCTTCTAGGTAGATGACTTAAAAGGGAAAGAAAATCCTTTCCTAATTCCATCAAGACAGACCAATAACCCAAGAAACCTTTGTCCTTTCACCAGATGAAAGAAAAGTTTCAATTTTACATCGGTACCTTATCGATATTAAAGCGTATTTTTCTGTTAGGCAATTAAACAGAGTCCTTTTAGAAATTAATTTCGGCGGTACCCTCGGGGCAGTCGGACGTCGCACACAGGGAACACTCAGTGTACACGCACGTAAACAGGCGGACCGGCAGGGACACCCCCGGGCTCATCCCAAACCTCCTGCGTGAACCGGGGCGATGGTTAAAAGTCTCGTCCACGCTGCGTCTCTGGCAGGTGGAACAGGCCGGGCTAAAGCTTGCTACTAACGTTTGCGGAGGACGTTTAACGTTCGTCCTTGCCCTTGACCAGTGCTCTTGTGGAGGCCGTGATGCAGAGGCGGGCGAGGGACCTTCCGCGGCAGGTGGCAGGTCGGTGTTGTAGAAAGCCCCTCCCCCGCAGAGGCAGGCGACCCCTCTCCCCGGAGCTCCGGTCTCAGACGCGATGACATTTACAACGCAGAGGCAGAGGGACAATGCAAGTTTTCTCCTAGGAGTTTTGGGGTGTGTTTCTCTACTATTAGAGTCTAGAGTAATTACTATGTAAGATTCTCCTTTGTTACCGGGGGCAGGGCAGCACGGACACTGCGTCCAGCTCGTGGTCAGTCGCAACCCTCCCCCCTCGGCGCACCTCACCTTCTCAGGGACCCCACCTGTCCCGCTCAGGCTCCGTCAGGAGCACAGGCCCCTCCAACCCCCCCAGGTTGCGCCCTCTGAGCTCCAGCCATCACTCGGCCCTCCCACCCCGCCTGCCAGCCCCCCGCAGCAGAGTGTGGCGCCCGCGCGCCCTCCCCGAAACTCTCAGCTCTTGGGCAGCCTTCTAAACTTTTTCAGCTGGGGAGAGAGAGACAGTGTGAACAGGGGAGGGTCAGAGAGAGAGGGAGTCACAGACTGAAACAGGCTCCAGGCTCCGAGCTGGCAGTCAGCACAGAGCCCGACGCGGGGCTCGAACCCACAAACCGCGAGATCATGACCTGAGCCGAAGTCGGACATTTAACCAACTGAGCCCCCAGATGCCCCGACCCGTAGTTCTTTTAATAGAGAAGACTCCACTTTAAGAAGTAATCACAGGCAATTATTTTATTTTATTTTATTTTATTTTTTTAATATTTTTTATTTATTTCTAGGAGAGAGGGAGAGAGAGACAGCGTGAGCAGGGGAGGGTCAGAGAGAGAGGGAGACACAGACTCTGAAACAGGCTCCAGGCTCTGAGCTGGCAGTCAGCACAGAGCCCGACGCGGGGCTCGAACCCACGAACCGCGAGATCATGACCTAAGCGAAAGTCGGACGCTTAACCGACTAAGCCACCCAGGCGCCCCCACAGGCAATTATTTTAATAAAACACAGAATCTTCTTCTTCTAGGTAGATGACTTAAAAGGGAAAGAAAATCCTTTCCTAATTCCATCAAGACAGACCAATAACCCAAGAAACCTTTGTCCTTTCACCAGATGAAAGAAAAGTTTCAATTTTACATCGGTACCTTATCGATATTAAAGCGTATTTTTCTGTTAGGCAATTAAACAGAGTCCTTTTAGAAATTAATTTCGGCGGTACCCTCGGGGCAGTCGGACGTCGCACACAGGGAACACTCAGTGTACACGCACATAAACAGGCGGACCGGCAGGGACACCCCCGGGCTCATCCCAAACCTCCTGCGTGAACCGGGGCGATGGTTAAAAGTCTCGTCCACGCTGCGTCTCTGGCAGGTGGAACAGGCCGGGCTAAAGCTTGCTACTAACGTTTGCGGAGGACGTTTAACGTTCGTCCTTGCCCTTGACCAGTGCTCTTGTGGAGGCCGTGATGCAGAGGCGGGCGAGGGACCTTCCGCGGCAGGTGGCAGGTCGGTGTTGTAGAAAGCCCCTCCCCCGCAGAGGCAGGCGACCCCTCTCCCCGGAGCTCCGGTCTCAGACGCGATGACATTTACAACGCAGAGGCAGAGGGACAATGCAAGTTTTCTCCTAGGAGTTTTGGGGTGTGTTTCTCTACTATTAGAGTCTAGAGTAATTACTATGTAAGATTCTCCTTTGTTACCGGGGGCAGGGCAGCACGGACACTGCGTCCAGCTCGTGGTCAGTCGCAACCCTCCCCCCTCGGCGCACCTCACCTTCTCAGGGACCCCACCTGTCCCGCTCAGGCTCCGTCAGGAGCACAGGCCCCTCCAACCCCCCCAGGTTGCGCCCTCTGAGCTCCGCAAGAAGGCCCGGGGCGCCCCCAGCCATCACTCGGCCCTCCCACCCCGCCTGCCAGCCCCCCGCAGCAGAGTGTGGCGCCCGCGCGCCCTCCCGAAACCTACTCAGCTCTTGGGCAGCCTTCTAAACTTTTTTTAATTTCTAGGAGAGAGAGAGAGAGACAGCGTGAGCAGGGGAGGGAGAGAGAGAGGGAGTCACAGACTGAAACAGGCTCCAGGCTCCGAGCTGGCAGTCAGCACAGAGCCCGACACGGGGCTCGAACCCACGAACCGCGAGATCATGACCTAAGCGACAGTCGGACGCTTAACCGACTGAGCCACCCGGGCGCCCCTTGGGCGGCCTTCTAGCCCGAGCCTCAGCCTGTCAGCGTTGGTGCCCAGCAGAGCCCCCCGTCCCCCCCACTTCCCGTCGTCCACCTTCTCCAGCCTCCGCGACCCGCTGCGGATGTCACCTGCGCCCCGGCATCTCACAGATAGACCACCCCTGCCTGCACGCCTGGGGCTCCCCCGAGATGCCTCCGTCCTGCGCCCAGCTCCTCCTCTCCTGCCCGGCTCACCCGCTGCCAGTGAGCAAGCCAGCCCGTCACCGTCACCGAGGGCAGGGGGATGCGACTGGTGGGCGGCAGCTCCGGTGAGCCAGGGGACTTCCTCGGCGCCACAAGCCTGAGACGCAGAGTTTACACGGAGGCCCTGCTGGGCTCTGTCGCCGTGCCGTCCACCTCACTACCTCGAGGCTGCGTCCCTGGAAACGGCTCCTGCTGTGGGAATGAGGGGGTGCGGCGCCCACCCTAAGGGTCCACCCGGGGTCACGTCTTCTCCTGGCCACCTTCCAACAGCTGCCCTCCTAGCAGTCAGATCCTGGCAGATCCTGCTGTCTGCAGCCTCCCCCTGGACTGCGGCCCCCGGTGCGGCGACCCTCCAGGTCCCCGCCACAGCTGGGAGGGCCGGGGTGGGTCTGTTCTATCCCACTGAATGCAAACACGTCCTGCATCCGCGGACGACTCCTCTGCCTCTCGCGGGGGCCACGGGCGCAGGCCTCTTAGCTTCGTGGATGTGACCATCTCTCCCTGGCAGAAGGGGTATTACTGCCCCCCATGCACGCTTGTTGGGAGCAAAGGCAGTATTTGCAGTACAGCCGGCACTTAGAACCGGTGTAACCGAGAATAACAGTTGACACGGCCATGGCTTGAACGCGGGCCAGGCCCAGACAGCAGGGCTCCGGCCCACACGCCAGCTACCACCCTTGATGGGTCCCTGCTCTGCTCCAGCTCCCCTGGGTGGCAACAGACCCAAGAGAGGGGTCAGCAGGCACCGCAGGGCCCACCCCACAGGGACGGGGGCAGAGCAGACTCAGCGCCGCCTTTGGTTGCCAAAGAAAAGGGGTTCCCCGCACCCCCCCACGGGGACAGGGCCCAAAGAGGGTGTCACCGGCCTGGGGGGCCCACGGAAGGCCGCGGCCTTGGCCCCACCCCACCTCAGCAGGCCAGAGAAGGTAGAAGCACTTTGCTGTCCCCACATTTGCGCACTGGCTTAGCACTCTTTGAGATCTTCGTCTTTCCAGGAAGCAAAGTACCAAAACGGTTCCAGTCTTGATAGAGTCAGAAGTTAGCTAGAGAGGAAGGAGCTGGGTGCAAGTGGTGGTAAAAGTGATTTTGTGGTTTCCAATCTCGGCGGGGGGTTGGGGAGGGGGCTGGCGAGCCGCGGGAGAAAAGCAGGTGCAGAGCATGCGCCCTGCTTACCAGCCTAGCCTAACCCTCAGCTTCATTACGATATATTTACATTGCAGTCTGGACCCCGCCCCGCCCCCATCACACCCCACGGGGGAAGCCGGCCTGACTGCTCCAGCCAGGACCTAGGTGGGCCAGAAACTCCCCTTACCAGCTGACAGGAAGCAACCTCAGTGGAAGACCACCCTGGCTATGACCCGTCACCTATGCAAACATTAAGAAAAACAACAAAAAGACAGCCCTCAACCTGGTTAGGTAGGGAGCCCCGGCCCCTCTGGGCCTGCCTGCTCCCCCCCGCCTCCCCCAACCCTGAGACCAGTGTCCTTGTGCTTGCTACCTTCCTTCTGGCTGGCTGTAATTGAGTCAGGTCCTCACCTAAATCTTTTGCACGGAACCCAAGCACGGAGGCCCTCCATTCACACAAAGCAGACTCTCCCGCGGGTAACTGTCTGCGGCATCTCGTGCCACCGGCTTGTCAACATTGACATCCAAGAGGAGCAGTCGGTGGCGCTGGGGGCCCGCTGTGCGGCACCCTCCCTTGAGGAAGGTCCTGGGGGACAGGAGGTGGGGCCATCCTTGAACTGTGGACAAGCCATGAGGACATCCACGTCTGCACAGGGACTTAGCTCACGGGCAGAGCTGCGCCAGCCTCGGGGACTCCCCAGGACCCATGGGACCTGCTTCTGCACCTGTAGCGTGTGGCCAGCCCTGGGCTCCGGTGAAATCAGAAGAGCTATGAAACCGGCTGTAAACCCCAAAGCGCAACCGTATGCAAAGGGCTGGTTCCACTGAACTCTCCTCACTGCAAGGTGCGTACGCGGGCGGACACACAGATGAAGGAGCACAAAGTAGCAACGTCTCCTAGGGAGGGGGGACCCAGCAGGGGTGAGGCGAGGCTTTGGGGCTGGGAGAGTGGGAGGGTAAGAGGGTGGCATGAGCAGAGGCAGTGAAGTCCCAAGCGACCAGCTAGGTGAGGGTCTGGAAGGGGCTGTAAACTGTCGGGGATGCACAGCCCTTGAGCTCCTGCATGGAGGGCGGGAGGAAGTCCTGGGGCCCGTGGGGCAAAGACCGTGAGCTGAGGCCCCTGACAGGGAGGGCAGACGCCTCGGTGGCACCAGCTCTGGGCAAAGCGGCCACACACAGGTAGAAGTTGTGACTCTAGGGGCCAGAGGACAAGGGCTGGGACCTGTAATGGATCTCTGACCAGTGGCTGTGGTAAGTGGCTGGCTCTGTGCCTCAGTGTCCCTTCCTGTGGAACAGGGATCAGGGGGGCGCTGCTTCCTAGGCTCAGTGAGGACGCTGTGCCCAGGGCCGCGCCTCCATCTCCCCCCGCGAGTGAATTGCTCTCAGGAAAGGCTTGCGCTCCTCCAGGAAGCCCATGCCTCCTCCGCCTTTGTGGACAGGGCTTCTAGAGCCCCCCGGCCCTTCCTGGCACCAGGCCCGGGCGCTTCCCAGCACAGTAAGACCGGGATCACCGGTGGGGGTCGCTCATGGAGGCGGGGAGACCGCAGGGGTGAGACAGGTCGGGAAACGGGGGGAGGTGACTGCGGGTGGGGATGTGGTGAGGTGAGACGGTGATCAAGGGGGTGGGGGCTCGTCCTGGGGGAAGGGAGGTGACCCGGAGGGGGAGCGGTGACCGTGGGTTGCAGCGGGGAGAGACTGGTCCGGGGTCGAAGACAGCGGGCAGGGGGAGCGTCGGGGCGGGGGAGTACGAAGACCGCGGAGGGGGGAACGGGTCCAGAGGAAGTGGCCGCGGGCCGGGGGCGCGTCCGGGGGTGTCGGGAGGTGACCGCGGGGTGGGGGGTGCGGTGACCGCGGGCGGAGGACGCGTCCGGAGGAGGGAAGGGCGGTGACCGCGGGGTCTGAGACCACGGACTATGGGCGCGCCCAGGTTGGGGCAGAGACCCAGGGCCGGTCACCCCCGTTACGCGAATCCGGCCCGCGACTCCAGAAGCACCCTCCGAGTCTCCTTGGCAACCAGCCTCGGCCCCCGCCCCGCCCCCCTCCGCGCCGCGTACGGAGGAAATGGGAGTGCGCGCAGAGTCCGCTTCCGGCATGGCGGGGGGCGGGAGCGATTGTGAACGGGCGGCGGGAAGGGCCAATCGCGGAAGACGGCTGGGGGAGAGCCAATCGCCAGGGCCGCTGGGCGCGGGCAGGGGGCGGAGCCCTGGGCGGGGCTGGCGAGGCCGAGCCAATCGCACCGACCCTCGGGGCGGAGCTACGGCGACTGAGACGGAGGCTGAGACGGCGGCCTCGTCGAGTCTGGGTCCGGGGTCGGGGTCTGGGGCGGCGGCGGGCGCGGCCATGCTGCAGCTGCGGGACTCGGTGGACTCGGCTGGCACGAGCCCCACGGCGCTGCTGGCGGCCGGCGAGGAGGTCGGGGCGGGCGGCGGCGGCGCGGGCGGGGGGCGGCCGGGGGTGGGCACTCCGCTGCGCCAGACGCTGTTTCCGCTCAGCATCCACGACCCCACGCGCCGCGCCCGCGTCAAGGAGTACTTCGTGTTCCGGGTGAGGCGGGCGGGGTCCCGGGGCGGGGGTGCTGGGACGGGCCGGGGCGGGGGGCCGGGGCGGCCGGGCGGGGTGGAGAGTTAACCCCCGCCCTCTGCCCACGCAGCCTGGCACCATCGAGCAGGCGGTGGAGGAGATCAGCGTGGTGGTCCGGCCGGTGGAGGACGGCGACATCCAGGGCGTGTGGCTGCTGACCGAGTGAGCGGGGCGCTCGGGGCGCGGGGACCGGCCGGGTGGCCTGTGCGCGGGGCGGCGCCCGGTGACTCGTGTCGTCTGCGGACAGGATTGACCACTGGAACAACGAGAAGGAGCGGCTGGTGCTCATCACAGACCAGGCGCTGCTCATCTGCAAGTACGACTTCATCAACCTTCAATGCCAGCAGGTGATCAGGGTCTCCTTGAACGCGGTGGACACCATCTCCTGCGGAGAGTTCCAGTTTCCGCAGAAATCGCTCAACAAGTATGTCTGTTGGACACAGAGCCCAGTGTCAGGGCCTGTAGTCGGTCCTTCCCAAACCAGCCCCCTGGCGGTCCTGGGTCTGCCGTTCTGCAGAAACTCAAAGCCTCAGCTTTAAATCAATAGTTTCTTAGAATAGAAGCAAGTGCTTCTGGGCAGCAGGTGCATTAAAAGGAATTCTGGCACAGAAGACCGCTTTTAGGCTGGTAGCAAAATGAACTTGAGGTCTGTTGAAGCCAAGCTGGGCGTGTCACCTCTGCCCGTCACATCAAGCTCTTCTCTGGGTAAATTTTAACAGAAAAAAAAGCATTGCTTTTATTTACCGATGTTACTAAAAGTTGAAAACATTAAATGGCCCATTTTCAGAAAGGAGTACCCTGAAATCCAAGAAGCCTGGACTTCAGTACAAGGTAGAGCTTTGCTGCAGGGAAGTGTTCAGGGGTTGGAGCTGCGCCCAGTCAAGACCGCTGACTGGCCGTGAGGCCCTCTGGACAAAGGGCCTGAGATCACAGACCTGCGGTTCACGTGGTCAGCCCACCCGTAGCGTCTTCCCATCACTGTTGAACTCCACTAATGCTGTGAAGTGTGTTGGCCGTAAACGAAAACAACGGACTCAGTTCGTAGTATTCAAAGTGCTTAGTGCACGGGGACCAGAGCCCCCTGGCACTGAGTGATGCAGGTCCCGTCCGGGGCCCCAGAGCAGCTTCCCGACGTCACACCCCATACCAGCCCAGACTGCCCGGGAGCGCTGTGGCCTGCCGTGCGGTGTGACATTTTCCTTTCTTTGCAGGCGAGAAGGTTTTGGGATCCGCATTCAGTGGGACAGACAGAGCCGCCCTTCCTTCATGAACAGGTGGAACCCATGGTCCACCAGCATGCCCTATGCCACGTTCACAGAGCACCCCATGGCCGGTGCGGACGAGAAGACGGCAGCTCTGTGCCAGGTGGGGCCGTCGGGGCAGCGCCGTCTGAGTCGTGATGGCGACACTCGGGGCCTGCCCTGCTCACCGTGCCTGGCTGTCGAGCACCTGAACTGTCCCGTGTTCTAGTGAAACCGAGAAAACAGACTTTTAAGTTTTAAAGATCTTAGTTAACTTATGTTTAAATAGCCCTTTGTGGTCAGTGCTCTGGTCAGGGTAGCTGTATAATGTCGCCCCTTGTGGGCACGGTCACCTTGGAGAAGGGCCCAGAACGGCCCGGGGCAGTCTGTGCTGGGCCAGCAGTCTGCGTACCACCAGCAGAAGTGGCCCTGGGGCCACTGGGGAGGGCAGAGCTGGGCCCCCTTGCCAGTTGTGCACTTGGCCTGCTTACCAGTCTGGCGGGTGGCGGTGAGGGCTGAGTAGGTCCTCACAACAGGAGTGCTCTGTGAGGCCTGTCACCTGTCCCAGCGAGCACAGGGCTAGGGCCTGACATTCCCAGAGCCGCAGCGAGGCGCTGAGCTGAGGGCCTTCACGGGCATGGCTGGAAAGGCATCCCCTCCCCGGGCAGGGACGGGGGCTGCCACAGAAAGGGGCGTTTTCTTCCGTGTGTAGATCACTGATCAGCAACGTGATTTCTCTGTCTTTACAGTTGGAAAGTTTCAAAGCTCTGCTAATCCAGGCTGTCAAGAAAGCCCAAAAAGAGAATCCTTTGCCAGGACAAGCCAACGGTGTGCTGGTCTTGGATCGTCCCCTCCTCATTGAGACCTACGTGGGACTCATGTCCTTCATTAACAATGAGGCTAAACTGGGCTATTCCATGACCAGAGGCAAAATAGGCTTCTAGGTGGCGCCCACAGGTGGACTTGGGGATGTGGGGCCTCAGACCTCTGGCCACCACCGCTGGGCTGGCAGAGTCAGGCTGTTAACTTTAGGCATCTGAGCGTGATTAGAATAGTTGAATGCGTTCTCTGCTTCCACTGGATTTCGGTGTCTGGTAACAGAAGGTGCAGACAAAAGCAGGGTGAATCCAGTGGTCCCTCCCGGGGCTGGTGTTCCGTCTTCTAGCACGGGTGTCCGTGTTTCTCCCGCAGTGTCTCCATTTGGCTTCTCGTGGCCCTTCCCAGCGCAGCCTTCCAGCATGTGAATAAACGTGCGCCCCACGAGGGCCTCCACTGGCACTCCTCCTGCGTGGCTGGGTCCCCCGGGGAGGCCCTAAACCCCAGGGTCCGGAGCGGCAAATACGTTTATACTTGGTGTCAAATTTTGTATGTTGAAATGTGATCCATCTTTTCAGAGCTGAGTGCAAACCAGGCTGCCGACTGGGGAAGTGAACGGGAGATGCTGCCTTGGCGGCTCCCAAACGAACAGTTGCTTTTGTGCAAACATGTCTTTGACCTAAAGTCATGCTTTTTTAAAGTTATATTGTGTCCAGATTTATGGCATCTTTCCCAGGCCCCAAAGTTCGCAGGAAATTATTTCTAGGCAGTTCATTAATAGGAGACTCACCTTGGCAGTTCTTGGACGACTACACGTACTTGACTGTGCCTCGTGCTCGCAGTTGAGCTGGGGCTTGCTCAGGCTGCTTCCCGAGTCTCAGGCCTTTAAACAGGAACCGTGTTAGATTCCCACACACTGCTGACACCCAGCGTGGTTACCGCGGCGCCCATGCAAGTACCGGGCTTCCCGGTGTCGCCCTGAACGCGCCTGAGCCTGGCCCGCGGAGCGTGTCCACGTGCGAACCGCGGCCCCTGCTCACGCACCCCCTCGTCCTCAGCTTGCTGGCTTGTTCGCGACCTTGCGGGCCGGCTCACCGGTCCTCACGGACGCCTCTGGCGTCGCTGTGGCCACGCACGTGAGACCCGTATGGAGGCTGCCTCCTGACCACCAGGGTCCTGAGCCATTGCTTTTGGTCTTACAGTAAAGACATTTACAATCGAGTGGACATTACATTGTTCCTTCTTTGAAATCACTATTAAAACTCCCAACCAAGAGAGTCACCTTGTAGTGAGCGTACGTTGAAGCTGGACCCGCCTCCCGTGCCAGCTTTGTGACCCTGGCACCGTGCTGTGCGCAGGAACGCGAGTGCGAGGGGACTGTGGTCCTGATAGCTCACTCACGGAGAAGCCCAGGGTGGGGTGCGGACTCTAGCCTCTGAGACGACGAGCCCAGGCTCGGAAAGAACCCTGCTCCCTCCGTCAGAAGCACCTGCACGCAGAGGTGGACGGACTCGCTGTGGAGCCGTCCCCTCCCGTCCCTGCGCTCCAGCACGCACGCACGCGCCCCTGTGAAACCAAGCCTGCTCTCCCGAAGCGGACCGGGGGCGGAGGCGCCAGAGCACAGCAGGATGTCTGTCTGATGGGGACTTAGCTGCCTGGGGTCAGTGACTTTCCATGCGACCGTGAACCCAAAACCTGAAACAAACCAGAAAACCTTCCCATGACTTAACCCTTTCACAAAAACAAGCACCAGCCGTTTTATGAATCAGCAAATATTTATTTTAAATAAAAACTAGTTTCATACCATACATATTTACAAAAGAGCTGTACAAAAATACAAGTCAGTCATTTCGCCTGGGCCGCCGCTGTGGGAGACACCCCCGCAGCTGCCACGTGCCACAACGCTCCGTGTCTCACCCGGGCCTGGTCACTCGCAGGCCCTACGTGTGGTCACCTGGCCGTCCAAAGGCCGTGCCATCCCTGTCCTCGGTTTCCAGGAAACACAGGCAGAAGTGGTCCTTACTGAGCAGGGCCAGTGAGTCCCCGCTTAAATGCCAGCACAGAGACAGCACCTGAAAGTCACCTGGAGAAAGACAGGTAGCCAGAGGGTCCCGGGGTGAGCACGGCCCCGGGCCCTGTGACTACAGGCCAGGCCGGGAGAGACCCAGCTGCACCCCCCAAGCTGCACTCAGGCAGGCGTCTCTGCATCCTGAGAGCTCAGAGCGGGACTCCCCCTGGGTGTGACGCTGGGGACTGGCCTGTGGTGTCCCCAGCTGTGCCGAGAGCGACCGACTGTAGGCCCGAGGCGGTAGCCCCCACGAGCCGCCGGTCCGGGTCGGCTGGGAGGGGCTTGTCTGCAAGGTCGTGCCCGCGGCAGGTTGCTGGCGCCCCCACGGCCCCCCCCGCCCCCCCGTGCTCACCTTCCCCGGGCACCTGCACCGCCGCGCAGCCCGCCGGCGACCACAGGTACAGCCTGCCGCCTCCCGTGCAGATGGCCAGCCGGGGCTGCTGCGGGTCCCACTGGAAGGAGCGCACGGGGGACAGGTGCTCCAGCACCACGAAGGGCCTCAGCTTCTGCACGTCCCAGATCCAGACGGCGTTCGGGACACTGTCTGAGGCGCGGAGGCGTGGACGCACGCTGAGGGGCAGCCCACGGCCTGCGGACACTGCTGCTCCAGGGTCTACGAGCTGGACGACCCCCCGCCCTTCCCCAGGCTCAGAGCCCACGAGGGCACGACTGGCGGATTTTACAGCCCTTAAAAATGTAAGCCGCCTTCCCGCGTGAAACAGGCCCGGGGCTGTGGCGGCGCCTGCACCCTGCTCTGCACCGAACAGCAAGGCAGCAGCGGGCAGAGGCGCTGAGGCACAGCGTCCCAGCAGACGGACACGGCCTTTGTGCCTGGGCACCGAACGAAGCAGCCAGAGGGCACGGGAGGGCGCGGCCTGGGAGCGTGGCCACTGACCGTTCCTCGTCGCCAGGAAGTAGCTGTCCGGGCTGAAGGCCATCGCTCCGATGCCGATTTTCGGGTTCGCTCTGTCGGCAACAGGCTTCAGGGTCTGTAGGGAGACTGGCACGGAGGCAATCTCATCTAGAAGGTGGAAAGGGGGACGCGCACTGCAGCCTCTCGGCACGGCCCTGGCGCCACCGTGGCCACCACCCTGCTCTACTGGGGACAAGAGGTGCTGACTTCGGCCACTCAGTTCAGACGTTAAGAAAAGGGGTCTTCATGTTAACCCATGAGGCAACGTTCTATGGAAATAGAGGTTTAAGGGGACCTGGGAATGGTGCCAGGAGCCCGCAGTGCGGGTCAGCGCCAAGTGCCCCCGTGGCGGGGTCTGCGGAAGGGACAGGCCATGCGAGCGGGCAGTGGCGCGCGGCAGCTCTGTGCCTTCCCCTCGGTTTTCCTGCACCCCTAAGCTGCTCTAAAAAAGGTCTTAAGAAACCCTGTTACAAACCCCACAGCGAAAGGTGGTGAGGTGACGCGGAAGGCCAGGTGAGCGGCGTGCCGTCCAGGTCCGGGTCCCCATCCGGGTGCTTACTGAGCAGGGCCGCCACCCCCACCCCGTACCAATGCCGGGACTGAGGCGCAGGCCCCCTGCCCAGGACCCGCAGCCAGCTCCGCAGCACCCCCACCGGCTCCTCCACGGGCATCTTCCTGCTCATTAAATAGCCGCCCACAGAGCACCGCTGTCCCATGTGCATTTCCGCGCCTGGACGCGGTCGGAACTCCCCCCGCCCCCCCCATCTAGCGGTCCCTGGGGGGAAGGGTGCGGGCCGGGTTGTAGGAAGGGAAAGGAGGGGGCACCCCCGCCCCCGCTGCTCACACTTGGTCTCCGCGGGGGAGCCCGCGCCGGCCGCGGCTCTGGGCGGGGGGAAGGCCAGGCGGCCCAGCGTCAGCCGCGGGGTCTTCTCGGCTTCCTTGTACACAACCTGGAAGACACGGCAGCCCTGCCAGCGCCCCATTCAGGACTGGCGGGGGCAGAGGCGGTGGCGCGCCTGGTCGTGGTGGCGCTGGGCCGCAGCACAAGGTGCTGCCGCTCGCGGGGCCAGACAGAGACCCGGGCCGCCGGCGCCCGCTCCCCCGTGGGGCTCCCAGTGGGGGTCCCGCCCCGAGCGTGCCCCTCAGGACAGCAGCGTGTTGGCCGCTCGCCAGTGAGGACACACAAGCGTCCCCATGGTGCCAAGGACAGACACCGGGGCCGGGAACGAGGTGGCATCTGCATCCCGAAGCCCGATGGGCCTGTGAGGCCGAGGGGCCAAGGGAGCCCGCCTGCCCCGTGGCCTCAGCACGAGCCCAGGCTGCAGGCCAGGAGGGCCGAGCAAGCCCTTCGCGGCCCACGGGGTCGGCGGGCTGGGACTCGGCCTCCCACAACCATGGCTTCTCTCAGCTGCACCTCCAGCCGGGCCTCCAGCCAGGCCCTGCCTCAGGGCCTCCGCCTCAGCCTCGCCTCCCCAGCGGTCTCCCCCTTCCCTTCCCCACAGCTACCTGCAGCCCCGCTGCGGCCGGCCTCCCTGTGTTTTCCCACGTGTGGGCAAGCTCCCCAAGGCTGGGCTCTGTCCCCTGCTGCCCCCACCCCTGCCCCGACAACACCTGCTGAGAGGGCGCACATGCCCACCTCAGGACCTTTGCACTACCTGTTCCCGCTGCCGGAGCCACTCCTACCCCTGGTTCCATAGCACTTCTTCCTGGCGCCTGACCCCGTGATCTGCCAGCAGAGTGTCCGTCCCTGCCTGCCCCGAGGACACCCACCCCCCACTTCTCAGGTCCACTTCTCCAGCCCTAGGTGCTCGGTGTTTGTGGGCAGGGGCCCTGATGGCTCTGCCAGGGGCAGGAACAGACCTGAGAGTGACCCGTCTGGGGAGTGGGAGGCGCAAGGGCACCACTCTGGACCCTCTGGGAACTGTGGACAGGACAGCAGAGTCCAGGGGTAGAGTCTAACATTTGAAATGTCATCGTGACAGAAGTTTCTGGTGACGGGAGTGCCTACATCAGCATGAGTGTTTCTACCTCCCTTCCCCAGTGAGGCTCGAATGGAAACATGCATTCCAGACTTACTATTTTGGGATTATTGATGGTGGCTGGGTGTCCAAACTCTGTGATCATTTTCCAGGTCACGTGATTAAGAATGCGCACCTGAGGGAGAGAGCACCGTGAGGCCCCGGCGCTGTGCCCTCGGCCCCTCCACGGGGGCTGCTCGCTCCTCACCTTCCCGTCATAGCTTCCGACGGCCAGGAACTGACTGCTGGGGCTCCAGGCCACGGACTTGACGCCCAGGGACCACTCGTAGGCGCAGTACGCGGACAGGAGCCGGCCGTCCAAGGAGTAGAGCAGGACCTTGTACTGCGGGGGAGGTGCGGCTGCTGACCCTCGCTCGGACCCCAGCCGGAGGGGGCATGGCCAACGGCCAGCGGGAGGTCGGGGGCAAACGGGAGTGGAGGGGCAGGCCCTCCCGTGGAGGCGACAGTAGGGACCTTGGCCGAAAACGTAAGGACTCGCTGGTCAAAGGGCTGCCACTCGGCATCAGAGCCTGGTGAGCTGACCAAGCCACCACGTTCAGAAAGCGTCAGGCAAACACACAGGGCTGACCTGGGCCCCCCGTACCTCCAGGCAGGTGTCCCACACCGCCAGCACACAGCCGTTTGGGGCCCACTCGATCCCCGCGAGGTCCTGGGTCTCCGTATCAAAGTGCTTCCAAAGGCAAGACAGAGAAACAGATTACATTTGCAAGTAGTTTACTTGAACAAATACACATTCTGTCACTGACGGTTTGAATGCACTTAGTATTTGACTTTCTCATACAGACATGGGTAACACTATCTACAGACCTGTCCTTCGTCACTGAGCTCCTGCCCAAGCACCGAGGAGGCCCCAGGTTGGCCAGCAGGCAGCTGGAGCCCACCGGGCAGCACAGGTCATGCTGTGCCCCCCGCCCCTGCACCCCTCTCTCTCCCTCTTCCCGCCTGGCTCAGCCTCACTCCTGGAAGATGGGCCTCCTCTGTGCTCTGATAGAACGGGCACTGCCGGTCCGCGGCCTCTCTGCACTCAGCCTGCCCGCAGAGGGGAGCCCGGCCCAGAGCAGAGCTCCTGACACAGCAACTCTCATGCACACAGCTCGGCACCGACGGGGACCGTGGCTCACACGGAGGGCGGGTCACCCCCGCCGCACACAGGCAGGTCCACTTTCCGGGGCACGCCCTGAAGCGACCGGCCCTCTGTTCCCCCCACCCCGCACCCCAGGGACGGCGGGGCGCCTCCTACCCGCAGGAGCTGCCAGTCGCTGCAGACGAAGACGCTCACGTGGTCCTGGCAGTCCCGCCGCTCCGCCAGCGCCATGTAGCGGCCGTCCTGGGTGAAGGTGATCCCTGCGGGGGAGGGGGGCTCGCACTGCAGCTTTCCAGAGAGAAGGGACGGGAAGGGACGGGAAGGGACGTGAAGGGACAGGTGCCCGCAGCCACAGAGAGGAGTGGAGAGCGAGCGCCCACAGGACCCGCAGTGCAGCTCCAGGTCCACCCCCGACCCCTGACTGGCAGGGGGTCTGAGAGAAAACCAAAGGGACTGGACCCCAAAGAACCACAAAGTGTTACTGAGGATGCAGCTCCTTGTTGTCATTTTCACAAAATCAATCGTAGGGACTCAGCTAGTTTCTCAGCTTCCCGTTACACCTATTTTCACTTATTTTTTTAAGTTTTTTTTTTTTTTTTTTTTTTGAGACAGAAAGAAAGCACAAGCTGGGGACGGGGAGAGAGAGGGGAGACAGGAATTGAAGCAGCCTCCGCACCGACAGCAGAGGGCCCGACGTGGGGCTTGAACCTACGAGTGGCGAGATCATGACCTGAGCCAAGACCGGACGCTCAGCCGACTGAGCCCCCCAGGCGCCCCAGCCTCTTATTTCTATGTCTGAGGTACTTGGGAGAAGAAAGAGTAAGGTAAGGATTTAGAAATAAGCTTTGGTCGAAAATGTTAAACTGTAGTTTCCGGTTCTGGGTGGCTCGGAAGGCCCCGGGCCACGGCACACACTGCGTGAGCCAGAAGAACACGGGAGGCGCTAGTTTCCACTCTGGAAACGCGCACGTCATCCACGGGGACGCTAACATGCAAGTTATAAAGACAAAATAAACGCACAGCCGCATTTCACACACCTTCAAGTTCTAAACTGCTAACGGCAACAGAAAAAAATGTTAAAAACATCCGTGTTCTGTAAGGTTTCGTCCACTTACTGCACCCAAGGCACAACCCTGCCATGTCACGGCTCAGCAATGGGCACCCCGCTAGTTCTCGGCGGTCCAATCAGGTCCCGCGGTGGCGGGCTGGGCGGGACGGGCGCCTCACCCCTGCACAGAGCCCACAGAAGTATGGAGGCTTGAAGCTCAGGACTGGAAGGGGGGTGGGGGGTGCGTTGATGACACACATCAACCGAAGGGACCGGAACCCCAGTCCTGTGACAGGAAGGGACCGCACGTAAATGCTCCTGCTCTGAGGTCCTTCACGCCAGCGTGAGTCCATCTAGAAACGGGAGGCCTCACGCCCCAGAGACACATACGGACTGTTCACACGGAGCATCAGCGAGTCTGGACGTGGAGACAGAGGCCCAGCCGTGTGCTGCTGAGGCTGCTCGGCCCCACATTTTCTGTGCTCACAAAGGGCCCCGCCGCCCAGCCCTGAACAAAACTACAAAGAAACAGCTTTCAGCTCAGCTTCGGCGACTCACCCTGCTGGCAGGCTTTGGGGTACTTGATGTAAGACACGGACTTGGTGCACAGGGACCAGACAGTTATCCGCAGCTGTGGAGGCGAAGGGAGAGAGAAACGGTGTGGGTACCGCGGCTTCCGGAAGACCCGGGGAAGAGGTCTCCTGCAGGACTGAAAACAGCAGTTGCTCCCGGATGTTTGCTACTGTACTTTCTTTCATGCTCCTGCTGTTTGGGTTCCATCCTGTAACAGTATCGTGTGAGCGACACAAAGTGGAACACAAGCACATCCTAGTTTGAGATTTGAAAGTCACAATGTTTCCCCCTTGTAACACACCCCCAGACGCCTTTAGTCCGAGACAGGTTTCGTAGGAAAGCTGTGCAGGACGCCCGGTATCCCGAGGACGGAGCAAGGTCAACCTCAGCAGACTCGGGGGCGGGGGTGGGGGGCGCTCGCTGCACGACTGCCTCCGCACAGGGTTTCTGGGGGTGACGGCTGCGCCAGCCAACTGTCCCCTCCTTTCCCGCCCACATGCCTGGCAGGGTGGACACGGACACGCGTCCCCAGGAAAAGCCGTCCACATAACTTTCAAGCATCCAAACCCCCATTGATGTTTACACCTAATAGCGAGGTTCTACGACCCCCTGGGTCCCCTTAGAGCCTAAAAGGGAATGACAAGAGTCTCTTAACCGTGACCCCTAGTTTGTGTCTAGAAGCCGTCTCCATGCCCTTCCCGTTGGCAGGGGTGGAAGTTCACCACTTGACGAGTGTCCAGCAGCTGACTCAGAACAAGGGCTACACTCACACTGACCCGATTTCCAGACTCCCCGCGAAGTACAGGGATCACGGAGCGTGCTGTGCGCTCAGAGCCGGGCTGACGGGTCAGCAGACGGTCCAGACACGGACCCGCACACACAGGCCACTGATTTTTCGCAGAAGTACAAGCAGGAAAGGTCTAAATTCAAACTAGGTCCTATGTCTGCACGTGGGAGCCCAAACCATAACACTTCTAGAAGGAAACAGAACAGACTGTTTTTGCTCTCGGGTTGGGTGGGGATTTCTTTAGATACCAAATGCACAAAACATAAGAAAACCTGATCCGTCAGACTCCAGCAAAAGGAAACACTTCTGCCCTTTAAAAGAAGCTCCTAACAAACGGAGAGCAAGTCATAGACTGTTAGCAGACACGCGTCCAACAAAGGACTTGTATCCAGAAAACATTAAAAGAAACTTTACAACTGAATGACATGACTAACTACCTAGTAAAGACATGCACAGAGCATACGAATAACAGTCCTACAATAATGGGCATGTGACAGTTTAACGTCATTAGTCCCCAGGAAAGTGCAAACCAGAACCACAGGGAGGGGTGCCTGGGAGGCTCAGGCGGCTGAGCGTCGACTTCAGGTCAGATCATCATCTCACGGTTTGTGAGATCAAGCCCCGTGTTGGGCTCTGTCCTGATGGCGAGGAGCCTGCTTGGATTCTCTCTCTCTCCACCTCTTCCCCACTCACGCCATGTCTCTCTCTTTCTCAAAATAAATAAACCTAAAAACAAAACGAAAAAACCGCAGGGAGACACAACACGTCAGCTACAGAAGAAAACTACCGATGCACGTTGAGTGTTGTGAGAACGTGGACACCTGAGCCCTAACCCAGGGTCGGGGGCGGGGGGGTGGACAGCCACGGGAGGAAGCAGACGCAGCTTCCTGCATGTTCCGCACGCACCTCCCTGGCTCTCCCACTCCTAGGGATTTACACAGACGGGCTTGCACGGGCGCATTTGAAGCAGCTTGTTCCTGACAGCGTCCCCGGGAAGGTGCCCCGGGAAGGCGCCCCCGACGTGCCGAATGGCGGGTGCAAAGCAAATGCCGTGTCCCTGTGCAACGGAACGGCACCCGGCCACGAGGGACCGCCGATTGATACCCTCCATGACAGCACAGTGCTGAGCGACAGAAGCCAAAGAGAACCCCCCCTCACCACGTGGCGCCGCTGCCGGAGAATGTGGACAGAAAGCAGGCAGTGGCCATCAGGGACCAGCGGTGTGGCCGAGCGGCATGCTTCAAGGGGTGAATGGTGCTCGTCAGTGGTTTTAACTGGTTTTGTGAATACGTAAGAAAAAGTTCTTCCATTTCTTTTTTCGAGGCAGCTCCAGGCTGTTTGCAGCACAGACACTGACATTTAAGGACACGGAAGGGTGGAAAGTGCTGTGCCAACAGCTGACAGAACGGGCTTGTGAGCGACTCGAACCATGACTCACCATCGAGCTCCCGCCCGCCATGGAAATACCTCCCTGCTCCGAGCCGGCTGGCAGTGGCGCCTCCCGAGCACACTGGACTCACGGACAGCACAGGGCGATGGAGAGGGAGCGGCCCCACGGCCACCGACACGCTCAGCGCCGCGGGGACGAGCGGTAAAGCGCGGGCACGTCCGTGCGCCCACAGTGCGAGGGCAGGAAGCGCCGGGAGTGTCCTGTGTTAAGTTCAGTTCTTGCTAAATGTCACTGGGAAGAAGATGAACTGGGACCCCTTCCTCACACCACACAGTCCACGTGCACCCTGAGCACAGTAACCGCGTGTGCGAGAGAGAGTGTGTGTGAGACCAGGCACAAAAACACACAGCCCCAGACAGTCAGCGTGGAGAGGTCGCCACAGTGCAGTAGCTCCACGGGCCTGGCGGGCAGTTTGTTTCTACTTATTTATTTTTGAGAGAGAGAGAGAGCGCGAGTGAGAGAGCACATGCGCACGTGAGCAGGGGAGGGCCGGGAGGGAGACACAGAATCCGAAGCAGCTCCAGGCTCTGAGCTGTCAGCACAGAGCCCGACGTGGGGCTCGAACCCACGAACCGTGAGATCATGTCCTGAGCAAAGCTGGACACTCAACTGACCGAGCCCCCCGGCGCCCCTGGACTGGCAGTCAATTTAAATCTGGATGAAAAGCTGTGGAAGGTTGAATGCCGCACTATAACCAGGCAGCCCCCCAGGCTACCCCAGCAGGGTACAGGTCACATACAATATACTCCCGGCAACGTGGCCCCTACGGCCTTGAAGGCCCAGCAGCAGAACGGCGGACGCGTGTGGGGTGCCCTCCCCACGAGGAACGGCAGAACGAGCCACACCTTCTACGCGGATGAACTGAAAGAACGTCGGGGGAACAGAACCCGGAATGTACAGGGTATGGATTCGTGTCAAACTTGAAACAAATGCAAACCAAACAACAGTGTATACGCTTGTGTGTGTGTGTGTGCGCGCACACACACACACACACACACACACACACACACACACACACAAAACCCGAAGAAGAGCAAGAACTAATGATGATAGAACGCAGGGTCTGTCCCGCCTCCGCGGGGCACACAGGGGGCCCTGCTCCAGGCCCAGGGCAGGCACACAGGGCTTCCCTTATTACACTCAGGGAACCCAGTGCAAAGGGCCTGTGGTTCCCTTGTCACGTCTGTGTATAGGAGGCAGGGAGCCCCAGGCACATGCCCATCTGGACGCTGGATTCTGGACGCTGGCCCCAAGAATTCTAATCATGGAGACTGTTAGGCAAGGCTGTATAATCAGTTCAACATGTCTGAAAACTTCCAAGTTGTAAATATCCTTAAAAGGCCAATGTGTGGGGCACTGGGTGGCTCCATCCATTAAATGTCTGACTCTGCATTTCAGCCCAGGTCATATCTCACGTGACGCTGAGCCTCTCACTGGGCTCTGCACTGTGCATGGAGGCTGGTTAAGATTCTCTCTCTCTCTCTCTCTCTCTCCCTCCCTGCGCTCTCTCAAATTAAAAAGGAATGAATGAATTAACGAAAAGTCAACGTGCGCACTGCAAGGAAGCCAAGCGCCCTTTGCGTCCACTCAGTCTCCAACCGCCAGTGCAGCACACACCAGATTTACAGCAGGTTTTACGCTGAAACGGAAGGTACGCGAAGCCACAGACGGTCTGAGGCAGTAATTCAGCCACCCCTGTGTCCTGGCGTAAGGGACACACACCTTGTCCCAGACGACGCCAATGTGAAAAACAGCAGATACTGGATGACATCCCACAGGGTCACTCCGCACCCTCACGGCTGGGCACACACGCCCTCACCACACGCACGCGCGGTCCCCTCCACAGGTCTGTGGCCTGCGGGGCCTATGGGGGGCTCCTGCGGGCACCTGGCAGCCCCCCA
The DNA here is from genome assembly GCA_017311185.1 of Proteles cristata cristata. Lineage (NCBI taxonomy): Eukaryota > Metazoa > Chordata > Mammalia > Carnivora > Hyaenidae > Proteles > Proteles cristata. Next base: position 473,808 of record JAESUZ010002727.1, on the reverse strand, counting down.
GGGGGCTCGGGCCCACACCCTGGGTTGTGATGCCCCCTCAAAAGGCACATCATTAAAGGGACTTGTGCATTTTTCTATACTTGAAAACAACACCGACACCGAAGCCTTTCTACCCCCACGCCCGCTGCGTGTACCTGCCCTGTTCCCTAACTGTGTATTTACGAGGCGCTCGGGCTCCCCGGACCCATCTCCACGTCTGGGGCGTGTGGAGCCCGGCAATGCTGGCGGCCCAGAGGGGCCGTGAGGGAACAGGACGGAGCAGTGGTCAGGGCGCAGGGCAGGCATCTTAAAGACGTAAAGTTGATCACATTGAATTCATTGTCGACCGCTGGGGTAAAGGAACTCTTTCATTCTTAAATCCTGTCATTTAAAACTTGCTTTAATTTTTCTTTAAATTCAGGCAAAAAGATCATATAACAACACTATAGGCTTAGAACGCTTGGCCGACTTAAGATACACATCTTTTGAGAAACATATATGTGCGTGTATATACCTGAAAGATACACCTCGTCCCCCAAAATCCGTCCACTTCACCGCTCGGCGGCAATCCCCAGAGAAAGGGCCGCGGAGCCACCCTCCCCTGACGGGCGCACACGCGGACCATCGCACTTACGTGGAACTCGGTCGTGTTGAGAACGTGGCGGCCGTCCGGGCTCCAGCAGGAGGCCACCAGCCCGGCCGAGCCCTCGTCGATCCGGCAGTGCCACTCGGGCTGCTCCAGAGACCACACCTGGAGGCACGGCGGAGAGGGACACACACGACAGGTCAGCGCACGCGCGTCCCGCCGGAAGGCAGCCGGGCGTCCACGGCGCACGGTCAGGACGCACGGTGCCCTTCCACGTCGTCACCAGCGAGGGCTGGAGCCGACCGCGGCGCTGACTGAAGTCCCTCCCCTCTACAGCCCTCAAAGCTCCTTGGGGGAAAGTCTACACCTGTTACCACCACCTCTTCGTGCTTCCCCAAACCCCTGACGCCCAGGTCACTAGCCAGCTGTGCGGACACTTCCTGTTACTGAATTACCCTCGATGACACATTAAGGCTATTTAAGTGTTTCCTTGTTTTCAAAGCACTTAAGCTACTGGGAACAGCTATATTTTTAAGAGGAAACTGGCTGTGAGCTGCGTTGCCTTTTTTCTCAAACTACTAGGGCACAGAAGATGCTCACTCCACCCAGGTCACCGTCAGGTCCCGAGCCCCGCGGGCCGCGCACCTGGACCAGCCCCCGCTTGTACATGGCGCACAGGATGAAGAGGGAGTCCGCCGACCACTCGATGTGTTGGATCTGGTCCAGGCACGTGTACAGGTGAAGGACCTGGAGGGTGGTCACGTCCCGGACCACCAACCGGTACTGGACACAAGAAGCCTAAAACCGGAAAAGACAGACCTTGATGCTCTACCGTCTAAGGGAAGGGAGCCCGGGGGTCGGCGCCCTTGTCCGTCCAGGAATTCTATCTCCCTCCGTCCTTACGGACGTGCTCTAGCTCCCTGTCCTTCCGGGTGTTTTCTGCCTGGGCGGCCTCACGCCCACTGGCTGTGTCACCCTCTCCGGGGGTAACAGTTCATGGAACGACACGGCGACAATGCACAAACTGCGTGTGAACCTCGCTCCAGGAGAAAGCGCGCTGCTACAGCTCTGCACTCGGTCACCCTGAACTCCTTTCTTCCTCACGCCCAGCTCTTCTGTGAACTAACCCAGCGCTGCGGCTTTAACCTCCGGCAGACCAGCCACAGCGAGTGAGGATGGGGCCTCAGGTCCTTGGTGAGGAGGACCACAGGGCCGTAAGGATGAGGAACAGAAAGGACATACCCGTCTCGGCCCCCGGGCCCTGGCACAGGACTCCTGGAGCCCTTGAAACGCCCGGGGTGAGAGAAGCAGCTTTAGTTCCAACGGGGCAACTCTAGGTGGGCTCCTGGCCCCCAGAAGTAGCAGCCGTGATTAGAAACTTGGAATGTTCGGTCCCACCTCCCTTCTCCAGAGAGGGGAGAGGGGCTAGACATGGACTTAATCACTCCCCACAAGGAATCCTCTGTGAGATGCCAACAGGGCGGCATTCAGAGAGCTCCAGCCGGGGAGCACAGGCTCCCAGGGGAGGTAACTCACCCACCCCCACGGGGACAGAGGCTCCTGGACTCCGGACCTCCTCCCCTGGCCCCTCCCTCACTGCCTTTAGCTCCCTGGCAAACACAAGGGCTTCTGAGTTCTGTAGCCACTCTGGCCGATCAGTGGAACCCGAGGAGGGGGCTGTGGGAGCCCCTGATTTGTGGCCCAGGCAGACAGAGGCTGCGGGGAGCCTTTGCGGCCGGCATCAAAGTGGGGGGCACAGTGGCACCCGGGGGGCTCAGCCGGTGAAGCGTCCGACTTTGGCTCACGCCAAGATCTCATGGTTCAGGAGATCCAGCCCCACACCGGGTTCACTGCTGTCAGCACAAGCCCTCTTCAGATCCTCTGCCCCCCTCTCCCCTGCTCTCTCTAAAATTTTTTTAAAAAATTAATAAGTAAACATTTTAAAAAATGAAATGAGGGGCACCTGGGTGGTTCTGTCGGTTAAGCGTCCAGCTTCGGCTCAGGTCATGATCTCGCGGTTCATGGGTTCGAGCCCCACGTTGGGCTCTGTGCTGACAGCTCAGAGCCTGGAGCCTGCTTCAGATTCTGTGTCTCCCCCTCTCTCTGACCCTCCCCTGCTTGCGCTGTCTCCCTCTCTCTCATACACACACACATAGATAAATTAAAAAAAAAACACTTAAAAAAAAAAATGAAATGGGCGGGCAGTCCACCTGGAGACCCCCAGTTTTCAGTTGAGTTCAGTGGCTCCCCGCTGGTGTCCCGGAGGCCCGCGTGGTGTGACACACCCCCCGCCACTGGCAAATGTGACAGCAAGTGTCAGCAGTGCTGCGAGTGTCGCAGCGGCAGTGTGACAGCAAAGGAGACGTGCAGTATGAGGGTGACGCTTTCCTGACATGGGCGGGGACGCAGGCAGGTCTCTCTTCCACCTGCAGGGACTTATTCTGAGTACTGACTGGGAAGATGTTCAAGTGTTAATACTGTTTTCTTGAAGGGATAGTTTATGTCCCCGTTTGTTAACAATATCCATATCTAAGCAGATTATTTGGGTATACTTATCTGCTGATTGTAGAGTCCATTAGAGTTTAAAAATCAAGAACTGATTTAAAAAAGAAATTTTTTAATGTTTATTTATTTTTGAGAGAGAGAGAGAGAAAACATGAGCGGGGGAGGGGCAGAAAAGGAGACACAGAATCCAAAGCAGGCTCCAGGCTCTGACTGTGAGCACAGAGCCTGACGCAGAGCTCGAACCCATCAAACCATGAGATCAGGACCTGAACCAAAGTCGGACGCTTAACCCCCACCCCAGCGTCCCAAGAACTGATTTTTAAATGTTAATTGCTTTGTTCTTACACTTATCAAGTTCAAACTCATTTATTGGTCTGTGTTTTAGAACTTCCATTTAAAAACCACCTGGGGCGCCTGAGTGAGTGTGAGTTCTGGGAGTTGGGGCCGATGCTGGGGAGGAGCCTGCTAGGGATTCACTCTCTCTCACGCCTCTCTGCCCCTCCCCCACTCACACACTCTCACTCTAAAAACTAAATACAGTTTAAAAAACACGGCTTCTGAGTTTTCCTTGTAAAAAGAAGGGGAGGTAATTGCAGATGAGAATGTGTCACGCTGTAGCTGTCACCAGTTACAATGAGTTCCTTAAGAAACGGAGTATCTGTGTCACCACTTGGAAAAACCATTATCAGATCTGTTGCAAGATATTAAAAATGGCAACACAGACCTACTTTCTGCAGGATTTAGGATAGAGCTTCGAAGAACATGACTCCACCAGGGTGGAGAAGCCAAAAGAACACCAGAAGAAAACATAGTTCACTTTATAATTCGCTGGAATTTTCATAACTGATTTTTTAAAAAGTAATTTATGGGGAGGACCACTTCGAAAAATATACCAAGGTTTCTGGGGGTGAACTTTAAGCTGAAGACGTTATGCATTTTTTTTTTTAGCCAAATGCTAAGTTATGGATTTAGAATAATAACCTCCACAAAGGAGTTATATTTTCGAAGCGCCAGACAACAACAGGAATGTTAATGAGGTTCAAACTGAAAAAAGAATCATGAAGCATCACTCAGTTAATATACAGAACTCAATAGGGACTCCTGGGGGGCTCAGTCGGTGAAGGATTCGACTTCGGCTCCGGTCACGATCTCAGTTCCTGAGTTCGAGCTCAGAGCCGGGAGCCTAGCTTCTGTGTCTCCCTCTCTCATTGCCCTTACCCCACTCACACTATGTCTCTCTCTCTCCCAAATATAAAAATAAACATTAAATTTTTTTTAATGTATAGAAATAAATAGATACACGTTTCATAAGTCATGATCTCTTTCTTAATGGACTTCCAATGCCATTACACCGCCTCCCGCACCCGGATTCCGAGGACACACTGCTGATGCTGCTGTTCCCTGTGCAGAGTGGCTCGGTGATTTCGGCCCCATTCTGTCGCCCGGGTGATGAACAGCTCAAACCCTAATCGCCAGAATAAACAGCAGTGCGGACAACTTGGCTCATCTGGGCAGAGACTGCTAGTTATTTCAATCGCGTCTTTGCCATGGCGGGGGAGGGGCTGGGAAAGGCAAGGTGTCTGCACCTCCGCACCAGGTTACAGCCAGCAGAGCCACACACGTCCCTTTTTGTGCCAAAGTAACAACAACGAGCTGACATGCCCTGCATCCTCAGACGGGGACAGCACTGCCATTACCCACCTCTGGCAGGTGCAAACTGGGCTGTGGGGTGGCTGGCACCTGCCCAGGCCCCGTCCTCCGGGGCCCCTGCTTGGACATCCCGCCCGAGCCCCCTGCCCCGGGTGTCCGCGCCGGGTCACGTGCCCTGGGTCCCCTGCTGCGGGGCGCCTGCCTCGGCTGTCACCCCGGGGTCCCCGCGAGAGGCCCGCACCCGCGGACCCCCGAGCAGCCTTCCCGCGGGCCCCGCGGCCGCTCACCAGGTACTTGCCGTCCGGGGAGAACTTGCAGAGCAGGCCGGACAGCTTGAACACCTCGGAGAAGTTCATGGCGGCCTCCGACTCCCGGCCCCGGGAGCCTCAGTCCCGCCGGGGCTGCGACAACCGCCAACCCCACGGCCGGAAGTGACGCAGGGCGGAAGCCCCTCACAGCCTATCAGGGCCCCGGGTGCCCGCGCGGCCTTGTGGGGCTTGTAGTTGGCGCGTTCCCGCGCAGCCGCGCCTCCAGCCACCCGGGCGATCCGCCGCTCCCAGCTAGGGTTGCCCAAGAAAGCGCGCGACGCGCGCTCAAATTGAATTTCAGGCAAACAACGAATCATTTTTGTGGGTAAATGGTCTCAAATACTGAGTGGGACAAACTTATACCAGAAAAGTACCCGCTTATCTAAACTTCAAATGTAAACGGGCGTCCTGTGCACGTACTTACCTTCGTATACCAGTATTTACACTTAGGCGCAAGTTCGCTTAGATGTAGCTATATTTACATACACCTACGCGTTTGCAGGTGAGTATGCAGCAGTGTGTATACACACGTTGTATGTTACACATGGTGAATAAGAACGTATTCGTTTCTCATGTGTTTTTTGGTTTCTGTTTTGTTTGGGGGTTTGGGGCTGAATCGGGCAGCCCTGCGGACAGAGAGCCCCCGCGCCCCCCGAGGCACCCCCAGATCTGGGGAGAAGGACCGGCGCTGACGCCGTTTGCACCGCGCGGAGGAGGAGGGCAGCGCAGGGGCGCGACCAGGGCTCCCCACGCAGGACGGCGCTCCGGGTCAGCGCCCGCTCTGCGCCCCCGGCTGGCGCCCCCTCGAGCGCCTGGTCCCCTTCCCCCGAAGGAGGCTCGCCCCAAGCCCCGGCCCCGCCCGGGCAGCGCCTCCGCAGCCGGCCTGGTGGCGCGGACCCGGACGCTCACGCTCGCCCCTCCTTCTGAGCCCCCAGCGCCGGCCTGGGTCCTCCCCAGCCTCTGTGCTCACAGCCCCCCGGCCTGCAGCCTCCCGACGCCCCCCACGTGGGAACAGACGGGCAGGTGCCGGGCTTTCCTGTCCCAGGCCAGCTCCGTCCGTCTTCGTGTCTCCACCTCCCGCGTCTCCAAACCAGTGGGTGAGCTGCAAAGGTGTGTGGGAGTGAACCAGGCGCGGCCAGAGAGCCCAGTTGCACCAGCCCGGCGGGTACGCAGTTCCACAGGCGACGCTGACGCGAGGGCCCCGCGAGCACCGGGAGGCGGCTCACGGCGGGTGCAGGCCGCGAGAGCCCCTCCAGACGCGTCCTGCGGGTCGGGTTCTCGGGCCGAGGACCCGCCCGGCGTGGGCCCAGGCCCGAGCAGCCGTGGGTGACCCCGGTCCGACGGAAGACCCGGCCCAAGGCGGGTCTCTGAGCGTAGAGAGTAATTCCGAGTGCACGACCCACGTGTGGCCGTGGGCGCCCACGCGCACCCGAGCCAGCGGAGAAGAGAAACCAGAGCTGGGGGGCGGCAGGCGGCGGCCTGGGGAGGAGGGAGCAGGGTGCGCGCGCGACCTGGAAGTGTTTGCGTCACCAGTTACTCCCTAGGGGCCCAGGGACACACCCTCCGCCCAGGATGGGTACGGGCTGGGGCCAGTGAGTCACTCCCAGAGGGTCCCCGCGGATCCGCAACGCCGAGCGGGGCCGGGGAGCGGCCATGACCTGGGCTCGGTGTCAGTACAGTTGGCGCGCCCTCCTCGGAGTAACACCGGAGCCCCCCGGGCGCAACGGCCCCACCCAATCCCCTCGCCCAGGGACCGCGCCCCTCGCCCCTGCTCCCGACAGCGAGGGCGGACGCTCGGGACGGCTGGTCCCCGGCTCCCGGGAGTCTGAGCGCCTCGCGCACGGAGGGGCCCGGCGCCGGTGGGGGCGGGAAGGCAGCCCCGGGTGTCGGGGAAATGCGGCGTCTAGCGGGGAAGCGAGGCGTCGGGACGCGGAGTCGGCTTGTCTGCCCGCCCTCGCTCCCGCGCGCCCTCGCCCGCGGCCCCAAGCTGGCCGAGGGTCGCGGTCCCCGGCTCCCGGCGGGGGAGCCCCGGCGCCCGGCCCGCGTCCAACCGGGGGTAGGCGGCGCAGCAGGCTCCGCAGGGGCGACGCGCGCCAAAAGGCGGCGGGAAGGAGGCGGGGCAGAGCGCGCCCGGGACCCCGACTCGCACGCGGCCAGCTGGGGGGGCGGGGCGCCGGCGGCCCCCTTGGCCCCGGCCCGGCCCCGCCGCCCGCGCTCCTCCCGCCGCGCTGAGCGGCCCGCGCTGCCTTCCCGCCCGGCCGGCGGCGCCAGGCGCAACTTCCGCGGCCGCCCCTGCCCGCGGCGCCTCCCCTCCGCGCGCCCATATAACCCGCCTGGGCAGCCCGTGCCCGCCGTGCACCCGCTACCGGGCCAGCGCCGGGCCGGCTCCGGCGTCGATGCCCCGCGGCTCCGACTGCACCAGGTAGGAAGCGCCGCGAGCCGGCGCGCGGGGGCCTGGGCGCGGCCTGCGGGGGCCGGAGTGCAGGGCTGCGGGCCCCGGGGCTCCCACGCTAGGGGCTGCGAGGAAGGGGCGAGCGTGCAGGAGCTGTGAGGGAGGGTGACGTGGGCATCCCTCCGGAGTCCCTCCGGCCCCTGGGACGCCGCGCGGGTGGCAGGGAGCTGCTTGAGTTCAGCCCACGAGGAGATGGATGGGGGGGAGGGGTTCCTGCCAGCAGTGCGTCCGGGACAGGTCGGTGTTCAGTCAGTGCCAGGAGCAGCCTCGCTGGGGGTCCCGGAGGGCCTAGCTCCAGCTGACCCCTGCACCCCAGCTTCTGAGGGGAGGTCTGAAGGTGATGGGGAAGAGACCGGCTGGGAGTGCAGGTGCTGATGGAAGCCGGTGACCCATGGATGGCCCTGTGGCTGACAAGCTCCACCCCGCCCGTGCCCACTCCCTCTGCACCCAAGAGGGCCGTACAAAGCCGGCCGCGTTACCCCCCACTTCCCGAGGCTAAGCGAGGCCCAGTGCTCCCCTGGACCCGGAACTGGGCGTGACCACCAAGCCATATCCATGGAGTCAGTTACTAAAGAGCTAGGGTTCCAGAGGGACATCTCCAGGTGGCTCTGAGCTGGCCAGGGGTGCCTGGCCTGTCTTCTAAGCATGTTTCAGGAGGAGCAGAGTCAGGCCCCTGGCCCACCCTGGGGAAACAGCTCCCCGTCCTGGCGCCCCATCTCCCTACCCTTCTCTTGCAGCCACTGTCCTTTTAGCCTTTGGAAGAAGGGAGCTATTATTACCTTCTTACTCAGCTTGTATTTTTGTCTGGTCCCAAGCGGATACGCAGAAAGTGTGCACATGGCTACATAAATAGATGGGTGACAGGTAGACCATTGTCAACCAGCAAGAGACCAGGGAGACGGTGCATGGTTCACTTCTGACTGGAGGTCAATCGGTCCAAACGGACTATGTCTGTTCATTAAATAACTGGACATTTGGGGACCGTGAGCACAATGGTTTGGCTTTGTTTGCTGTGATTGCTGCTGTTTAGTTGTATAGCCTTAATAATTAGCTTTGGAAGAAAACGAGTAAACGGAAATATCGCATTACCTGACTGGTGTTTACTGTTAGGTCCAGCCTCCTATCTTTTGATTTACCCATTAAAGATAAAAAGGCATCGCGCTGAGAACAAAAAGGCAGGATATTTGAGATTTTGCAACATACAAATGTATGGATTGTGCATGTAATTTTAAAAATAAGAAGCTGCAGAGCTATGACTGCTCAGGCGTGTGTCGGCTGGGGCCGCCGCAGGTGAGCTGGCCTGGCAGCTGGCACTAGTGGATTGTCCACCCTACTCGCTGTCCTTCTAGTGAAGGCCACGGGGAATGGGGCCATCTGTCCAAATTCTGAAGGGTAGCCCCTGGGAAGGCCAGTCCGATACAGAGATTAAGCAGGAAGAGGTGGAGGTCAGAATGCTGGGGTTCGAATCCCCTCTCCTCCACTTAGAAGGCAATGCCTGGCTTCCACCAAGTGGCCCAAAAGTGATGGCCGTTGATTCCAGGTGCTGCTGCTGAGTTGGGAGAGCCAGGAGCCGGGGCGTAGGGGCAGCTCCGGGGTGGCCAGAAGGTCTCCCCTGGGAGGGAATGGAGTGGCTGGCATCGAGGCAGGAATCTGCCCGGGGCTTGGGCGGAGGCTGATGGCCCCAGTCAGGGGCACTGCAGCGAGGATGCCTCAGTTCAGGATTTATTTATAGAGTATGCCCCACCCACATCTGGGAATGGATTTATAACTTTGAACACATGCAAAAGATGTGGCTGAAATGGAGGCGGAGAGCCCGCGGACTCAGGGAGGGAGGCCGACATTCGCCCCAGTGTTCTGATACCCCAAAGGGAACTAACTCATCTCACTGGTGAGTAGGTGGAAGTGGCACATTTATCCACATGGGAGATGGTTTCGAGAGGAATTTATCCTCTTGATACTTGTATGAAAGACATTGCTAAAATAAAATAAAATAAAATAAAATAAAATAAAATAAAATAAAATACAAAATATAAAATAAAATAAAATAATGGGAAGAAAGACGTTGCTCACATGGTGTACCTCGGGTTTGCTGGAAAAGCAGAAATATTTTCCAAGTGCATTTCTTCTCTCTGGCCCCCATGAAAGGGGAGCATATACCTTTTTTTTTTTTTTTTCCCAATTTGGGCATTTCCACGGGAGTGCCGAGTCAGTATTTTAAAATGTGTCCATTTCTGATGACTTACCTTCATAGAGCGAGAAAGGGGGAAAGCAGCAGATGGCAGTTTCCTCGCCGCCCTAGGGGTCTTCTCTCTAGGCAGGAACGCCTTTATTATGGGAAGGGTCCCCCTCCCCCTCCCCTCGCCGTCCACCCGTGCTGAGTGCGTCCAGGTCCAGCCCAGATTTCTTTAACAAACGGAGAGAACACATCTGTAAGTAGCAGCAGGCACCTGTGTGTGACCGAAACACACAACCACGTCTCTTTGACAGGTTGCCTTCATACGTAAGCTGCGTGGGAAGCATGGAAAGTCCTTTCCTTGTGTCTTGTGTAGAGGAAAATGGATCTGGTTTCTAGAAAAGTTCTCTCTGCTCATTGGGGTTCAAGTTAGAGACAAGTCATAGCAAAGTGGTTCCAAGAGACAAGCGCGAGTGGTTATAAACTTTCCATGTGACTCCCCTGCCTCCCTCACCCCCTGTCCCCCAGCTCCCCACCCCCCTACCACTTCTGCTCACTCTGGCCAGGGTTCCTTGGCAGAGCTGACATTTGCTCATCAATAGTGCTTTCTTTACCGGGACCTGCTGCCCTAAACCAGACACCCAAAGAGGGAAAACAACAACAACAACAACAACAAAAAGCCTCTTGGCCACACAAGCTTTGGTTGAGCACCTCTGATAATAGCTAACATCTCGCCCGTGGTGGCTCAAGCTGGGAGTGAGTTGAATGCTCTGTATATTTCCCCCTGCGAACCTCACAACAGCCCACAGAGCGGCTGCTCACGGTACTCACTCACAGAGGGCAGGTGGAGGGGTCGACGCTTGCCCGCCCGAGGTGACGACAGCAGAGAGGGGGAGTGGGGGCTCCAGTGCAGAGAGCGCAGCCAGGGCTGGACCCCAGGGCTCTGTGACCAGCACCGCGTGCGGTGCCCCACCCCCCACCCAAACCAGAATGCAGGGCTGCTGTAACCTCCAGTGGGGAAGACGGCATCTTTCTTTGTATCGCTTCTGCGACATGAATTTCAGCGTTCTGCCCGATTGTGGACGTGGCGGCAAGCCGCTATTCGAGTGGCGCCCGAGCCTTTTTCTGCGGGAGGAGTCACCGGCGTTTTCGTCATGCCTAACAGTTGCTGTAGAAATCTCAAACTTTGTGCTTGTCACCGGGTGGGAATGGGGAGTTAGGAGCCCCGCTGTGGGACCTTGTCACTTCATGCGTAAAGAAGCACCTCCAGTCACAGATTTGCGTCTTAAGTAGTCTGGGAGCTGTCTTGGTTTTCCGGGGCCCCTAGCAAAGTACAGAGAGTGGGCGGCTTCAGCAACACAAACTTACTCTCTCTGGGTCTGGGGGCCAGAAGTCTCAAATCGGAGTGAGGCTGCACATGCCTGGCTGGGTGGGTGGGGGGTTGCTGAGCACGAGCAGGCAGTCCAGATCTGGGCCGGTTCCCGGGCTGTTCATCTGTATGGGAGGTGCGGGCCGGCCTGCCTCCCTGCCTCTCTCGGGAGGCCCTAGCCTTTCCCTCCTGTGAGCCGCCCAGGGAAACTCACCTGGGATTCCCCAGGGAAGGCTGGCCCAGCCTCCCCTGGCCCCACCAGGCAGGCGCGGAACACCCGGGAGTTGCCCACCCGGTCCTTCCACCGGCCAGAGTGCTGGGGCCCAAGCGCCCAGGGCCAGGCCGGGAACCCTGCGCACCCAGGGGCCTCTCTGCTTTGTGATCCTGCTCAGAGTGGCTGCACTAGGAAGTTCTGCCCAGCGGCAGCTGGTGAATCACTCCCCGTGGCCCTGGATGCCTGTGGGGACGGGCAGGGGGCTCTAATTGCTCACCTGGTGCTCCAAGGTGCCAGGCCCGGGGGAGGGGATGGGCGTCTGGGGAAGCCTCTGGCTAATGGGGCAGGTGGCTTCTCCCTGGGGCAGGGAGGGTTGCACCAGGTCCTTTAAAATGGGCAGGGAGGATGTCCCCTCCTGCCCCGTTTCCTGGGATTTTAGAGGGGACTTCCTGGGTTCCGTTTCCTCCATTGGTCTGCACCACATGAACAAGACGCAGGTTGTCACTTCTGCAGGCTCACCTGGGCAGTGCTCACTCTGGCGGGGCCGGTGGGGGGCGGGGCGGGCAGGGCGGTCCTGGCGCGGGTCCCGCCACCCTGTGAAGTGACAGGGGGTAGAGCGGCGTGAGGAGTGTGGGCTGCCGACCGTGGGACAGGTGTCCCTTTGCGGAGAGGGTGGCAGCCGTCAGGACGGAAGGCTGCTTCCCCTGCCATGCACAGGGCGCACAGTTAAGCACACAGACAGGCCGACCAGGTGCTTCCCCAGGCTGCAGGCTGTAGCACCTGCACTATGCAAATGTGGCCTCAGCGCCCAGTGCGAGTTAGGGGGAGTTAGGGGCCTTAGGGAGCTGAGCCAGGGCCGCTAGGCATTGGGATGTAAATCGAGGATCTGAACTGCCCACTCCCTCTTCCTGGGCATTCTCTGCTTCCCCCGCTGGCCCTGACCACCAACAAAATCCTGTAATTAGGCATCTCTTGGGGAGGGGGGCAGGTTTCTTTTCTTTCGGAGGAAGGCAAGCCTCAACTTGCTTCTGGGTTCTTGATGTTTGATCAGGGATGCTCCTTGACTAATTATTTGGCAGTAATGAGGGAGGAGGCATCCAGTGAGGGGACATCTCCCCGAGCTTTCAGACGAAACCGTAAATGTGAGGAGGAGGCATTGGTAAACAGGACGCTAATTGGATAAAGTGAAAATAATGAATTCTAATAAAAATAGCAGAAAAGACAATTGTAAGATTGAAGTCAATGTAATTCCAAGAACACTGTCCAATCTTCCTCTGGTCAATGTGATCTTTGAAATTCTTAGACTAATAGAAAGAGTCCACTCTCGACAGGAAGATGCGTGGGTGAGTGGTGTGGGGAGAGCGTGTTTTATTTTATTTATTATTTTTTAAATTTATTTCTAGGACAGAGAGAGAGAGAGAGACAGCGCGAGTAGGGGAGGGTCAGAGAGAGAGGGAGACACAGACTCTGAAACAGGCTCCAGGCTCTGAGCTGGCAGTCAGCACAGAGTCCGATGCGGGGCTCGAACCCGCGAACCGCGAGATCATGACCTAAGCGAAAGTTGGACGCTTAACCGACTAAGCCACCCAGGCGCCCCATGGAGAGCGTGTTTTAAAACAACAAAGGCTCAGGGTAGGTGGGATGGTGTAAATGGCTGGGAACCCTGGCAAGCTGCTTTTCAGAGTTTGGGGACTCTGTCTGCCCCCAGAGCCTTGCGAGTGACCAGCAGAAGCGTGAGCTACTGACTTTCTCCTCCTCCTGGTTATTGTAGTGAAAACCTCTCGGTTTTGTTGATCCCTCCAAACCCTTTCTCAGTAGTGGCGAGGACATCCCTGCCGAGCCCAGGAGGCGGGGCGTGGACCCGGCTTTGCCCTTCCTGACCTTTTGAATTTTGTGCTATTGGACGGCATTCCACTGACAAAAGTTCTTGATGGTAAAAGCTGACAAGATCATGGTGAGGGTGGCCCTGCTGAGGAATCAGCTAGCAATGGGCTCAGTTCCACCCCAGATCTGCCACTCATTCATGGGATCTTGCAAAGCTGGGCTTTTGTAAGATGAGAGGAAGAAACGTCTTCCCAGAAACACTGGGTTTGCAGAGCCGCTGTGATCCCAGAGCGCGGCCCACAGCCCCTCATCAGGGTGTCATCCTGAGGGCCTCGGGGCACCACCAGGGCTGGCTAAACAGTGTCTGTTGGGGCGGTTCACACCGGATATGCCGTGCCCTTCCCTTAGGGTCCCGCCACCCCTAATCCCGTATCCCGGGGGCGCTGGTGTTTCAGAATTCAGATTAACAAAAAATTATTTAGAAAAGCCACACAGTACCTGATTCTTGTGTTTTGTAACACCACCAACGGGTCCGATGGAAACCCCCCGCGGTCAAGCTCTGCCCCGTTCCTGCAACAACCAGTGTGTGTTTACGCCAAATGGGCAACAGGGTCATGACGAGTTTGCGTGTCCGCCCGGAGGAATCTGCCTCAGACGGAGGGAAAAAGCTCCCAGTTTTCTGAGCTCTCTGAGTCTCAGAAGTCACAAGAACATACAGAGCTGAGCTAGGCTGTATTTCGTGAAGACTTAATCTGTGCGGATCGTGTGTGAGGGGGCACCTGCCCTTTACCTTCGAGGTCTGAGCAAGCAGGTGGGGGCCCCGCCCAGGACTCACCTGACCTTCACCCCCTGCCGAGGCCCTGGGAGCCGGTCTTTCCCGTGGGGTGGGGGTGGGGGGACAAGAGCCTGTCCCTCGGCATCTGGAAACCTGCGCGCAGGGGGGCGGGTGGTCGGACGCCGGATGCTCAGGAGACAGGAGCCGGGGACGCTCTTGAACTGTGAAGAACAGAAGCGAGCACAGGAAGCACGCGTGCTGTGCGGTGCGCCTGGAGGAGGCCGAGGGTCAGGGTTCGTGCAGGTTCTCAGTTCCAGCCTCTGACTGTGCCACGTTGGAGAAGTCACGGGGCCTCAGTGCCTCCCTTTCCTGGGCTGTAAAATGGGGATAGAAGTTTTTCTCGTGGGGCTGATGTGGGGCCCAGGACTAAGATCTGGAAAACACTCAACGAGGCTCCCTGCAGAGAAAGCCGTGTGACAGGCTGGGGCGGGACACGCGGCTGCTGTTTCACTTTCGAACACGCTTTACGGGACTCATTCTCATAAAGCAGGGTGGCTGGTAATGTGGAGGAGGGAGGAAGGGTGGTGGAGCGGACATCCACCAGGGTCGCCACGCCCCCTCATCACCACCGGACCGCAGAGGCGCGCCCTGTGCCTCCCCAGCAGAGGCAGACCTTCCACCGCAGAAATGAGTGACCTCTGACCCCGGGCCTTCTCCTGGGCATCCCAGTCTCTGTGCCAGCGTGAGGCACCGCTTTCCGCTCAGAGGCCCGCGGTGGCTTTAGCTGCTCCCACCCATCAGCTCACAGGACGTGTCTCTGATGGAAGGCAGAGCGAGGCCCCCCCCAAAGCACCCATGTCCAAAGGCCCCGGACCTCTGGTTATGGTAGTCACGTGGCCAAAGGAACAGTGACCCTGTCGGGGACCTGGAGGTGGTGATGAGCCTGGCCCAGGGCATCACAGACGTCCCTGTAAGATGGAGGCGGGATGGTGGGGGACAGAGGGGGGATGTGGCCGTGGACATAGAGGCTGCAGGGGTGGGCTCTGAATCTGCAGGAAGGGGCCTCCAGCCAAGGGTCATGGGCACCTGGCCGCCCGAAGGGGCAGGAAGTAAGGGGAAGCAGTCCTGACGCCATCTTGATTTTAGGCCCACAAGACTCCCCTCGCACTCGGGGCTCCGGGACCCTGAGAGTGCGCGTGTGGGCACAGAGGCGGAGGCTCGGGCCGTGTCCCACTCTCGTCCTGCTCGAAAGACGCCCACGTGGCCCTCGCAGATGAACGGCGGGCCCCGGCCTAGGCAAGAGGGTCTCCTGTGGTGGCGGGAAGGTGTAGGGATGCTTGTCTGGCTCCCATGAGCACCCCGAGCTGCGGCCATTCTCACTGCATTAACTGTGTCCAGAGGCCCGTCTGACGTCGGCACTCAGGGCCGCCCACCCACCTTTGGTCTCAGGTGTGGGTGATGGGGGCTGTGCCAAGGGCTGTGTGAGTCCTGCGTGTCCAGGGCCGCGTCTCCACCCCCCAGCTCAGAAGGCAGGGCCCCCGCCTCCCGAGTCAGGCCGCCCCTCTCTCCACAGGGCTGGGGAGAAGGGTGTGCCAGGAGGTCACCCCCACAGGACCCCTGTGATGAGATCTCAGCTTGGGAGTGGGTGGTGGGGCTCCCGGAGTCCGTGGCTGCAGTGAGGGGCTGCTTCCCAGACACGCGGGCCATGCCACCTACCGCTGCCAGCCGCGGGCAGCCTGGCAGCACCCGCTGGCTTCGTGGCCTCTTTCCCAGGACCTGGGCACACCTCCGTCCCACCACCACCCACCGTCCCCGTGTGGCCGTGACACGCCTGCGCATCACGCACACCCGCACGGTTCTCCTGCAGCCCCACTCCACGCCTGCCACAGGCCGCACACAGACACGGGCTAGTCTGCAGAAACGTGTTCAGCAAGAGGCAGGGAGCCCACAGCTGCAGGCTGACACTTCCCCAGGAGCCGGGGCGCAGAGCCCTTTGCCCTGGGTGGCCGACCCCCCCCGCCCTGCCCTCGCCGGGAGTCCAGGAGAGAGCACCAGGCGTCCCTCAGGAGTGCGTGTCTGCGTGTGTGTGTGTGTCTGCGTGCGTGTGTGTCTGCGTGTGTGCCTGCGTGCCCGTGTGTGTGCCCGCGTGCCCGTGTGTGTGTGCCTGTGTGCCCGCGTGCCTCTGTGTGTGTGCCCGCGTGCCCGTGTGCCAGCGTGCGTGTGTGCGTGTGTGCCTGTGTGCCCGCGTGCCTCTGTGTGTGTGCCCGCGTGCCCGTGTGTGTGCCCGCGTGCCCGTGTGTGCCCGCGTGCGTGTGTGTGTGTGTGCCTGTGTGCCCGCGGGCCGTGTGTGTGTGCCCGCGTGCCCGTGTGCCGCGTGCCCGTGTGTGTGCCTCTGTGTGTGTGCCCGCGTGCCCGTGTGTGTGTGCCCGCGTGCCTCTGTGTGTGTGCCTGCGTGCCCGTGTGTGTGCCCGCGTGCCCGTGTGTGCCCGCGTGCGTGTGTGCGTGTGTGCCTGCGAGCCGCATCCCTGAAGGGCAAGGGCTTTGGCTCCCGGGTCGGCCGTATCTTCAGTTTCCATCCAGCCCGGAGGCGTTACCCCGCCGGGCACCCTGCTCCCCAAGGGTTTCTGCCCAGACTAAGGGGCAGCGGATCTGCTCCAGGGGCTCCAGGAAACCACTGCAAACGATGTTCCCCCAGCTTGTGTTACGTGGAACTGTATTCGTATCCTGTTGCCGCTGTAACAAGTGACCACACATTTAGCGGCTTATGGCAGCATGGATTTACTTTCCCATAGTTCCAGAGGTCAGAAACCTCAATCTATCTCTCTGGACTAAAATCAAGGTGAAAGCATAAGGTGCTCCCGGAGGTTGGAGGTGAGCATGGGGTGCTCCTGGAGGTTGGAGGCGAGTGCGGGGCGCTCCCCAATGTTGAAGGTGAGCATGGGGTGCTCCTGGAGGTTGGAGGAGCGTGGGGTGCTCCTGGGGTTGGAGGGGAGCAGGGTGCTCTCGGAGGTTGGAGGGAGTGTGGGATGCTCCTGGAGGTTGGAGGCAGTGCGGGGTGCTCCCCGATGTTGGGCGAGCGTGGGGTGCTCCCGGAGGTTGGAGGTGAGCATGGGGTGCTCCTGGAGGTTGGAGGGGAGCACAGGGTGCTCTCGGAGGTTGGAGGGGACCGTGGGGTGCTCCCAGAGGTTGGAAGGGAGTGTGGGGTGCTCCTGGAGGTTGGAGGCAAGTGCGGGCGCTCCCCAATGTTGAAGGTGAGCATGGGGTGCTCCTGGAGGTTGGAGGGCGTGGGGTGCTCCTGGGGGTTGGAGGAGCGCAGGGTGCTCTCGGAGGTTGGAGGAGCGTGGGGTGCTCCCAGAGTTTGGAAGGGAGTGTGGGGTGCTCCTGGAGGTTGGAGGCGAGTGCGGGGTGCTCCCCGATGTTGAAGGCGAGCGTGGGGTGCTCCTGGAGGTTGGAGGGGAGGATGCATTGCTTGGCTCTTCCAGCTCCTAGAAGCACCTGCACTTCCTGCCTCGTGGCCCCTTCCTGCCTCTGCAAAGCCAGCAGGTTGGCACCTGTGCGCCCCCTGACCCCCTGCCTCCCCCTAACCAGGACCCTGTGGTTATACTGGGTGCCCCCACCCCCCACTGGCCAGTACAAGATGCCTCCGCCCTCGGATGTGTCCCTTAATCCCATCTGCACGGCCCCTTCTCACGTCCATTCAGGCGGCCTGAGCTCTCTGTGCTGCCCGTGGCAGGGAAGGAGGGCAGTGAGCGGTGACACAGGTTAGTGTCCCGGTCAGGGCCTCCTCAGGGTCCTTGTGGCCGGTTGTTAAAAACATGTGCCTGGAGCACTATTGACAGCAGCCGAACTATGGCCAGAGCCCAAATGTCCATCGTCTGATGAGTGGACAAAGAAGATGTGGTTTGTGTATATGATGAACACTACTCGCCACTGAGAAGAGTGGAGTCTGGCCATTTGCAGTGACGTGCACGGAGCTGGAGGGTATTATGCTAAGTGAAAGAAGTCAGGCAGAGAGAGACAAACATCATATGATTTCACTCAGTTGTGAAAGTTAAGAAAAAAACAGATGATCGTAGGGGAAGGGAAAGAAGAGTAACATAAAAACAGAGAGAGAGGCAAACCCCCAGAGACTCCTAAAGACGGAGAAGAGACTGAGGGTTGCTGGCGGGGGGTGGGGGTGGGTGCCGCCTGGAGGACGGCACTTGCTGGGACGAGCGCGGGGTGTCACGTGGAAGTGACACATCGCTAGGTTCTCCTCCTGAATTTACTAACACGCTATATGTTAACTAACCTGGATTTAAATGAAAAATAAAGAAAATACAAAACCCCAAGATCTAGGTGCCAGGGGAAAAAAAAAGAACAAAACCAAAAACACGTGGTTGGAAAATCAGAACGGGGTCTGGAGGCCACATGTTACGTGAAGTACCTGAATTTACCGTGCGTGTGCGCGTGCTCGTGCTCACACACGTGTAGGCAGCAAAGCAGCCGAGTATCAACTTCCTGGTTGGACCTAATTTGGACAAAGATGGGTCCTTATTTGTTAGCACCCCCGCCGACACGTCACGGGTGGAATGCTCTGGGTGTAGAATCCGCTGTGGCTGGAGGGGGCCTGTCGTGGGGCCAGGGGTGGGTTCATGGGCGGCTTGCACCGTGCTCTCTCTCTGCGGGCGTTTGGAAGTTTCTGTGAGGAGGAATAGAAGGAGGATGTGCAAGTGTGGCTGACACGGCTGGCTCCCAGGCCCGCCCCCCCACCCCCAGCTCTGCTTCCCGTGGCCGTGGCCGGGGGGCCTGTAACCAGGTCCCAGCCTCGGCCCCAGGGCTCCCAGCCACGCTCCGCCCCGGCGGCCCCAGGCTCCGGCGGCCACGCTGCTTCCTTCTTCCTGGGTTCCAATGTCATCGCCTAGGCGACCGGGACGCTGCCGCCACAGCCTGCCCGCCCGGCCACGAGCCGCTGTGGGCCTCCCAGCCGCCCGGCCTCCCCTCCGCACCGACCGACCCGACCCAGCCTCGGAGCCCAGGCCCTGCCAAGGTAGGCTTGGGCTCAGCCTGGCCGCCTCTCAGGCCTGAGCGTGGGGTCCTGTCCCGGCCTCCCTGCCACGCAGCAGCCGCCCTGGGGCACAGAGCCCCCTCCCCACTGCCTCCCACGTGGCGTCCAGGAATGGGGTGCCCTGCGGGCACGGGTAGCAGACAGAGAGGCCGCATCTGTGGTTCCGCTGATGGGGCCTGGGCGGGGAAGGCCGGCCACTGGTGGCCGGCGCTTTGGAGAGCCATGTGCTCCCAGGGGGGCCCCAAGTGACTCAAATGGCCCTGGGTGGGGGCCAGGCGGGGTGGGGGCAGAAGCGGCTCCCGTGCGGCCGCCTCTTCTCCTTGGGCCTGCTGGGAACTCTCTCTGTCCACTTCCTGCCAAGGAGGCACGGCCTGCCCAGGCCAGGCGTCAGCGCTCCTAGGCTTCTTGTGTGGCTCAGTCGTGGTCCATAGGTGTGGCCGTCCCCCCTGCACAGGCCAGGGGACAGAGGCCCCACACGTGCAGGCTGACCCTGCAGCTGCTGCGGTGCGTTCGCCCACGCGAGCCAGCTGGGAAGGGGGTGCTGGGGCCACACACGTCCTCACCCCTCCCTCGCTGCCCGCTTTCCCAAGTGCTCCCTCCGTGTCTGCACCCCGCCAAGGCCTGCCTCACCGCCCGCCCGCCTCTGGGCTCGCCGGGTCCACGTGTGCCTGCCAGGGTGACCTTCTCCTCAAACACTCCACTGCGCCCCACTAGAGCTGAACCCCAAAACTTGATCCCCGCCGTCCCCAGGCTCAGGGACCTCTGTGCGGCCTCCAGAGGGCCCTGTCCCTTCTCCGGCCCACCTCGCTATTCCTGTCCCCACCCCACCCCCGCCCCCAAAGGCTTCCAGAGCCTGTCCCGGGCCGAGCTCCACCCCGTCAGCTGGGGCCCAGCTCAGTGTCAGCTGGGGAGACCTGCAAATGACAGCGCTGATGTGGGCCTTCGAGTACCCTTGTGCTGGCCCTGGCCACACCCCTCACGGCACCCTTGACACTAGGCGGCAAAAGCTGGTTTGCTTGTCTGACCCCCAATAGAGGGGGCCTCCGGGGGGCAGGGCTGCCTGGGGGGAACCAGAGGAGGCTCAGACCCGGTCTTTGCACTTCCAAGCTGTGTTGTTCAGGGCAGGTGACCTACCCTCTCTGTGCTCCTGGAAGGGCATCTGGAGAGTAGGGGTGCAGCTGTGCTTTCCTTCCTCCTGGGTTACTTGGGTGGTCGGGGTCAAGAAATACAGAGCGCTCCAGGCTGGGGCCGGGACGGAGTAAATGTGCGGTAGATTCTGGGCGTCGTTGTCAGAAAGATGTGGGGGCGCGGGGGTGGGGGGCAGGGAGGAGCTCGTGGGGCAGAGGCCGCTCTGTGCAACGCTGGTGGAGGTTTCTGGAGCGAGTGAGGGATGGATGGACCTTCGGTGAAGGCACGTGGGGTGTGCAGCGGACTCCAGGGCAGGCAAGGAACATATCGCAGGAGTCGGACTGATTGTCGGCAAAGCAGCCCGCGTCAGTGATGGGGTGCGGGGGGCGGGAGGGAGCAGGTGTCCAGAGCGCGGGAGGGTCTGTATGGGGGGGACCCATCTGAGGGGCGTCTCCTAGGAAAGTAGAGGTGTCTAGAGGAGGGTAGCTGGGAGGGATGACGGCTTGGGAACGATCATCCCAGAGCCCCAGCTGAGGGAGCTCCCGGGTTGTCTGGGGAGGGGAAGATTCCAGAGGACAGAGCAGGTACCTCCGACGGCGCTGTCCTGGCCTGTGGCAGGGTGACCCCTCGGGGCCGACACAGGGCCTGTGAGGGGAGGGTGGGAGGAGACAGAAAGGTGGGGTGCCCGGGAGCCCCATGGATGAGAGGCAGCGTCTGGGCACTGGCCCCGGGCTCCAGGGCCACCCCCTTCAGGTGCCTGCCGGTCGCCTGCGCAGACAGCGGTCAGCTGTCACCCCAGCGTGCCGCACAAGCGCTCCTGGGCCCTGGGGACGCAGCAGCGACCGAGCCCTTGTGGGGCTGATGTGTGTGAGGAAGAAGGGGGCCCGCCCCAGCTGCGGGGACGTTCCGAAGGTTTCTCCTGGGACACGACTTCATCTGTCTCATTCTACAGGCACCTCATTCCTGCACAGGCCAGGATGGGGAGTGGGGGCTCCGCTAACGAGTCAGGGCCGGGCCGGTGACCGTTGCTACCGCTTGGCCGGGGCCTGGCTGCTTCCTCCTCCGCTGCCGCCTGATTCTAAGTGGCCCCTGGTCAACTGCCACTCACCGCTGTTTCTCGGACTCGTGCTGGGTCTCTGGGTCTCTGCTTGCTGCGGCCAGGGGCCACACACGGCAGGGAACAGAGGCTCAGAATGGGCAGCACACCTGTCCACGGTCACACAGCCACAGAGCAGCAGGGGCGGGCTGCGTGGGCATGGACGGAGGGGGACACGGAGCGGGGGTGCAGGGCCGTGCCGAGCTGCAGAGCAGGAAACGACGGGACAGGAGCTGTGTGGCTTGGCGTGGCTTGGGGTGGGGGACTGGAGACAGGGCTCTGGTGGATCCGCAGAGGGCAGGGGGCCTGTACCCGCAGGTAGGGGCTTTGGGGTGCCGGGCGAAGAAAAGGGTGGGCCAGGGGCTTTCCAGGCAGGACGCATGGTGTGCAGGCTGAGGAGGTCGGGCCAGGTTGAGGGCAGGGGTTGAGAGCAAGGTTGGTGGAGCCAGACTACTGGGTATGGCTCTCAGCCCCGACTAGCTGTGTGCCCTTGGGCAGGTGCCCTCACCTCTCTGTGCATGTTTCCACACTGATAGTAAAATGAGCGGCGGATCTGCGGGTTTCACAGCCCCTTGGGGACGCCGTGCTGGTCAGCAAAGCTTGGGCGTTTCGGGGCTGGTTCGTCTTCCAAGAGCTGGTCTGCGACAGCCCTTTCCCACAGGGCTGTTGGGGCATTGCGAGCGGCCGAGGCCTGGACTCAGCCCCGGGAAGCCTGCGGTACCACTGTTTCCTTCCAGAACCGCACAAAGTCCACGTGGTCAGAGGCCTGCCTCGTGGGTGCAGAGCCAACCCCTAGACTCAAGGCCAAACTGCTGACAACCTCACTCACGGCCCTCCAGACGGGCCCGGGTGCCAGGGGAAGGAGGCCGTGGGCCATGATGGAGGCTGGTGGCCCGGGTGAGAGGCTGGCAGATGAGACAGGGCAGGGCCCGGGGGCTGGGGGGGGCTCCTGGGGCGGCTCTGGAGGTCCCCTGCCCCCTTCTCATGGGCCCTGGCCCAGGAGGGAGAGAGGGTGGCTTAATCGGGTACCTCCAGCTGTTTTCCTATTTCACAAGTGCACCCTGGCCCAGGGTGGGGAGGCTAAATTTGTCCCTCCTTCCCGGGGCTCGGTGTCCCCCCCACGTGGGCAGAGGGGCGGCAGGGAGCCGTCTCTGGGGGACATGAGGCCCCTGCCACGGCCCCCTCCCGGGCCCTGTGGGATCCCATCTCTCCTGGGCCAGAATCTGGCCAGCCCTGTCCTGACCCAGCCTACCCCAGCCTGCGTGGCAAGGACAGCCCAGCTCTCCCGTGCCCATGTGGCCTGGGCCACAGGCGAGGTGGGGACAAAGGTGGCCGCTCCCCGAGGAGGGAGGCACGGGTGGGATCCTCCAGCGGGCCGCTCCCCACGCAGCCAGGACCACCCCTGCCGCGGCGGGTGGCTGGGGTAGCACAGGCCTCTCGGCACCGAGTGCCCTGAACGCCCCGAGAGAGCGTCCTGCTGGAATCCGGCGGGGCCGCCACCCGGGGCAGGGCGCCATCGCCCGGAGGGGTGGCCTGCCCCCTCCGTCCTCCCGAGAGCGCCTGAGCCCTCCGCCCAGGTAGGGGACTTCCAGGCGCCAGAACGTTCTCAGCGCCCTCAGGCTGAGGCCACAGGGGTGACTAGAAGGGGCCCAGCCCAGGATGGCCCCGGGTCCCCGCGCGATGGTCAGTCTGCTGCGTCACTGGTGGGGGAGGGGGCCCGTCACGGCCCTTGTGACAGAGCTTAGGAGATGATGTTGTGGGTGGGGGTCAGGATGGAGGTCCTCGGGCCTCCAGGCGTGCAGGCCCCTGGGTGGCGGGGGTGGGGTGCGGGGGCGTAGGGGCGTCGGCCGGGTCTCAGGCTCTGACGGCGGGAGGGGACTGCCACCCCCACGCACGGGTGCCTCTGTTTGCGGGGGCCTCGCAGGGGTCCCAGTTTCTCAGAGGTGGTGTTGGAGCCCAGGGCAGGCGGGGGGGAGGGGGAGGCGATCCTGCCGGCGCAGAAGGTGTCCTGTGGGCGCACAGCGGAGAGGTGCTCCCCCCACCGCCAGTGATGGGGCAGAGTGAGGGGCGCGCTGGCCAGGAGTCAGGGAGGACAGAGGCTTCCCGAGGAGGCTGGGGCCCAGCCTGGAGGACGCAGGTGGGGTGGGGGCCACACGGGACGGGGTGGAGCCATGGAGGGGACACCTGGGGACGGGGTGGGAGCCATGGAGGGGCCCCTGGGGTCAGCGTGGGGGTCATGGAGGGGCCACGTGGGGACGGGGTTGGGGTCATGGAGGGGACACATATGGACAAGGCAGGGAACAGGGTGGGGATGGTGAAGGGACATGTTGGCACAGGGTTGAGGGCATGGAGGGCACCTGTGGGGATGAGGGAGGTGACATGTGGGGACAGGTGGGGGAACGGAGAAGACATGGGGCAGAACAGGCGGATAGTGAGGGGACATGAGGAGACAGAGCAGGGAGGGAGGGGCGGGGGACAGGGGAGACGGATGGGGCAGGGTGGGGGCAGGGAGGGGGACACGGGGGACAGGTAGGGACAGAGAGGGGACAGGGTAGCAGGCAGGGAGGGAAGTGTGGGACGGGGCGTGACAGGTGATGTGAACAGGCAGGCCCTGTGCAGGGCGTGGCCCGCGTCTTCCCCGCGGCGCTGACCTTGGACCAGCGGGCTCCCCGCTGCGAGGGGCTGCGTGCCCCCCACGATGTTAGGGGGAGCTCCACTCCCCCCAGCAGTGACTGAAAACGAAAAGATCAGTAGATGTCAGGTCTCCTGGGGAGAAAACCTGTGAGTCACACGGAGCGGTTGAAAGTGGGAGAGGACGACGCCCCCGCTCCAGGGCGCCCACGACCGGCCTGGGGCTTTTTCCGTCCAAGATGCCGCGTCTGCACTTTATGACTCTTATGACCTGGGAGCGTTTTCTCACGTCGGCACTCACCCCCCACACACACACATGTGCGGTTTCTAAGATGAGTCTAAGCATTTGCAGAAGCAATTTCCATTGGGTGTGAGAGCCACGTTTCCATCGTGAGCACGCTCCCAAATTTAAAACGCAGGCCTTTGGGGCTGGGGGGGCTTTACAGGAAGAGGCTTTGGAGTTGGTGTGCTGTCCGTGGCTGGAATGCTGCCGTGGGGACAGGGAAGACCCTGTCCCGTGGAGAGAAGAGGGGGGCCCACAGGGTCCAGCGTCTCTGCAGCCCCCAGCCTCGCCCCAACATCGCACACCCCCTTCCTCACACCCTGGCAGGAGCCCCAGGCGCCCACAGGGACGGGGTCTGCAGCTCCGTGGACTCGTGGTCAGTGGCCTGGGTTCAGGGCAACCGGCGAGTTTCCCAGGGAAACGAAATCGTGGGGCTCCGTGGCTTCCTGGCTCCAGCCCCATGGCTCCCGGTGAGCAGGGCAGGGCCGGCTTCTGGGTCTTCTTTCTGCCAGGGAAGAACCTGAATGCAAGTCGCCAGTGGAGCTGGTGGCCGTCCTCAGAGTGGGCACTGGGGGGTGCGGGAGGCGGGTGAGGGCGGACACTGGGGGGCCCGGGAGGCGGGTGAGGGCGGGCCTATGGGATGCTCTCTCCTCGAGGGTCTGTCTCAGAGTCCTGGTGAACCTCGGGTCGGGTGTAGAGATGCAGGGTTCTGAGCCCCGTCCGTGGAGCCCCGTGGAGGGGCCCAATCTGTGCGTCCCTCTGCCGTGGACGTGGTGGGCGGGGTCCCGTGACGCACGGTCCTTGGCGTCGGCTTGTCTCACACGGCACGATGTTCTCAAGGCTCAGGCACGCTGCAGCGGGTGTCCACGCCTCCTCATGACCAAGCAACGCCCCGCTGTGTGGATGGACCGTGTCTGTCTGTCCATTCGTCTGTGCTGCACATTTGGGCCGTTGGCATCTTTACTGCAGTTAGTGTGGCCGTGAAGGGGAACTTACTTGCAGGGTCTTGCCGGCCATTTGCTGTGTGACGTTAGCCAAGTGTTTTCCATCTCTGGGCTTGGATGGTCCATCTGCAAAACGAGTCGAGCCTCAGGTCAGCACGCACGACCCGCACACCAGTGCCCCCCGCCCACGGCACTCTTCTGCCTCCTGGCAGACCTCCGCATCCCCAGCTCCACCCCCGACGCTGGGCTTTGGATGGCTCGGCTCAGCTGGGGGTGGGAGTGACCTCCCCAGAATAGGAGGCATGCACGTGAGCCCGGCCGAGCCTTGTTAAACCCCTTGTGGGCAGAGCGTGTGCCGAAGGTGTGTGTGGAGTCAGGGGTGGCTAACTTATCCGAACTCTGAGGAAACTACTCCATCAGCCCTGTGCGCAGGGCTGTGCTGTGCGACCTCAGCCGGCCGCTTAACCTCTCTGAGCCTGTCTTCTGAAAAGAGGGCCGCGTGGTCTCGGGGCCTGTGGTAGAGCTGGTTCAGGGCCCGTGCTTTCTAAGCGGCTGCCCCAGGCCCTCCTGTTCGGCCGGCCTTGGCCCTGGGGCCTCCTTTCGCCAGGGCCCAGCCCCTGAGGCGGCCCTCCCTGCTCATGCCACCGCTCTGGAGACCAGCGGCCTGGCACGTGGCGGCCCCGGGAGAGTGCCACAGACCTCCACCAGCGCCCGCCTACCTGGGGACGAAGTGGCAGATGGCGGGTGTGCCCTCCCTCCCCCGACGGCTCTGGGCAGGTCTGGGCCTGCCCGCTTGGGCACTGCCAGGCAGACGGCCAGGCTGATTCCCGTGGCCCTGTGCCAAGGACCCGGAGGCAGGCCGAGGGGAGACACCACCTGGGCCTGGGTGGGCAGTGCGTGGGGCGCTCTGGTGGCCCTGCCCGTCCCCACTGCCGGAGGACAGGGGCCCCAGCGGTCCTGGCCTACGCAAGGCCATGGCGGGTGGGAGCTGGGCATGGAGGCTGCCGGGAGAGGAGACCCTGGGGACAGAGGCCAGTGCGTCTGCGCATCTCCTGTGACGGGGGGCAGATTGGCCTTGGGTCGCCTCATGGGGTCCGAATTGCTTTTGTGTCCAGGCCGTGGGGAGAACCCTGTCTCCGAGGTGGACGGCACACGCCCTCCCGGGAGGGAGTGACCCGGGGCCTGAACCATCCTCGTGTCCTGGGGCGTCGGGAGCCCCCAAGCCCGGCTTGAGCCCCGAAGCCCAAACCCGGAGACGCAGCTCATAGTGATGGGGACCACAGCTGTTGGGGTGTTTGCTGTGATCTGGGCACAGGCCCTGCACACAGCACCTGTTTACTCCCAAGCTCCCACAGGCCCCGCGGCCCCGATGTCACCCCCACCTGGGAGGTGGTGGCTCTGAGAAGCCCCTGCCGACCCAGGCACCACCACCCCCAACCTGGGTCGGGGGTCAGGCCCACTCATCCGCAAGGCTGGACCTGCCCCTGGAAAGGGGAGGACGGATGGGGGTGTGAAGGGGTGCCCCACGTCGGCCCCCCAGGAGGCTGCAGGAGGGCGGAGGCCGGCCTTCCCTCAGCACCCACTGTCCTTCCCTCCCCGCAGAGCCAGCTGCCCTCCGGGCCGGGTGAGGGGAAGATGTCCCAGCCCCCCGCTGCCGCCGATGAGGGGGCCACGTTCGAGCACCTGTGGAGCTCCTTGTGAGTACCGTCTCCGGCCGCCCCGGGCCAGCCCCGGGCAGGGCAGGGTGAGGGGGGCTTCCTCCTGGGGGTGTGGGGCCTGAAGTCTGGGCTCGTTCCTCCGACCAGCACCCCCGGGCCAGGAGAGGTCCAGGGGTCAGAGCTCACGTGTGGCCACGCCTGCCGGGCGTGGACACTAGCCCTGGCGAGGCCGGCACAGGAGGGAGGGGGCGGGAGCCGAGGGTTGGGGGGAAGAAGCAAAGGAGGCAGGTCATGGGCTGAGGCTTTGCTCAGGAGCCCTGGGCCTGGGCTGATGGCTCTGCCCCCGCTTCCCAGGGAACCAGACAGCACCTACTTCGACCTTCCCCAGCCAAGCCAGGGAAGCAGCGAGGTGGTGAGTGGCACAGAGGCTGGCATGGACGTCTTTGATCTGCAGGGCATGACCACGCCCGTCATGGTGAGTGGGGCTGCCGTCCGCGGGGGTCTGAGGGTGGGGGTGGTGAGTGTGGACTGTCCTGCCTTAGGAGCTTGCAGAGCAGAGTCCGAGGGAAACTGCACTCAGGTGTACAGCCTCCTCCGTAGGTTCATCAGTTCATTTCAGTTACAAAATAGAAAATGTATCAGCTCATGAAACCGTTAGTCCAAGGGTAGGAATGGATTCAGGCATGGCTGGATCCAGCTGCTGCAACAGCTGCCTCCGTGTCTCTTGCCCTGCTTTCCCCACAAGGGTTTGTTCTTGGGCAGCCTCTAGTCCCTGCGGATCGGTACCAGGCTCCAGCGGCGGCTCCGTGCCCATCGTGGGGACTGCTCTGAGCCACACGTGTGCCTCTGAGCAGCCTGGGGCCCGTGAGCAGGGGCCCCTCCCGCCACAGGGCCTGAGCAATGGGGAAGACTGAGGTCCTACTTCTAGAGGAGGGGCGCTGGCCGGGGCGTGGAGGGGGCGCCGAGGCGCTGACACCCTGCTGCCGTGTCTCAGGTCTGCCACCCTTGCGTTCCTCTTGGCACGAAGGCGGGCTGTGCTGCCTGGGTGCTGGCCACGCCCCTGCTCCTCTCCCTGGGCACCCGCCGCAGGGCGCTGCTGCGCCAGAGGGAGGTTGCAGGCGGGGGGAATGCGAGACGGGGGTGTAAGGCCCCCTGCCCCAGGGAGACCTAGGAATGCCGGCTGCCTCCAGCCCCCAGGCGGCCGCTTCCCCGGGCGGCAGCTGTGCGGGCCCCTGGCCTCGCCGCGGCCCAGCGGTCCGTGTCAGGAGTCGGGGCCCGGGAAGGAGGCAGTGCTGGGAAGGCTGGAGGCGCGGAGGGCCCGGCCCCCTTTCCCTAAAGCCCCCCGTCCAGAAGCTGGAGCCGCTCAGCCCCGCACAACCCGTCTGAGGCGCTGTGAGCATCCGGCAGACAGCAGGGACCGTGTGGGCTCCAGCGAGCTTGTGAACAAGCCACGGCGAAGCTGGGGGCGGGGGGCAGGAGGGTCCCCGTGTCCTCTGTTGTGTCCATCGAAGACCCGGGGCTGGCCCACACGGGACTTGGGCAGGGGCTGCCGGGCGGTGGGGGTTCGGCAGGCAGGGGCCCCCTGTGACGTCTGTTCCTCTGAGGAACCTTTCACGCTGGATCTGAGAACTCTGACTGCCCGGCCCGGCCTCCTGCTCACTCAGGGAACCATTACAGTGAAAGCAGCCCACCTGCCTTCAGCACCTGTTTGTTCCCATTTTACAGGTGGGCAAACCGAGACAGATGGTGGGAAAGGGTTGGCCTCGATGGGCCGGGGTGGTGTCATCCTGGACCAGGACGTAAAGGTGCAAACTCTGTCCTGCACCCACCAGCACCTTCCCCCAGGGGCCGAGGGTCCTGACCTCTGCCTCCCAGGACACCTGCCCCCGGACCTCAGTGTCCTCCCCAGCAGAGCAGAAGTGGCGCCGCTGGCTGGCTGAGCCCGGGGCACCCACCTGGGGGCGACCCTGAGGCATCTCCCCAGGCGCCAGTGCTATGGCTGGACCCGCCCTTCTCTGTACACAGCAGGAGCCATGTCATTGCTCTCAGGGCTGGAAGGTTCAAGGTGGGCCGGGGCCACACCCCGGTAGAGAGAAAATCAGGCAGTGTAGTCAGGAGGTTTTGCCTTTATGGGGCTGGGGGTGGGGCCTGGCTTTCAGGGGCTCACTCTTTATTAGTGAATTTAAAATATACAAGTGGATTTAAAGCCCGGGAGGGGAAAAGCGGGGTCACGCGAGGTCAGTTTCTAGAACACTGAGGGCTTTCTAACGGGGGAGCTGCCTGGCGGGGGCGGCCCGGCCCTTCCTCTGGCTGGGCAGCCGGCCGCACGTTTACTCCAGACGGGGGTCTGCCGAGTGGCCGCCTCGCTGTCAGGCGCTTCCGTGACAATACAATAGCCGACCGCCAGGCGCTGGCTACATCCACTCTGGGCAGGGGCGGGGGCTCCAGGGGCAGAGGACCCTTGAATAGTCTCCTAAGAGGTCTGCCTCCTGCGTTAGGGAAGCAGCCCCGCTCATGCCATGGAGGGCAGAGGAGCCTGGAGACCCCAGCAGCGGCAGAAGTGGGTGGGGGGGGGTCTGCTTTCCAACAGGCAGAGGCAGCAGCTCTGGGTTCCTGAGGGGTGGGGTGCGCTCCCCCAGCCCGCCCGGGAGCGTGCCCGGTGCTGAGCACGTCTGGGCTGGGAACAGAGGGGATGCGCCTCTTAGCAGACGTCACGCAGAAATACCTGCGTGCTGAGCTCCGGCCACAGAGGAGGGGTTCCCTGACCACCTGGCCAGCCTCGGCCTCGTCCTGACCCCTGCCCGGCCCCGTCGTGGGAGCGGCCGCTGGTCTGGGGCGGGCACCGTGCAGAGAGCTTGCCTCAGGCTCCCCTTCACCCTCTGGTGGCCGACGCAGCCCAACGGAGGAGGCCCAGCAGCCGGGGCAGAGCGGGTACCTGGCCGCCTGGCCGCAGGGCCCCTACCTGATGTGTCCAGGGCGCAGTGCTGGTGTTGAGTCCCGCCTGGTGTCCAGGAGGGCCCGGCTCCCTCCCCACCTGCCCGCTCAGGGGGAGGCGGTAGCCCCAGCCTGGTGACCTTAGATGAGAGAGTTCCCAGGCCAGGCCCTGGAGCCAGTCACCCAGGCCTGGCCAGCGCACTAGTCATGACTCAGCGGAGGCTGGTGTAAAGGCTCGCGCGTCGCGCCCCCCGCCGCCGCCGAGCTGGTGGCCTCTGTGCTGACGGCCCGGCCCCCAGTCCTGGGGCTGGTCCGCAACAAGGCAGAGCCTAGACAGGTGCAGTCCTTGAGTGGGGGACGTCTGTCCTCCAGGGCGGCGCTTTCCGCCGTCTGGGGCCTCGGGCCGCCTCCGCTGTTTGCCGGGCAATCGGCAGATTCCTTCCCTCAGGACCGGGCGCCTCCTGAGTGGCGCCCCCTCCACCGTCAGAAGAGAGGCCACTGCAGGCCCACGGGATGCCCTTACCCGGCGCGTCAATGGCCAGTGGGGACAGGCAGAGTGGATGAGGGCCCGCCCGAAGAGCCAGTCTGTCCCGGGTGCACGTCCCCCACGACTCAGCCTCCGTGTCCCTGCGCGGGGAGCTGAGATGACAGGTGTGGGCCCAGCCCTGCGGGAAGGACGGCTCATCGTCCTCGGACCTCCCTGCCACCCGGTCCGGCAGTAAAGAGGACAGGCCCCACAGGCGGGCCTTGGAGGAGTCCTCAGCACAGATTCTTGGCGGGATGGTGAGCTCGAGGTCCCACCTGTCCACACGGCTGACGTGGCACGAGTGAGGCCCCCGGACGCACCCCATCCCTGCCCCTTTTCTGCCAGGTGACGCACACAGGGGCCTCAGTTTCCTTGTCTGTACGTCCAGCGGGGGTCTCGAGGTCGAGGGTGGTGCCTGGCCTCAGGCCGCATGTGACGAAGCTGGATGTGGGGTGGCGGAGGCAGGGGCGAGGCCCCAGGTCCAAGAGCACTGCTCCCCCAGGGAGGACCCGACGCCCCAGGGCCTCTGTCGTCCCTTGCCCTCCTCCGGGCCCCTGTGGGCCAAGGCCTTGCCCTGGTGGTGGCCTTGGGTTCTGGCCACGCCTGCCTGCCCCACGTGGCCCCCCTCAGCCCCCCCCACCCCCCCAGTGCCAGGAGCTCTCAGCCAGGGCCTGCCACATCCCGAGAGGGAGAGCAGAGAAAAGTCTCCCCGGGCCTTGGCTCCGCGGGGACTCAGCAGGGCGGGGGGCTGGCCTGGCGGGGGGCAGTATTGTAGGGTCTGCACTGGCCCTGGAGGCCCCCACGGTCGGGGCGGGGGGGCGCAGACAGGATGAAGCCCTCCTCCGTGAAGCCTGGGCTGAGGGCCTGCGAGTCTCCTCTGAGTCCCTGTGTCAAAATGCAGGCCAGGCTCTTGGGGGGGGAGCTTCTCAGCTCTGATGTTGCGTGAAAGGGGGAGATGGCCCGTGGCCAGCCTAGGCCCGGTGGCTCGCCTTCCCCCCCGTCCTCCCAGCATCTCACCCGGCAGAGTCCCCTCCCCCCGCACCCCTTCCCGCCTCTCCTGGCGCCTCTTCTCTGGTGACAGCTGTTGCGGGCAGGTGGGCCACAGGGGCAGGGCTGTGGCCAGCAGGGGCGGCACACACAGCTGACCGTGCTGGGGCCCCACCCCCTCCTGCTGCCCAGCCAGGCGGCCCCCCGGGGACCCGAGACCCCAGCAGGGGCGGGCAGGCCCTCCTGGCCTGGGGGCGCATTTCTCCCCAGGTGCAGAAGGGAGGTGTCCTCAGGCCCCCAGAAGGGGGCAGGTGCGCAGACAGAGGGAAAGGACGCCCCCTCCTCTGGGAAGGTGTGCAGCTCAAGGTCGGCTCCGGGAGCCCCAGCCTGCCTGCCGTCCGCAACGAGCCCCACGCAGCCCTCCCTCCTACTGTGGGGGGGTCCCCTTCGGGGCGCACGGAGCCGAGTCCCAGCCGGCCGCCCGCTCCAGGAGCCGACTCCGTGCCATCCTCCAAGGGGCAAGCAGAGCCCCCCACCCCTGGGTGGTCAGGACGGAGTACGGGGAGTTTGGCCCTAGGCTGGCACGTCACGTCAGCGGCGCCCTTCCTGCACCCGTGAGAGGGGGAAGAAGTACCCCACCTCATCTCCGTGGCCACAGGCGGCCACGGGCGGCCCCTCCCACGTGGAAGTGGACGGTGGGGAGGAGCCTCCAGCGAGTTAGTCAGGAGAGCAGGTCCCAAGGCCCAGTGGGCCACCGGGGAGGCCGCCCGGAGGAAGCAGCCGAGGACCAAGTGGGGAGGGGGCCCAGTTCTGAGGACAGAGCCCCCCGCGCCCCTGTCCCTGCGCCCCGAGTTGCCGAGACCTGGGACACGTGTGCAGGAAGCGGGCGCTGCTTGGGAAGATGCCGGAGTCAAACACCTCTGCATGTGGAGACAAGCTCTCTGTTGCTCTGGGGACCCAGCCTGGCCCAGGCTCCTGGCGTGGGGGCCCTGAGGCCCCGGGTGCCCGGAGCCTCCTCTGTGCTGCCCCCACAGCCTGGGTGGGGCACGGACCCTCAGGGCATCCCAGGCTGCTGAGTATCAGCGAGGCCTGCCGTCCCGTCTGGCGCAGGGACCCCTTCGGCTCCCTGGCTGTAGGCAGAGTTCAGTCCCCGGTGGCTGCTCCCGAGGGCCACCGTTCTCAGCTCCTGGGGCTGCCTGCCATCCCCTGCCCCACAGCCTGGTGGTGCACTTCTTCAGGCCTTATCGAGGATGTCTCCCTGACCTCCTTGAAGGGCTCACCTGTTTAGGCCTGGCCCACCTGAATACTCTCCCTTCTGATCAGCTCAGAGTTGGCTGGGTTTGGAACCTAATCACAGGGCTGTCATCACATTTACAGCACCTCCCAAGGACGGGGGGATGCAGGGCACAGACCTGGAGCAGGAATCTCGGGGCCCCCTCGGGATTGAGTTCCTACACCCGGGTCCCCTGTGTGCCACCCAGTGCCTATTCTTGGGGATTCTCACGTCAAATTCTTCTTTCCTTTGCTTTCTCCTTTTGGCTTTTACAAACCCAGCATGATTAAGAAGGCAGCCGACCTCCCCCGTGCCAGCTTCCCTGCACGGAGCCCCAGCTGGAGGTGGTGCCCTGACTGGGGAGCCCAGGGGGTCCCAGCTGTGAGAGGTTGGGGTTCGAACCCTCCTCCTTTGTTCCTCCGTGCCTCCGTATCCCTCCACCCCGCCCCCCTGCCCAGCCCACGAGGCCCCCACTTCCCATCTTCAAGCATTCCGGGCAAGGAAGGCTCTCGGCTACCTGCTGCCTCCACAGAGTCCCCACCCCGGTCCTCTGCAGCCTCCCTCTGCAGCCTCTGCTTCCCTCCGTGTCTCACTGTGAGCGGTGGGCACCGACGCACCGGGAGCCAGCACCCAGGGGCCACGGGGGTGAGTCCGGGCCGGCGGGGGGTGTCTGCTGCACCCCCAGGACCCTTGCACAGGCTCTCTCTCCTCTGCTGGAGGAGCCCGGGGACTGGGCTGGCAGCAGGTGCCCTGCGGAGTCTCGGGTGGAGCCTCCCTCGGCCCTGAGCCCCCCGGGAGGCTGGAGCTGGAAGGCAAGCGTCTCTGGGCCATCTTTCCAGCACCTCGGTGGTCTTATTTGGAGTGGGGGGAGCGTGGAAACTTGAGCCTGGCCTGTCCAGCTTCACGTGGTTTCATATAACTGTATAACTAGTGTCCTGCCTGCTTCCAGGGACAGTTCCGGCCTCCACCCCAAAGGCTACTTTGAGCCAGAGACGGTGACAGTGGGTTGGAGATTCAGACTCCAGAAAGGGGGTAGTGCTGGCCCTGCCGGAGCCCCCGCTGGGGGACCAGGGTTGTGCAGCCCCGGGGGGACTGAGGGCCTGGAGGCCTGGAGGCCAGCACACTCTCCCCCTTCTGGGCCACATCCCTGTCTCCAGGGGCTTGGCACCAGTGGGGCAAGGCCAGCATCAGCCCGGGCAGGGCTGGGGCTCGGGGACTCTGGTCCTCCGGCTCCATCCCCTGCCCTGAGCCGCGCCCAGGTGCTCGCTCCGGTCCAGGGGGGCCCCGGCCTCCTGGGGTGCCTCTCCTCTCTGTTCAGCCCTTGGCGTGGCCCAGGGGACCACATGCGCCCGCAGCAGGAAGCAGATTTTCTCTGCCCAGGACGCCAGGGCCTCAGCACCATCCCTTCCTTCTGGGGTGGCCCGGCCTCCCCTCTCTGGGTCTCAAGAGCCTGGACCCGCCCCCTTGCCCTCAGGGCCACAGGCCTGCGGCCCCCGAGCCTTCCACGGGCAGCATCTCGGGGGAGCCGGCTGTGGCTTAATTGTGGAGTCGCCCGGTGGCCCGGAGCGCCGCCCCTCCCCGTGCGCTCCGTGGTGCGGTCCAACACAGCAGTGGGCAAGCTGAGGCCTGCCTGGACTTTGATGAATAGGCATGAGGCGTAAAGGGGTGGGCCTCTCGTTTTGTTGTTAGATGCAGCCGGTTGACAGAAGTACGGAGATGGGGAGAAGGGAAATGCCGGCGGAGAGCCCACATGTCCCAGAGCATCCTCGGCTCCCGCACCTCTAGCCACGAGGCCCCCCGCCTGGGCCCACCCTGCCGGGCGGCCGCCACACTCCCCCTTGCCCCTCGGCCGCCCAGACCCATGCCGCGTCCCGCCGCGCGCCAGTTCCCCGGCGTGTGCAGACCCCCGCACGCTCACCATGCTGTACGTCAGTGACCCCATGCAGCACTTTGCCACGGTAGGTGTGCCGGCGTCTGCCCAGGGCCGTGTCTCCGTCCTTCTTGGGGAGACTTGGGGGGGCTTTAGCCGCGATGGGGGGTTAGGAGGTGCGTTCTCTCGTCTGCATCCTTGTCAGGCGTCTGGTGCGGGCCGGGTGCCGAAAGCCGGACAGGACGCGCCGAGGGACTGGGCGGGTCCTGAGCATAGAGGCGGATGCCTGCCCACCCCGGAGCTTAGGGCCCCGCATCCGCTGGCTGAGCAGGGCCGGCGGCTGGGGGTGGGGAGAGGCCAGGCGCGTGCCTGCTCAGGGCCGGGTGGTCGCCTTGAGATGCGGGGCCTCACGCTGCTCCCCGGCTTCGGGCCGGCGGCTCCGTCCTGCCCGCACACTCCCAGGTCAGCAGCATCCTCTGCTGGGAATCTGCGCGGTAGGCTGACGCGGTGTGGTCTGAGATCCCGGTCTAGGACTTGCGGCAAGCTGGCCTCGAGGTGTCCGTCTGACGGCGGGGCAGCGGCCTGGCGGAGGGGAAGGAAGGGACAGTGTGTTTACTTGGCCCCTGCAGCCTGGGCCCCGGGGACCAGGGCTCATTTCCAGACTTGCCAGATCCCGGGGGCCAGGCAGGCACCAGGCTGCTAATTGAGCAGGTAGAGGGTGGGGCCATCTTTCCTGCCAGGGACGCAGGGAGAGCGGGGGCTGTCGGTTCCATGTGCCCTGTGGGAGACCCGGCAGCGGGCAGACGACACGAGCCGGGGCC
This sequence comes from Proteles cristata cristata, assembly GCA_017311185.1. Classification (NCBI taxonomy): domain Eukaryota; kingdom Metazoa; phylum Chordata; class Mammalia; order Carnivora; family Hyaenidae; genus Proteles; species Proteles cristata. The sequence goes on along the minus strand of JAESUZ010002727.1, from coordinate 438,775 downwards.
ACAAAGACGTGGGGGTGCAGCAGCCTCTGGAGACGAGAAGGTTCTGGACAGAGTGTGCGTGAGCGCACAGAGTGCGTGTGTGTGTGTCCCCCGCAAGGCCGTGGGGGGGGCGGTGACAGTGTGTGGCCCGGGAGGAGCTACCTGCCTGCGGCACCCACACGACCCAAGGCACAGCCAGAGGCCCCCGGGCCCTGGGGCCAGTGTCCCTGCTCGGCCAGCGCGAGGCCTGGGCGCACGGGGACAGGGGTGTGACCTTTTCTCCCCAGCGAGGTGGCTGCCGCAGTGCGGATGTCGGGTGAGGCCGAGCACGGCTGCTGCGAGGTGTCTTCCCCGGGCGCAGGGGTGAGGGCTGCAGGGTCCTCCGTGGACCGTGGAGGGCGCATCTGCTCTGCTGCCGTGGCCCACACCTGCTCTGTCTGTGTAGACGGAGGGCAGGTGTGTAGACGGAGGGCAGGTCCGTCAGCAAGGCTGCAGAACTGCCCGGCGCCTCTTTCCCCGTGGGGGGCGGGGGCGGGGCTGGCTGGGTCACCGATTTGTAGATGCGTCTGTTTCCTGTTTCTGTCCCAGGAGACAGAAACTTTCTGCTGCTGCAAAACCCCACGAAAGAGGAAGTGACATTTGGCCCAAAGCACCTGAAACCCCAAAATGAACAAACAGGGTTGTCCCTGACGAGCTCATGTTGTCACATCCCTTGTCGCTGGGGACTCTTTGGGGCCCGTCCCTCTCCATCAAAGGCTGAACAACCCCTTTCGTGGCTCCCGCTTACTGGGGGTGTTTGGCCGGCACTGGAGGGCCTGAGGACTCTGTCTGGGGCGGCTTCTCCCCGTGGCAGGCCAGCCGCCCGTGACCCAGGAGGGAGCTGAGGACACGGAGGACCCCTTCTCACCTGAGACCACACTGCGATGGTCCAGAGCAGGCACCTGGAACCGACTTTTCCGCGTTGGAGATCTCTGTGATTCACTACCCTCTCGGTTTCACTATTTAGCAAAGCTTTAGCGTCTCAAGAAATAAGCAAGGTTGATATTAGCCCCGTGGCTCTTTTCGTGCCTGTTGACCAGAGCCGGCATCTATTTGGGCTGCAGGGTCCTCTTTTTTTATTGTTATGTATATTTGAGAGAGACAGACAGACGGACAGACAGAGACAGAACAGGAGCAGGGGAGGGGCAGAGAGGGAGGGAGACACAGAATCCGAAGCAGCTCCAGGCTCTGAGCTGTCAGCACAGAGCCCGACGCGGGGCTCGAACCCACGCACCGCGAGATCATGACCTGAGCCGAAGTCGGACGCTCAACCGACTGAGCCCCCAGGCGCCCCTGCAGGGTCATCTCGAGCTGGGTCATCAGTGCCTGGCCGGCTCCCGCTGTCCGCCAGTCTGGTGTGTGCTGTGTGAACGCCCGATTCCACATCCTGGGGCAGCACGAGTGGGCTCAGCGGTCTGCATTCCCCGTCCAGCGACGACCCCGTCCCTCTCTGTCCCTGCAGACAGTGCAGCCTCTGGGGCAGGAAGGGCCCCAGGTGGGAAAAGCCAACCGATGCATCAAGAACTATGTCCTGAGCGCCTCCTGTATCCAAGGCACAGGGAGGGAGGGACGAGACCCCGCACGGCTTCTGGAAGGGCCCCTGCTGCAGTGCTCGGAGCAGACCACAGGAGGGCAGGCCCGAGGCGGGGAGCCTCAGGCCGAGGGCTTATCCCGCAGACGGATGGCACCTAGGGCCAGGTGTGAGCGGGGCAGGCGGTGAGCATCCCGGAGACGTGCTGGTGGGCTGGGAGGGGCGAGGGTGACCCAGGTTGGACCCAGGAGGCTGGGCGAAGGGAGTTACCCCTGGTTTATTCCGACCTAAAACTGCAGGAGGGGGATTTGGGGAGAAAGGTGTGAGCTCGGCTTTGCTGCCTGAACCACTCATCGGCTGTGCCAGGGCTGAAAGGAACAGCTGCGGGGGGGTGGGGGGGTCCCGGCATGGGTGGGGGCTGCACAGACAGAAAATGGCCAGATCGGAGATAAGCAGAGGGAGAGACAGTTCCCAACAGATGAGAGGGGCAGCCTGGGAGCCAGGAGGGGGACCCGTGGGGGACAGGAAGGGGCGGGGCCTCCGGGGACCGGGACCTGGCAGGAGGGGAGCGGGAGTGGCCGGGGTCTGGGCCGTGGGGTGGGGTGGCAGCCACGAGGCGTCCTTTCTCACCTGGTGCGGTGGGCAGAGAAGGCCCCGGCGGCCCGGGCTGGACTGACGGCCCCAGAAGGGGAGCACCGGAGCCCGCCTCGGGGGCGATGAGGGGCGGCCCGCATTCGCCAGGCTCCGGGCTGGCCCTCCGCCCGCCCCACGGTCACCCACCCTGACCCTGCTAGTGGAAAATCCATTCTTCGTCTGCTCCGCCAAACCCTCCTCTCTGCAACAGCCGATGTCCCCCGTTCATTATCACCGCCTGTGACTCGGAGCCAGAGGGTCCCTGGGCTGAGGCGTCCCCACAGCTCTTCCTCTGGCTCTGCTCTCTGACCTCCATTCTGGAAGCTTCCCTGCACCCTGCCCATCTTTCACTTTTGGTGGGGCTCCACCAACCCTTCTCATGCACCCCGCTCCCCGCCCCGCCGCGCGCTGTGCATTCAGCCTGTCGTGAAGCCCCGAGCCCCCCGCGCACTCGGTCGCTGGGCTGCTGGGTGTCGTGGCCGCGCCTGCCTGGTGTCGTCTCCCAGCGCCCGGGAAATGTGTGCAGAAGGGCTGAGCTACCCTCACCCGCCAGGGAGCTTGTCAGGCCTCAGGGCTGGAGGAAGGGCCTGGGGTCGGCCTGTCTGTCCACCCCGGAGCCTTGAACTGGGGAGGTGATGAGCAGACCAGCAGCGAGCACCTCCCTGAGGAGGGGTGGCCGTGTCTCCATCTCTGGTGCCGGCCATCGAAGGTGCTGCCCCGTGACGCCGCCTCAGCCCCTGCCTCCTTCACTGTGCTTGCCGCTGAGACCAGGGGCCGCTCAGGGAGGGGTGGTGCGGGCAGGGCCCGATTGGCACCTGCCGATGGACAGATGGACGAGGGAGACATGGGTGAAGGAAGTCAGGGCAGACACCTGGCTTGGGGTCGGGCTCTGGGGCTGCAGGCAGTGGGGGTGGGAAGGCTGACTGTCCCCAGTGGGACTCAGGGGCTCGGGGTCCCCCACACACGACACCCCTCCTTTGCTCCAGCCCCTGGGCACCCTCAAAGGGGCTGTTGTCTGGGGGTTCAGTAAAGTCTGCAACCGTGGACCACGCGCCTGTCCGCGGGCGACCCGCAGAGGCTGGCAGGGCGCAGCCCAGAGACGCACGGGGACCCCGCGGGGCCGGGGCTCGGGCCGCCGCCCCCGCTGTCTGGGCGGTGCTGTCTGCGGGCAGGGAGCAGGGGGACCCTGCAGACACGCCTCAGCAGCTGCGGGGACGGCTCTGGGGGCACACTTCTCCAGCGCGAGGTGTGGAAAGTTCCACCCGGCCCTGGCGTCGGGTCGGGCGAGGAGAGAGCGCGGGCGCATACTTTCAGGGGAGGAGGGTGCCTCCCCCTGCACGAGCGCCAGTACCGTCTTGTTGGTGTTTCCGCCCGTTTACTCAGACTCCGGGAGATGCTGTGGGGAACAGCGCGGGTGGAGGTCTTGCTCCCAGGGGGACGGGTTATCTCCCCCTGGAGCCCAGACGGCACGCCAGTCACTCGCCTCTGGGCGAGGCCGCACCCAAGCCCAGACACGCCTGTCAGAGAAGATCAGGGGGTTTGGAGTTTCGAGCTCTACAAAAAGTTCTGGCCTCGGTGTGCTGGGGGGAGCTGGGGTCAGAGCAGAAGCCCTGGGAGATCCACGGGGTGCCCGCCTGACCCGCGGAGCCCACAGCAGGGGTGAGGAGGCCGCAGAGCTGAGGCCCAGGCTCCCCGCGAGAGAATGATGCTCGCGCCCTGGGTTAGGCGACACTGCCTCCCGGGAGTGGGGAGCGCTGAGCTGGCCTCACCCCAAGAGGTGACATCCGAGGGGAGTCAGGGGCGGGGCGGCCAGGCCAGGTGGGCAGGTGGCTCTGAGCAGGGCTTGGAGGCTGGAGGGCAGAATCTGGCCAAGGGCGTGAGGAAGGGGCCGGGAGCCAGGGCGGCTATCTGCCAAAGGCCGACCTTGTGGGGAGCCGCAAAGAGGTGCCTCCTGACTGTTCACTTGGGGCGATGAGGGAGACATGCTTCCGGCTTGGGGAGCAGTGCACATGGCAGGCAGGGCCCAGCGGGCATGGTGGGGGGAGGGCAGGCAGCAAGGAGGGAGGAGAGAGGAGCCCGCGCAGCCTCAGGCCCGGGGCATCACCACCTTCCGCGTCTGCGAAGGTCACGGGTGGATTTTGCTGGGAGTTACACTTGGACCTCTTGGCTTTCTCCAGCAGTGCTTGGGAAGTGTCCTCACTCCCCATTGTCATGAGCCTCGGGGGACAGATGGAGGACCCTGATAGTACCAGCTCTGCTCTGCCCTCTGGGCACTGCGGGGGCCCCCTGGGTGAGGGGAGGCCGCCAAGGTCACCGAGCAGAGACGCAGGCAGCTGACCTCGCCTGCTGCTTTCTGCACAGAGCAGCCTCGGCCCGAAAGCAGCGAAGGAAACGGGCTTTAGTGTCCAGAAAGAACTTCCTGAGGGTCAAGGGTGTAAGACGCTGGACCAGCTTGGCCCGGTCGTCTGCGGAAGCCCTTTGCCGCAGGGTTTTAAAGAGCGGGAATAGTCATAGCTGACCTTCGGAGAACACGGGTTTGAACAGCTCAGTCACTTGTATGCAGGCTTTTTTTGTTTTGTTTTTAATAAATACAGTACAATACTGAAATGTATTATTTCCTTTTCCTTATGATTTTAAAAAGTTTTTTTCAAGTCATTTATTTAATTTTGAGAGAGAGACAGTGTGAGTGGGGAAGGCGCAGAGAGAGGGGGAGAGAGAGAATCCCCAGCAGGCTCTGCGCTGAACTCACAGGACTGTGAGATCCTGACCTGAGCCGAAATTAGGAGTCAGACGCTTAACCGACCGAGCCCCCCAGGCGCCCCTCCTTAGGATTTTCTTAATAAAGTTTTCTCTTCTCCGGCTTACTTCATGGTAAGAACATGGTATACAACACGCGTGGCGTACAAGGTCCATGTTCATTGACTTCGTTATTGGTAAGGTTTCTGGTCAGCAAAAGGTTATTCGTAAAGTTTTCGGGGAGTCAAAAGTCACACTTGGATTTTTGACTGCGTGGGGTATCGGCGCCCCTCAGCCTATATTGGTCAAGGTCCAACTGTGTTTCGGGGTTTACAGCCACAGGAAAATGGACACCCACGAGATACGAACCCACAAGGGGCGTGATGTCTGTCACCCTACCCAAAGTAGTGGGAGAGAAAGCCCCAGAACACGGAGGCAGGTGGAAAGAACCTGGGAGGCTCCTAGGAGGAGGTGAGGCCTGAGGCTTTATAGGTGTAAGGAGACAGTGTTCCAGGAAGGGGAGAGCAGAAGCAAAGGCCCCGTGGTATGGAGCAAAGATACAAAGGAGGCTGGGAAGAGGGGCTCCCTGGGGGGCCCGCTATCACCCCCAGAGGCCCAGGACCTCTGTCTTGGGAATCTCCGTGTCCTTACGGCAGAGACAGACGGCGCCTGCTGCGTCAGCGTTTGAGCCAGTGTCTCCAGCTGCCCGGTGCAGGGACGAGGCTGTGGCCCCTGTCCCTCGAGTCCCCTCCGCTAAGTGAGTCAGCCCGGAACTGAGCCTCTGAGGACATAAGTGGAGGCACCTGAAGTTTTACTGACAAGGTTTTCTGCTGTGACTTTCACTAAAGATATAAGGTTCATTCGGGGTGGGGGGGGGTCCTGCGTGTGACCCCTGCCCTTGGTCCCTGGCCTCAGGTCACAGCCCGTCTGTGCTCCTGACTTTCTCATCTGGTCTTACTAGCCTGGCATCACTTAACAGGCACTGGGGGGCGGGGGGTGGGAGGGAGGGGAGGAGGGAACCAGCGCACAAACTTAAAAACAATTTGTTTTCCGTCTATGCCCCAAAAAACTCATTTGAGATGGTTTACCGGCTGTAAATAGATAAACACACATAAAATAATAATCTTCTCAAAGTGCGAAACCAGGCTCACAGCGAAAGGACCGGCCTCAGGGGGAGCCAGAGGAGCCCTGTTTCCGGAGAACTCTGGCCAGTCAGGACAGGGAGACCAGGCAGGGGAGGGTGCAGAGAGGAGGCCTGGCCCCGGGGACTGTCCCCATGCGTGTGGCCACTGCCACCCACCGGCTGCTCCCGGAGGGGCTGCCTTTGACCCCAAAGAGCGCCCAGGGCAGGAGCGGGCGTGCTGGGTCTGTCTGTGAGTGTCTGAGCGGTGGGCACGGCAGGATGGTGAGACGGCCTCTCTGGGGGCGCGGGGCCCTCCCCGCTCACCCCACCTCTGCGCCTGGTGCTCGCCCGGTCCTCACAGTGAGTGCGGAGGGGCTGGGGCTGGCCCCGCTTGCTTCCTCATCGGCAGCCCTTGCCTTTGTGCGGAGGAGGGAGAGGAGTGTGTGAGCACGGCGGGCGCCCTGGCTCCGGGGAGCCCCTGGGCGGGGGCCGTTCCTCCTCATGCGCAGTCACACGTTATAGCCTTCCTGGACCCTCCGGATCCCGACAGCTGTCCCATGATGGCTTCACCCCTGCCTTGTAGATGGAAAGCTGAGGCCGAGGGAGGCGGAGGCCCGGCTGGTCCCTTGGGGGGCCCGGGGTCTCGCCCCCGGGTCTGCCGACCTCAGAGCCCTGCTGGACCTGAGTGGGCCCTCCTGTGCCTCTGCTCTCGCCCGGGGACACCGTCCTTGTGGGCGGCGCTAATCCTGGACCTGGCACGTTAGGGAGGGTGGTGGGTGGGCAGTGGGATGGCCGGGAGGGCCCAGCGTCTGGGGCCACCAGCCCAGGCAGCACCTCGGGACCACCTGTGGTGACCCCCGGCCCTGGGGGCTTGGGCGGCAGCGCCGGGGCTGGGGGGCTGGGCCGAGCTCAGGTGGGCGGACCAGGGGGCAGGCTGAACCCTCTGCTGCCTGGGGAGGTGGGGCCTCTGGACCCCCACTCAGCCCCTATTCTTTGCTTTCCCCTGGGCGGGGGGTGGGGCTGAAACCCGAGACCCTGGCCAGAGTGGGGTCCCCCTGTGTGAGGGCAGCTCAGCCATCCCCGCTGCCTGTCCCCTGCTGCTGCTCTGTGCTGGGACAGCCCCCAGAGGGTCTGCCGAGGAGGGGAGGCCCCTAGGCTGGAGACTGGGACCCCCCCCCAGAGTGGCTCCCTCTGTCCTCTCCCGACTGCTCCTGGGGCGGGACCCCCTTCCCCGTTGCCAGAGACGAGCTCCCTTCCCAGCAGAGGGCCAGACACAGACCCAGGTCAGGACCTCCATCCCGGAGGCGGGGCCTCCCACCGGGAGCGTCGTCCCTCCGCTGGAGGCTGCGGCCCGAGGTCTAAGCCCCTTGCCCCTTCCCTGCGCGCATCTCGGGCCCTGCACGTGCGCGCACACGGGCGTGCAGCCCTGAGGCCTATGTGTGCCCTCGCCTGAGCAGAAATGGGCCACCGTGGGATTCTGGCCCCAGAGGTGCCCACCCTGGGGCCAGCCTGGACCCCGCAGAGACGGAGGGACGGACACCCTGGTGCGCCCGCGGGGCAGGTCCCCCTCCCTGCCCCTGCCCACTGTCAGCAGAGGGCGCCAGGAAACGTGTTTGTGGAGCAGATGGACAGAGCCTGTGTTGGGGGGCCTGTGTGGCCTGCTGGGAGGAGCCCCCAGCCCTCCCGCCGGGGTCCAGCGCGGCACATGGGGGATCTGGGGGGAGAGGTGCTCTCCCGGCCCCGGCCCCTCCCGGAGCCCCGGTGCATCCTCCGCGGGACCAGGAGGGGAGCCCGCCCGCCCGCAGCCCTGCTTGGGTCGGGCCCAGGAGCCCTGCACGCACATGTAGGCACACGCGGGCTGCCCCGGGCTGGGCATGTCCTAATCAGCCCGCTTTCTTGGGAGTTCTGCTTGAAAGCAAACAAACCAAAAAAGTCCTCGTTTTGCCCGGGGTTCCTCGTGCCGCCAGGGGTCTGGCCTCCACTGCCAGAGGCCTCCGGTCCGCACGGAGGGCACCCGGCTCCTGTGCGTGCGGCTGTGCTGGCCCGGTTTGGGCAGCGAGGTCGGGACGGGGCTGGTCCCCGCGGTGCCGCGCGCCCATCCGACCTGGAAGGAAGGCAAAGGGAGGGAGCTAGAGCCGCCCACTTCCTAAGCAGCGGGTTCCCTGCAGCGAAGCAAATGGGCGGGACGCCTCTGCCCTCTGCGTTTCCTGGGGATGGAGGTGTCCCTGGGGAGCCGGGCGAGGGGCGGCAGCAGGGAGCCCTGGCGCCACGCTCTCCTGGGGAGGAGGGGCGCCCTCCAGGCACCTGGACCGCAAAATGCCACAGAGCCACGGAGCGTGCATAGGGGCCACTGGCTGGCTCCGTGGGCGGAGGAGGGAGCCTGTCTGGGGTCTGGGGCGCCCGCTGGGTGTTGGCGCTGTTCGCTGGCGGTGTCGGCGCGTGCAGAGCACTCCCTTCCGCACACCGGCTCCCGCACCCCCTGCCCCGTGTGGCTGCCGGGCGCAGATGCTGTCAGCCTTGCTCTTTTGGCTCAGTGAGTAATTCCCTGGCACCCGCCGCAGATCTGTAAAGAATGTGGACAAGTTAAAATCTGAACAACGCTGTTGTGTCGTGGGGCTGCCTCTCATTTCTGGGAGCAGGGGGCGGTGGGGGGGGCCCTTTGCCCCGCTGGCCTGGGCCGTCCTGGCGGGGATGGAGCCGGGAGGGGGCACAGACTGCACCCAGGTTGGGGGGCTGGGCTGTGCTCCTCAAGGAAGGCTCCGCAGGGCAGATGCTCCCCAGGGCCACCTGGAGGGGAAGAGAGAGGTCACGGAGCCTGGGGGGGCAGGCTGGGACCCCACCTTCCCTGCCAGGACACCCCTCCTCCCCGGCTCTCAGCCTCCTTGAGTGGGGGGGCCCTCAATCCCTGGGGAGACATCCTGCTGCCTGGCACACCTACGTTCCGTGATTCATTCATTCATTCATTCACTCACTCACACACCCACGCCTGTCATTCATTCATTCATTTTCACTCACACACCCATGCTCCATCATTCATTCATTCATTTTCACTCACACACCCATGCTCCATCATTCATTCATTCATTTTCACTCACACACCCATGCTCCATCATTCATTCATTCATTTTCACTCACACACCCATGCTCCATCATTCATTCATTCATTTTCACTCACACACCCATGCTCCATCATTCATTCATTCATTTTCACTCACACACCCATGCTCCATCATTCATTCATTCATTTTCACTCACACACCCATGCTCCATCATTCATTCATTCATTTTCACTGATGTACCCACACTCTGTCCCTCCCTCCCTCCCTCACTCGCCCAGCAGGCCTCTCGAGGAGCGAGGAGCGCTCTGCAATGAGAGCCCGCGGTACCCCGACAGGGCGGGGGTGCTGACGGCAGTGCAGTGAGCCTGGGAAGATGGCAGCCGCAGGGGTGCCTCGAGCCCCTGGCGGCCTGGGCCCTCCGGGTCCGCACGGCCGGGAACGGATGGGGTGCGGGCTGCACGTGTGATGCCAGTAACCGTGTGGAGAAACAGTGAAAAGTAACCCGTGGAAGTCACTTACTAATTTATCTTCCTTCTCAGAAACGATGCCCGGTTCTGCGCGTGCTGAGTGCGACACCGCGAGCTAGATTCTTCCTCTTGTTTTTCTCGTGACCGAGTGTGTGGAGTCAGGGCACCCACACCCACAGCAGCTGCCTCGGCTGTGAGGGCGCACGGCGGGCGCCCCGTGGAACAGGGGTGCTCATTCTCCCCCCTCTCCGTCCCCCAACCCGGCTGGGCCAGGGGAGGGAAGGAGCCTGCGGTTGCTGCTGTGTCTTAAATAGCCTTACTGAGTTATGCTTTACCTGACACACAGTTCACCCATTTCAGTGTGCGGCTTAGCGTGTTTGAGTGTATTCACAGCTGCGTGTGCCCCCCAAGGTGAGTTTTAGAACCTTTCAATCACCTCCAAAGGGAACCAGGTAGCCCTTAGCCTCTGCCCCAGCCCCACCCAGCCCCTGGAGGCCGCTGCCCTGCATCTGGCGGGACGTGGCCGTCCTCGGGACCCCACAGCATGCTCGCGCCTGCAGCTTCGTTCCCTCGCCGGTAGTGTTCCCTGTAGCGCGTCGGACTCTGTGATGGTCGAGTCATACTATTCCCTCGTATGGACCCTGCAGTTTGCTCATCCGTTAGTGTCGGTGGGTGCTGGGGCGTCCCCGGTGACAGGTGAGGGCACAGAACCGGGAAGGCTGTGCGGGAAGGAAGTCTCCGCGGTGCCCTGCAGGGGTCCCCTGTCCCGCTGCCCCAGAGAGGTCCCGGCAGAAAAGCCTGAGGCCCACCCAAAGGGTCCTTCCGGTGGCAGCTTCAGCCAGGCCTCAGGTGACTGTCCCCTGGGGGCTGGAGCATCCTGGGCACGAAGGAGGCACGAAGCCGTGGGCATGTCACCTCCCTGTGCTCGGTCGGCCCTTGGAGGATGGGGAACGTGTGCCCTCCAGAAGGACGCTGAGTGGAGGGGGCTCTGGGTTACGAACACCCCCTCCTGATGGAATCCTGAGGGATGCGCCCCTGCGCTTTGCAATTTGGTGAAGGCAGGGTACCCTGCTCTTGCTGCTGGCCTGTCTCTGCTCCCCAGGGGGGCCCCAGGCCCTCTGCCCACAGTTCACACCATCCCCACCCGTGTCCTGGGTTCTCGGGGCCACTGCCTCACCCCAGGCAGGTCAGTCTCCTCTACATGCCTCCGTGTCCTCATCTGTAAAATGGGATAATAGCAGCTCGCACCTTGGGCTCATAGAGAGGATTAAAATAACCCTTGTCGCCATCGTGGCACACAGAGTGTTTGCAGTTAGGAGCCCTTCTGGCCAACATCAGCTGCTCTTTGCCCTCCCAATCCACCTCCTGCTTGAAGCCTCCAGACTGGGGAAGGGGGCTTCTTTGCCGGCCCTCCGGGAGGAATGTGATCCATCCTGGACTGGGCTGGACTGGGGTCCCGGGACCCCAACAGGGTGAGCCTGGGGTGCACACACAGTGCAGCTTAGAGTCCCTGCCCCTCCCATGTGCGTGTGGCCCTGGGGGAGGGGCAGGGCTCCCTGGGCCCAGGTTAGGATTAGGGTTAGGATCAGGGTTAAGATATGGACCAGCCAGAGGGGACTCTGGGCCCCACAGGCTGGGGCCACCGTCTGCCCCGGCCCGTCTCTCCCACTGTCTGGCTGCCTGGGCCCGGGGTCTCCCCACTTCTGGCTGTAACACAGGGTGGGACATGAAGATGTCCCCTGAGCCTGCTGGGCCGGGAGGGGGCGGGGGGGCCCGGAGCCCCCCCACCTGCGGCTGCCTCCAGGTGTGCTTGGCGGAGCCCCGAAAACCCTGGCACCCGGAGCCAATGGAGGGGGGAGGCGAGGTGAATATGTCAGTTTATCCCAACACAAGCAGTGACCTGTCGGGTGGGGGGGTGACGGGGAAATATTTGGGATGACTGAGCTGCTGGCCCTTTAAGGCTCCTGTAACAGGACACCTCTGGCCGCGCGCTTCCACTCTGCAGCCTGACTGTGCCCCCTCCCTCCCCTCCCCACGGTAGCCCCAGTTCAGTCTGCTGAGCAGCGCCATGGACCAGATGAGCAGCCGCGCGGCCCCGGCCAGCCCCTACACCCCGGAGCACGCCGCCAGCGTGCCCACCCACTCCCCCTACGCGCAGCCCAGCTCCACCTTCGACACCATGTCGCCCGCCCCGGCCATCCCCTCCAACGCCGACTACCCCGGCCCCCACCACTTCGAGGTCACCTTCCAGCAGTCGAGCACAGCCAAGTCGGCCACCTGGACGGTGAGTTGTGCCTGGGCTCCCGGGGTGGGGGGGGGGGAGCCGGGGCTGCGGGTGGGGAGGGGTGACGGCCCTGGAGGCTCTCTGGCCAGCCGGGAGGAGCGTCAGGCGGGAGGCGGGTCTGGGGCTGGGCAGTCTGGGCGTGCCCACCCCTCGGACGCACGCGGCCAGGGCGGCCAGCCTCCTGGGGCCCCGGAGGGGCAGGCGTGGCTCCACAGCCGGGTCTGCGGGGCAGAGGCAGCCCATCCTCACGGAGACCCCCGCGTCCCTGCCCTCAGCTGGGGCTGGGATCCCCTCCTGGGTGAGCAGGGGGCGCAGATCAGCCACCGGGGTCTGCAGAAGCCGCCTCCTCCCGGCAGGCGGGGCGCCAGGAGGTCGGGTGTCGAGGTCGGTGGCTTGGGCTTTGCCTGTGCAGCCCCCAGGTTGTCTGTGAGCAGGGGCGCGGGGATGTGGGGGGCGGGTCCAGGGCGCTGCGGGCTCCGGTCTTTGCGCCCGTGCGTGGGAGCGTTCTGGCCTTGGTAGGGGTTTTGCAGCTTGGATGACATCCCGCGCGCACACCTGCCCGTGCGCGGAGTTTACTCTCGAAACCACCCAGCAGCCCACAAGGGAGAATCTGTTATCGTCCCGTTTTATAGCCAGGGAAGTAGCCACCGCAGGGAAGGTCGCTCGCTGGCAGTTACGCGGGTAGTAAGTGCTGGAGCCCCGTGGCCCGGCCTCGGGTCTGCGGGTTACGTGCCTCATCGCTGAGCCGCGCTGTCCTGCCTCGGTTGTGAGAGGAAGGGGCTGCCAGACGTGCCCACAGGGGCAGGGGCGCGGCAGGGATGCCGGACCCGGACAGGCCACTGGCTCTCCCAGGGCACGCGGGCACTGGTGGGCAAAGGGCACCCCAGGTCTCCTGCCCTGACACAGGAGCCTTGCCCAGTGCCTGCCCCGTGTGCATATAGTGGGTCCTGGCCACGGGGCAGTGTCCCCTCCTGCAGGGAACGGCAGCTCCACGGTCCCCACCAGAGCTTGGGAACAGGGAGGTCTCAAGGCAGCGTGGCCGCGTCCCTGCAGGAGCACCGAGCAGGTGACCCTGGGGCTCTGCTGCTCTAAGAACTGGGTCTCCAATCCCCACTGCCGGCTTGGCTCCTGGGGTGGGGGGGACGGGGGTGGTGAACCTCAGGGAACTGGTCAGGCTCTTCAGCAGCCAGTCTGGGTCTGGCTTCCAAGTCACAGCTCCCCTGCCGCCCCAGCTGCTGGCCCATCGCTGGTCCGGGGCCCCCACCCCGTCGGTGCCTGGCTTTCCTCATTTGTGACTTTTCCTGCGGTGTTCCTCGTTGCTGGTGGTAAGGCTTAAAGGGGGTGTTGTTGGCCAAGCTGCACGGGCTGGCACAGGAGGAGCAGTGTGTCACCTTGGCAGCGGGGCTGGGGGTGGGCTGCCATAGAGCTGACCTCCTGGGTGAGGTTCTTCAGCAGGACCGGCAAGTGCCAGAGGGTTCTCTTATTGCATGCGAGGTCCTGGTCCCCCCACCCCAGATTTGAGGTTGGGCTGGATGACTGTAAGCCAGGTCAGGAGGCTCCTGAGGCATCCCCACTCTTGCACACCTCTAGTGACAGGAGGCTCACTACCACTCCTACTCCATGTTCATGCTGTTCCCTGAGCCCTTCCCCCAGCCTCTCAGGGGAGGGTCCCAGCCCCTCCTGCACCAGTTCTGTGACCCAGGCCTGAGCTGCCGGCCCCCTAGGAATCGTGGCAGGCACTGCAGGGCTTCCTGGCTCCCTTCCTCTCCACTGTTTGAGGATGCAGGGGGGGTCTCTGCAGTGTCTTGGGGGCCTTGGATGGTCTGAGCTGGTCCTCAGGGAGGGACGGAAGCCGTGCCTCGGCTGGGTGTCCCCCCAACCCCCACCTGGGGCCTCTGTCCTCCCCTCCCCTGCCAGCGGGGTGGCATCAGGGACAGAGGGCCCATAGCTGGGTCACGGTTGTCTGCCCCATGGAGTGGCCTGCCCCGGCCAGCCACACCAGAGGGCAGGGGAGGGCTTCCTTGTGCCCAGCGGCTCTGCCCACAAGCCCCTGCCACCCCTCACCCCGCATGCTGGAGCCCCGAGCCCCACCTCCCTGCCCGGGCCCTCTGCTTTTGAGCGGTGAGCTCTGAGAAGGAGGCGCTGTTGCTGGTGCACACGGTGCGCCCACCCCACCCCCGTCAGTGCAGGGAGTGGAGGTGGGCCCGACATTGATAATGAGATTCTTGGCACCTTGGCTCTGGGGGAGAAGACCCCCCGCAGGGGCCTTTCCCTGCCCGGGGATCACGGTGCGGGATGGGGACCGCCCGGAGCCCGCCTGCCCGCAGCTCTCGGGGTCTGGCTACGCGGGCGCTGCCCGGACTTGCTCCCTGGGCGCGCTTCTGGGCTCCGCACCACGCCGTGCGCGGCTCCCGCCGTGCCGGCCGGCTGGTAACTGATAGATAATTCATATTTTTCTCAAGTACAATTCCAAATTGACTGTTGCCTTCACTCCTGTCCCCGCTCAGAAAAAACACCCTCGCCAAGTCCCCAAGGGACCGCAGCTGTTAATGGGGTCTTTGGCCTCTGCCTGGCTGAGGCCCCCTGCGAGCACCCCCACATGTCACATCCGTGCTCCTCGGGCACCGAGGGGAGCCCTCGGCTCACAGGCCTGTGTGCGCACCACGAGTGCACATACGGAAACAGCTCGCACACGTGTGAAGACGTGGACACCCATCTGAGCACACGACTACACGCATGCACTCCACGCACGCGTGCACAAGCACACACAAACACGTGTGTACATGTGCAGCCCTTCTGGTCGCCGCCCAGGGTTCTGACAACCCGCCCGCCCGAGGCCAGGACGGCGGGTCGAGCATAACTGAGCAGACAGAGAAGGGACGTGCGTTCTGCCTCCTGGATTATAAACCAGGGACCGGGGACGGGACGAGGGGAGAGTTAGGCTGGCAGGGTCCAGGGGTCAGGTCTGATGCACTGCTCTGGGCTGGGCTCTGAAGGTGGGGTGTAGCCTGGGGTGAGGAGCCCGGGGAGCACCTCACAAGCTGCTGCTGTGGGGCCATCCCAGGGTCCTGGCCTGTCTTGTGTCAGCGCTCTTCGGGGCCTTGGGGGCATGCAGGAGAGACACACCCCGAGAGGTCAGGGCAGCCGGCACGCCTCACACTACCCGGCTGGCACCCGTGGGCACTGATGCTCTTCGTTCTGGTGGACGGGAGAGCCTGGCCAGCAATGGCGGGTGACTGTGCCTTTGTCCCTGTCCCAAGCCCTCCTCAGCATGCCCTGGCCCAGCCTCTGGGCCCCGACGGCCACACTCACCCCGCAGCCCCCCCTGGGATTGGCAGTGACACCAACGGCTGGTCCCAGGAGCCTCGAGGAGCAGCCGATGACAAGGGCGTCTGGACGCTGTCTAGCCCAGCTCAGGGTCCCCTGGCCCCTAGACTGGGCCTTGCCAGGGAAGGGGGCTGTCCTTGGGGTTTGGGAGGTATGGGAGGGGGCCCCGAGGTCATGCAAGAGGCTTCGCACAGTCCGAGCCCTGGCCCAGCTGGGTAGCATGAGGCGAGATGGTGAGGGCTCACAGGGGTGCAGTGGCTCAGTCAGTCCCCGGGGGGCCTCCCCACAGCCCCCTGAATGACTCCCAGCCGCCCCACACATGAGTGAGCGTCAGTCTGTCTGTCGTGGGGGCGAGCCAGCGCACACAGGTGAGCACCACCCTCCTGGCCGAGGAGGACCCTGTGGAAGGCAGGCGGGAGACACAAAGGTTCTCCGTGGGGTTCCTGGCAGAATGTGGCTGACTCAACACTAATGGATTCAGGAGAAAACTTTCCAGCCCCTCGGAGGTTTGCGAGCACGAAAATAATAGTGCATGTGTCCCAACACGATCACGGTATCAATTGCGTTATCCTAAAAGTTTATGGAATGCGTAAGTGGAATTAATACCTTTTACTGGCACCAGAAGCAATTACACGTATTTAAGGCCCAGGGAAGAGTGCTCGGTGTCTATTGTGGAGACAGAGTGAGGAGTGAGCAGGGGAAATTGCAGTGATTGCCTGCATTGTGCAAAGCTCCTGGGGCGGGGACCCGCTTCCTGCAGGCTGGCCCCGCTGGCGTCGGCGCCCTGGCCTCTGGCCTGAGCCGGGGATCCCTTCTCTCACCACCATCTGCAGCAGCTGGAGCCGCTGGGCTTGGAGGCCTCAGGACTTGGTCTTGGGGGCCGGGTGGGGAGCCGGGCCCGGGACCAGCCCCTCCTTGCTGCCCAGCCAGTGTCAGGGGCCTTTATAAGGGGCATGGCTCCTCCTGGAACTGACGTGGCCACGTGGTCCCGAGGCTCCCGCCCTCCCGTCCTGTGGACTCCGGGCGAGGGTCTCGGCTGAGCAGCCAGTGAAGCTTTTCAGTGGTCAGTTGTGGGGGAAACTGTCAGGATTTTGGAGCCTGGGCTCAAGTGTGGGGACCCCAGTCCCCAGAGTTCCCCTGGCCGCACCTCCCCGCCTGCAGGGGCGATCGGTCCATTTGTCCAGGTGGCCTCAGGAAGAGGAGGGGGAGACAAGGGCGAGGAAAGGCGAGGCATGCGGACGCCTGGGCTGGGCAGGCCACAGGGCTGCGACGCTAGGGCTCATTTTAGGGCTGGAGCGCCCCCTCGAACAAGTGACTAGCACTCCAAGCTTCAGGGAAGTGGAGGTTCAGGGGTTGCCAGGGGATCCCGCAGGGCCTTAATGCCCCGGGTCCCCCCTGTGGCCATGTGCCCCCCTCCTCGTCCTCCTATGTGAGGTCCCAGCTGGCCCCTCCAGGTCCTCAGGCACAACGAAACGAGGGGGTGCCACATGCTGCCGAGGCCACCTTGGCCCCTCACCACCTGCCCCCAGGAGCCACTGCCCGCTGCAGGGCCGTCAGAGGTTTAGTGTCCCAAACTCTCCTTGCCTCACAGCCTTCGCCGGGTACTTAGCTTTGAGTCCAGCCAACCATTGCCTTAAAAGCTGGAAAGTGACCATCCCCGCGTGTCCGGGGCACCCTGACTCACTGGAGAAGCAGGGGGCTCCTCTCCTGCTGGTAGAGGGTGCAGTTTATTTGGAGTGAAGAGACCATGCTCACCACTGCCCTGCCAGGCGGCCTATCTTCAACTGAGCTCCTAAACTTGAGACGGACCATAGCTCCCGTGGCAGGAAGGTCAGAGGCAGGAGAGCCTGTGTCCCGGGCTCCCAGCTGGAGTCACATGGGGCCATCGAGAGGCCGTTCTGAGCACCCGCCCCCACTGTGGGCACAGCCAGGCCAACCTGCCCCCTCCCAAGCCACCTGCAGCTGGGCCGGCTCCAGGCTCAGGCCGTCTGGAAGCTTCGGGGCACTGGGGACAGGAGCCGGCCCATCCGTGCCTGCACTCACCAGGCCAGCAGTCGCGTCCAGAACGGGGGTGCCTGCGGTCAGAGGAGCCCAGGACTCTCCTCTGAGCAGAAGGTGCTGGCTGACCCCGCCCAGGCGGGCTGACCCCTCTGAGCATATGCTGACAAGGCCAAGCAGCTCAGAAGGGCCACAGGTCAGGTGAGGGTGAGGGCAAAGGGAGCTCTTTCCCCTGGCAGTTGAGGGGACCCTGTGTGGTGAGCAGGGGCTGGTGGCCAGCCTGCCCACTCCGTCCCCACACAGGGAGTTCTCCAGCCTGGCTCACAGCCGTGCTCGCTGCGTTCGTGCCAGAGTGTTTTCCCCGTGGGCCCAGCCAGTGGGGTGTCTGCCTTCTCCAGGAGGCCAGGACAGGCAGGCATGGATTCTCCAGCTGGCAGAGTCAGAAACCAAGCTCACAGGCAGGGGAACCAGTGTTTGAAGCTGGCTGAGGCAGATCCTGCTGCTTCAGACGTGGCCACCATTTGTGCTCTTGGCCAGGAGGGTGACTTCTGGTGGGAAGGCTGGGGCTCCCCACAAGCCCAGCTGTGTCCCCAAAGACGTGTCCCACTTACCCTCTCCATCCCCAAAGCCCCCTTCTCAGGGTCCAGGGGAGGCCAGATGGCATGTCCAGAATTCATGTCCAGATAAGAACTGGACAGAGGCCCAGAGTTCCCCAGGCTGCCGGGGCTGGGGTCACTGAGGCCAAGGGCAGGTCCCCGCCCACTGGCCCCTGTGCCCCTGACCCCAGGCCAGAGGAAGCATACTGCACCTGACGCCTGTGTCCTTGCACTGTCCCCCTGCGTGCCTCTTTGAGCTACAATCCTCCTGGTCCCAGGTCTAGCTCTGTGGAGACAAAGGGACCTTAGAGGCGTCAGTGCTCCCCACTCCTGATGTTAGCCCTGGACAGAAGCCCCCAGAGGTGCCCTTTCTGGCCTGCAGCCATGTGTGGGATGATGGACTGAGTAGCCCCAAGGCCCGATGGCCTGGGAGTGCAGCCAAGGGGGGGCCCTCACCAGGTACTTCCGGGTCGTAAGGGTCCCAGGGGCTCCTGCTCCCTTGTTTGGGACCAGGCTCCCATCTGTGGCCGGGCAGGCTGCCTGGCTCCTGGGGGGTGTCCCCGCCAGCTGCAGGCCCACCTGTCACAGGTAGGCAGCTTCTGGCCCACAGCCTGTGGGGATGCCCCTGGGTAGCGGTCAGGGTCGCTCGGCACCTGCAAAGTCCGCCTTTGCCTCCACTTTGTCCTTCTTTGGACTCCGGGCAAGGGGAGCCCCGCTGTCCAGCCCGTGCAGGGTATCAGCAGCTGTGTGCGGCCCCTCCCCCAGCCAGTAGCTCTTGCGGCTTATCGGCAGCCTTCTTTATCAGGCTCGTCTGCAGAGCCAGGCACTGGCTGCAGCCCTACTAGCATCCAGACGCTCCCTGGAGCCTCTAGCCACCAGGCCCGTGGGCAAGGTGGGACACTGGCTGTGAGTTTCCTTGTGCGTGGACCCACACCGCTTTCTGACCCTGGGTGCTCTGAAGCAGGCTGGGGTGACGGTTACAGGCTGGCAGCTTCCCTGATATCCTGTCCAGGGCTCCCTGACATGTCAGAGCCCACCCCACACTCCCAGCAGCTCTCCGTGGAGTGGGAGAGGCCACCAGGAGAGGGTGTGGCAATGTGGCTTGTGTGGCTCAGGAGGCCCCTCCTTACCTAGAAGGAGAGAGGGACCCAAGAGGGCTGTCAATGAGGGCTGCTGGCCGAGGCCCCCTGTGGGTCTCCAGGGTCGCCCTATGAACCCACACAGCTTCTTAGTAAGTGTTCTTGTGGGGGCTTCATTAGGGAGGGAGTGAGCCTGTGGCCTTGGGTAGGTCCTCAAAGGGGTCCATAACCTGAGAGAGGAGAGAAATGTGGCTCTGAACACACACGCACATGCACACACACACACGCGTGTGGGAAGCAGATAAAAGTGGGCTATAAAAAAAATCATTTAAAGAATAAAAGCCCCCCCTTCAGGCCCCGTCTTCCAGAATCTGTTGTAACAGATTCGCCCAAGCTGGTTAACGGTATTTGCGGTTTGCAAGATGCTACACGTCCCTGGAAAATGACAGACAACTTATTATCACCTCTCCACTCTCCTCCTGTCCAAACCTGCCCGTGCTGGGCACCCAGCTGCCGGGGAGCGGGTGCGAGGAAATTAACAGCCACGGAGCCGCGCCTGCCACCCGCCACCCTCTCGCCCGCCTCCCCCGCGCCAGCCCTGCCGGGCCCCGGGCTCCCAGCCAGACAGGGCCCATCGAGGACCGTGATGGGGGGAGGGTCTGGTGGGGAAGGGCGGGGATGGGCAGACACCAGCATTTGGGCAAACCGTTTCCTGCAAGCACCAAGGGATACATGCATCCCGGAGCAGGCAAGTCTGGGCGGCTCTGTGTCAACAGCCGAAGATAAATAAGATTTTATCAGCTCAGAATCTGTTGAAACACATCCATCTAGCGGTTCTAGGGAAGGAGAGGCAAAGGGAGGGAGAGGAAGCGGCTTCACGTGACCTTCTCTGCGGACGAGGCAGGACCCAGGACTCCTCCTAACCCCCCCCCAACGGCCTGAGGCCCAGGAGCTGCAGGGGGAGCGAAGGAGCTGGCAGAGGGGTGGGGGCTCACCCTTTTTAGACACAGGCTCCCCGACCCTGACCCCACCCTGGGTGTGGCCACCCCATGCCCCCCCCGCCCCTGGAACCCAGCAGCTCTGACCCCGCAAGATGCTGCCAGGTGTAGGGAAGCCTCAGGCATCTCTCCAGCCCGCTGTTTGCCGTGCCACTGCGACCACGCTGGGCACCTGTGGCTTCGATCCCTGCAGGGGTGGCGTGGCTGCTGTATGTGCCCAAGGCCATATTAGCAGCCAGCTGGGGTGGCACTAGTCTGGGGACACCCTGTGGGGCGTAGGGCCAAGCCCAAGGCTGGCGGCGGCCTTGCCAGGGACGCAGAGGGAGGAAGCGGTGCCGTCTCCCCGCCTGCCCTTGGCGGCTCCGCGCTCGCAGCCCAGCCGGGTCCGGCGCGGGTACCACGGACAGCTCCCCGCGGCTCCTCCCGGGGGCGGGGCGCCGTCCTCCGCGCCCTCCGTCCCCCCACCGCCACCCCGCGCCGGCCACGTGTCCCTGCGTTTTCCCGGGACCTCGGGCGGCGCCCTGACACGGGGAGCACCCCCGGGGGCCCCATCCCCGCCTGCGGGCCACGCGCCCGTGCGTTCTCCCTGGATCTCGGGGCCTCGGGCCGTTGCCCGGACGCGGACGCCGCAGGGGCGCCCCCACCCCGCTGGGCCGGACGGAGGGCCTCCGAGGCGGGCTGTGCACGGTCTCCGCGGGCGCTGCCAGCTCGGGCTTCGAAGCCCTGCCCCACCGTCAGGACGCGGCTGGGGGCTGCACCTGAGCCCCGCTCCGTCCACCTGGCCCTTGGGGCGCCCGCGGAGGAAGCAGAGGCCAGAGCACTGGGGGATGGGAGCCCGTGGGGGTCTCCCGGGAGAGGGGACTGGACGGCCTGCTCACAGAGGGGCCGGGAGCCACGCCACCCGGAAGTGACACTGCACACTAGTCCCTGGTAGACCGTCCACGGGTGTTAAACGTAGTCGGTCACCGGGCCCCTCCAAGCCTCGGAGGGGTCTGTCCAGTGGTTTACTGCAGCCTCGCTGACAAGCCGCAGAGCCAGACCTGGGACCTGGGGGCCAAGCCTCAAAGGCCATTCTCCTCGTGCATCTCACCGTGGCTGTGACCTGCCCCAGGCCAGGCCTGTTTCTCAGCGCGCCTGTCCACCGTCCCCTCTCAGGGACGAGGCACGCCCTTCTCGGAGGGGCTTCTGCACGCCCCCTCCCTGTCCCAGGTCACCTCACTCACTGGACACCTCTGCAGGGAAGGCCCCCAGCTGCTGCAGAAGGGCCCGCTCCCACTGGTCACCAGCTGAGGCTGGCCGGCGCCCAGGGCTGCGTGGCTTTCAGGTGGAAGCCTCCAGTAAGTCCAGATGCTTCTGAAGGTTGAAGGGCCTCACATCGGTTTTCTTTAGTGATTCTAGAGCCTGGCAAACAATAGGCACTCAGCAAAAGCTTGCTGCATGGATGGCTCTCTGGATCTTGGTTCCCCCCGTCACTAGTTGTGTTCAGGTCCCTGCAGGCCAGCCGAAGCTCACCATGCCCTGTGGGGCCCTCCTCCACCAGGAAGACCCCCTGGGTGGTGGCTCCAATGCTGAGCCTCTCGAAGGGCCTCCAGGATGCTTGCCAGCCAGCTCCCTGCCTGAAACTACACTCGTCTGAGAGCGGGGACCAGTTCTGAAGCCTCGCTGCGGGTGGGCAACAGAGCCGGTGCTGAACGTGCTGGTGTTTGCTTTGGGCGGGTGGGCTGCTGCCGTCCCGGGCAAGGGCACCCAGCTTGCCCCCAAAGGGGTGATTTGGGGAGCGAAGGGGCAGCATTTGTACTGATGGGGACATCGGAGGTCAGCAGTCACCCGCTGGGAAGCAGGACTGAGCCCCACAACAAGCAGGCTGTCCCCTATTCCCTGAGTCCTGTTTTCTGCTCTTCCTAACAGGGACCCAGCCGTGCGCACCCCCCCTCCCCCGCCCCAGAGCTGTGTGTGATCATTTTTCCCTGCACTCTAAACAGGTCTGGGGACTCTGCTTCCTGCCAGAGGTGGGGTCCCAGGTATGGGATGGCAGGCTGCACTGGGCTCCGGGGACCCTGGTGAATGGGATACCCATGGGGGGGGCACCATTGGCATCCAGCTCCCTTCCGTGATGGGGGCGTGAGGGGCAGGTACTGAATTTAGAGCCAAATGAAAGTTGAACAAAGTCCAACAACCCAAGGATGCCAGTAGGGAGTCCCCTTGAACTCTACCCCAGGGATGGGCAAGTGCTTCTGGGAGGGGGCCCCGGCCAGCTCATCAGGGGAAAGTGGGCTCACACTGTGGGGCCAAGGGCAGTGAGGGCACAGTGACCCCTGCCCTTGGGCTCTGGGTGAGCTCCATCTCCCTGTTTCCCACCCCTTGCTTTTTGTATACTTGGAGTTGCTACAGGTCCATTGTGTCCCTTGGTGGCAAGGGGGGCCTTACCTTTGCAGAGCGAGGGTTTTGGGGCCCCACAGCTTCCTTGGCGGGGGGGCGGGAGGGGCGGCAGCTGAGACCCGCTCCTTCTCTGGCTCTGCCAGCAGCTCTGTGTCCTGCCTCAGCTGCCCTGACTCTAGCTCGGTGGGTGCACTTCCCGCTGTGAACCGCGAGCCCCAGCCTGTGGTCCCCAGTCCGCAGTGGGGGCCGGACCGTGGCTCGGCGCCCCTCTGAAGCGGTGTCTCCTGGTACAGTAGTTTCTCTGACTGTGCCATGGTGGGTGCGATGGGCACTCTCCAGCTTTGTGGCTGGGGTAACTCCAGGTCACTGGGGCTTTGACCGGGGGCAGAGATCGCGGGGTGGGGCCAGAGGCATGAGGAGCCCCAGATGGGTTCCAAGAAGCCAGTCACCTTGGAAACCAGTGGGAATGCCCATGGTCACCAGCAAGGGTCCCCTGTGAACTCACGAGAGCAGACCAAGGTCCTCAGGTGGGCGACCTAGTCCCCTGGGTGCTGGCTCCAGAGGTCGCTGCTGGGCTCGGGAAGAGCTTCACCTGACCCTCCCTAGGACGGGGTCCCTGGGCTGCAGGTACTAGGGCTTTGAGATCAGAAGGGCCCCCACCCCAGTGGCCCATAACACACTGCAGAGCTCAGCGCCTCAGACTATGTTCTGTAGAGCTCCTTCCTGAAGCTTGAGTCAAGGGGCCCTTCTCAAAATGACACGATTATCACCAAAATGCCAGAAAAGCCAAACTTCAGGCTTTTAAAACTTGAGATACTATGCTGTGCACCCCCTGACTCAAACCACTGGGTTCTGGGGGCTTAAGGTTGACAGCAATGGGGCGGGGAGCTGGGCTTGACAGGGCACACCTGTTCCCAGCCCCCCACCCTCCAGCAGCAGGTCACTTCCCCGGACTTGCCTGTCCTCACCCATGAGATGGACGTAATGTTAACATTCATCAAACCTCTCCAGCCAGTGATATCGGGAGAGAAAGCCCCTCTGCTCTCCCTGTGCCCGAACTGGCCGGGTGCTGCCGAGTGGGCGAGGGGATGCCGGGAGGGGCGAGAATCCTGGCTGGGGATGGGGTGCAGCCGAGCGGGGCCTCAATCCTGCCCCCAACCCCCACCAGTACTCCCCGCTGCTGAAGAAGCTTTACTGCCAAATCGCCAAGACGTGCCCCATCCAGGTCAAGGTGTCCACCCCGCCGCCCCCCGGCACCGTTGTCCGGGCCATGCCCGTCTACAAGAAGGCAGAGCATGTGACTGAGGTGGTGAAGCGCTGCCCCAACCATGAGCTCGGGCGAGACTTCAATGAAGGTGAGGCCTCCAGCTCCGTGCCCAGCGGCTGGGCACCTCGGGCACCCCCAGAGGGAAGGGGGGCTGGCTTCAGGCGTCCGCACTGGGAAACCACAGGGGGTGATGGCGGGGGACCAGCACGTCCCCTCCCCAGCCCCTCTTCCTCCCAGCCGTACCTGGGGCCTGGGGTGCGGGTGCCCAGGGGACAGTGGGCAGCGGGGATGCTGGGCCAGGCACCCTGAGGGCACCGGGGCTGCCCGCCGGCCTGAGCCCCTCCTGCGAGGCTGGTGGGGCTGGCCTTCGTGGTCTCCAGTCTGCTGCGATGTGCCCAGCCCAGGGTGGCCAGACCCCAGCGGGCGGCCCCCTGAGGCGGTGTCCCCTCCCGGCAGGACAGTCTGCTCCGGCCAGCCACCTCATCCGCGTGGAGGGTAACAATCTCTCACAGTACGTGGACGACCCTGTCACAGGCAGGCAGAGCGTCATGGTCCCCTACGAGCCCCCGCAGGTAGGTGGGGGCCCCTGCGTTAGCCACGGGGTGGGACCCCGTCACAGCACTCCTGTCGCTGCAGATGGCCAGCCCACTGTCCCCAGAGTGAAGTCTTGCCTCAGAGCAACTTCCTCACCCTCCCACCCCAGCCCCCCAGGCACCAGGCAGGAGATCGCTGCTGGGCTGGGCTGGGAAGAGAGGTTGGGTGGTGCGTACAGGGCTGGAGGTGAGGGATGAGGCCCGAGGAGGGCGGTGGGCGGGGTGGAGAGCCATGGGTGGGGCTCTGCTGTGACCCGAAGGCAGCGGAAGGTTCTGGAAGGTTCTGGGGCCGACTTGAGGGCCCAGCCAGAGTGAGAAGCTGGGGGTGGAGCCAGGCGGGGGTGAGGGCTGAGCAGTGGTGGTGGGTGGGGGTGGGCCATGCTTCCATGGGGGAAGGGCCACAGTGAGCCCCCACCTTTCCTCTACCTGGCTCTGACCCCTAGACTCCCAAAGCTGTGATCAGTTCCCCAGGCCCCAGCCCAGCACCCGGCCCCTCAGACCCCCAGGCCCCTAGGAAGGGGTGTGACCACCCTGCCCTCCCTCCTTCCCTTGCGCTACTTCACCTGTCAGGAAAACGGGGCTCTCCTGCCCCCTGGTGGCTTCTGTGTGCCAGCAGTTTGGTGAAAGGCCAGGATTGCCTGATCGGGTGACTGAGTTGTATATCCTGACCCAGGGGGACCAGGACACCTGCCCATTTTGCGGTCTTGGGCTCATGCCTCAGCTAGCCACAGACTCCCTGGGGAATGGACACGTGCTGGAGATGGGGGTCCACTCAGGTGTCTCTGGCCCCCTCCCTCCGCCAGAGCAGGTGCCACGCACCTCTCTGTCCAGAAGAGCTACGGCATGCAGAGCACAGCTTAGTGCCCACAGGGACCTGTGCACGTGCCCATGGCTGTCCGCAGCCAGCCTCCAGGGCTTGACCTCCGATCTGCGTTAAGGGA
The DNA here is from genome assembly GCA_017311185.1 of Proteles cristata cristata. Lineage (NCBI taxonomy): Eukaryota > Metazoa > Chordata > Mammalia > Carnivora > Hyaenidae > Proteles > Proteles cristata. The sequence continues at coordinate 413,746 of JAESUZ010002727.1, read as the reverse complement.
ATGTGGTCAGGGCAGCCAGACCACAGAACTCTGAGCCTCCAAGAGCCAACGCAGAGCGTGGCACTCAGTGTAGTCCATGAGTGGGTGGTGGACGGACAGATGGATGGGTGGGTGGGTTGGATAGAGAGGTGTCAGTGGATGAGTGGATGGAGATGGTTGGATGGACAGACGGATGGATGGATGGATGGACGGACGGATGGATGGATGGATGGAGTTGGGTGAGTGCATGCAGGTAAATGGGCTGGCTGGCTGGGTGGGTGGAGAGAAGGTAGATGGATGGAGGTAAATAGTTTGGATGGACAGACGGAGCTGAGTGAGTGCATCCAGGTGAATGCCTGGATGGCTGGTTGGAAGGTAGGTAGATGGAGGTGGATGAATGGATGGATGGGTGGATGAATAGATGAGTAGGTAGGTAGATGGATGGATGGATGGGTAGATGAGTGGGTGGGAGGGTGGATGGATGGACAGACGGATGGAGGTAGGTGAGTGCATGCAGGTGAATGGGCTGGCTGGCTGGGTGGGTGGAGAGAAGGTAGATGGATGGAGGTAAATAGTTTGGATGGACAGACGGAGCTGAGTGAGTGCATCCAGGTGAATGGCTGGATGGCTGGTTGGAAGGTAGGTAGATGGAGGTGGATGAATGGATGGATGGGTGGATGAATAGATGAGTAGGTAGGTAGATGGATGGATGGATGGGTAGATGGGTGGGTGGGAGTGTGGATGGATGGACAGACGGATGGAGGTAGGTGAGTGCATGCAGGTGAATGGGCTGGCTGGCTGGGTGGGTGGAGAGAAGGTAGATGGATGGAGGTAGATAGTTTGGATAGACAGATGGAGCTGGGTGAGTGCATCCAGGTGAATGGCTGGATGGCTGGTTGGAAGGTAGACGGTTGGAAGTAGATGGATGGGCGCATGGGTGGGTGGATGGATGCCAGAGGACCACAGTGCTGGGGGCTGCCTCTCCCCCATGCCCACCGAGAGCCAGGACCTGGCCCAGAAGCCCCCACCTCTGCAGGCTGGAGCCTTCGTGCTGACAACACCGTCCCCTCCCCGCCTCTCCTGTGTGTAGGTGGGGACAGAGTTCACCACCATCCTCTACAATTTCATGTGCAACAGCAGCTGTGTGGGGGGCATGAACCGGAGGCCGATCCTCATCATCATCACCCTGGAGACCCGGGAGTGAGTCCGCTGGGCATGTGGGGTGGGGGAGGGGTGGACGGGACTTAGGGCGGGTTTGCTGGGGGGCTCAGCGTGAAGAGGTGTGAAGACCGGGCAGGGTGAGGAATGGCGCTAGCGCTGGAGGCAAGTTTCCGAAGGGGGGGCTCCCCCACCCCCCAGACCGCAAAGCTACTTGAGCAGGGCCTGAGATTTGGGGGACCGCAGGGGACCGGGTGACCCAGAGCGGGGCTGGGTGCTTAGCCTTGGCCCCTCGGCTCCTCAAGACTCCCCCGTGGGGTCCGGGTGGGTGGGCGGGCCCCCAAGGCTCACAGTTCTGGCCGTGCCCGCCCCGCCAGCGGACAGGTGCTGGGCCGCAGGTCCTTCGAGGGCCGCATCTGCGCCTGTCCTGGCCGGGACCGCAAGGCCGACGAAGACCACTACCGCGAGCAGCAGGCCCTGAGCGAGAGTGCGGCCAAGAACGGGGCCGCCAGCAAGCGCGGTGAGTGGCCTGGGCTGGGGCGTGTGGCCTCCCGGGACTTCAGGGCTGAACGTGCCTGGGGGGGCCGGGGGGCCAGGGGGCTCCCTGGCTCCAGCTCCATCCAGCGTGGGCCCCACCCTCTTGAGTGGGTTACTGGTCTCTGGGCCCTTCCACGCCGCACGCCGGGTGGCAGGTGTCCTGATGGCTTGACCTGCACGCGGCCTCCCCTGCAGCCTTCAAACAGAGCCCCCCGGCCGTGCCCGCCCTGGGCACCAGCGTGAAGAAGCGGAGGCACGGGGACGAGGATGTGTACTACATGCACGTGAGTGTCCCCTCTGTCTGGGATGCCCAGGCTGGGGGGGACGGTGCGGAGCCCAGCAGGGGCGCGGCGCATCAGGGATCGCGGGATCCTGGGGTCTGGCGGCCCCGTCGCTGTAACCCGAGTTTATCCGGCTGTCGCGTGTGGTGACGGCTCCAGCTGGTGGGTCAAAACACCCACAGGCTTTGCGAGACTGGTCTCCCGTCATGTGACCTTGTTACTGTTTTTACTTCTCCAGGAATGAGTCCCTCGTTGTTGAAGGCCCATATCTGTTGGGGGTGCAGAGCCCCGGGGAGGGAGGAGCGGTGGGCGCTCTCTGGGTCCCAGACCTGCTCCTGGAAAAGGGGGCAGCAGGGGCGGGGGACTCGGGTCTGCGGAAGAGGAGCCGCCTCGCTGCACGTGCACCTGTGCAGACGGCCCTGCGGTCTGTGCTCAGGTGCGGGGCCGGGAGAACTTTGAGATCCTGATGAAGGTCAAGGAGAGCCTGGAGCTGATGGAGCTGGTGCCGCAGCAGCTGGTGGACACATACCGGCAGCAGCAGCAGCAGCTCCTGCAGAGGCCGTGAGTGCAGCTGCCCAGCCCCCAGCACCCCTACCCCCCAGCCCCCAGCACCCCTACCCCCCAGCCCCGGGCCCCCTACCCCCCAGCCCCGGGCCCCCTACCCCCAGCCCCCGGCCCCTACCCCCCATCCTGGGCCCCCTACCCCCCAGCCCAGGACCCCCTACCCCCAGCCCAGGCCCCTACTCCCCAGCCCAGGCGTCCCCTACCCCCCAGCCCAGGCCCTACCCCCAGCCCCCCCCCTACCCCAGCCCCCCCCTACCCCCCAGCCCAGGACCCCTACCCCCAGCCCAGGCCCCTACTCCCCAGCCCAGGCGTCCCCACCCCCCAGCCCAGGCCCCCTACCCCCCAGCCCAGTCTCCCTACCCCCAGCCCCGGGCCCCTACCCCACCAGCCCAGGCCCCTACCCCCAGCCCCGGGCCCCCTACCCCCCAGCCCCGGGCGTCCCCTATCCCACCAGCTCCGGGTACCCCCTACCCCCCAGCCCAGGCCCCTACCCCACCAGGCCCTGCCCCTCCCCACCAGCACCTGGTGGGAAGTGGGGCCACTTCCACCCACCGGGACAGGCATTCGGGGGCCCCTGATTGTTGCCGCCGCCTCCTGGAGCCTTCCGCTGCTCCGCGGCCATGTGGGCCTTCACTCCGCCTCTCCCACAGAGGGGCCTAAGTGTCCTCTGACCAGAAGGCGAGGAGGGCAGGTCAGAGCACGGCCGACCCGCTGGCTGATTCTGGTGGCAGGAGCCGGCTCTCCCTCCCTCCCACCGGAGGTCGGGTCCTGCCGGAGGGCCAGCGGCAGTGTGTGGCCCAGGCGTGGGTGGGAATGCTGGGCGAGAAGGGAGGCTCCCAGCAGCCCGGGGTACCATGTGGAGGTGACCAGAAGGGGACGTGACCGCCCGTGCCTCTTACGAAGAGCTGTCACTGTCTGAGCAGGAGCCACCTGCAGCCGGCGCCCTACGGACCCGTCCTCTCGCCCATGAACAAAGCGCACGGGGGCATCAACAAGCTCCCGTCCGTGAACCAGCTGGTGGGCCAGCCTCCCCCGCACGGCTCGGCAGCCGGGCCCAACCTGGGCCCCGTGGGTGAGTGGCCCGGGCGGTGGCGGCGCAGAGCGGGCCAGGGAGGCACACAGGGTGAGTCTGGCTTCTGTGCAAGGCTCTCAGTGGCTGCCTCCCACCAGCAGCCCCTGTCCACGGGCAGCGGCACCGCCGCGGACAGTCCCGTCCGTTCTGCATCTCGGGGAGACCCCCGTCGGGCAGAGCGGGGGGCCCGGGCCAGCTGCCTCTGACCGTCCCGCTTGCACTTGCCCAGGCCCTGGCGTTCTCGGCAACCACGGCCACGCCCTGCCAGCCAACGGGGAGATGAACAGCGGCCACGGCGCCCAGTCCATGGTCTCGGGGTCCCACTGCACCCCTCCACCCCCCTACCACGCCGACCCCAGCCTGGTCAGGTACGTGGGCTGCTGCTGGGCCCTGCCACGAACCCACTCACCTCGGCCCCTTTGTGGCCGACGGCCAGCGTGGCCCCCAGCCCTGCGGGCAGTGCCCACACGCTGTCCCGTCTGTCCTCACGTCCACTCTGGCACCATGAGGATGGACACAGGCAGAGGAGAGGTCAGGAGTGAGCATCCAGTAGGTGCTCGGGGGCACAAGACACAGGCTTCCGTGGAGGCTGAGCCCTGGGCTGAGCACATCGCCAGCGGCCCCCGCTCCCACTGGGCCGTGCAGCCGCGGGCTTGGAAGTTAGTGCCGCTTTATTTCCCACGTTGTCTCTGCAGTTTTTTAACAGGATTGGGGTGTCCAAACTGTATCGAGTATTTCACCTCCCAAGGCTTACAGAACATTTACCACCTGCAGAATCTGACGATAGAGGTAGGAGCCCCGCCGGCCGGCCCAGAGGCCAGGGCCATGCGCGAGGGCAGAGCCATTCTCCAATTTCTGGGTCACTCTCTCCTGTTCTGCGGGAGGGACGGTGGGGAAATCTGGAAAATGCTTGTTCCCACGGCCGAGCTCAACCAGCTGCCTCACGTCCGCCTTCCTGTGGAGTCAGCTCTCCAGGAGTCGTGGGGGAGCCGGGCTTCTCGGGCAGTGTCTGGACAGGACGCCCACCCGGGCCCTGGCAGTGGGCTGCGAACTTTAACTTGGCTGGGAAGCTGCTCGCACACACCCAGCGGCCTGGCTGTCCTTGATTTGGGGAACAGGCTATTTATAACTCTCCAGAGTTGTGAAGGTCAAGGCCGGAAGGGTCTTGGAGCTGGTGCTTTTCAGTGCCACTTACATGGGGAGAAACTGAGGCCCAGAGAAGGCAAGCCACACCCGTGCGTCCTGGGTTCAGATTGTCTGAGGCTAGAAGCAGCCACGGCTCACCTCTGGGTCGGACGAGAGTGCCGCCACTGAGCCCCTTCTAAACCATGACAGTCTTCACCTGCTCGCAGCCTAGGGCTGCCTTGAGCTGTAACGTACCGTTACCAGGGCGGTGCGGGCCTGCAGAGCCCCGGAGACGCAGAGGCAGGCCCAGGTCCCCGGGAGGGGGTGGGGGGCACTCCTGCTCTGTTCCCGCTGTTCTGTTCGCCGCACCACTGCAGGCAGAGGTGCAGTCTGCGCGAGGGGCCGGGGCCACTTGCTCAGCGGTGGTGATGTGCTGTGCCCACCGCTGCCCTCCCCTCCCCTGTCCCCACTGACGCCTGCTGGCCTAGCTCAGTGCATGGTACCCCCCACCCTCCCGCCCCCGCCGTGTGGCCAGTGTGCTTGGCTGGTGGCGGGGAGGCGACAAGGGGCTTGATAATCCGCTCTGGTCCCGAGGGGCCGGCAGCCGCCAGGGCGTGCAGCGGACGAGCTGCAGAGCCCAGGAATGACTCCACCCCTGCACGGGTGCGCGTGTGCGTGTGTGTGCGCGCGCCCGCGGGACACCTCCCCCGCCTTTAGCTCTCCGGTCACCCGTGGCCTCGCCAGCGCAGCGCCCGCGGCTCCGTTTCCACCTGCCGGAGGGGCGGGGCCTGGGGCGGGGCTGGGGCGGGCCGGAGGGGCGGGGCCTCTAACGGCGGCCCTTGCAGGACTTCGGGAACCTGAAGATCCCGGACCAGTACCGGATGACCATCTGGAGGGGCCTCCAGGACCTGAAGCAGAGCCACGACTACGGCGCCCAGCAGCTGATCCGCTCCAGCAGCAACGCCTCCACCATCTCCATCGGCAGCTCCGGGGAGCTGCAGCGGCAGCGGGTCATGGAGGCCGTGCACTTCCGCGTGCGCCACACCATCACCATCCCCAACCGCGGGGGCCCGGGCGCGGGCTCGGGGCCCGACGAGTGGGCGGACTTCGGCTTCGACCTCCCGGACTGCAAGTCCCGAAAACAGTCCATCAAAGAGGAGTTCACGGAGAGCGAGATTAACTGAGGGGCCGGGAGGGCGCGGGGGGCGCGCGGCGTCTGAGCCCCTGGGCGGCCTTGCTCGGGCTCCCCTTCCTTGTTGTCACAAACTGCCTCCGGAGGCAGGACCGGCAGGCCGTGCAGGGCGACGAGGCGACGGCCGCCCCGCGGCCCCCGGACGCGAGCTGGGCGGGCCGGCCGCCGGCCGCATCCGCCCCCCGCCGGCCCCGCTGCTCCCCAGCGAGCTCCTTCGGGATACAAGGATGGCCGCTGCCGACGGACTGCCGAAAAGTATTTTCCGATGTCTTTTGTTTCTTGGCAACGAGTGGCTCCGTGATTGCATCTAAAACACGTTTATTTCGGGGTCAGCTCTCCAGACCCTGTCTCTGCCCAAGGCCGGGTCCCTCTGCTGGACTTGAGGGTCCGCCTAGCCCTCCCACTTCAAACCCACTGCAGCTGCCTTTCACTTCCTGCCCCAAAAAAGGAAAACCGGAATTTCCTTGGAATCAGAGACGACTGGGGAGGAGGGCGTCCCTCCCGGGAGGCAAGGAAGCTTCTGGTCAGTTGCCACCAGCCAACACCCGAGCCAGCACCACTGGCCACGGCCACAGCCGTCCCGTGAGCTTCTCGGCACAGACACGGACAGCATGCTCCTTAGACTACTGCAAATTGTCAATATTTGATAAAATGATACCCTTTGTACTTGGTGGGTCAGCTTTTTTTTTTTTTTCCCTTTCATTTTTAACATCCCCTTTAGGGTTCAGCCTGGCGGCATCCCTGGCTCCCCAGGTCTGCGTAAACAAGCTGGACTAAGAAAGCAGAGGGCGAGCCAGGCAAGGGCCGTCTGCTGGGCCGGGGGTGGGGGGTGGAAGATCGAGGCAGGCCCAGCCGCTGGGAGGCCGGGAGGCCCTCCGCTTGGGACAGCTCCAGGCCGGTGGCCACTGTGGCTAGTTGGGGGTGGGGCTGCGGGGAGAGCCCCTCCCAGGTGAGCAGTGGGCAGGAAGGCGCACCTGTTGGGGGCTTGGAGGGAGGCGGGGGAGGGGACACAGGCTGTTAGGAGGCACCCCAAGGGCTGGGGCTGGGGCCATTTTCATTTGCCAGGGCCCCAGCGCCCTGTCCAGGGCAGGAAACAGGACCACAGAGAGACACGCGCGATGGGTGATGAGCAAACCCACTTGTTCCAGGCAGGCGGATACAGGGCCGCCTGCCCGACGTGTGAGCCGGAGATTCCTTGGGCGCCACCAAAGGCACTTCCCAAGCACAGCCTGGCTAAGCCTCCAGGTGAGGGGAGGGTGTAGACGCAGCCCTGATCTTCCTTTGGGTTTGTTCTTGTTGCCGTGAACCACCCAGAAGATGGCTCCCTTCCCGGGGAAGATGGACCAGCCTCCCTTCAGGCTGCGTGTTCGGAGAGCTCAGCGCGATCCTGCTCCATGCTGAGTGAGCTGGCTTCTTAGCTGTCCACACTGCGAGGGGGGCGGGAATTACTTGTTTCACAGCGTTTCAGAGACTGGCCAGCAGAGGGAGGGAGCCCATCCCGACTCCCTGACGGAGACCAGAGCCAGCTTGCCCCAAGTCCGCTCTTGGGCCCATCTCCAGACAGGACTTCATCCTGGAAAGTCGTGTCCATACACGTTCACGGTCTACACTTACATAAAAGCGCAGTGCGTGCAGACAGGAGTGCCTGTGTCTAGGATAACGCAGCCACCCTCCCCGCCGCCGCGCACTCCCTAGGGAACCGCCTGCCAGGGCCTCAGCGCCCCCTGGAGGCCCTGACCTCCCGCCAGGGCTTGGGGCCACAGGAGCAGCTCTTTCCAAAGGGCAGCAGGCTCTGCTCACGAGAACAGAGGTGTCCGTGCCCACAGGGACCTGCTTCCCCTTTGCAGTCACAGGGCCCGTGGACTCACGACCACTGTGGGTGCGAGTGGCTGCCTCCCACCCCCGTTTTCTCACTACCCACCCCAGGCTGGGAAAGGAAGTACACTGCCCTTGCCATTTCACAGACGAGTAAACTGAGGCTAAGTCTAGAGTCTTGGGCATCACAGCTGGGTGGAGTCTGGCACTCGCTCCAGTGGCCATATGCTGGAGCCCCCCAGTTGTGCCCCTTTGTCCCACCTCAGGAGCTGGGGGCCCATCCCCCAGCTCGCTGGGGTCCATGAACCTGGCTGAGACTTGGTGGCTCCTGGCTCTGTCCCCTGGGCATGCTCCTGGAGGCCAGGGTCCAGCAGGGAATGCCACACGGCGCCCACTGTGTGCCCCAGGGAGGGTCAGCTCGAGGGAGGAAGGGGGTCCTGCCCGTGGGGGGCCCGGCCGACTGGTGCTCCTCAGACCCCTTGCACGGGGCCTTTATCCCACTGTGCTGGGGGAGGAGCACAGCGGGGGAACGCGGAGCAGCAGCTCTGTGTGCTCAAAGGAAAATGCAGATCGGCAGGAGCCACAATCCCTAGATTCTAGACTCTGGTTCTACAAAACCCCAATGTCCAGAAACCTTTAAGGTGTGAGAGGTGGAAGGGACGCTCTCACTGGGAAGCAGCCTGGGGAGTAGGTTGGGCCTCGCTTCACCGACACCAGCCACACGGGGGCGAGAGAGCGGGCGTTGCTGCTGCCTCCGGCCCCGCCCCCACCGGCCCCCACCGGCCCCCAGCCTGCTTGTACCAGGGACTGGGCAGTGCATCAAGGTCGAGTCGCTCGCAGACAGCCGCTTCTCTGTCTCCATAGGCTAAAGCACTTTAGCGCTTTAAGGTTAAAAAAAAAAAAACCACTCATGTTTTTAATGTCATGAATGCTTCCTCAAGCAGTATTAATGGATCTCTTCCAATGATAATGAACTTCTTTTGGTAATGTAACCTTGGGAAAATGTGTTATTTTTTTAGCTGTGTTTTGGTGGGAAATTTTGTTTTCGTAACATAATAAAGCCGAGTTCCAAAGGCCGTCTCTGGATAACTCCTCCAGGACACCAGCGTGCCCTCCACACCAGGCTCGCGCAGCCGCATGGGGTTTCTCCCGTGCTTGCAGTGGGACGAGCCCACCGGCACCCCCCACCCCCCTTCGCAGGGCTGTGGGCTCAGCGTGTCCACAGTCACCAGAACGGCTTGGGGGGCAAACACAGGGCCCCGTCCCTGCAGAGCTGGCGAAACTCACAGGCTTGACTGGGGCCTCGGCCTGACATCTGAGGCCTTCCGAAGCGCAGGCTCCCCGGCCGTCGTCCGAGCGTCATGGGGGCCAGGGATCTGGGCTTCAGAAAGGTCATGCGGGGCCCAGCCAGGTCACAAATTCCCTCCCCGCAGCCTGGAGTCCAGCACATTCACGTTTCCCTGCAAAACTTAGGAAAAGACAGCAGAAGGGTGGAAGGACATCTGTTCAACTCGGGCTGGAGGCCACGCGGGCCTATTTCTGTGCCCCCAGCCATCAGGTTTCTGCATTTCAGAACTCAAGAGTCAGGGGCGCTGCCCCAGCAAAATAGGGCTCTTGAATCTGCTCAACCTGGAGGGAGGCCCAGGTGTTTTTAGACGACACGGGCTGAATCTAAGCACAAGATAAAAGCGACAAAGGCCAGATGGAACCATCCCCACACTCCTCGGGCTCGCACGGAGGCAGGAGCACCACATGCAGGCAGGTCAGGAGACGTCAGGCAGGGTCAGGCGGGGCCGGGAGGGGTCAGGAGGGGCCGGGAGAGGCCAGGCGGGACTAGGTGTGCCAGCCTGGGCCCCAGCTACACCTTTCTGGTCGGGCCCATTCATTTCCTTTGAGCAAAACCTGTTCATCCGTCTCCCCAGGTGTTGTGTCCCGGGGCCCAGTGTGGCGGGCTGAGCGGAACGTGCCCTCACCCAATCACCGCGACACCTCTGACCTGGGTGGGAAACAAGATTTGGGGCGTTTGAATAAAGGCGGCCTCTGAGGAGTGGACGCCGTGTGACAGTTTCAGCACAAGGGCGCTTTTAGTATCTTCCTTCAGAAAAGTAGGGTATGAGCACGATGGCCAATTACTTTCAAATATATAAAAAACAACACCTCCAGGATGTCCGCTGTGTAAAGTAAGGAGATGATCTGGGCTCAGAGCAGGCTCGCCACTTTGCAAGGCTCTCTGGTCCCTACCACCACTAGCTGCTGAAAAGAGAAGAGAGGGCCTGCTTCTGAAGCGTGTTCCCTGCCCCTTGGGAGGAAAATGGTGTCCATTCATTCCCCCCTCCGACCTCCAAAGGGAGCCCATATTCAGGGAAGAATAACAAAGTGGGTTTGCATACAGTGTCAGGATATTTCATCCCATCTCTCAGGAGGGCACTGTGCATTATCGTACACAGACACATGTCTTCATGGTTCAAGATATCTGTCTGGTTTTTATTGTTTTTATTTTTTTTTTAAGTTTATTTTGAGAGACAGAGAGAGTGAGCAGGGGAGGGGTGGAGAGAGAGGGAGAGAACCCCAAGCAGGCTCCGCACAGTCAGTGCAGGGCCCACTGTAGGGCTTGATCCCACGAACAGTGAGATCATGACCTGAGCCGAGATCAAGAGTCTGGCGCTTAACCGACTGCCCCCCAAGGCGCCCCAACTGTTTGGTTTTTAAATACCGCTACCACTGCCCAAAATGCCCTTGTGGGACCTGTAGCCTGCTGTTTGCACGCGGCATTTAGTTTAGAATATGCCCCGCCAACTTCCAGCTCTGCTTTCTAGAATCAGTGCTATCAACACCTGTCTACATCTCCGCCACAAGAGAACTGAAGAAAAGGGGCTTGTTGGCAAACTGAACTGCACACACGCCTCCAGCGAGCACGGCTGGCACCGCCGGACTCCGAGGAAGGACGCAGCCCCGGGTCAGGCCAGAGAAATCACAAACGCCACGAGCCCAACACTAGTAAGATTTTCAGAGTGCTGATGTGCTGAGCTCTCTCTGCAGCGGACAGTGCTGGGTCTGGGCCGGCAGGGGGCCCAAGGGTGGCCCTGGGGACATGGGGACATTCTGGGGGCTGGTCACATAGGTTGTTCAGTTGGTAAAAATGCGTTGAGCTCAGGCACTTGTCTGCGTACGTGGCTGCGTACCAATGTGTGTTTCCTATGCACGGTACGCTTCAGTTAAAAGGGTGCAAACTCTCCTACGGAGGAAGCCACCGGGAAGACAGCACCATAGACCATTAAAAGCTACACAATATCCCGGCTTTCCAAACACATACAAATTTTAAACGTTGATGAACACGCGTAGGTAATAAAGACGAGACTATTATCGCACTATAGCATTCAGCTGAACAGGTCAGAACGCTGTATGTGCATTAACAAGTCAGGATTAATCCTTCTTAACACATTCTTAGGACCAGAATTCCCGTTACTAGCAGAGCAGTTAGGGACTTGGGAGAGTCACGGGTGGGCGGGGACCACAGGTCGCCCCTGGGGCCCAGCAGCCAGCTCCCCATCCGCAGACACTGGAGGGCCCAGCCCCGCTCCCCGGGGGCTGGCTGGGCTGCACCTGACACCAGACGGCGCTGGCGGCAGGTGCGGAAGGCTGTCCCCCCAGTGTTAGGCTCAGCTGCTGGAGATACGGCCACCTGATGGGCTCACGTCCCCCTCGGCTGGTGTGCAGTTAGGGAGCCCGCGCGGAGAGCTCAGCCGGGCTCTGCGCTCAGAACTCCTCGAATCCAGCCCCGCTGCCGCTCCGTCTGGGCCTGAGCTACTGCTATGCCCCTGCCCGCACCCGGGCCCCCCTGCCTCCTGCCCCTGGGCTCCTTCGGTGGGGCCTTCCAAAGCCGTGCGACGACCTGCTGGAGCGATGCCTGCAAACCTGCAGCCGGCCTTCCAGGCACCCCAGGGGCTTCCCAGAGCACGAGCCGCGCGGCGGAACCCGAAGCCTCTGTGCCCACTGCTCTGACCCGGTTCCTACTGCACTCCAGCCAGCTCCCCGGCATTGCTGTTCCGTGAACAAGCCACAGGGGGCCTACTTCAGGGCCTAAGAGGACTTCGATCCCCTCTGTCGGATACCTGCAGGACCAGCTCACCCACTCAGGTCCCTGTCCCAATGCCCCCTCTTCAGAGGCCTCCCCCCCTCTTCCCGTGACTCCTCTTCGAGGAACCGAGTGCCATTGACGTTCCACTGCACTCGTCTGTCCACGGAATTGAGTGGCTGAGGACCCTGCTGCACGGGGAGGGGGGCGGGGGGGCATGGCTTCAGCGCCTAGAGCGGTGCCCTCCGGGGCAGGGAGTAAGGGAACATCCGCTTCCTGTTCTCCAGCCTCCCACCGCCGCCCCCACCCCGCGCGCTGGCCCGTCACTCGGCTCCTTCTACGTCGCCAAGCTCAGCCCCAACAACGTAGAGCAAGTGGCACACAGTTCTTACAGCCCTTCAGCTCCGAAGGAGCGCTCGCGGCCGCACCCTGCCCCACGGTCGGCCGGGCCGCGGCGGCCAGGGCCCCGGCCCCGAACGGCCTCTGACGGAGGTGGTTGCTGCACCTGGTGACGGGCGCCTTTTCGCTGGGTGGGCAGGAGACACGGAAAGGGGCCGGCAGAGCAGACGTGCCACTGCGGGTGGGGGCGCGGACGGCACCGCGAGAACGCGACGGAGCGGCCCCCACCCGAGACGGGGTTGAGATGGGAGTGGGAGCGGGCTACGAGGCTGGGCGGCGCGGAGCCCTCCCTCAGGACCAGGTCCCAGCGCGACCCTCCCGCGGGCACCGGAGACGGAGGTCCGCACAGGCTCCTGCCCACCCGCAGCCGGCGTGCGTCCTCCCGCAGACGCCCGTCGACTTAAAGCCCGGGCGCCCCGCACCGACCCGGAACCGGAAGCGCGGGGAAGGTCAGGAGCAAGGTCTAGGCCACGAGCAAGTCCAGGCTTGGGGCGTGGCTCTGAGCGCGGGGCGGGGCCGGAGCTGCTCGGGAGGGGCGGGGCCTGCGCGGGGCGGGGCAGGAGCACTTCCTGGAAGGGCGTGGTTCCGGGCGGGGGCGGGGCCTTAGGTGCTGGGGTGGAGCCTGGGCCCGACTTGGGCGCGTCTTGGAAGGGCGCGGTTCTGGACTCCCGCTGGGCCTGGGCGAGGGCGTGGAATGATTGCCTCCGTCTCCAGGTCCCCGAAGCCCTCACCTCTGGGCGGTGGCTTTGCGCTTATGTCCCTGCGGAGCCTCCCCCCTACGGGATTTCCATGATGAGCGACAGGGCTTTTTCAAGCATTAATGTCTATTTTTTGCAAAAATTGGCTTTGCAGTTAAAATTTTTTTTACATTTATTTATTTTGGAGAGACAGAGACAAAGCACAAGTGGGGGCGGGGCAGAGAGAGAACGAGACACAGAATCCGAAGCAGCTCCAGGCTCCAAGCTGTCAGCACAGAGTTCCACTCAGGATGCGAAGTCAGAAACGGTGAGATCATGACTTGAACAGAGGTCGGAGGCTTAACCCACTGAGCCACCCAGACGCCCCTCTTCTCTACCTTTTTAATCTGCAAGCAGAGTGATGGCGATTCTGTTGGGAGCTCTGCCTTATCAAGCAGCCGCCTGTTTTGTTCATCTGCCCCTGTGACCCCTGGACGGCACACCTTGTATGACCGCCGGGCAGCAGGCTTCGTGAGAGGAGGGACCCAGTAAAGCTGGTGTTGACTGTCGCCCAGCCAGAGCGCCGGGCGGGCCCAGGGGAGACACACGTGCTTGTCAGGGGAGAGGAGTCCTGCTCCGGGCTCGCTTCGATTAGGAGCGGCTGGTGTGCTAGCCACCTCCTGGCATTGCACACATCATCAGTAGTTTAGGTACCAATCTGTAAGAATGAAGTTGTTTATCACTGCATCACGTGAATCTGTCTCCACGGGCCTCCATACACCCAAGGGTCGTGTAGGGTAAGTTGACTTAAAATAGAGGCCAGCAGCGGGGCTGAATTACCATTTCTGGAGGCCCCTCGGAGAGTCGCAGCCCTGCTCATAGGTGCTGAACAGGTGCAAGAGGGGAGCCAGCTGCCAGGGGTGCGAGGAGCTTCGTGCCACAGCGTGGGCAGAGAGGAAGGCACGGGGCACAGCGCAGGCACCTGGAGTCCGCAGAGGAGGACCATGAAGAGCTGCTCTGGGGTCCGTGACGGGAGTCTGCATTTTAACAAGCTGCCCTCGGTTCATCTGAACTCCAGGCTCGCGGAGCTGCTGGAGCCGGGAAGGGACCCCGTGTCCTGCGGGATTTCACGTGCCTCCTCGCCCTGCTCCCCCTCCAAGACCACGGATGCCTCTATTAGGGGGTGCCCGTGGCCTCAAGGCCCGTCCCCACCTCGGCACTTTCCACGCCCCGTCAGGTCCAGGACACCGCGCTGGAGCCCGGGGCCCGTTTGCAGCGATCGCCACACGGCTCCCACGACTGCCTATTTTCAGTTCGGCACATCATTGGTGGACCGGTGTCCTGGGGCGGCCGTAATAAAACCCGCAGCCAGGGGGCCTAAACCACAGGAATTACGCTCTCACCAGAAGTTCAGTGTCCCCGGAGCCAGCAGAGCCGCGCTCCCTGGGGAACCTCCCTAGTTCGGCGGCAAGTCCTTGGCTTCTAGACTCGTTGCTCCCATCCTCTGTCCTCATGTGCTCGTCTGCCTCTGTTTCCCCTTTTCCCACCCTCATGACCTCCGCGAAGACCCTGTTTCCAAATCAGGCCACATCCTGAGGTTCTGGGGGTTAGGACTTCCACATACCTTTTCGGCAGGGGGGTGGGTAATGTCAATGTGTGTCCCCCACCCCGTGTAATGCAGCACGCCGGGGGTGTGCTCTTGGGAATCGTGGCCATACTTCCAGGATGAAGGACTGCTAATCAGGGGCCTCGGGGCTCCTTCCTCTTGCCTCGGGGCGGCAACCCAGACATTAGTCGTGGAGGTGGAGCCTGACCCACTGCAGCAGACAGAGGCTCTGTCCTTGACCTGATTTTAACCGGACCCCTTGCAGCCCTCTCCCCCATCCATCCTCGGCCAAGCTCTGTTTTAGCAAGAATTCTGCAAGGCCCGTTCTCAGAGTTACTGGACCCTTGTCATCCGACCAGACTCCTCTTCTCCCCTTGACAGGAGAGTGCTCAGCCTGCCCCTAGAGAGGACCCCACACACAGATCCACGACCCCCTCAGGCTGCTCCTGAGCTGGAGACCGCACTCGGCAGCCGTATTCAGAGTCAACTTCAATCTCTCTCACCTGTTGTAATCCTTGAATAGTCTTCCTTTCCGTTCTGACGAGGGTCAGAGTCAGAGTAATTTTTCTTTAATGCGGCCAACGGCGCCCAGCAAGTCAGGCAGCACAGCCCAGAAGAGCCCCAGAGTGCTCGGTCCTGGGGCCCGGCTCGCTGCTGTCACAGCGTGACACGTGGTGCCCTCGGGGCCCAGGGCAGCGTCTGGCGCCTGGCAGACAGTAAGTGAGAACACGTGAGCCAAGAAGACGGGGAGAAAAGCAAAGTTAGAACTGATTTGCTTCTGAGCTCTTTGCCGTCCAAACTGCTCACGGTGAAGATCAGTGACAGCAGAGGCGGGCGCGATGGTGACCAGTCCCCCGTTTTGTTCTCCTTCTCAACTGCCCAGGTGGCCCGGCCCCCGTAGGGTGGCAAACAGGTGCTGAGGCTGAGGCTGCAGGTAGTAACGACGAGCATAGTTAACAACAGGGGATCCTTACTGACTCTGGGCCTGAGCTCTTTGTCTATTTTTCCCAATTAAATTCTCACACCAGGTCTGTGAGATGGGTATTATTTTTATCCTCATTGTAGAGATGAGAAAATCAGCCCAGAGAGGTGAAGTAACTTGCCCAAGTCCTAAGAGAATGTGGTTCGCATCCAAACCAGACTGGGTTTCCTGTGTGAACGTGTGTATGTGGGTTTGTGTACGTATGGGTGTGAACGGTATGAGTGTGCACCATGTACGTGAGCACCGTGGACACGTGCCTGGACCGATGCCTGCTGAGAACTGCAGGGCGGCACTCACCGTGCGTTTCGGGCACATGCTGGCACGTTCGCAGATGTTTGGGGACGAAGGGGGTGGCAAAGGTCCTGTTTCCGCAGAGCTTTCGTTTGCAGGTGGAGCGCATTGTGCTCTAAGTGGGGGATACGGTGCTATCCTATCCGTAACAGGGGACGGGGGGCGGGGGGGACCTAAATCAACCTGGGGAGCGTTGGCTCCTTGCTGCAGGCGGTGATAACGGTGATAACGGAAGGGGTGTGGGGGTGAGGGAGCAGGTGTGGCCTGGGGGCGGTGATGAATTTAGAGGGAGTGAATGTAAATAAAGAGTCAGTCACAAAAACTCGGGGGAGGGGGCGCCTGGGGGGCTCAGTCGGTTGAGCATCTGACTCTTGATTTCCGCTCAGGGTGAGATCTCACGGTTCATGAGATGGAGCCCCGCCCGGGGCTCTGTGCTGACAGCACGGAACCCGCCTGGGACTCTCACCTTCTCTGAAACTAAATAAACAACCTTAAAATTTTTTTTTCAGCCGGACACCGGAGCAGAATCTAGGAGGTAAACTGTGTAAACACTCCTTACGACTAAAGCCTTAGGGCCCCTAAAATATCTGTCATGTAATGAATGTGAAGCGCAGTTCTGGTAACGATTCGTGTCCTGGGATTAAGAACATACCGGACGTGGCGCACGTGGGACCTTCCCCAGCCGCCAGCGCGGCGAGGGGCCATGTCGGAAGGGCAGCTCAGAGCCCGATCCCATCTCGTCCCAGGACAATGTGGTCCCCCCAAAAGGGGACCCTCTGCCTGTTGGGAGCCCCCCACTCCCCCAATTCCACCCGCCTGCCCCTGGCGGCCACCCGTTTGTGTTCTGTCTCTAGATCTGTCTGTTCTGGACGTTTCCTACAAACGGAGCCTCACACTCTGGGGTGCTTTGTCTCCGGCTTCTTTCACTGAGCAGTGTTCTCAGGGTCAAACTGCAGCTGGAGAAATGTGAGATGGCCCCAGACAGGCTTCCTTCAGGCGGCCGTGTGATGTGGAGACTCGACTCCTTCGCGCCCTTTGCATACCTGGCGCCTGTGTCCCGGGACGTGGGATGTGAGCTCTTCTCAGAAGAGGCTGCTCCCCTCTCCCTGCCCCCCGCCACCGGTTCTAGTGTTAAAAAAGAATGACATCTTCCTGTGTTAAGAATTGCTTCCGAGAGGACAGCTACCTTATGTTTGCACCTATAGGAGGGTTAGGAGGAACTTAACAGAGGACGATGGGGGAGAAGAAGGGGGGAATGGTGGGGGAGAGGGAGGGAGGTAAACGATGAGAGGTTCTTGAATGCCGAGAACAAACTGAGGGCTAATGGGGGTGGGCGGGAGGGGAAGGGGGTGATGGGCATGGAGGAGGGCACTTGTGGGGATGAGCACCGGGTGTTACATGGAAACCAACTTGACAATAAACTATTAAAAAAAAAGAATTGCTTCTGGGGCGCCTGGGGGGCTCAGTGAGTTAAGCATCCGACTTCAGTTCAGGTCATGATCTTGCAGTTTGTGAGTTCAAGCCCCGTGTTGAGCTCTGCGCTGACAGCCTGCTTGGGATTCTCTCTGCCCCTCCCCCACCTACCTGCTCGTGCTACGTGAGCACTCTCAAAACAAATACACTAAAATTAAAAATATGTATATACAAGAAAAGAAATTTTTCTTAAATTTCGCTATCGGGGCCACCGCAGCAGCACGGCCCGGTTTCGGGTAAGGCCGAGCGCTGACGGTGGGGGTCAGGGACACGAAAGGACCCGCTGCCTGGGCCCCGGCCGCCTCTCCCGGGGACAGCTTCTGGGCCCCCTCACGGGCAGGAAGTTAAGACGAATCACAGAAAATTAGGACGGGTGGCGTGGCCCGTTTCCACGGAGACGTCTGTGATGCCACACGCTCCCAGGACCCCACAGGACGTGGGGCTTCCGAAGCCGGGCTGTCCGGCCCCAGCCGGGCGCCAGGTCCTGCGCGAGCCCCGCTCCCGCAGAGCCGTCCGCCGCAGGCGTCCCTCCGCTGGCGGGCGGTGGTCTTCGCGGCCGCCCCCGAGATGCTGCCGGTGCGCGGCGTCCCGAGCAAGAAGTGCGGTGTGGGGCCCGGCCCGATGGAGAAGGGCTGGCTGCTGCTGCGCGGGGTGGCCGGTCACGACAGCCGCGCGCCTGAGTGGAAGGCGGGCCGCAGGCAGCGCTGCCTCAGCAGGTCGGCTCAGGCCGTCGGCCGCTGCCACCGGAAGGCGGTACGGGGCGGGCGAAGGCCTCGGGCGGGTGGGCCACGCAGCCTCCCAGAACCGCTCTGGTGATGGACTCAGGAGGGCAGATTCGGGCAGCTTGGGGGCCTCCGAGCGGAGACGCGCCATCTCCCTGAGCCTTCCTCAGAGGGCCTCCAGGAGAAGCCAGCAGGGAGGGGGAGGACGGAGAGCGCAGAGCACAGCCGGAAGGTTCCTGAATGTACTGTGGGCTCCGGGAGGCTGGGGAGACAACCCAGGGCCCCCAGGCACCCCCCAAGGGGACGCCGCCAGTGTCTCCAGCCGGTGCACGCGCCGCCCCGAAGCTCGCGGTTCCCGGGGAGAAGGGCAGCCGGCATCCAGGGTCTCCTGTGTCAGAGTCTCGTCCCCACTCCGCCAGGACGGACGCAAGCAGGACGCCAGCCCCAAGGACACCAGCTTCGCGGCTGAACTGGAGGAGCTGAGAAAGGTGTTCCTCACGCGGCCTAACTGCCCTCGCTTCAGCACCAGGGCCACGTCCATGTGTCAGTGCGGTGAGAGCCACCAGCCGGCGGGGCGGGCGACCTCCCAGAGCGGTGGCTGCGGCGGCTGCTTCCGCGACTCGCCGCGTGTGCAGAAGCCGCATCAGGAACCGGCCACAGAGGCTGCGGCCGGGGCGGGGGGAGGGGGGGCGGGGAGGAAAGAAGGAAAGGAAAAGCCTCCTGGCTTCTCTCTGGTCTCATTCAGTAGACTCAGTACGCTTGGGGGGTGGGGAGAAGGTTGAAAATTCTGGGAGCTGCCGGAAAGGGGCCATGAGGCCAAAGACAGGAACAAGCCCCTGTGAGGAGCCCAATAGCCGCCGCGCCGCCCCGTTCTGACCCCGGAGAACCGGAGGCTTTGAGAGCGCAGCCGGGCGCGCAGCAGTCACCAGGGGCCAGCGTCGCAGCCCCTCAGCCCCAGCCTGTGCTGGGTCCCTGTCCCCGCACAGGACGTTGTCTGGAGGGACAGGGAACCGGAGGCCGGAGCAGGGGCCTATGTTCCTGTCAGAAGCGGGGGCCCCCACCAGCTCCCCCTTGTCAGGGCTGGGGCCTCAGATGGCGGCCGGGGCTCCGGAGCCGGGAGCCGTGGGCCGGGCCGGGCCGGGGGACCACGCTGCGGCCCGTGTGCTGCTTACAGGGAGCCTGCCAGTGACAGCCTGGGGGAAACCGGCTCTGCCCTTTGGGCTCAAGGGGCTTCTGGGAGACCGTGAAGCTGAGCCGTTTTTACAGGAGACGCGGGGTCCTTCCAGGGAGGGGTGCGTCCATTCGGAGGGACGGCCGCGGGCAGGAGCACGGAACCGCGTCCCCGTTCGGCCCCAGGGCTCAGGCCCGCACCTCCTTTACCGAGAAACGAAAGCGCCGGAGGTCGTGGGCGGGTGTGGCCTCCGCGGCCACCGGCTGGCGTTTCGAACCCCCTGCAGGTTCAGCCGCGTCAGCCAAGCTATCGGAGGAGCTGCGCGTGGCGCTCGATGCCTGGAAGGCGTCCCAGGACCCCTCCCCCAGCCAGCCCGCGGACGGTGAGGGCGGGGCTGCTGGCACTGGGGTCCCCCCTCGGCACGCCCGCCCCGAGGCCTGTGCCTGCACCTCCCCGCCCCCCCAGGCCTCCCGAGACCGCCTGCCTGGCTCTGTGTCCCTTACACGGGGCGCCCCCCGCGCATAGAGCATGCTATTCCCACACACGAATGTGCTTGCTTCCTCTCATCCAAGACAATCCCTGCACGCAGAGGCCTCCTTTGCCTGAACGCAAGGAAACCCCTCAGCAATGTCTGGGCACTGGGCACCCGGTGCCCGGTGGCATCAGCCTGACCCCTGCTGGCCTGACTGCCAGGCTCCGGGGATCTCAAAGGGCCGCTTCCTCCCTTCAGCACATGCACGGGCGGTGGGGAGGGGGGTGATGGCGGTCACAAGGAGGGGGTGTGGCGAGCCCGGCGGGGCAGCGAAGGGTTTCTGAGGGGGAGTCTTGTGGGGGGGACACTCTCTGGAAGGCCCCAGAGCCTCTCAGCATGGGACTAGTCTGACTCCCCCCCCCACTTCTCGACAGGGCGCCTCCTTCCCTTTAGTAGGAGCGCCTGTGAGTTCAACTACACGTGGACCCAAAGGGACTCGGGGACAGGGAGCCCGGCCCCCAGCAGCCCAGTGCTCGAGCAGAGCCCGCTGAGAAAGCGCCTTCCCTGGTTCATCTCCGTCATCCACGAGAAGGTACGGCCGCGCACGCGCAGAGCCCGGGGCACCGCGTCCTGCCCCCGGGGCTCTTGTCTGGGGACCCGGTCAGCTGTGCGGGCAGGTCCCCAGACAAGGCCGAAGCTGGACCCCAGCTCCCTTCTTTGGCTTCCACGAATCCGACGTTTTCCGAACGCTGAGGGCCCTGTGGCCCTTCCCCCAGCGGGCGGCAGGTAAGGCTGGCGTGGGTCCTGCCTCGTGGTATGCAGCGCGCCACACGAATCGTGGCCTCAACCATTCAATGCCTTTGACCCAATATTTCCACTTGGGAGGATATATTCTTAAAAATAGTAACAAGCAGCTCAGTGTGCAGAGGGCTACCCACGGGGTGACTCGTCGGCATAGGACCCTCTGCATCCTCCTTTGAGACCGAGGAGGGCCCGCAGTTTCCCTGCCTGGAAATTCTCTTGTTTGCTTGTGGTGTCAGAGTGATTCTGGCCTCGAAACAAACCATCCAGGGGCGCCTGGGGGACTCGGTCGGTTAAGCGTCCGACTCTTGATACTGGCCCAGGTCATGATCTCACGGTTCGGGGATTCGAGCTCCGCAGTGCGGAGTCTGCTTGAGATTCTCCATCTCTCTCTCTCTTTCAACATGAACTTTAAAAAAATTTTAAAAACCCATCGAAAAGTTGGGAGGCATTTTCTCTTTTCCGTTCTCTATTCTCTGGAAGAGTCTGCATGAGATTGGTGAAGAATTCATGATGGAAAATGTGTAGGCCTGCAGAGCCCTCGGAAGGAAGGGTCTCCAAATAATCAGGTCACTTCCTTGGGACGTATTCAGATCTCCTTCTCCCTTGTTTCTGTTTGGAGAAGCTCTGTTTTTCTAGGAATGTGTCCATTTCACATAAATCTTCAAATTTATCAGCCTCGTCTCGCACACGATGTGTCTTGTTGCTGCTCTGGTTTCGGCAGGAGAGCGCGCGCCTCTTTTCCGTCCCCGATGGGCTGACTCTCGCTCTCTCCTTTTGTCTCCATCTGTCTTGCTAGGCGTTGATCCACGTTCATCATCTTTTCCTAGAACCGGCTTCTGTGGTTGTCTTAAAGCCGGTGAGGCTTCCATGCCCGCCCTGGAAGTGAGCGCCACAAAGTGGTGGGTAGCTGCCAGGCACACACAACCCCGATGCTCTGGGCCCATGAGCGTCCGTTTTACCTTTTATTCCCAAAACTCCGCCTCGACGTTCTCTGATAGACTTCACAACTTTGAAAGTGTTGATATCCTTGGACTACTTTTGGGAAAGCAATTCCACTGGGGGAAAGCCTGAGGCTCTAATTGGATGGAGCCACATAGATCTATGTGAAAGGCTGCTCCCTGCAACATGATGTTCTTACGCAAACGGCCAGAAGGGGAATTACTAGCTGGCGGCTGTGAACCACAGGCCTGAGGAAGGGCTGCAGGCTTGGCTGCCTCCAGGAGCTCGGAAGGCGACCTTTGGGTGGTCTTTCCCTCATCTCCACCTTGTCTGGACCGGCCCAGGTGGTGCTTCTTCACGGGAGGCAAGGGAGGCCCCTGCAGCAGAAGCTGGTGCTGTGTGGGCTCGGCGGCCCCAGCCGCACCCAGCATCCCCTTTCCAGCCACCGCTGTCCGGTTTGGGACACCTGCATGGGGATCACTGTGGCAGAGGAAGGAGTGCGAGTTCTGCAAAGTTATTTTATTTTATTTTATTTTTTTTAATATTTTTATTTATTTCTAGGAGAGAGAGAGAGAGAGAGACAGCGTGAGCAGGGGAGGGTCAGAGAGAGAGGGAGTACAGACTGAAACAGGCTCCAGGCTCTGAGCTGGCAGTCAGCACAGAGCCCGACGCGGGGCTCGAACCCACGAACCGCGAGATCATGACCTACGCGAAAGTCGGACGCCCAACCGACTAAGCCACCCAGGCGCCCCTCTGCAAAGTTATTTTAACTTGATCGAATAAGCAGACCCCTGCCCCCCCACCGCGCTGCTGGCTCCGCCCCCTCCCTCCCCCTCTCCCCTCTGCCTCCCAGATCCTCCGTCTGCCCTCTCCTCCTCATCTGCTGCAGCCTCGGCTCTCTTCTGAAGCCCTGAGGTGGATGGCTAGACCGTTGGTTCCCTTGCTGACCCCAGTCGAGCACGTGGGGCTCGGAATCTGTCCCCTCCGCGGCCTCGGCCTCACCCTGCGAGTCTCCACGTGTCTTGATGATGTTCATTATCATTCCGTTTAAAAGCTCTCTAAAATCTGCCCTAACCTTGGCGCCTTCTGCTTTGACTCGTGGGCCGTAAGGAAGCCTGGCACTGGAATCCCGAACATCTGGAGCACTTCCTAGCCGCCGCCTTCCGTTTTCTCCGGCATCTGTGCCTGGGCCACCTCGTCCGGCCTCAGCTCGGACCTCCTGGGGGCACATCCTTGGTTTCCACTTGTCCAAAAACACCCGTATCGTGTCTCCACCTCTGAGGAACTGGGGGCACCGGGATTTTGAGAACAGAAGGGGGAGAGGCCAGGCTCGCCCACAAGGCCCTGGGGGCGGGGGTGGCCGGGCTGGGCCTGGAGGGGAGGTACCAGGAGTGCCCCCAGGCAAGGATTTTGGACGGAGTGGCTGGGATTTCGGCCCCTGAAGAGCCGACCTGCGCTTCCTGGGCTCGGATCGGCAGGCCTGCAGGCCCCCCGGGAGGGGGTCGGGGGGGTCCTGAGGCGCAAGCGGCCGGCACACGGGAGCCCCGCCCTCCTGTGCAGGACCACAGCCTGGACACGCTGGGGAAGGAGGTGCAGCGCCTGTCCCGGCTGGAGGCCCTGCTGCGGAAGAAAGATGAGGAGCTCTCGGCCCTCCAGGAGGAGAAGGAGGCCTTGAAGAAGCAGCTGAAATTCCTCCTCCAAAGCAGAAGCAGAGAGATACTGGTATGTCGGGGCCCGGGGTGAGCAGGCGGCCTGAGCCGCAGGCCCCCTCAGGCCCCAGCATCCTGGAAGCCTGCCCCCTCCTCGGGGGCTCAGTGTAGAAATAAGCCCCTGCACTTTGCAGCCGGCTTGCTTTCTTCCTGGGGCGGGTCACCCTCTGGACTCAGTTTCCTCCCCCGTAAGATGAGGGCCAGACCCTCTGAGATCCTGAAGGATGGAGGGCCCCCTGACGGTGGTGTCCCGGTGCCCGGCTTAGACATGGCCCCCGCGGGTGTGGTGGCTCAGATGAGTCACATCTGTTCTGCCTGCAGGGTGTTCAGGGTCCTTGCCTATAAAATGGGGAGGGGCTGCCGCCCCTTCCCAGGTTTGGGTAGAAGACTGAACCAGGCAGCGGCTGGTAGGGCCTGGGAAGCAGTGGCCTGGTCTTCCTAAAACCTGATTTCTTTCACCCCTGAGGGTACAGCCCAGCGTTATGCTGGGGGCACACGTGAGGGGGGTGGGGGCCCCCAGATGCCACCAGACAAAGTGAGACCAGACGCCGATGGTGCCGTGCCAGCAGCAGGGGCAGTAGGAATCTCAGGGGGCCTGGGGGCATCAGCTTGCATCCCTGTTACCCAGCCCCTGGGGGCGCTTAGAGGTGTGAGCCACGGCCCCGCAGTGACTGAAACATGGCCCGCTCACGTGCCCGTCACCACCCCCCAGGCCCGCTCACGTGCCCGTCACCACCCCCCAGGCCCGCTCACGTGCCCGTCACCACCCCCCAGGCCCGCCCCCAGGCCCTCTCACGTGCCCCGTCACCACCCCCAGGCCCGCACACGTGCCCGTCACCACCCCAGGCCCGCACCGTGCCGTCCCCCCAGGCCCGCTCACGTGCCGTCACCACCCCCCAGGCCCGCTCACGCCCCGTCACCACCCCAGGCCCGCTCACGTGCCCGTCACCCCCAGACCCACACACGTGCCCGTCACCACTCCCCAGGCCCGCTCACGTGCCCGTCACCACCCCCAGGCCGCTCACGTGCCCGTCACCACCCCCCAGGCCTCTCACGTGCCGTCATCCCCCAGACCCGCTCACGTGCCCGTCCTCCCCAGGGCCTCTCATATGCCCGTCACCCCCCCAGGGCCATTCACGTGCCCATCACCCCCCTTTCTCACCAGCACAGCCCCCTTGGCAGGAGGACACTGGGTCCCCTCCCTCCCCTACAGCATGGAGAGGCTGCTGTCCCCTTCCAGAAGCACAGCTCTCATGACCCCGGGGAGGCTCACACAGGTGTCTTACAGGAGCAGGCTGGCCGGGAGGTGGGGGCGAGGGGAGGGCAGGCCTGGCCCTGGGCCACTTCTGCAGGGCAGCCGGCGAGGCCCAGGTCATGGGGTCCTACCTGCAGCTCACCTGCTGGCCTTTCCCCAGACGTAGGCCCTCAGACACACCTGGGGGGGCAGGGGGGGCAGCCCCAGAAAAGGTACTCCAGCCCCCCGTCCCGTGGGTGCCCTGGTCTCCCGAGACGGCGAGGCCGATCTGTCGGGGCTGGGGGCTCATGGCCCCACGACCAGTGCGCTGCCTGCCCCGCGCTGCCTCCCCCTGCCCTCCTGCCCT
Source organism: Proteles cristata cristata (assembly GCA_017311185.1). Classification (NCBI taxonomy): domain Eukaryota; kingdom Metazoa; phylum Chordata; class Mammalia; order Carnivora; family Hyaenidae; genus Proteles; species Proteles cristata. The sequence goes on along the minus strand of JAESUZ010002727.1, from coordinate 389,102 downwards.
GCCCTGCCCGCCCCTGCCCTGCCCTGCCCCTACCCTCCTGCCCCTGCCCTGCCTGCCCCTGCCCACCCTCCTACCCCTGCCCTGCCTGCCCCGCGCTGCCTCCCCTGCCCTCCTGCCCTGCCCTGCCTGCCCTGCCCTGCCCGCCCCTGCCCTGCCCCGTCCCTGCCCTGCCTGCCCTGCGCTCCTGCCCCTACCCTCCTGCCCCTGCCCTGCCTGCCCCGCGCTCCTGCCCTGCACTCCTGCCCCTGCGCTCCTGCCCCTGCCCCGCCCGCCCCTGCCCTGCGCTCCTGCCCCCGGCCCCGTCCGCCCCTGCACTGCGCTCCTGCCCCTGCCCTGCCCTCCCCTGCCCTGCCCGCCACTGCCCTCCTGCCCCTGCCCTCCTGCCCCTGCCCTCCTGCCCCTACCCTGCGCTCCTGCCCCTGCCCTCCTGCCCCTGCCCTGCCCCGCGCTCCTGCCCCTGCCCTGTCTTGCCCACCCCTGCCCTGCCCCGCGCTGCCTCCCCCTGCACTCCTGCCCCCGCGCTCCTGCCCCTGCCCTGCCCGCCCCTGCGCACCTGCCCAACACGCCTTCCGTGTCCCAGCTGCAGGAGAAGTATTCTGCGATCGTCAGAGACAAGGACCTGGACGTGGCTGGCGGCAAAGAAGCGGAGGCTGACGCAGCCGAGGGCCGAACGGGCAGGGGGGAGGCTGCGCCCAAGGAGGGGGGTGAGGAGGAGGAGGCGCAGCTGGAGGAGGAGGAGGTGGTGGAGCTGGCGGAGGAGGAGGCGGTTCCGGAGGACAAGATCGAGTGCGTGGCGAGTTCGCGCTCCCTGGAAGAGGCTTTCGAGCAGGAGCTGATGGCCCAGCTGGAGGGGTACGAGCAGATGATCCAGGAGGTCCAGGAGGAGCTGGAGGTGACCAGGGCCAGACACTCGCTCTCGACAGGTGCGGCCCAGCCGGGAGCCTGGGGGGCGGCCCTCAGAGCGGCTTCTCAGCGCCGCCCCCCGTCTCCCCGGGGTGCCCGCAGGCACCATCATATCTCTACAGCGCCACGTGGGGTTCCAGGAGTCCCAGCTGCAGCGGCTGCGCACGCAGAACGAGACGTTGCAGAAGGAGCTTCGCGAGCGGAAGGACCAGTTACAGGCCATGTCGGACAAGGTGGCCGTGCCCGTCACCCGGCTGCCGCGGGGCCTCTGCTGGGCACGGGGCGTCACTCCACGCCCCACGGCCCCGCACCAGCCCCCCCGGGCCGCGGCCACGGCTCCGGGTCCCCGGGCCCCTGTCGCAGGCCGCTGCCGCCCCGTCCAGCCCGTCCCTAGCGAGCGCTGCCTTTCATGGAAGTTATTCGCAGACACAGCGTGAAGATTCAGGAGGCGACAGGCTCGTGGCCCCAGCGGCCGCGTCCACCCTCCTCCCTCTCGCGTGCCCCTCCCCCACAGCGACCGCTCTCAACTCTTAGGAACCGCTCTGCGGTTCCGGGGGGCCATGCTTCCAAAGCCCATTCTGGAACGTTCTGCATCCTCACATTGTCTATGGCTTCCTCCTTCCTCCCCTGCCTGGGGCCCCAACACAGGGAGGCCCACTTCCCGCCAGTGCCCCCCGCCCATGTGGGGTGGGCGTGAGGGCACGTTGCTAGCAGCGCGCGCCTGCCTGGGGCTGAAACGCGGGTTTCCAGAATCTGGGCTAAGTTCCATTCTCTCTTCTGACCTACTCCCGCGTTTTCATCGGAGCGCATCTTGCAGCCGATCTTTGGATAAAAGAATGAGTAGGTGTAAATCGGGGGAGGGCACCCTACTCTGGTAGTGGCCTGCTTCTACACCGCAGTGAACTCTGGCTGGACGCGGACCCGAGGCCCCCGGAAGGTGCCTCCCGCTTGCCCGGGGCCCTGGCGGTGTGGCCGCCGGGCCGCCCCGGTCACGGTGCCCTGACACTTGGCAGAGCTGTGCCTCGGCCTGTTCGCCGTCCCGGCTCCAGGGACCAAGCGGGAACGCGCGTCCTTCCGCCCTGGAAGCTCACGTGGTTCATCTTGGTTTTCCTTTCCTCCTCGTCTCTCGAACCGCTCGTCCTCCTGGGGTCCCGGGATCCCGTTCCCCCTCCTTTCCCGCCTGCTCCCTCCTGCTCCCGTCTCCCCGTGGTCTGCTGTCTGCATTCCCGCACTTTCTCCACAGCCCCTCCTCCCCACTGCCCCCTCCCTCTCACTGCGTGAGATGCGCCCTGTTCCCTGCACGTCCATCTATCTCCTTTCACCCCAAGATGCAGTGGCCGGTCTGACCCCGTGGAACGCCCATGGCCGCCGGGCTCCATTCCCGCACCGTTTCTCTCTCCCGCAAGTGCCCTGTGTCACCCCCGCTTCGGTGTGTGTCGTTCACAAGAGGGCTGTGCGCCAGTGTCAGGGCCGCGCGGCGCGGCCACATGGTGGTCACCTCGTGTTTCACGGACAAGGGCACAGGTGCCCACATCAGCTGAGCATCCAAGGTCATCTCGTTAGGTCCTTCCCCTTAATTCGCTCGGCTCGCGCCGGAATCTGGCACCTGGGAGAGTTTCTTGCCTGCGATGTAAAGGCCCAGTGGCTGACGTTCCGGAAGCCCAGCGGGGAACACGGCTGGGGGGTCCACATTCAGCCCCCCACGGCCCACATCTGGAGCTTGGGGTCTCCGCCCCCAGTTGAGCCTGGCACCCGCCCCCCCAGCCGGAGCCCTTCTGCTGAGCCCCGGCCTCCAGCCTCCTGCCAGGTGGACAAGGGGCAGGCTCCTGGCCGCTCAAGGTCGGGGACCTGTCTGCCACTCAGTTTCTGAAGTAGTCTGCGCAGACCCTCCCCACATTAGGCTCGGCGCCCAGAAGAACCCCCGCCACCACTTTCTGAGGCTGGGGGACGCTGGCTCGGGACCCGGCCTCTCGCGTGTTTGCAGGTCCCCCCCACCCCCGCCCTCGGCAGCGCCCCGCGGCTTTTGTGGCGCCAAGGCTCCGGGAGCAGGGTGACCCGTCCGTCCCCTCGTCCCCTGAGCCAACCCCCCTTCTGCCTTCCAGTTCTCCAACCTCAGGGAAGACAAGAAACGCGAGGAGATGATGGGCCTCATTGAGAAGGACAACCTCGTCCTCCGCCAGGTGACCGCCAGGTGTGGTTAAACGGTTAGCAGGTCGCTGTCCTTGCTGTACGTCCTGACCCAGCACGCGGGAGACAAGCCGCACAGCCCCCTTCGCAGCGAGGCAGCCCTCCCCCCCTCCCCCGCCCGTCAGCAGCGGCAGGAGCGCAAGCGCACAGGCTCCTCACTGTTGCCGGCTCTGCACCTGGCTAACTCGTGACATGGGCATCTTAGGGGGCCGAGGGGGCGGGGAACACGGGGGGCCATCTGGGCTGGGAGGGCCTACTCCCCTGCCCCCACCCCTGCCCGCAGCACGTGGTGGAGCTGCAGAGCACGGTCTCCAAGCAGGAGGACACCATCTCGGAGCTGGACGCCAAGGTGAGGCAGCTGCAGGAGCAGGTGAGCCGGAAGGAGGAGCGCGTGCAGAGGTGGCAGTGGCTGCAGGAGGAGATGGCGCGCAGGAAGGAGCAGGCCCAGCAGGCGGAGCTGCAGGCCCGCGTGGCCCTGGAGAGCGCGCAGTCCCGGGTAGGCCCGCGGGCGGAGCGCCAGCGCCCTGGCCCAGGGAGGCTGCAGGGGCTCCGGCTCCTGCCCCCATCTCCTGGCCCCCCGGCGCAGAGCTGCTCCAGAAATGGTGTGGAGACAGCAGAGGTGTGAGGGGCTTGCGCGCACTGACCCCGAGGCGGGGGCAGCCTCGCCTGCCGTGTGGACGGATTTGCTGCCTTGTTTTGTGCCGTGAATGGGCACCAGGGTTTGGGCGGCCAGAAAGGGGGGCTCTGCGCTCACGGGGTGTGATAGTAACACCACCATCTGCTTGTCGTTTGCGGATTCCTGCCGCGGGCCCGGCACTGTCCTAAGCAGCTCTCTAAACTCTTGTAACCCTGTGAACAAAGCTACGAAGGAGGTATTTTTGGCGTCTTGTGCGTGTGAAGGCGCCTGCAGCGGGGAGGTGACATAACCCGTCCGGGCCCCCAGGGCTGCGGAGGTGGGTGCTGGGATTTGAACAGCAGGACCCCATTTCGGAGCCCCTACCCTAGACGAGAGCAAAGGCACAGGGGGAGGCCGAGGTGCCCTCTGCCGTGAGGGGCCCCGGGTGGAAAAAGAAATCAGTGCAAGAGCCGACTTGATTTAGAATCGAAAACCAGCCAAAGGAAAGGTCCTGTTTCCCACCCAGCATGCCTGTGGCAACCCAGGTGCGCCCTCCTCCCCGTGGTGGGGCAGCCTCCTGCGGGGCGGCTCTGACCCGTCACTGAGGCCCCTGACCCTCACCTGCTATCCTTCACGAAGTGGTGTCCCGTCCTGCGGACACTCCCGCCCCGGCTGGAGTGTACACCGGGCGCTGGTGTTGGGGTCTGATGCCTGTGCAGACTGCAGTCTGGGAGAGCCCGGGGGACACCAGTGAGCCCAGTCTGGGGTCGGCAGGAAGTGGTGCCAGCACCTGCGAGTGACGCCCGAGACAGCCCGGGCGTGAGGCACTGTGGCGGGACACCCCAGCTGGCGGCCACCTGCAGTACAGAGGGCGAGGCCCCCCCACCAGTACGGGACCCAGCACAGAGTATCAACCCACACTGGAAAAGACAGAAGCCCCCTCCCCACTCAAGGTCCAGGGGCTCCTAAGCCCCCTCTGTCCCGGAGGCAAAGTGGACCTGCCCGCGGTCCGCTTTCCGCAACGCAGTCTGTCAGGCTGGTTCCTGCCTGGCACTCCTGCTCTGCCGGGGCTTCTGGGCATCGAGGCTGAGCAGCTGGTTACGAGCCGCCAGCATAACTCAGGGGCCCGAGGGCTCGTGGGGCGCAGGCTGGAGGAGGCCGGGGCCCTGCACACGCCTGGCGCCACCAGGCAGCCTGAGCTGCATCCTCGTCAACACCCGGTTGATGGCTGTTAGCGCTGGTTACGCAGCCGCACCGAGTGCCTGTCCATCACAGGGCAAGGAGGGCGGGCTGGGGTAGAGCAGGGAGGGGCCCCTAAGTGCTCCCTCCAGTGCTAACAGGGCACGCAGGGTGCTCCCAGGGTGCCTTGGAGTCTGCCCTGGGGTCAGGAGGGGCTGTGCCAGTTCCCTTGGGGAAGGGGGTACAGCCGGGTGAGGGGCTGTTCGGAGCTCTGGTACTTTTTTCCCTTTTTTAAACCATTTCTTTTTCAATTAAAAAGAAAAAAGCAGTAGAAGGTCCTACAGCCTTGGTGTCAGGCCGCGCTGGGTCAGGGCTTTGACCGGGCACCTTGCAGCTCACGGGCCGAGCAGCCGGGGCCTCTCCAGCCCACGGCTGTGAAGAGCTGGGAAGAGGAGAAGAGGAAGGCCACATCCACCCTCTGAAGAGCTTCACACAGGGGTGGGTGTGACTCCTTCCCTCCTTGCCTTTGCTCACAGCTTGAAAGACTAAGAAACAAGATCCTCCAGGCCACCTTCAGCACCTCCGGGATCAAGTCCGTGGCCGCCGAGATCTCTGACAATGACATTGTGGAGGGCTTGCAGGTATATTTGGCGCGGGCTGCCTCCTGGCCCCCGAGGCCGCGTCTCCGGGCGGGAGCTGGCGCATCTGCAGCCGGAGGCCGAGGGGAGAAGCCTGCGCGGAAGCCAGGGCTCCCCCGTCTTGTCCTGTCGCTGTTCACGGCCACGCGGGATCATCCTTACTCTCTGCTCAGGCGGAGGGGGACCGGACCCCCCAAAAGGGTGGCCATGTTGTATGGCTGGTGAGGCTTGCCGACTGGGCCCTCGGTGACCCCGGCAGCAGGCCCTGGGGGTGCAGGGGGGAGGGGGCTGAGCTGCTAAGGTCCTGGCAATCCCCCTGCAGCAGGAGCCCTGCTCAGGCCCTGTCCCTCCAGCCTCTTCGGGATGCTTCTCAGCACCTCGGCGTGGCCTCACCTGGGACCCTGGCACGGACCCCTCCCTGGCCTTGGCTGATGCCGTCATCTTGCTGAGCCCAAGCAGAGGCCTCACAGGGGTGGGGGTGGGGCGCGGGGGACATAGTGCAGGCGTTGGGGCCTGCAGGGGTGAGTCACCACCACTGTGGTCCTTGGCTGAGAAGCTGTGGGGGGGTCACTTGAGTTCACTGAGCCACGGAACTCGCCTGTGCACATGGGAGGGAACACGTCTGCCTCCTGGGCGTGGTGGGGAGAGGACCCCGGGAGCCGAGCCCTGAGCCCTGACCGCAAGTGCTCTGCACCCCTGTGTGCTGCTCACAGGGGCTGCTCCTGTCCCCGCCCCCGCGGCGCAAGCCTCCCACGGCAGGGCCCCTCCCACCAGGCCCACGGTCCCCGACACCTGGTTTCTTCCCTCTGTGCCGTGGGGTGGGGACCCTGTAGGGTGGCAAATGTCTCAAGGGAGGGGCCCTGCGTGAGGACCCAGGGGGGGTCTCTGCCGCCTGGCACCAGCTTGGGTGAGGGAGAGGGAGGGAAGAGAGAGGGAGGGAGGAGCCCTCTCCTCTGCCCATCACAAAACAGTGACGGCAAAGCAGGGCGGGTGAGGGAGGGGACAGGCTGTCTCCCCAGGCGCAGGACAGAAGGGACGCAAGGGCAGGCTCCATGGGCTCGGAGGTCTCTCGGTCAGGGCTGCTCGAGAGTCTCCGAGGACGTAGTGGACTTAGTGATGTTTCAGGGGACAGTGACCGCAGCCCGGGGAGGGGCCTCTCTTCCCGCTCCGGGTTCTGTGGCTTCACCCCCCGCCCGTGAGCGGCGGCGGTGGGAGTGCTCAGCACAGGGGTTCGTAAATGCTGCACGACCGCCCGCAGCTTTTCCTGCTGGAGGGCGGGCGTCGGCGCTCGGAGCCTTCCGGCTGTGGGGGGAGCACTGCACCCCCACCGCCCCGGCCTCTGCTCCTTCCCAGAGGATCATCTCCGAGCGGGCAGATTACTACAATCAGCTGAAACAGAAAGGCGTCAGAATGCCTCCCCTGAACCAGTCGGAGGGCTCATCCTCCCCGGGCAAGGCCAAGAAGACAGCCTCCAAGTAGACCCGGAAAGGCCCACCCTGGCCCAGGAGACCCGGCCCGGCCCCAGGAGACGCTGGGCCCAGCTCACCCGGCCACCCGTGCGGCCCGGTCTTTTCGCTTTAGAATTAAACCCTGTCCTTGGCCATGGGCTCAGCTTTTCCTTCCCCCCGGGGACACGTGGGGGCTCCGGCTGCATCCACAGCTCCCATCTGCATCCCCGGCTCCTTCCTGGGGAGACCCCTGTTCGGAGCAAGGGTCCGGAGGCGGGAGACTGGGTGCCTATCCACTCCTTCAGTTGGGCCCACTGGGGGCCGCCTCTGAAACGGGGGCCTCCCTGGCTGGGGCGACCCCTTTGGAAGAAGGTGAAGGCGTTTTTCCCACTGCTGGCGCTTCCCATCACTGCTGCGGGGACGACAGCTCCGGGCGCCCGCCGGGCACCTCTGTCCCGCACAAGCAGGCTCTGGGCACACAGACACCATCTTCTCTGCTCTCCACCCACACCTCTGTCGTCTCTCTGCTCTCCACCCACACCTCTGCTACGCAGGCTGCCTGCCTCCGGCCAGGGCGCCACCTGGAGGGTCTCGGCTGGGGCTCCGCAGGCCCCCGGCCCCCTGCAGGCTGCCTCAACCCCCAGGCCCGTCTCCCCGCAGTCTCGGTGGAGGACCCTGGGCTCCGACGCCTGGGACCCCAGAGAGGCCCCTTCGGCCTCTCTCTCCAGTCGCCCCTCGCCCTGCGGCCCCCTTAGCACTGCAGCCGCCTAGCCCTGCTATGCCCTCTCCCCTGCAGCCCCAGCCCCGCTACGCCCTCCCGCTAACGGCCTCTCTTCCCCGAGGTCCCCTGCCCCCGCAGCGCCTCTCCCCTGCAGGCACCTCGCCCTCGGCACGCCCTCCCCACTACGGCTCCTCTCCCCTCGGCACCTACTGCCCTCCTTCCCCGCAGTGTTGACGCCCTCCGTCCGCGCCCCCCGGAGCACCTGCGGCCTGGGATCGGCTTCCCAGCTCGCTTCGCCCCCTCCCCGCCCCGCCCCGCCCGCGCCCCCGCCCCGCCCCCGCCCCGGCCGCGCCCCTCCCGGCCCCGGGACACGTCTGCGCGGCGAGGAGGGCGGGGGGCTGAGGGTCCCGTGGGACCCGCGTCGGGACGCAAACCCCTGGTGCCGGCGGAGCGCGGAGGTGGGCCTGGCCGCGGCGCCCCTGGCCTGCGAGCGGCCGCCCGGGAGAGGAATTGCGGGGTAGGCGGCGCGGGAGGGTCTGACTCGGCCTGGCGACGCCCCCCAGCCCCGGCCCAACCCGTGGAGGGCCGGCCGGGCGCCGGAAAGAGCTTCCTGGTTCCTGCTGGCGGCCGGGGACACCCCGGGGCTCCGTTCCCTCCCCGGCTCCTGGCAGAGCCAATCCTCTACCCTTCTTCCTTATTTTCTGTGTTTTTTGTTTCGTTTTTCAGGTTGGAGGCATCCGCTGCACCTCGGACCCTGACCTGTGGCCTGGGAGGGGGTGAGATCTACTCTGACCACCTGACCGCCTTCCTGGGCGCCTGAGTCGCGGCTTCCACGCCAGGACTGTCCCTTTGTAAGTTGTGGACTCCTTGGAGGTGCTTTGGGAGCGAAGGGGTCCAAGGTAGGTGGTGGCACCCGCTTGGCTGGCGTCTCTAGACGGCACAGCCCCAGGCTCTGGCTAGAGCGCGGGACCCTCCGGTGGGCGGCTGGGGAGTGAGGCTCTTAGGAGCCCAGCTCGCATTTCACCAGCTTCTAGTGGCTTTGCCCAACCAGGGTGGCTTGAGAGCTACCGGCTCCATCAGTTAGGAGTGCTTCCCGGGGACACGTGACTGGAACTCATTGTCCCAGGCTTGAACAGGCGGGGGCTGACTCTTCTCACACAGAGAAGCCCGCAGGTGGGTAATTGGTGTGGGTTTGGAGGCCACACAGTCAGGGCAGGTGCGCATGGGTATCCGGTCACAAGATGGCTGCTGTCGCTCCAGCCATCGCTGCAGGACAGGAAGAAGGGCTGCTGTTTCTCTTTCATGAGCAAAAATCCCCCAGCTTCTGCTCCACCCAGGAGCCAGGGTATTAAGCTTGTCTTAGCCCCAGGCTGTCATTTACGGTGGCGCCTTGCTGGATGGAACGGGATGGGCAGCCCAGAGGTGGACAGCTAACAGTCGGCCCAGCAGCCCCTTTCCCAGACACACCTGGGCAAGCAGAGCCCACACTCAGTGGACACTTGGCCTCCCTTGGGCCTGAGAGCAGCCACTGGCCTGAGTGGCTGCCGCAAAGCAGGTGGGTCCCTCCTGAGAGGCAGGCCTGGTGGGTCTGAGACCAGCTCCCTTCCTTCCCCCCCACTGGCCTGGGGAGAGACCGAACCCGGGAGTTTAAGAACTGCCGGGTTTCAGGAGTTTCTGGGTTGGCGTCTTGCCATTTAGTGGCCCGCCGGCCTTTAAGCCCCTCCCCAAGATTCCGTGGGAGGGGCTCCGAAGCGGCCCCTGCCCCTCCTCTCCAGCCCTGGACTCCCTGCAGGCCCAGGAGCCGCGCCCCCAGGCCCCAGCTTCTCCCCCAGGCGGTGTCGGGGGAGCGGCTGCAACTTGCACAGGACTTGGGACACAGCTGCGGGCAGCCGGGCGGCCAGACAGGCTGTACCAGCCGCTGCCCCATCCCTCTCCTCCCCGGCCTCCAGGAAGTCCCGGCCTTATCTGTCGGGAATGGGGAGGGAAGGAGCAGTTATCAGGCCAAGGACCCTCGGTGTCCGGTCTCCCGGGCCCAGCAGCTGTCGGGGCGGGTGGGGGGTGCTCTGCCCTGCCCCAAGCCACCCACATTCCTGAGGGAGGGCTGGGCGGCCTCCCAGCCTCCCTGGGTTGGATTCCCGATTCGCTGCCTCCCACGTGACCCTGGGCCGGTGGCTTGGGAAGCCAGGTGAGAGGGTTCTGGTGAAGGGGCCACCCACTGATGCCTCCCCACCCCCAGCCCCACCTGGAGCCCTGGCCGCTGCCCTCACCAGGTCCACGCTTTACAGGGATGTCAGGGGCCCGAACGTCAGCCCCGGTCTCCCCACCCGTGAGTGCCTGAGCTCACCCCCTGCCACCACCCCCCAGCATGCAGACCCAGCAGAGCGGCGTCCAGTACAGCAGGTGGGATGACAGCGGCCAGGACGAAGTCCACGTGGCTGCAGCATCCAGCCCGGAGGAGGCCTCGAGCTGGGAGAGGTAAGGGCTGGGGGGAGGGCCCCCGCCTTCTGCTCGCCCCTCCGGCTCCTCGTCCCTCTCTCGGCCGCCCCCAGCCAGCTCACCTCCCTCCTGCCTCAGCCCCACCCCCTCCAGCAGAGTGCCAGGCCCTCCTCCTGGGCCTGCCTGCCCCAGGGCCCACTGCCCCCCAGCCTAGCCCCTCCCCCCAGCCCGGTCCCCTCTGGCTCCAGTGCTGGCGGCTCTCTCTCCAGGACCTCCCGGAAGCTGTGCTCAGGCAAGCTGGGCGTCACCATGAAGGTGCTGGGCGCAGTGGCCCTCTTCTGGGCCGTCTTCATCCTGGGCTACGTCACCGGCTACTACGTGCACAAGTGCAAATGAGGCTGCCCCGCACACACGTGCCTGGGGACACAGCCGGACGGACCCTCCTGTGCACCAGAACTCCGTGTGTGCGCACAGACCCACATGCACACGGACCCTCGTACACACGGCTCCTCCATGTGCACACTCACCCCCACCCACGGACCCCGGGGCCACAGCAGTCACTGGTCACCACAGGGCACACAGGGGAGCAGGGACACAGGGGCACGATGCCACACACGTGCCTTGCGCACGCAGCCAGCCAGGGGCACACGTGGCCGGGAGACGGGGCCCAGCCTGAGCTGGGGCTATGGGACACACCCTCTGGGTCCTCCCTGAGCAGGCGATGTGCGGGGCTGGGGGCACCCGGGTGGGGGCCGGGGGCCGGGGGTGCTGTGCACGTGCCTCTGCCCAGCCTCCCAGGGCTGAGACCCCATCCTGGAAGTCGGTGCTGGGCAGGGTGGGGAGCGGGACCCACCACCACCTTCCCTGCGGCGAGGCGGGCACAGTTGTTCAGGGTGCGGAGCCGTGTGTACCAACATTAAAAGTCTGTTGACGGAAGGATGGTGAGGGCCTCTCCCACGGCCCCCGAGCGCCTGCCCACGTGAGGCCAGCTGCAGGCGCTTGGACAGTGGGAGGCTTGTGGGAAGGGCCGTCCTCCCCCCCTCTTGGCTCTGGGCCCTGGAGTATGTGTGCCTGGCCGTACCCTCTGGTGGGGAGGGAGCCCCTGTGGGTTGGCCCGAGGGCTGGCGGGACCTGGGCCTGCCTCGCTGACCATGGACAAGGTCTCCTGCCCTCCCAGCTCGTTCCCGGTCCGCGCGCCCTGGGCCTGTGCTCGCCCCGCGCACCTGCTGCTCACATCTCTGGCCCCGCAGACCTTAGCAGAAACGTTAGGAGACTGCTTCTTCCCCAGGGACTGAGGGCTGGAGACCAGAGGCCACGTGGCAAACCTGTGTGCCTGAGGCCACCCACCAAGGTCGGCCTGCCCGTCGGGAGGGGCTGCACCCTCTGGGTGATCCCTGGCTCTGACCCCCAGGAGAGGGGAGCACCTGGTGGGCCTTCCCAGGCTGGGGTCTCCAAGCAGGGATGCTTCAGTTGTGACCTGCTGTGGGGCGGGGCAAGGGGAACTGGTTAGGGGGCAGCGGCAGCGGGTCTGGTCCAGCCAGCCCTAGTCTCTGGGCCTCAGCACCTGTCTCCAAAAAGACCCCACCTCCCAGCCTCGTCTGGGCTTCCACACTCGAGTAGGGAGAGGTGCGAGCCGGCCCACATCTGCCCAGCCCACCTCTGCTGGAGCCTCCACAGGATGGGTGCGTAGGCACAGGTAGGCACAGGGTCCCCGTGGGCTCCAGGAGGTTGGCAGTGGGCACCTGAGGTGCGGGGTCTGGGCTTCCCCATGGCTGGGTGTAGCCGCTGCCAAGAGCTGGGCTGGGGTGCTGGATGGGAGGGAGGGCCCTGGCTGCTGCCCGCCCCTGGCTACCCCTGCTGGGGCTACCCTGGCCTCCCCAACTTGCGACGCGCAGGCTCTGGGGCCGTGCTCCCTGGGCAGCCGTGGGCAGGACGCAGCGGGTCTGCTGAAGGACAGGTCAGGAGGAGCTGGACAGAGATGAGGCCAGAACACGGTGGGGGATAGGATGGCCCAGGCACGTGGGCGCTGCTGGGAGCCAGGGGGAGGTGCCCTCACAGCCTCTGCAGCCAACCTAGTGCTGCCCAGTGAGCCCCGTGGGTGCACACAACCACCTCCTCCCAGGGCTGGGGTCCCCATGGGGGACAGATGTGGCCTTTGTGCCGTGTGCGCCGAGGCCTGGTGAGCCTCCGAGTGAGAGCCAGGTGCAGGCACACGCCCCCTTCCCCAGGCTTCGCCGGCATCCAGGCCTCTGGTGCACACGACCCCCACCAGGTGTGGCCCCCAGGCCCCGGCCAAAGCGGACCTCCTGCAAGAGGCAGTATCGTATGCTCCACAGCACCCGCCCCCCTCCCCAGGGCCGCATACCCTGGGGGCACCCTTCTGGCCTTGGGGGTTGGGTGGGGGGAGATGCTGGGAAAGGGATGGCCAGCACCCTGCCCACCTGCTGGGCAGTCCCCTCCCCCTCCATGCCTGGGGAGCCTAGCAGCTCTCTGGGCTGAGCCTGTGATGGTTCAGTGCTGGCAGGCAGGGGTGGGCTCAAGTCCTCAGTTTCCCCACAGACACCTCCCCGAGACAGTGGCAACAAAGGATTCACTGGGGAGGAGCAGGGATGTTGTGTTAAACGTTTATTAGAGGGCTGGGCTGGCAGAGTGTCCGGGTTTATGAGCGGATCGGGGCGGCGGGGAGGAAGGACCTCAGGCGTCCCGCAGTGAGGTGAGCACATCTCGCACCTCGCCCGGGGCTGGGCAGTGGGGCTGGCAGCTCTGTCCACGTTGGTGAGGCCGCCCTACAAAGCAGGTTGGCTGAGCTCCGAGAGAACCGTGTGGCTTTATAAGTGCGGCCCCCACGTGGAGGCTCAAGCCTCATGGCTGAAGGCCTGGGTTCAGCAGGCCTCTGGCAAATGTGCCCCAAATCAGCAGAACACACAGCTTGTCTTGTGCAAGTCACACAACACCAAACAGATGGGGCCAGTGCCAAAAAGCCAGGGCGTCAGTTTCTCATAATCCAGGCAGAGCAGGAGGCAGAGGCCAGTAAGCACCACCTACCCTGTGGCTGGCTGGTGCCTGGAGGGGTGCGTGTGCTCACACATGTAAGCACACACACACATACACGGTCTACGGCCTCAGACATTCAAAGCTGTTAATACCTAAAACAAAACGCTGCACAAGGCTTCACCCCTCGCGCGGCCGCGGTCTGTCCCCGAGCCAGCTGACAGCACAGCCCGCCCCGCGCCACGCTCCCACACCTGCCCGTCCTGGTGCCCGTGCAGACCAGCAAAGCCCCGGTCCTCCCTGCCCTGCTGGGGGTGCACATGGGTACCCGCGGCCCAGCCCTAAAGCATCCGCAGTACAAAGAAAAACGCCTTTGCCAATTCTAAGGTCACATAAAAATATTTTTCTTGTAAAAAGAGGATGGTTGGCAGCCGCCTGGGGACACGGGGTCACCCCAGGTCCCTCAGCTGCACGACTGCTTCGGTGCGGTTTTAAAAGCTGCCCCATCGTAGAAAAATAGTCGTGCGGGTCTGTAAAATACACGTTCAGCTCCCCGGTTTAGATCTGAATAGTTAAACCAGTCAGGACCTGTTCTCCCCGGAACAGCGTTAGTTGCTGTGTCTGCGTGATTCCGGAACAAACATCAGTCACCCCGTATCCGGGGAACTTGTCACAAAGCAGTAGCACAATCAGTGCAGTGCTCGAAAGGCAAAGCCCCCCAAGCACATCACAACACGCCATCATCTGTGCCAGAACCTTCTGGAAAATTGAGCAAGGGACGTGCATCTCAAAACCCACCAAGGTGAAACTTAAAACAAGATGACAGCACCACACGCCCTCCGCCATGGCCCGGGGCTCAGCGGATGACGGTCACGTGAGGGGCGGCGAGGCCCAGGTCCGTCTTGGAGGGGTACACCACCCTCAGGTGCCCCTCCTCGTCCAGCACCCGGACCTGCTCCAGCAGCAGGGACGCGGGCCGGGCCTGGTCCGCACTTGTGCTCGCGCCGGGGTCTGGGAGCCGTCCGGAAGCTGCGTCGGCCTCGCTATCTGAAACTGATCCGTCCTCTTTATTTTCTAAAGTGTATTTGGTGATTTCTGCCATTTTCTGCAAATGAAAAATATCTGTTTAGAGGTGACCAGGGAAGACACACAGCCAAGGCGGCCGTGCGCGGGGTGGAGGGAAGGTGGGGGGACACGCCGCCCAGGCCTTGCAGCCAGGCTGCCGACTGGGCGAGGTGACGAGGCTGCCTCACCAGCACGAGGGCGTCCATGGCGTCTTTACAAATCTGCAGACTCGTGGCGCTTGTTACTTCCAAAAACAGATCTGAAGTCGTTTTCTTGATCTTAAAAGGAAATTAGAAGGATTTCAGAAACAACGGAGTTATCGAGAGTAAGACAGCAGCAGCTGCACCGAAGAGAAACTCTAAGACCGTGTCCCCTCCTGAAGGCAGGCAGGGGCCACACCGCCGTGCACACGGCGGCTCCTGGTGCGCCACCGAGTGTGACAGGGACGCCCAGCTCCGTGCGAGCGGCCCGGGCTCTCGGGACGTCCCATCCCCGTGCGGTGACTCTGCAGGCAAACCAGCCCCAGCCCCAGACGGGCACACACGGCCCTACCTTCGTCTTCTCGCTGTTGGTTATGGGCGGGAAGGAGATCACGTCGCCATCTGCGTCCATGAGGCAGGGGTACCTTTCCTTCCCGTCCAGCAGGTGAAGGTACCTGAGGGAAGAGACGGGGGGGTGGAGACGACGCTACGAGAAAAATGGGCCTAGAGGTAAGAACTGGACAAATCCAAGTTCTTTAGCCAAAGCTGGAACAACATCAGGGAGCGTGTCCTGAGCTCTGGAGGAAGGACCTTCCACAGCCCGCGCTCACGTGGCCGGTGGCCGGCGGGCCGCGCTCCTTCCTGGTCCTGCGGGTCCTGGCCGCCCGCACTTGCCCGAGCCCCACGGCACGTGGGCAGAAGGCTGTGCGCTTCCCTGCCTTCCTGTCGCTAGGGGGCGACCACACCGTCCTCCTGCGTCCCCCTGGACCCTGCTGTCCCTCCAGACGACAGAGCCTGTGCCGGACTCTCCCCAAAGCAGCGCCTGAGCCCGGAGCCCCTGAGAGAACAGGCCTGGCAACGCGGCCTCTCCCCCCAGGCAAGTCCCTAACGGCCCGGGGAACGAAGTCTGGAGGTTTTCTCCAAATCCGTAAGGACGCGGGTTCGGACAGCCTGGGAGTGAGTGGGAGGCCCGCTGACCTGTGCAGGCCCGAGACGTTCTGCCTCTTCTTCTGCTTCCTGTGCTCCTCGGCCTCCAGCTGTAGCTGCCGCACCAGGTCCTTGGCCTTGACTTCCCGGCGCCCCAAGGGGACGATCTGTGGGGCAGACACGGCTCCATGAGCTCCCGCGGGGCCTCCCGTGCTCACTGGACCGTCCACACCAAGGTCCCCTCGCTCTCCCTCCAGCAGCCTTGTGGCCACAGGGCCCCTCCCCTGCATGCGTGAGCGCCCTGGGGAGCAGAGCGTCCAGCCTGCTCACACGCACGTCATCTCCCAGGCCTGGGGCCCCCCGAAGGCCAAGGGAGGGGGGCAGACCCCCCTGGCAGGACCTGGACCAAGCAGGCTCACGAAGCTCAGCTCCAAACAAGGGGGTCTCACAACTGGGCCAGAAACCACAATTTCTGGCTAGAAATGAGCGAGCGAAGGAAACCACTTTCCAGCGACCTTCTCTGAGGAGTTCGCTTTCAGAGCCAGGAGCAGCCTCAGATTGGCCCCAGAACGCGGCGCGGCGTCGCCAGTGTGCACATGTCAGGGGATAGGGAGGGGACCGCTGCCCGGCGAGCAGGGTGGGGCGTGTGGCGTCACCTTGAGGTCCTCCGGCGGGCGGGTGTCGTAGAGCAGGGGCCCGCGGACAGCTCTGAGGTCGTGGGTGGCGATGGTGGCGGCCGTTCTCTTCTCGCAGAGCTCCTCGTGCAGCCGCGTCTGCAACACACGCCCCAGGCGCCCCGCGCTCAGCGCACCCCGGCCCTGCCCCCTGGCCCCCCCCACCCCCAGTCAAATATGTGTTCTGTGACAACCTCACCCATGACTATCTGATCTGCTCACTGGCAGAACATCTTCTCTGACTCTGGAACAGAGCACTGAGGCTTCAAAGAACCTTCCTGAACTAGAACTTACGACTGAACAACGGTTTGACTTAGAAAAATATCCCAGCATATGGTCTCCTTCCAAAACACGGATCTTTGGGATTTAACCTCCTGGCTGGGAGGGCCCTCTGCTTCCCCCGAACACGAGCTCCCAGGAAGCTGCCTCTGCCCCCACAGGCCACACTGGGGGCCTGCACACCTCACAGATGTGGATTTTATCGTAAGAGCTGGCAGACTGCAGAGGAAAACAAACCGGGAAGTTTGTCTCACTAAACCCCAACAAAAACTAACCAGTGCCCGTGAGATCAGGCTGACGACCTCAGTGCCGTCTTCCACGAGACTAACCGTGTAACTCGTCACGGAAACCCCAAGCCCCCCAGATGCCAGACCCGCAGGGAGCGCCGCTGCTTCAGGCGTCACGACGAAGCTTTCTTCAGGAACCAGGCAGGCCTGGGAGGCTCTCTGTGCGTGAGCCAACGGGCAGGCGGCCTCCCGGGGCCCGGAGCCAGGTCCCGCCGCGCTCCCGCTTCCGGGTGGGAAGACGCAGGGGCCACCGTGGCACCAGGCCACCGGCCCCACCCCGCCCCTTACCCACGGGCCGCGCGCACGCACCTGGGAGGTGAGGAACCGTTTGAGCGCGTTCCCGGTCTGCAGGTCCATGCCTCTCACGACGGCCCCCACGATGAACGGCCGGACGTCCCTGACCGAGGGGCTGACCCGCACGGTCAGCGGGGCGGGGCTCTCGGACACGTGCAGGACCCGGAGCAGCAGCCGGCTGGTGTCGGCCACCTCCTCCCCCTCCCCCTCGCCGCTCTCCCTCCTCCGCCGGTCGCGCCGCCTCCTGCGGGCCTCCTCCTTCTCCGGGCCATCCGCCTTGCCGCGGCCGCGTGCGCAGCCCCGGCCACCGCCGCGCAGGTACTCCAGGATGGACCGCGTCTGGCAGCTGCGGACCATCTTCTCCAGCCGCCTGTCCGTCAGCCTGTTCCCCCGGAAGTTGACCTCCTTGAGCCTGGGGCAGTCGGCCAGCTCCGCCGGGACCTCGCTGAGCTGGTTGTTGGAGAGGTCCAGCGTCTGCGAGGGGGACGCAGGACCGTGGTCACACGCAGCCGCGGGGCCACGCCGCCTCCCCGAGCACCCCCGCCCCCACCAGACAGCCCCGGGGGGCGGGGGGGCTGCCAGCGATCCCCACGGAAGGCCTGTCTGCCTCTTCCTGCTCCCCTGCGAGTTCCCGGCGACAACTGTCCCGATGGACAAGGTTAGGGGAACACGGGACGCGGGGAACGTGTGGGCGTGAACCGAGATTGTTAAAAATTCTAGGAACTAAAAAAACACGGCATGACACGCATCACCGCTCACACAGAAACACGGCCCTGACTGCACGTGCGGGTAACGGGGGAGCGGGCCGGACCGTGGCCTGCTCTCAGCCCTGTCGCTGGACCCGGGGGGCGGCGCCGCACCAGAGCCCCGCGTCTACAGAGGCGCACAAAAGCCCTGCAGGAGAGCCCGGCGCCACTACTGCTGCCCGGGCTTTGCCAAAACCGCGCGTGGTTATCAGCAGCGCGGCGACGCGCCATCAACGGGCTGGGCTGCCTTGTGGGGTCGGCAGGGGCAGGAGGGGTCAGACCCCAGAACACTGATGCAGCGCCTTCCAGTCGTGGGTCTGGGGTCGGTGCTCGCTTCCCCTTCCACGGCTGGGGTAGAGGACAGGCCCCCAGGAAGGGGCCAGCCGCCGCCCCCTCTGCTCTCCATCTGGGCAGCGTGGGGCACCGTGCACAGGGCCCCTTTCTTGCTCTCCTCCTGGGCCAGCGGGAGGCTCTGGACTGGCCTTGCTCGGCTCAGCTAAGAGCAGACGGGGGCTGGAGGCCTTGGGAGGGTGGCCTCGGCCTCGGAGAAAGCCTCTTGTCTGGTCAGTTAGAGTGAGCGCAGGGGGCCTGCGTGGACCACATCTGGGGTCAAAGCCACACTGGCGGGCCGCTATCTGCACCCATGTGCGTGTGCACACACACGGCAGGTGCTCACACTTGGTGGGCGAGGCCGCTGACTGGTCCTGGTTCTGGCTGGGACGTAACGGCCCCGACAAAACGGTGACAGCCTTCACCATGAGCTGGGAAGGGGACAAGAGCTCTGACTCTCCAGAAAGTGCCTCCGCTCTGGCTGGTAGAGGGCGTCGGGCAGAACTTCACGGCTGTTACAAGGGGGGCTATCCTGTGGCTCAGGCTCTCAGGCTGCCGAGAGGCCAGAGTGGAGAAGGGGTCAGAGGCGGGGGATGTGACGGTGCCACCGAAGTGCCTCTAAAGCTCTGCCAGGGCCTCAGGAGGGCAGCAGGCTCCCATCTCGCACTCAGGATGGGGGTGAAGGAAGGAGGCACGTTAAGCCAGGTTTAGTCACCTCGGGGGACTGAGGGGCCTGAGACCTGTGGGCAACGCACTTTCATACAATTGTGTCCATTTCGTGCCTTGCTGGGCCTTTCCCTGCTGCTCAAGTGGGACGGGTGTGTGTGTGTGTGTGTGTGTGTGTGTGTGTACACGTGTGTGTGTGTTTACATGTGTGTGTGTTTACGTGTGTGTGTGTGTGTATTGTGTCCCAGCCCGTCCTGAAACCCACCACACCCGCACGGGAGCTTGTGAGCGACAGGGAACCACCTGGTGTTCCGAGGTCAGCTCCACCCGCACACGCCAGCTCTGGGGTCGGCTGCACTGCCCGGGGGGCCCTGGGCGGCTGGAAGACTGCCCTGGGGGGGCCCTCGCTGCCGCACGGAGCAGGCCAGCTGGGGGGACGGAGCGCGCAGGCAGCAGAGGAGAGCTGGCAAGGAGGGAAGGGGTGGGACGGGGACTCGCTGTCCGCCTGCCCCAGCTGCTGCAGGCCAGCGGGCTGCTGAGGCCTCCACAGGGGACAAAGGTGTGGGGTTCGGGGCGGGGGGGCTCTGCTTTCAGAGGTGATGTGACCGAGTAACAGGCGTTTCAGGCCCGGGGCTGAGGCTCTGTGGGAGTGGAAGCAGGGAGGGGAGGCAGCAGGTCAGCGATCCCGTGCCAGGCTCTAGAGGCTGGGGGCCCTGTAGGGGTGTGGACACCCGCGCGGGAGAGGACAGGCCGCCCCACACCAAGCCTGCGCCGGGCACCAGGGCAGCAGGCTCCGTGGGGCCTCATGCCCAGAACAGCAGTGCTAATGGAAGACAGGAGCGCGTGAAGCCACACGGGACGGGGAGCAGAGCTGCCGCTCTCCGACGGAGGAAGTTTGGGGGTTCGGTGCGTGCCAACCCCCAAAGGTGCGAAATCCACAGAGGCCGAAGGGAGGGTGTCCAGGAACCTGCCTCTGCCTGGAGCCGACCTGCGAGGACCCCCGCTTACCCCTCTCCTGCCGCTAACACCAGCACCTCTGACCCGGGCAAGGCCGCGAACTGCCTTCTGGGGACTTCCTTCTGCTGGGACGCGCTGCAGCGAGGGGCCCCAGATCCCTGGCTGGGCCAACCGGACGCTACATGCCGGCCAAGGGCGTGTCTGCTGAGGGGACCGGACATGACCTCTGCGGGCGCCGAGAAGACAGAGAACGAAGGGCTCCTTGGGGCTGGACACGGGGCCACGTGCCAAGTTCAGTTTCTCTGGAAACCTGACCACAGCGGGAGTCCCGCCTGAGAGCCACCTGGACGGTCCCAGTGTCCCAGGCCGCCACGCCCATCCCTCCATCAGCCCCGAAGGCCAGCGCCCCGGCGTGGGTCAGTCGCCGAGGCCCCGGGCTCGGTACGAGCAGGTGAGCAGGTGGCGGGGTTATGGCGTGGTGGGTAAACAGTGTCTCCTGGGCTCACAGGCGGCCGGAGTGGGGAGGAGGGTCTGGGGCCCCACGTGGGGCTGCTCCCCGGGGGAGGGCACACAAGGCACTGGTCTCCCCACGCAGAAGTGAGGGGACAAGCGGAGTCCCGTGGGTGCTACTCAGGCGGCCCCTACGGAACCGTGCCTCCGGGCATTTACATCCCGTGGGGCGTCTCCCCACGGTCTGGGTGGGGCTTGGCAGGAGCCAGGGGTGCTGGTTCCGAGCCCGTTCCCCAGGGAGTCCTGCAGTCGTGTTAGGGGGAGGGGTGCCGAGACGACATGGGGACAGGGGAGCTGTGACGGCATCGCCGCAGAGCCCAGCCCCAAGCACAGGGAACAACGGCAAGCGCGGGGACTGCTCAGCGGGGTCACAGCCCGGGATGGAAACCGGTCAGCACGTGGCACGACTGGTGGTGTTTTTTCGGGGTTCTGGCACGGTCCTCGGTCACAGGGACCGCAGCGACACCGGCCCTCTGTCCATGGCACTGTGGCCGTCCCGTCTCTCTCACCCGCAGGACCCGGCAGCGCTGCCGGCACACAGTGAGGGGACTGCCACCTCTGCCTGAGCTCAGTTCTCCACGCAGCCACCTTCCAGTGAGGACCAAAGACAAGGGCACATCTGTACTCAGGACCCCAGCACGCGCACAGCACCGCTCACGGGGGCATCGTGTTAGAGCGGCCCCGAAGGACACCTGAATCCAAGAGGGACTCCAAGCGGCTCTGGCATGACCCTCCCCCAGAAACAGGCGTCTTCGTGGAGAAGAGATCCAACGGGGGCCCAGCAGCGGCCTGAGCGGAGCAGGCGCGGGGGCTCCCTGACCCGAATGAGGCTGTCTGCACACAACTAGGCCACACGCGTCGCTGACGGGCCCCGCAGACGCGGTACAGAACGTTTACAATGAAGCAGATGCACACGCTGGCAAGCCATCCTGCGTCTGAAGTACAACACCTGACCGTGCACTCGAGTGACGGCACTCGGCTACGTGTCTGGTCCGCCAACCTCCCGGAAAACCAAGAGACCAACTGACGGGAGCGAGCAGTGTTGTGCGTCACCTGCCACGCCTCTGCCATAAAGGGACGCCTACAGCCCTGGGTCACCGTGTCCCAGGAGCGCCCGCCGCAACCTCTTTCTGGAAACGCCAGCAAGTGCTCTGCTGAGTGGCCTCCTCCATTTCTCTTGATCACTCACACTCACTCACAAACACAAGCATACACAGAGACAACATGCCCCTGAACACACAGGCATACACGCAGACACACAAGCCCATGCACACACATATACAGAGACACACACACACTCATGCACACACATGTATACACACTGGCACAGAGACACCTTTACACAGATGTGCACTTTTGTAAAATCAATTGGCAACATCTTAAGAGTAACTTCGGCCAGAAACAGATCAGCTGCTAAACTGCATACACACTTTACTGTTTTAAATGTCTGCATGTGCCCCCACCCCGTGGCTCCCTCAGTTAAGTGCCTGACTTCCTGCACACCTGTCCCAGCCACACATTACCCCGGGCCTGGGGACCTAAAGGAGTGAGTTAGCAGCCCCTGGAAAACATAGGCTAGAAAAATGCCCAAATGATTTGTTGTGGACTCGGCAACCCCTTCCGGCGAGAACTATGATCTTAGAAGGCGGTGGTCAGGGTGAAGGGGAACAGCATAGGCGGAATCACATCGCTTGGCGTTATGCGAATTCCCGTTATGTCACATCTCCGGGCCTTGCCTGGGGGCCCACCCCCCGCCCCCCAAGGTCACTGAACCGTTTCACAAATGTGTGAAGACAGAGAAATTCTGGCCTGGGGCCCTGCTGTCGAGCCGCTCCCGGCCGAGCTAGCTAACAATTCCGGAGCGTGGGGCCGGCTGAGCCAACCACGCGGGATAGGGACCCCGTCAGGCGAGGGGGGGCGGCTGGGGCGTCCCCGGGGCGGCT
This sequence comes from Proteles cristata cristata, assembly GCA_017311185.1. Classification (NCBI taxonomy): domain Eukaryota; kingdom Metazoa; phylum Chordata; class Mammalia; order Carnivora; family Hyaenidae; genus Proteles; species Proteles cristata. The sequence goes on along the minus strand of JAESUZ010002727.1, from coordinate 367,105 downwards.
CCCTGCCCGCTGCTCCCCCCGGGCCCCGCGCCGGCCCGCGGCCCCCGCTGACCTTGAGCGAGGCCAGGTGGGCGATGTCGGGGCTGAGCTCTCGGAGGCAGTTGTCGGCGGCCGCCAGTTCGCTGAGCAGGGGCAGCGCGCCGGGGCGGAAGAGCGCGGCGGGGAAGGAGTCCAGGCGGTTGCCCGTGAGGTTGAGGGTCTGCAGGCGCGGGGCGCAGAGCGCCAGGTCGGCGGGCAGCTCGCGCAGCCGGTTGCCGCTGAGGTTGAGGCTCTGCAGCTGCGGGAGGCCCGGCGGCTCGGAGGGGCCCAGGCCCTGGCCCGGCGGCAGCGCCTCCAGCGCGTTGCCGGACAGGTCGAGCACGCGCAGCGCGGGCAGCGGGCCGAGCTCGGGGCTGAGGCCGGGCCCGAGCGCGTTGCGCCGCAGCACGAGGCTGTGCAGCTGCGGGAGGCCCTGCGCCAGGCCGGGGCCCGGCTCGCGCAGGCTCCCGCAGCCGCTCACCTCGAGGTAGTGCAGCAGCGGCAGCGTGAAGAGCCGCGGCGGCAGCCGCCCGCCCGCCGCGCGCACCCGCTGCTCCAGGCCGGGCCCCGTCAGCAGCAGCTCGCGCCGCCGCTCGCGCTCCGCCAGCTCCAGCTCGGGCCAGGCCTCGGGCACGGGAGCCGCCGCCGCCGCCATCGCGCCGCCGCCGCCGCTCCCGGGGCGCTTCCGGGGCACGCCGCGTCACTTCCGGCTCGGGCCGGAAGGAGAGGGTGCGTGGGGGCGGGGCGGGGCGTCTACTGGAGAAGAGCGGCGCAGAGGTGCCCCCTGGCGGCTGAGGGCCTCTGCCGGCGCCCGGGAGTCGTCGCCTCTCAGAGTCGCCGCAGCGGAGCGGCGCGTCCTGGGCGGAGACCGGTCCCCCGAGTCCAGCCCGTCGCCCCGCGCAGCCCCGGGTCGCGTCCCTTGCCCGGATCGCCCTGACCACCCCTCGGGTCCAGCCCCGCGCCCGGATCGCTCGGTGGCCCCGCCCCGCGCCCCCCCCGTCCAGCTCCGCGGTCCGGGACCACGCCTCGCTCGCTCCCCCCACCCGGGTCCGGCGCGGCGCCCTGAGCGCCCTGAGCGCCCCCGCCTCCACCCCGGGGCCCGCCCCGCGCAGCCCTGGATCCGCCCTCGCACAGGGGTCTGGAATCGAATCTCCTGGTTTGCGCCCGCACCCCGGGCAGCTGTGTCGTCCACGGATGAGCGGCTCTCGCATCGGAAGCGGGAGATGAGCAGTGACCGAGACCTGACCCCCGGTTAGGGAGAGACCCTGGCCTAGTTAACGGCCTGGGCTGCGGTCGGCCCGGGATTGCCCCCACTTCCCAGGTGCTGAGCGGGTGGGCAGGGCTGAGGAGGTGCCTGGGATGGGTCAGTTTCCCGGCCAGGCACCACGCCAGCCCGGCGTTGGAGGAAGGGGAGGGGGTGCCCAGGGCCGCTGCCCCCCTGCTCCGCGCCTGTTTTCTTGGCCGCCGCACCCCAGTGGGCTTTTCCGTTGCTTCATTTTGTTTTGCAATTTCTGAACTTTGTATTGGAGTGTGATCTACACCCAGAGAAGTGTGCGCACAGCGTAGGTGGACTTTGCCCCAGTTGAGCACATCCGTGTAGCCGTCATGCGCAAGAAACAGGTATTACCGGTCTCCTCAGAGCCCCCGGAGCCCCCAGAGGCGCCCCGACACCTCGAAGTTTTGCGGGTGCTGCACTTCCTCTGTGATGTGCGGGGTGTTCCCTGGTGCCTGGCTGCTCTCCGTCCACATGGTGCCTGTGGGGTTCATCCCCCAGGCGCGCAGCGGTGGACCGGCTGGTGTCCAGCAGTGTAAGCAAATTGTGAATACGCAGTATTTTTCCCCAGCGGGGTCCTCCGGCTGCTGGGAGCCACCCCGGCCTCGCCGCCCCGGCCTCGCCGAGCACCACCCAGAGAGGAGACGGACTTTTGTCTTGGTTGTTGTTGTGACCGACCCCGTGTGTGAAGGACAGGCTCCAGCGGAAGCAGAGCTTTGAGCTCGCGTCTGGGCCTCTTTCCTGAGCTGCCGGCAGCGGCTGCAGCCCGCACCCCCAAATGCTAGCGAGCTTCTGGCTTCCCCAGACAGTTTTTGGACAGTCGCACACACGGACACAGCCTCGTCGGTAGCTTTTAGTTCCTGGAATCTATGCGTCTCCTTGCTTGTCTGTTGGCTCTGGAGCAGATCGCCGGGGATGCATCCTACAGCTGCCCTCCTGGCGGCCTGTGAGGACATTAACAGTTTCGCAGTGGCCGACGCTGGGAACAGCCCCAGTGCCCATCAACAGCAGAGTGGATCAGCACAGCGGACGCATCTCCTGAAGTGGATGGCACGTTGGGAGCGAGTGCCCGGCCGCACACGACAGCGCGGTGACTATCAAGATCGCTGTTGGGGGAACCGTGTGGTTCCCTTTGCAAGGCTTACACGCATGTCAAGCTCAGGATTGTATTATTGAGGGGTACGCTCGTGTGTGGCAAGTCTACGTAGGCCGCCAGATGTTAAGACTTGTTCCTGGGAAGCGAGGCCGAGTTTAGTCCCCCGAACGGTGCACACAGGCCTCCAGCAGAGTTTGCAGGTGGTTCGCGAGTGATTTGTTTTTCTGGAGCCCTGCTAATGCCTCCAAGCCAACTTTGTGACACTGTGTGGGCCGGCCTTTTTTTTTTTTTTAATTTTTTTTTTTAATGTTTTATTTATTTCTAGGAGAGAGAGAGACAGCGTGAGCAGGGGAGGGTCAGAGAGAGAGGGAGTCACAGACTGAAACAGGCTCCAGGCTCTGAGCTGGCAGTCAGCACAGAGCCCGACGCGGGGCTCGAACCCATGAACCGCGAGATCATGACCTAAGTGAAAGTCGGACACTTGTGTGGGCCGGCTTTTAAAGAGGGGAGGGGCAGGACGCCTGGGTGGCTCAGTCGGTTCAGCGTCTGACTTTGGCTTAGGTCATGACCTCGCAATCTGGTCCGTGAGTTCAAGCCCTGGGCTGACAGCTCAGAGCCTGCTGCTATTTTGCCATCACGAATCTTTGTTAAACTTTTTCCGAATACCCTCCAGGTTGTGAGGGCCTTTTTGAAACATGTTGCAGACATTAGGCGTGTGGCAGAGAGTAATGGCCCCTACGCAGTCCCCATCCTCACCCCGGAAGCGGGAACATGTTAGGGTTTACCGCACAGGGGAAGCCAGGCTGCAGACGGCAGGAAGATGGATAATCGGTGACCTTGAGCTGGGAGAGCGGCTCATGGGCCCAGTGTGATCACAGGGTCCTTAAAGTAGAAGCGGAAGGCGGAGATGGAGAACCAGAGAGGTGGCAGAGAAGGCTGGGGGAGCTGCTGGCCTTGAACGTGGGGGCGGGGCCCTGAGTTCGGGGAAAGGGTGGCTCTGGAGGCCAGGAAGGGCGAGGAAGGGATTCTGCCCTGGGCCCCCACCGAAGAGTGCACCCCGCTGCGCCCCCGTCCTAGTCCCCTGAGACCCTGGCAGACTTGCGGGCTTCGAGGGGGCGGGCGTGCGCTGGTGATCGGCGGTCACGGCAGCAGCACAGCTCTTGGGGTTCCTTGAGTTACTTACCCCTTTTCACTCACACGGAAGCCTGGCTAGAGGCTTGCTTGTCCCTTTCCTAACGACACGTAGGGATTCTGGGCCTTTTGGGCACCAGTCTTTTGTGGTTGCTTGTGTTCCCATCTCTGTAAGGTGTCTCCAGTGACGGGTTGCTCCGTTGTCGTGTTTTGTCTTGTTTCACAAATCTCTACGTCGTTCAGGGACAGGAAATACAAAACATCAGCTCCGGGTAGATTACAGATGTCAGTGTGAAAAAGCAAACTTTTAAAACTGAATAGGAAGAAGGTACGTGATTATTTTTCTGCTCCTGGCCCTGTTCCGTCCCAGCCCCGCCCAGGCTGAGGCTTGGAGCCAGGTCCGGACACCCGCAGGCTCGCCCTCTGGCCTCCCCCAACTACCAGGGACACCGCACCCCCCCTCCAGTCCGGGACCCGGAATTTGGTAAATAGTGTTCCCAAGGTGCTCCCTACCCCAGGGGGAGGGAGCTCTCCATCCAGACCCCTGGCAGTGCTTCCCACAATGCCCCCCACCTTCGGGCAGGACACTGCACCCGTCCCTTTCCGGGTTTGGTCCCGGGACACCGAGGGACAGGACCTCTCCTGGGGGGTCCTCAACCTGCGGGACCAGGGGGCTTTGCTTAGGGATGAGCTCCTCCTCCTGCACACAAGGAAATCTACCCATCTCCCTGCCCCTCCCCTGGAATCCCAGCACTGTGACTCAGGAGGGCAGGTCTGGGGTCCGGGAAGCTCGGTGGGGTTCCGAGGCCTTCCGGGCAGGTGGCGGTCCATGCCTCAGTCTCCCTGTTCCCCAGCCCCTTGCTGGTACAGCCTGATGAGAGATGAAGGGGTGGGGGGCACCCCTCAGCCTAGGGGTGGGTCCCTCCCCGAACTTGCAGGCTCCTTCCACTTGCAGGCTCCTTCCCTATTCGGCTCCACTCCACAAAGGGGAGACTGAGGCAGGGATGAGCTGTTGTCCACAGGCCTCCCTGGGCTGTCCCACCAGGACCCAGGTTCACATTTGGGCCCACTGCCTTCCAGGAAGCTGGCGTCCCTGCCTACCACTGGCAATAACCTTGCCTGCGTTGTGTGGTCCCTGAAAGGTTCTGGAAGACCCCAAGGGGACGCGCTCTGCCGGAGCAGCAGAGAGGGGCGCCCCCGTCGCTGACCACTCTCTCTGGTGGCCTGCATCTCAGAGCCAGGGGGCTCAGCCCGTGGGCGGGGACTTCCTGGATGAGGTGGGTGGAGGCTCCAAAGCCCGGAGGGGCGAGGGCCAGAGGCTGCTGCACACACACCAGTACCCGGCTCGGTCTTTGGAACGGACCTAGTTCTTAGGAGCAAATACTCAAGGGCACAGATGAACACCTAATTCAAACAGCACACCGAGGGGTCTTTTCCTTCTTGCACATCTGCAGGTGTGACCGCAGCGCACGCCCCCGATTGTCCTTGGCTTCTTTGGAGACCGCTCTTTCATCCTGCACGCGTGCAGTGCACACACCCGGCCCCTGTACCTCAGCACTTCAGAGTGGAAGCAATTACACCGTTATGAAAACTAATGGAAGCTTAAAGTCACTCCTCAAACGGACAGAGAAAAAACTGCCGTTTTACTAATTTGAAAGCAAAATAGCCTAGTTGGCTGGTAAAAGTTCTCCATCAAAAGGGAAGAGCCCGGGGCGCCTGGGTGGCTCAGTCAGTTAAGTGGTCCGACTTCAGCTCAGGTCATGATCTCGTGGTTCATGGGCTCGAGCCCCGCGTCGGGCTCTGTGCTGACAGCTCAGAGCCTGGAGCCCCTCTCTCTCTGACCCTCCCCTGCTCACGCTGTCTCGCTCTCTCTCTCTGTCTCTCAGAAATAAGACATTAAATTTTTTTTTAAAAAAGGAAGAGCCTGCACAGAGACTGTAAAGCGCAGCCCGTCAGTGGGCACAATCACACCACGTGTGACTTTATCCCAGTCAGGATAAAGCCGGTCAACGATTTTCTCCAATTTACATGTCACTTAAAATTCTTTAGCTTCTTCATCAGGGAAACAAACTCCTTTGGACACATATGTGGGGCGGGCTCTGCCCTGGGGGGTGGAGCCCCCTCAACCTGACCCGGCCACACCCTGTGTTGGCCGATGGTGGCAGATAGTTCACCTTTTAATTGTAATCTTGAAATAAAAGTGACAGGACATTTAGTGATCTTTTTATTATGTTAATGTGCTCAGAGTGAATTGACCCCTAGGCCCTGAAATAACAAGAAAAATATATTGGTTAGATACAATTCTGGTATCTGAAATAAAGACAAATAGAAAACTACATTAAAACATTAAAAAGTTGCAAATTTTCATTAAAGGTATTTACATGTGTATTCTGACGCCAAATTTATAGACACATTTCTTTTAAATTAGATAAAGTATTTTGAAATATGAAAATAAGAGAAATAAATAGTTAAATATCCACAACATATTCATGAGTGAAAATTCAATTATTAATTCTTGTTCCAAATTTACAGATTTATTTATAAATGGCCAAGGGATCCTATAGTTCTTTCAGAATTTCTTGTCCTGTATCTTCGGTTCCTCAAGAGCATATGACTCTGTAAAGCTGCTCACGGCCGCCAATCCCCGCCGGGAATCACTTCGACAGAAACGCACGGTCCTTCTGTAACCAGGAGACTAACCGGTCTTAAATGCACCTGATTTTGTCAATCACTAAAGTGAAATATTGTTACAAATCTTTTTACAGTTACAATATATGGAAAATATTACAGATACATTTCTTGAAAGTGTTGATTAGAGGGAAGACAAGGGCTCCTTGATTAGCGTTTCTCATCACGGCCCGGGTGACGGGTGGTCACCTGTGCGAGGGACCAGGTCGTGACCGCGGTCTGTGAAGCCAGGAGGGGTCACGTTACAATTCCCTCGGCGTCTGCGCTCTGCTCCGCCTAGTGAAGGTTTATATTATCTCTCCCCATCACTTTTTTTTAATTGAGTTATTTTTTGTAAAGGTAATTCTTAGTCTCATTCTTGCTGTATTTTGAGTCAACCATACGAGAAAGAATTAGTTTACCCAGAATGGAGAGTGGTTAGTGCAAATTCCTGGTCACTGACGTACTCAGGAGGCGCTGTTCAAACAGCGATTAGGGGTTTTCTGAAACCTATGTGTTTCACGTGGTGGGGAATTAACATACGTGTCTGCTAACTACGTGGTAGCAACGCCACGCATTTCTCAGTGGCTCCTGAAGGCCTGCGTGTCTACCACTCGGGAGGTCAGGGTCTCCCTGGGTCTCTGGGGGGTCCGGCGGCAGGAACGCAGGCCCGCACAGGGGCACGGGGGCCGCAGCAGATTCCAGACACGGCCTGGCTGCGCCCCGTGGCCGCCTGGACATGGAGCACGGGAGCCGGTTCACGGGACGGGCGGGCTGGTCAGCAGCTGGTCAGGAGACCGGATTTGGGGGGCTGGTCTCTTCATTTTAAGTGACGTTGGGGTTTTAAGCGTCATGGGACGTCTTTGAGAAAAATGAACCCCAGGCTCCCCTCCACTCCGCAGACCCGTGAGGGGCAGGACAGCACAAAGCAGCCGCCCGGGCCTGCTGGTCGGCGCCGAAGGTCAAGCGAGTCCAGCAGGGCCGCTTCCCACCAGAGCCAAGGGCACCGCCATGTGTGCTCAAGGCTTTAGGACACGGCCGTTGTGAGCGACGCGGGGTCAGGCGGGCGCAGGACAACCGGTGGAGAGTCAGGCCCTAACTGTTCTAGAACCGCGGGTGGAAGGAGCGGGAAGCACCGGGAGGAGAGCCACGCGGGGGCGGCCGCTGGGCTCCCTGGGGCGGGCGGGGCCCAGCACGGGCACTAGCGGGGCAATGGCCACCGGGGGACCCACGCTCGGAGACTGCAGGCCCATCTTTCCTTCTCACGACAGCGGGAGGGGAGGGCTCCGCACACAGGGGAGGGGCCCGCAGGCCGGATGGCGCCTGGGGGGGGCCGGCGCCCGAGAGCCGCGCCCGCCGTCTCTCCCTGCTCGGTCCCGCTGTCCGGCGCGTCACATGTGAGAGGCCGACAGGCACGAGGTCTGCAGGGAAGCCTTTAGGGGCGACTCCAAGCACCGAGGGGGGCGCTCTGCTCGCGCGACAGCGGAACGGGCTCGCCGACCCGGACCAGGGGCTCAGTTCCCTTCGAACAGACGGCTGCTCTCCTGGGGACGCCGGCCCGGGAGGCCCGGAGCCCGGCTGCTTCAAGCTGCAGGGACTTTGGTCTGGACTCGGGACGCAGGTCGAGCGTCAGCCCCGCACAGGGCGTGACAGGTGACGGCGGCAGGGCGTCGAGCTGAGGGACAGCTGGGGTGGGGCACAGGGTCGCCACGTCCAAGGACGGGTCTTAGGAGAAACGGTTCACAATCAGGAAACTTGCTCAGTCCCTCGTGGGGACACAGGAGACAGAGCGTGGGTCACGTCACCGCTTTGCGTACGTCCTGCCAGAGCTTTTGTTCAGTCCCTTTGGAGTAGGGATCTTGCTTCCGACCCTCGATACAGAGGTCCCTGATTTGGTCACGGCTGGGCTTTTACCTGCTGGACACAGAGACACGTAAGACACAGGCACCGGGTCGGCAGGGGGCTAACACGTGAACAGAGCACAAAAGCACGGTGACGGCGGGGCGGCCGGGGTGGCAGGGGGTGGCAGGGGGCGGCTGGGGGTGGTGTGGCCCTGGGGAGGAGCGGTCCGCAGGCGGCCAGGCCGGGCAGGGCACGTGTGTCCTCAATGGGCTCAGAGGGGAAACCTGGCCCGAGGGTCGGAAGGGAGAGAACTGAGCCATTCACCCAGGGCTGGTTCAGCCTCAGCTCAGAAATGAAGAAAACGAGCAGCCCTGTGACTGGAGCTTCTTTTCCGGGCTGAGTCGCCCTGGGCAGCCCCCCCAGCCCCTCGACCCCAGCGCCCACATCTCCTCAGCGAGGAAAGAGGCTGCAGGGAGGGGGCGCCGTGAGCCACGCTCAGCCCTTGGCCGGGCACCTGACGGAGCCACGTCTGTCACGCTCGTGTCTACTGCTCTCTCGCGAACCACACGCCCCTGAAGTAAAAATGTCCGTCCAACAGATTTTTGTCAGCAATAGTTTTCTAATGAAAAATATCGTGTTTTCTTGTAGGCATTCTAAACCCAGCATAAAATAGCTAAAGTTATAATCCATCCAGTAGCTGTGGCATCATCTGTGAGCCTAGTACCCACTCCCTGGTTTGTGGGAGAACAGGGCGTGACCCCGAGGGCGCCCGGGAGCCGGGTCTGCGGACTCGACGCGGCCGTCAGGCAAGAGGGCGGCGCTGACGAGGGCGAGTCTGCTCACACACCAGCCTGCTCGCCAGGAGCCAGAGGACGCGCACGAAGGCTGGAGGGAGGCGCCTCGGAGGGAGAGGCGCGGGGACCCCGCCACGCGGCACCCACGAGCGGGCCCCAGACCTCACCCGGCGGCACAGCTGGCGCCTTGTGCAGCACATGCGTCTTGCGCAGGTTCATCGTGCAGCCGGCGGGGCCCATGAGGTGAGCCTTCCACGCCTGAAACCAGAGAGGACGTGCACGCTGGTCAGCCAGGCGGCCGAGGGGGCGGCGAGACCAGCCCGTTAGAGCTGAAACCAGCGGCGGCCGCAGCCCCCGGCGTGTGGCACACAGAGCCCTGGGTTCTCGTCCCCTCCGAGCGCAGCGGCCAGGACGGCTGTCACGTAAGCGTGTGTGGATTCGGGGAGCGCAGGGGCGGGGCTGGCGGCGGCCCCCAGGAGCGGAGGCGGCCCCTGGCTGCCCGGTCCTGGAGCGACGAGAGAGCTCTGCCAGAGCAGGGCGAGCGCAGAAGACCCGCCCCAGCCGTGCCCGCAGGTGAGAGCGCGGCCCTGCAGCCCCAGCCATGCCCGCAGGTGAGAGCGCGGCCCTGCAGCCTGCGGAGCCCGGGGCAGAGGGCCCGTTCCGCTGTGCCCTCAGCCCCTGCCCCACAGCAACGGAGAGAACGAAAGGATGCTGAAGCCGTCACGTGTGGTGACTCGCTGCACGGCACGGACGACTGAGAGGCAGAGGCGTAGAAGAGGCCCGATGACAGCTCGGAGCCGAGAGCCGTCGGGCGCCGGGGCGACAGGGCTGAGGTCTGCACCACGCGGGGCAGGGAGTGACAGCGGCCGCATGGGGGACCGGGTGTCTGGTGACAGTGTCAGGGTCACGGTAGTAATCAGAACACGAACACAAAGCCTGAGTTACACCCGGAAACGGAGAGAATGTGTTGCCCGGGGGGGCTACTCACACGGCCGTTAGAGCAGAGCCGGGTTGGGAAGGAGGGGAGCAGTGCACCCCTGTCCACAGCGGCCCTGGGACGCGCGGTCACCAAGGGCGCACCGCCCTCTAAGAAGCAACCGCGGGGAGATCTAAGGTTTAAGCCTCCAGAGCCAACCTGCAATCACAGGAACCGGCGAGAACGACCTCTAACGGCGCCGGGAGGGACGCGATCAGCAAATACAGCTTACGGGGAACCGGCCGGGCAGCGGCTTCTCCCCAAACTCTGAGCACACGAAGGAGGCTGCTTAGAAACACGTCTGGGAGTCTCCGTGTGGGGCCTCACGTGGGGCCCGGACGCTCTGACGTGGCCGCAGCACAGCCCCCGCGGGGAGGCTGAGGAAGGCTCTTGAGAGCACTGTTTGCGGAGCTCTGTGCCAGGGCACTTACAGAGGGAGAGACAGGCTGTCTGGCTGCGCCTCAGCGTAGCCTGGGAGGGAGCCGCGGCTGGGTGCAGATGGAGTTGGGGTGCGGGTGGGCGACGGGGCGGCAGGGGTACCCCCAGGCCCCTCCTCTTGGCTGCGGACTGTGTCAGGTGCCCGACATTTTCTGCGAGAGGCAGGATGCGCCTCGCACAAGTGGGTGGGCGCGGGGCCGTACGGTGTGGGCTCTTGGCGGTCGAGGGTGAGCGTAGAGCACAGCGGGGTCTGAGCCGCCTCGTGGGCACATCCCAGACGGCTGGGGCAGGGAGAGCCCGCGGCGGGCACGTGGTGGACCGCAGGTGCAGCGGCCGAGCGGGCTGGAGAAGTGGCGGAGCCAGAGGCAGGTCCCCAAAACTGCCCTGCCCGGCACGTGGAGCGCATCGCCACTGTCGTGTCAGCTGAGCCCCCGACACAAGCCTCAGACCCGCTCTGGTCAGGGCAGCGGGGCCCGGGTGGCGGGGGTGCACTGTCACTGACACGGGGAAGGGAGCAGAGCCTGCAGTTGCTGGCGAGGTAGAATTTCCAAACTGCGTGGGGCTGTGGACTGCAGTAAGGAGAAGGGACCTGTGTGTCCGGAGGCCATTCGGGGCCCCCGCACGCTGAGGGGCGCGGCGCCTGGACAGAGACGAGAGCCCCTCGGGCTCCCCTGCCCAGAGCCGAGGTCCCACAGAGGCCGCGGTGCCAGAGAAGGAAGAAAGGACAGGAGCAGGCAGCTACCGGTAACTGTCAGGCGGACCTCAGACAGACCCGGTGCTTCCCGAACGCCCGCGGCCCCGCCCCGCCCTCCTAGTCGCCCCGCTGGCCGCCCCTCACCTCCTCTCCGGGTGAGAAGTTCTCATGGCACAGAGGACACCGGTTGGCCAGCTTCTCCGGTTTGGCGGCTGAAACGGTATCAACAAAACAAGGCTCAGCGCCTCCTGAGAGATCCGTGCGAGGAGCCGCAGACTCGTGACCGGACCCCGCCCCACGGGGCCTCCCCAGGCCGGGCGCGAGGGGCACAGAGGGCTCCGAGGGGCCGGGGCCGAGCGGTACGCACGATTACAGTCCTTTGTTTTTATGTGTCTGGGCAGCTCTTCCTTTAAGACGGCCTCGCTGCAGCGGTAGCACTTGCGGAACCCGCCCTTCTTGTCGCACTCGGTCAGCAAGTGCTCCGTGAGGCTGGAGATCTCGACCACCTGCGGGAGGAAACGCGGGAGCAAGCAGGCTGCTGAGGCCTGGGGTCTCTCCCTCGGTCCTGACCCCCCGGCCCCACGGGGCTCCCTTGGGCGTCTCCAGACCGCTGAAGACCCGTGTCCCCCACGTCCTCCTCCTGGAGGCGCCGCGGTAGCACACAGAGGCCGCGGCCGAGGGCGTGGATGCAGGGGCGATGGCTAAGCGCGGCGGGACGCCCACAAAGCTGCAGAACAGCTTAGCTGTGAGGCCTCTGGGTCCAAATCCCGGCTCCCTGACACTCCTAAGTGTGCAGAGATGGGGTCACTCTCGCCAGCCTGGCGTGTTCGACAGGAGTGACCGGTATGCGCAGACTCACACACCTGCTAGAGAATGCAGCCACCAACGCGAGGGTGGGGTGGGGGTGGGGGTCTGCCCTGCCAGGCTGAGGGGGGTGGGCTCTGCCTACTCGGGGGCTTCTGTGTAGCCTGCATGAGCCCCAAGGTAGAGGCCAGAAGTCCGTTCTCCTCGTGTACGAAGAGGAAGGCTTTCCCGCACCAGAGAAGGAGTTCGAATCGGGGGGCAGGAGGTCCTTGAGCGAGACCAACAGGTGGGCGACGCTGGGACCGCAGACAGGCCAGACCCTGGGGCGCGGGCGGCTACGCGTCAGCTCCAGGACCCGCAGCGCAGCGGGGGATGGGGCTGAGGCGCTAGGAGGAAGTTTACAAGAGGGCGCTCGAGTGGCTGACAGCCGGACGGCAGGGGCTGCACCTCACCGCGGGCTCAAACCCCGGAGCTGCCCCCCAGGCCCCGGAGCCCCCTCCGGAGCACGGCCTGCGTCAGCCCCGCAGCCCAGCCACCCCGCCCTGGGGGTGCACCGGAAGACGGCTACGGGAACGTCTGTGGCAACATTATTCAAGGCAGCCTCAGAGCGGAGGCAAGATGGAGGCACGAACTGTGGACTGCTCAAACAGCACAGTATACAGCACGCGACACGAATTAGTTACGTTTTGTAGGATTCCACTGACATAAACCCCAAGCAAGACGCCCTAACTTGCAGTGTCAGAAATCAGGACAGTGGTGACTCGGGCCAGGTGCTGGGGACGCGGCTGTTACTCTGTGGGGACTCTGCGGGCTCTCTCACTCATGGCTTTATGGACAGGCGCGCATCCTGTTAGGTGCTTCGCAGGTGCTGCGCTCCCTGCAGACGGAGGGGCTGCGGAGACCCTGCACTGACGGGGTCTGGCGGCACCGTTTTCCCGCCGGCACTGGCTCACTTTGTGCACCCGTTTTGGGAATTCTTGGAACACGTGAAACTTTCATCGGGGTGGGCACGGCGCTGACCTGTGATCAGTGAGCAGGACTTAGCGTGTTTAGTTTTACGCACTTCTGACGTACGCATGCTGTTTTCTAGCTGTGGCGCCATCACGCACCGAAGGGACCCTGGCTCACGTGACCTCTGTGCGCCCCGGGAAGCCACAAAAGTCATGTGACTCGCTTGCTCGCGGCATCCGTGTTCCCAGGGCGGCCTGGACAGGACCCTGTCACTGACGGGTGCCTGTGACACGGCTCAGCTAAGTCAGCAGGGAAGAGTAGGAAGGCGGCTAAGAGCCATTCAGCTACTTTTCCCACAACTTTTCCGCGGGGGCGCTAACCGTCGGGGGCTGAGTCGGGCTCCCGAGGGCGGGCGGGCGGCTGAGCGGCTGACCTGCCTGCAGCAGGCGCATCGGGTCAGCATGAGGCACTGCTTCCAGTAGTGCAGGTCGAGGCCCTCCTCCGTGAAGGACTCGCTCCGCTCCCCACAGAAGATGCATAAACTGAAACGAGACAGAGGCGGGAGGTGAGGCGCGGGGCCGAGACGTCCCGGCTGTCCCCCCCGGAGGCTCTGTCGGGGGAGGGCTGCCAGCGCCGCAGGGAGAGCGGGTGTTCGAGGGCAGTTCACTTCGGGCCCCTGCCCACCCTCACCGGCCGGCACAGTCAGGCGGAAACGGTATCTGAGTCAGAAGAAAGGAGACAAAGACATTTCACTGAAATTCCTAGCGTATCTGCTGTGGCGGCTGCGCACGGAGGCGCTTGGCACCTTTAACATCGCTTCTGACAACCCGGCGCCAGGCGGTGCTGGGGACGGCACGGGAAAGCGGCTCCCCCACACTTAACGCCCGTCAGTTTAAAGGGCAATTTTCCAACTGTTACGAATGACCGACGCGAGCCTAATCATTCTACAGGCTCACGGTGCGCTGGGGTGAAAATGTCTACCGAGTCACGTTTTATGTGGCTGGTCCCTTCCATCTGAGGATGACCCCAACTCACTTATCCAGGTAGTGAGCGGCGGGAATTTCCGGGGCAGGACGTGCCACTGCCTTCCCTTCTCGTGTGTCTGAAATGAAAAACAAAAAATGAAAAAAAGAAAAGGTTATTATGTATTTTAATGTCTATTTGTTTTTGACAGAGACAGACAGACATACGTAGGGCAGGGGCAGAGAGAGAGGGAAACACAGACTCCGAAGCAGCTCCAGGCTCTGAGCTGTCAGCACAGAGCCCGACGCGGGGCTCAAACCCACACACCGTGAGATCATGACCTGAGCCGAAGTTAGACGTTTAACTAACTGAGCCACCCAGGCCCCCTGAAAAGATTATTTTTTAAAATAACTTTTTGTAGAAATTATTTTCAAATTTTTAGTAACCAGTTTGGAATGACATACACTTCGAAGCACACGAGTTAACCAAGGCCGTACGACGTCACGCCCTCAGCACCGGCCGAGTACCTACCCTGACTGTCCTCCAGCGTGGGGCCCGCCGTCTCCTAGGACACAAGAGCAGAAAGGTCAGGGACAAATGGTCCAGGGTGTTTTGGCCCCAAAAGTAAATTCTTCTGTTTTCAGACTTTATTTTTTTAACATTTATTTATTTTTGAGAGACAGAGCTTGAGCAGGGGAGGGGCAGAGAGAAGGAGACACAGGAATCACATCGCCATATGCAGCCTTCGTTTCCTCCTTTGCCCCTGAAGGAGCTGGGAGCTCCGGAGAGGAAATCTGTCCCTGTAGACGCTGCGAGCGGCACATGCCGCTGCCTGGGAGGCGAGGGGGGCCCCCGAGCCTGACCCAGACCACCTAGTGGGAGATCCCTTTATTTACCCTCAGACTCGATTTCCAAGTACTCTCGGCAACAGACATCCGCCCGCCTGAGGCCGCTAACAGTAAGGGAGCTGGCCGTGCGCCTGCCCGCTGGGGCTGAGGGCGGGGGCCGGGGCCGCACACGGGGGTCGGGCCTACTGACCTTGCTTGGCTGCGCTCCGGCCTGGATTTCGGTGAGCGCCGCCAACTGCCCTTGTAAAGCTTTAATTTCTTCTTTCTTTTGTTTCTCTGCTTCTTCTGTAGCCGCTTTTCTCTGTGCCTGATGTGAAAATTAGTTTTCTGCAGAACAGCTTTTTAGGATAGTCTCAGAGACGGGGAGAGAACTACGGCACATGAATTACATCTCTTGTATGTTATAAGGGTCACTAACACTATAACGAGGGTTCATTCAAAGTAAATTTGCCAGATTAGCCCGAAAATGTTTACTGGTAGATAAAATCACCACCGTTCTCCGGGCTGTCATCATCCCGGTTTGCAGACGGGGAAACTGAGGGTCTCACGGGCAGAAATTGCAGGAGCCTGGACCTGAACCCAGCGCGCCAGCTTCCTCTCCGTGAGGCTTCGCTGTCGCTTTATTCGGGGACCAAGTAGCTCCCTCAGCACAGGGTCAGGTCCCAGTTTCACACTCGCTAACTTACCTTCACTTCGGCATCTGTAGGTCTGCCGTCTATTTTAGCAAATCCCTCAAAAATTGTTTTATAGAGAACGTTCTTGCGCGTGGTGTTGTCGTCTGGAGGGAGGTATTCTAGAACGAAAGCCCGGTGCTGTTTATACATGTCCAAAATTACTCTAACCGCTGTTTCTCGAACCTCATACACTCTGTGCTCCAGGGCACTCACTGAAAACTAAAAATAAAGTTGGGAGGGGTTCTTGTGGTTACTGATTCTTACAATAACAGAGCATTTTTCCACATAAAAGAAATATGGCACATTATAAAAATTTGAACGAGAGACCGCCGCCCGCAGAACCCCATCATGACACAATGCTCCCCATGTGTCTGGCACAGTTATGTGTACATAACTTCGTGTTTTGCTTTTTCCCATTTAACCCGCTAACATTTTTTATGTTTTATGTTTTATGTAGCATTTTTTATGTTACAACCATCCATAAACTTCGTATTAAATATTACAAAATATTCCAACCACAAAGCAGAGCAAAGAAACGTGATACACTTCACGCATCTACCATCTAGTCACCAAAGCCGTGATTCTGTCGTGTCTGCGTCGGACCTTCGTCTTTCAGAAACAAGGCAGCGTGGTGACGGCGTGGGTTCCCTGTGGAAGCTTCTTGGCCCACTGTCCTCCCACGCTCCTGGGAGGCGTGGCTCCCCTGCGGCTCCTGCAGCCCACGTGCACTAGTCCACCAGCGCGTCTGTGCGCACGCACCACGGTGTGCTTAAGGTTCTACGTAGCATCCCGCGCTCTTCCTTCTGAAGCTTTCTCTCTTCCGGCTCGACACTCCGCTGTCAGGGACACTCCTCTGCTTTGGCTGCGCCGCAGCCCTCCGTCCTGAGGACCCATGGCGACACGTTCACCCCACTGCAGAACGGTGTCGCCGAGACAGTGGACCAACGTCTCCCAGGGTGCTCTGGGTGCCGGGCTGCTCACTTCCCACACGTCAGCTTGGCCACAGGCTCTTCGGCTTTACCCCGAGCCCGGCCCCCAAGGCAGCTCAGCCCCAGGTCTCCTGGCCTTCCCCACCCTGACGGCCACGCTCCCTCCCCTGACAGCTCCTCAACCCCACCGGGGCTCCAGTCGGTCCCTGCACCCACTACCATCTCCCCGTCCCCTCCCTCCAGCCTTCCCCGCCCTGCACGTCCAGGCTGGACAGTGCAGTCCATCGACAGGTCACTTCCAGCACTCACGCACACCCTCAGAGCCTGGGACCCCGTCTCCTCCTGCGTAGTCGCAGGCCGTGGGGACCGTGCCTGCAGACTGAGGAGCGTGCTGACTGGCCACTGCAGGCGTCAGGGGACCCCAGTGCACGGCACGCTGACCCGTGGCTTTCCAGTCACTTCACCTTCTCAGAGCTCAAGGGGGCATTTCATATTCCTTCTTGTCTCCTGAACCTCCGCTACCGTTCCAGCTGTGAGCAGACTTCCTCCACGACGCAGATGCGTTCCCTGCGCCAGGCACAGCCAGCCCGCCGCGTCTTCGCCAGAGCCTGCTTGGGACTTTGCTCCTGCAGTAACCAACCCCTCCTTCCCACTTCTGTTCCTTTCTCTTTCTCCTTTTCCCTCCATCGGGATCACTTCTTCCAGCATCCCGATGGAGCTGGATGTGGCGATGTGCTCGACGGGCCAGCTTCCCTCCTCAGCGCACACAGCCATGGCACCTTCCCAGGCCCCGTGTGCGCGGGACGGGCCATCTCGGTCACAGGGAGTGTGGCAGGGGTGGCCTGGCCCCTAAGGAGCCCCTCACCACCCTCCAGTTCTTTCTTCATTCGGTGGCCTCCGAGGTCGTGTGTGAAAGCTGGGTGTCGTCCAGGAGGAAGCGGCGGCCCTGAAGGCCTGCACAGGCTGGAGCGCTGTCTCTCCCCCAGAACTAGAAGCGCACGGGAGAGCCGGGGCGTTTCCCCCTCACGCTGCTGAGATGTTGGCACCCGCTGCCGCCACACGGCTTCCAGAACTGATGCTGGCGTTGGCATCGTGAAGCGGGCTCGGCTCCGGGCTCTGTGCTGGGGAACGAGGAGCATGAACTTGGGGACGATAAACGTGGTGGCCCCCGTGGGCGCTGCCGGGCTGCTGCCGCCCGAGGTGGTGGAGGCGGCCGGGCACAGTGTTCGAGGGCAACCACCGACCGCCTCTGGCAGTTTTAGAAGAAGAGACAGGGGCTCAGGGGCGACTGCTGACGGCGGACAGGCTGCAGGGCAAGGTGGAGCTCCCGTGGGGGCGACACGCGGGGTCCACGGAGGAGGGAGACGCCCCTCCTGCGCAACAAGAGCAAGCGTGGCGCGGCTGCCCGGGCGCCGCTGTCCCCGCGTCTGGCCACTGGGCTGGCGGCGCCCGCGCCTCCGTGCAGCCCACGTGACGGCAGGGGGAGGGGCTCTTCTCTCCAGGGGCCGTCCAGGCGCACAGAATCCCTGCACCTCCGTAAGCCCGATGTTCTCGAGGACACGGCCCTCCCCTCTCTATGATCTGTGCACCGCTGGCCAAGATATGCACAGATCACTCACCAACTCGGGCGCGGCGAACAGCGGGGAGACTTTCGGTGTGTGCATTTGTTAGATCAAGCAGTGACTGTTTTTCTGAAGTCATTCATTCATTCATTCATTCATTCACCAAACACTGACTGGACGCAGCACACTCCAGGCCCACCTCTGGTGCGAAGGCCACGGCAGCACGGGCCCGGTGCACACTTACCTCCATCACGTTATCGATGGTGAAACCCGTGCTCCCGGTGCCCAGGTCCTTCAGGAGCCGGGCCAGGAGGTCCATCTGACTCACTGCCAGGTGAGCCGAAGAGTTGGCTTTTAATGGCTGGACCAAGTAATGGGGGATAATCTGCAGACACCTAACCTCCTTAAACAAGGCCATTTCCTGTAAAAACCAACATAACTTGTTAATTTTTACTGGAAAATGTTAGAGACAACTTAGTATAATTTAGCATGATCCTCAAAGTAAGCACTGAAGGAAAAAAATAGGGAATCAAAAATGGTAGTAAAATCATTTACCGATAATAAGCTCACATTTCTATTTAAGGGGTACTGATGAAAACTAAAACCCTAAAGGAGCCTGGGGGGCTCAGTCGGTTCAGTGTCCGGCTCTTGATTTCAGCTCAGGTCACGAGCCCAGGGTCATGGGATTAAGCCCTGTGTCGGGCTCTGTGCTGAGCACGGAGCCTGCTTCAGATTCTGTCTCAGCCGCTCTCTCCCCACTCACTCTCTCTCTCAGAAACAAAAAACCCTAAAGCATAAGAAATAAGGCCATGATCACCCGGAGATAAACGAAAGATTTATACAAAACATGTTCTAAATCTTAAGATTTCTCTTCTCAGGATTTTCCAACTTTAAGTAAAAGGCTTCCTAATTTCTAAAATTCTAAAAGAAACGGGTGCCACATTAGATTTAAGGAATGCCAACAGAGAGCTCGGGGTGCAGGCCGCTGGCGGATGTGGCCCACGGCGGGCTCACAGGACAGCGTGCGTGTCTGCCGGCAATTAACAGGTCTTCCTGTAATTAACCTATTTATCACTTAGCGGCAGGAGGAAAGGTGATAAGACAGCGGAGCGTGTGGGCTGCAACATAGAAGGAGGCCCGTTTCCAGCGGTCTGCCTCCCGTTTTGCCAGCAGTCCCCTTCATGTCTGGGCCCTGGAGGGACTCCGTGCGCGCACGGGGGAGAAAAGAAAAGCGGGAGCGACCTGAGAGCCGTGTGGGCGGCGGACCCCTGCCCACGACACGTTCACGGCCGGCCCGCCATCCACTCTCATCTTCAACAGACCTTTTGGAGGCTGACATCTCCCCCGAACCGAGTCACAAATAAAGGCAGTGTCTGTTGGACTGAGCGTCACTTTTACCTCATAGTGTAACTCCCTCCTCTTCTGTTCTCAACAACAAACTCGTGTTTGTTAAACAAAATGACAGAAGCGGTTCTTCATGCTAGAAAAAGGATCCTCTGAGAAACTACGACCGCTCTGGACTCCTTCCCGACAGAATATTCACGCGATTTGTAGACCTGCTGAAGCCCGAACGTGGGCCTCGGGGTGAGAGCTCCTGGGTATTTCCCACAATGCCTGGCCCAGGGGAGGCGCGTTTGTGGAAAGAACACAGCTACTTAGATCAAGGTCATGACACATCTATTACCTCCTTGCCCCCAACTTCCTATTCTGGTTTCGTTTCCCATCTATTTCTACCAGAAGTTACTAGCGTGTGTCAGGAGACCGCCGACCGCACTTCCCAAGGCTTCCGTCTGCGGGAAAACTCAGCATTCGGAGCACAAGGAGCAGAAGGCAGGGAGTCACGGAGGAGAGTCGGTAACGCAGGCATCAGGGAGGGCCAACGGCTGTACCGACACGCCATCACCTACCCTTCAAGTGTCAGGGTGGAGTCGTACCTGAATGAAATTGGAAGCCGTGACCCGCAGGCGAGCAGAGGAGTCTCCCGTCCTGGTGAGCAGAACGGGGAGCGTTCGCTCCACACAGTGGGCGGTTTCAAGCTTACTCAGTTTGTGTTTGGGAATATACTGCGTAATTATCATTTTCAACAACCTCAGAGAAGCCTGGAAGACCTAAAAGAAAAGTGAGAAGAGTGGAGCAGCTGCTGTGACACGCCCCGGGAACACTGCTCCTCGGGAACGGTGCTCCCGGGGAACAGCGAACATGAACGTTATGTAGAAGACTGCGCGCAGACGGAGGGGCTGGAGAGGGCAAACTGCAAACTGCTTCCTCAACACGGCGCCTTGGTCAGGGAAGATGTGTGCTCGCACCTTGCGGGTCAGGAAGCACCCCGCTTTGCCCGGGCCCAGATGCCTGACCTTCCTGTCCGGCTGGGGAAGTGCAGAAGGCAGTGCAGCCACACGAGCTCACGCCCGCGGCCCCGGCAGGCTCAGTGGGTTCAGGAGCAGCCAAGTAAAAACAGGTGGTGACACATAAAAACACCAACCGAGTGGCAGGCACGGGGAAGTGGCCTCGGCGAGCGCTGGCTTTAAAGAGCGTGGCGGAGCTGATGTGGTCCGCGAGCTGGAGTGCGGCCAGGCGGAGGCAGGCGCCGCAGGCCCTTCCCTGAGCTTGCCTCGTGCTGTGACCCCGATTCCCAGCGACGCGCGGCACCCCCTCCCGGGCTACCCCCAGCCCTGGGGCACCCCACTCACAGAGCCGGGGCCGTCGAGGGGCGGAGGGGCCTCACCGGGGTCACGAGGTCTCTGATGGCTCTCCTGACGAGGAAGATGGATGCTCGCAGGACGCTCTTCAGCTCCTCCCTGGGGGTCCCGGCAGGCATCTGCGTCAGCTGCTTACACAGCGCGAGCAGCGCGTCCTCCCGGCACGACCACATCTTGGAATAGGCCCCGGCGACCTGCCACGACCCAGGCCTGCCTTACTTGGAGCAGACGCTTCAGGGACAGCCCCGCCACCCCAGGCCCTGCGACCCGAGCCTCTGTTTGTTTCAGACAGAGAAAAATCTCTTGTAAGAACAGAATAAACATGTGCACTTAAAGAAACAATTTCCCTAACGTGGAACCCAAAGGCCCTGATGAAATACCGACAGTGTCAAGTTCCACCAGGAGAAATACCGTGAGGCTGGGGGGCCTGGGGACCAGGGGGTTAGGGGACCAGGAGGCTGGGGGCCCAGGGGCCAGGGGACCAGGGGGCCAGGAGGCTGGGGGTCAGGGACCCAGGGGCCAGGGGGCCAGGAGGCTGGGGGGTCAGGGGACCAGGGGGTTAGGGGACCAGGGGGCCAGGAGGCTGGGGGGGGTCAGGGACCAGGGGGCCAGGGGACTAGGGGTTGGGGGCCAGGAGGCTGGGGGTTGGGGGACCAGGGGGCCAGGAGGGGGCCAGGAGGCTGGGGGGTCAGGGACTGGGGGCCAGGGAGGCTGGGGGTCAGGGGACCAGGGGTTAGGGGACCAGGGGGCCAGGAGGCTGGGGGGGGGGCCAGGGACCAGGGGGTTAGGGGGCCAGGAGGCTGGGGGGTCAGGGACCAGGGGGCCAGGAGGCTGGGGGCCAGGAGGCTGGGGCGTCAGGGGACTGGGGGGCTAGGAGGCTGGGGGTTCAGGGACCAGGGGGCCAGGGGACCAGGGGGTTAGGGGGCCAGGAGGCTGGGGGGTCGGGGGACCAGGGGGGGCAGGAGGCTGGGGGGCCAGGAGGCTGGGGGGTCAGGGGGACCAGGGGGGCTGGGGGGACACCCACTGGGCTCATTTCAGTAAGGAGACTCTGCCACCTTCTATTTCGCTTGGCTGTCATCCCCCCCAGAATCAGCAGGTGTTCCGGAAGGGGCAGAGTTTCAACACCGGCTCCGGCAGTACTAGACAGAAACACCCAGTCTTCAACACTCATTCACAAAATCTTGATTCTAGCTTACTTTCTGCTGTTTCATACAATTAACTTTCGGAAGACATCGACTGAACAATGAGGACAACAGAGAGCCAAGGACGTCTCAGATGCGGAGCCCCGGGCACTTCCCCGCCCTCGTCCCTCCCCGTGACACGCACCCGCCCGCGTGTCCCCTTGTTACCAGGGCTTCTCCGAGCACGTCCACGGCAGGGCCGGCCTCTCTCAACGCCTTCTCTGTCAAGGGCTCCGGCTCCCCGGGAGCACCTCCTCCGGGAGGCTCGTTGCCATCCGAGTCACCCTTCTCTGGCTCCAGGGCTGCCGCAGGCTGCTTCCGGGCAGCAGGAAGGGGCCGCTCATCATAGGGCACGGCCTGTGGCTGCGGGAGAGGAAGGGCGGCTGTGGTGCTTCCGGGGCCTCACCCAACTGCCAACACCGGGTCTACACTGCAGGCTCCCTGCCCTGCACTTAACCTGGTCCAAATGACGGTATGTCGCTAAGTATCAGTTTCATCAGATTAGAATACTTTATGTGACAATTCAATAGAAACACTAGACAGGGTCTCGATTCCTTTCTAAGTTCACTGTAGACCTAACAAGAAAGTGACACATGTTCTGCGTCAACTGCTATTTTCAGCTAGTAATTACAGTTCAACAGACATGCAGCGGACTAGGGTACAAGTCATGCTTTCTTGGCAAGCCTTGTTTTTTCCGCACTTTATGACATAGAAATAGTGACCGTGCCTCACGGTAAACGTGTTCATCACCTGGCAAACCTCTACAAAAGACAGGCAGCCAGGCCCACGGCTGTGACAGCCTTCGGTTCTGCCTCCTGGCGCTCCGGGCGGGTGCCCGGCCTCACAGATGCCCCTGGGCTGCCAGCCCAAGCAGTGGGCCAGACGGACTCCTGCCTCCCGGGGCGTCCATCCCCATGCGGAGACAGACACACACTCAACAAGTTGTATGTGGCAGACTTTCGGGAAATTAAGTGAGAACAGAGATTCCACACTCACTTCCTGAGGCAGGTGTCACTGCGACACCGACTGGACAGGGGACTCTTCACTCACACCTCACACCCGCTGAGACGTGAACTGGGGGTACACCGTGTGCGAGGCAGGTCCTCGTCTAAGATGGACTCCGCTGTAAAGCACGCTGATGCGCCAACAAGGGGACGGTAGAGCATCACGCACTGAAGCATAGGTATGACTTAAAGCGGTGATAAAGTTACAGACAAGATGCTCCTGGGGAGGGGTGACAGGGACCCTCAGAGTCCTGCACGGGGAGGCCAGCCACACGAGTGCTGTCCTCTCGAGCTTTCCTGGGCCTTGGGCTGCAGCAGACACTCCCTGCCTCCCCGTCCGGAGGCCACCGGCCACACCACCCAGCGCACTGGCAGGAGCCCTGGCGAGGCCCCCCTCTCGTCCGCTTCTGGGCTAGGACGTGACAGATATGTTCAGGTGCATACTCTCCCCTTGGACGGGACGCTGGGCGCACCTGAAGCCACATGACGGCTCCAGCCACAGGGCACCTGGGACCCACAGGAAGCAGGGCTGAGACAGGAAGGCAGTGGACATTGAGGACCCTGCCGAGCTGCTGAATCAAACCAACCCCAAATCCACACGATCCCTCAAGCCCCTCATTATGGAAGCCGGCAGGCCCTCAGGCTGAGCCGGGTTTTCTGGTACCTATGACACAGAAGCTTCTGGAAGTACAGTAACCTTGCACTTGTGACAAGCACATGACTCGTGCTGTGGTTCTACTGAAGGCAGCTGAAGTTAGGTCTGTGTAAACACCATCTCATTCATTCCTGGAAGCAATCTTTCCAGCTGCTGCTTGTGCCTCCTCACGGGTGAAGCAGAGGCTGAGGAGGCTGCGTGTGCCAGGCCTGGCAGGTGGGAGGCCTGGCCAGTCCGAGTGCAGACAGGGTCTCCCCAGGAGGGGTGATGGCCTGCTGGCTGCTTAGGCTTCGGACTGACGGGCCGGGGGTGGGGGGGGCCGCTGTGCGCTGATCCCCGTACCCCGATCCCCTTGCTGGGGGAGCCCCAGCACCACGCGGGTCCTTATGATGTGTCAGGTGAGTGTGCTGCACACAGCGTGAAGCCGAGTTACCTACGTGGGTCCTGAGGTGAGGGTCCGCGGCGGGTGGTGGCTGGTCCACTGCAGCGGGCTGGGGGCCCAGGGGTTGTGCCGGAGGCTTTTCCTGGAGGAAGGGCTCTGCCCGCCGGCTTTCCGGCGCTCTGTCCTCCTGCGGTTCAGGGAGCACTGGCTGCTGGTGGTGGGGGCTGCCGGAGCGCGCCAGGGGCTGCGGGGGCGGGGCGGGAGGCCTTCGCATCTGGGGAGAAACGGGACCCTTCATTCCCAGGGCTGCTGCCACACCATTCTTGTGGGGGGAGGGCGCGACCGTTGAGGAAGGCAGAGCGACCGTCTGCCCGGACGGCGGCCCCCAGTCTGTCACACCCCTTACCCGTCTCTCGATGGCTGTGCACCACGGAAGTGGTGGCACGCCGGAGCACCCGTGTGCCTGGGGGGACAGTGGCCGGGTCACTCCAGGGCGGAAGGGCGCATGCACACCGGCCAGGGAAGAGAGGTGCGTGCGGCAGGAAGCACCTGGTGAGACCCGAACCCGGCGCTGGCGTGTGCTCTGCAGCTGCGAAAGCTCATCTGTGTCACCACGACATCGGCACGCGCCGGGCACGGAGGGAAGTGTGCCGGACAACTTCCTCTAATGTGCGCCACTTAAACAGGAGCAAGAAACTGAGGCCCAGGGTGGCCAAGGAATTGCCCTGAAATCACACTGCCAGCAACGGGGCCGGATCCGAGCCCCGCACGGCCGTGGCAGGGTCTGCACTCTGACCCACAGCTCCACCGTGAGGCTCGGGACCTCAGTTTCCTGCCCGGTACTATGGGATAGTCATCACCCGCCCACAGGGGCTCTAAAGATCCGTGGCACCGCGTCTCCCAGGAAACAGGCTGGACAAGCCGAGGCTGTCAGGACTGTGCACGCTCGACACTCCCCGGCCACAAGACAACGTGGGGAGGGCTGTCATCGGTTCATTATACAAACCAGGAAGCCGAGCCGGGGAGACGCAGCGAGATGTCGGGCCTGCACATTCCCGCCACCTCTACCCCGAGTCTTCCCGCGCGTCCAGCACCTCCCACCTCCCACCGTAGGCTGCAGGAGCTCAAGTCACCTATCTTGTTTTGATTTTTTAATTAAAAGTTTTTTTTTTTTTAATTTTAGAAAAGAGCAGGTGCGCGCACATGCACAAGCGGGGGAGGGAGGCAGAGGGAGCGAGGGAATCCCCAGCAGGCGCAGCGACTGGCACGGAGCCGACACGGGGCTCGATCCCCGGACCAGGAGGGCCGGCCGCGTCTCACGAGCGCACCCTGCCGGTGAGCGGACCCCAGGGCGGGCTGCCCCGCACACCCACCAGCTCGGCGTCCACCAGGCTGTGCAGCCGCAGCTGCTCGTACACCTGGCCGCGGAAGCGCTCCATCTGGTGCTTCTTCTCCTTGGCGCGGTCGTAGTCCTCCTTCTCCACCGCGCAGCGCTTCTCCACCTCGTAGCGCCCCAGGCGCTCGCCCACCTGAAGCACACGGGGTCCCCCTGCGTCACGCGGGCCTGCAGCCGGCTTGGGGGCAAGGCTCAGGTGAGGGGGCACCGCTCGCAGGGGGCAGCGGCCACGCGGGCCTCGGGGTGGGGGCGCTGCTTGTCCCTGCGCCAGCGTCTAAGAACCTGGGCACCTCCCGGGGTCCACAAGCCTCTGAGGCTCCCTAGCACTTCAGGACGGTCCGTGGCCTCCAGGACCAGGTCTGGAGAGTGCCCCGTGCCTTCACTTTCGCTTTATCTAGGGGCTGGAATGTCCCTAACTTCATTTTGCTTATGTATTTGGACCCACCCTAGCGTCCGCGGGCCTCTGTGGTGCCTCGGGGTCACGGAGGGCCCTCTCACAGAACGGAGGGGACCGCTCTCTCCAGGGGCAGTACCTTTTGCAAGTCAGCAATAGCTTGTTTTAGCTTCTTGGCATAGTCGTAACGTTCCTTTCGGACAGCTTCGCGTTTTCTTTCATCTAGTTTGCGTATAATCTGGGCAACTTCGGGATCTTGGTACATATCGAAAGCTAAGTCATCTAGTGGAGAAATATAGTCGGATTTCCTGAAGGAAAGAAACGGGTATTTCAGAGCGGACTTGGCAGTGGCAGAGGGAGCCCTGTGGGCCCAGGGCCGGAGGCACATGCACACACGTGGGCTCCCACCACATCTGCTCCTGGAGCGTTCCTGCCTCAGACAGCGGAGGCTCAGAAAACCTGAACGGGCTTCAGGTCACCCAGCTCTCAGCGCGAGCAGGCATTTCTAACTCCACAGCTTATGCTCTTGACCATTAATTAGACTGTACTTGGGGCATCTGAGCCCTTACTGCAGTCATTCTTCAACAGATATTTCTAGTGCAGACTCTGTGTCCAGCTCTGTTCCGGGCACTGCAGACATGAATGCATGTGAATCATCTGAAGAATGGGGAAAACCTGTACCGCAACAAACAGACTGCCAGTCCCCATCCTTTTTTTTTTTTTTTAATGTTTTATTTATTTCTAGAAGAGAGAGCGAGAGACAGCATGAGCAGGGGAGGGTCAGAGAGAGAGGGAGTCACAGACTGAAACAGGCTGCAGGCTCTGAGCTGGCAGTCAGCACAGAGCCCGACGCGGGGCTCGAACCCACGAACCGCGAGATCATGACCTAAGCGAAAGTCGGACGCTTAACCGACTAAGCCGCCCAGGCGCCCCTGCCAGTCCCCATCCTTAAGGTGTCTGACCTGGTGGGGCCAGGAGTCCAGGCTGACAGCTCAGAGCCTGGACCCTGCTTCAGATTCTGTGTCTCCCTCTTTCTCTGACCCTCCCCTGCTCACATTCTGTCTCTCTCTCCTTCAAAAGTAAATAAACATTAAAAAAAAATTTATATATAGGTACATTTTGATGAAAATATTATTTGTCATAAAAACCTGGTTGTCTGATAGCCTCAAATAGGTCACAGGACAACACCGTCGTTCACAGCCCCTTAGCCCTTCCGCACGCCCTGGAATTCAGCACACCACCAGACCTGGTGGGCGTGGTCAGCTTTAGCAGCTTAGAACTATGTCCGTTAATCTCAATGATGGGCAGGGAGAGAGGACAGCCAGGGGCACCTGGGTGGCTCAGTCAGTTAAGCACCCAACTTTGCCTCATGTCTTGGTCTTACAGTTCATGAATTCAAGCCCTGTGTCAGGTGAACTTAAGCCCCACTTTGGGCTCTGCACGGTGCGGAGCCTCTATGGGACACTCTCTCTCTCTTTCTCTCTCTGCTCCTTGCTCACTCTTAACCTCCCTTTCAAAAAAAAAAAAGTCAGTGCCGACCAGGCAGTAACATGCTTTGCTACTAGTACAAAATTAATTACTTCCACCTAAACGTATTATATACTCTTCAAAGTTGCTTTGCCCCGAAGTCCTAGAGATGAAAGCAAAGACTTCATCTCACTATGAAAATACCACAAAGAGAAGCGTGGCACCTGTCCTCTGGGTCTGTGGTCACAATTCCAGGGCACTGGGCAGCTTCAGGAGCACAGGTCTCCCCATGGCCCACAGCGTCCCTGGTGGTGACCTGGCCACCTTCACATCTGGCGCCGCCACTCGGCACAGCACACAAGCTTCCCACGGACCCCTCTGCACCTTCAGCAAAGCCCTGCGGGTGAGTCAGGATGGGCACACTGCAGTCTGCCGCTCCAGCTGGCTAACTTGATAAAGAACTGATGTAACAGAGTCCACATAACCCGAAGAACTTCTGTGGGAGCTACTAATGCCCCCAGGTGGGTATGGCTGCCCCTGTTCTACACCTGGCGCTTCACTGAGGGCAGAGCCGCGGAGCTGTCCCGGACGGGGGGGTGGTGCTGACAGACGCGGAGGGGTCGCTGTGTCCGTCCTCACCGAGAATGGTAAGGAGGGCCCCGCTGTCACTCTGTGGGCGCAGGGAGCGTCTGCAGGAGGCCGAGCGGCCTGTGGAGGTGAGAGGTGACTCTCCTCACTAATTTTATACACATGAACGGACAGTGTCCCTACTCACACCCACCCTGTGACAGCCAGGCGGCGGGCCCGGGAGGCTCCGCAGGAGGCAAGCCAGTCCAGGCTGCCAGCACAGAGTAACTCGTTCCCAAGCCAGACTCCTCTGCTTGTGTACATATGGACAGATTCCCTCTGTGGCTCAGGAGGCATTTGTGAGCCAAGCACACACACCGGTGGACGGTGAGCCTCGCTCCCAGGGGAGCCTCCCCTGGGCCTGCAGCTTGGCTGTCACGGGGTGCGTGTGAGTGGGGAGTGTTTAAAGCAGACGTAAGATGAAGGCTGCAGAACTGACAATCCGGGTCAACTAATTCCTTTAATTCTTACCTAGGAAGTTGCCTGTGCCAACAAAATATCAAAGGGTGGCTGACAGCTCTTTTACCTGCTTGCATTTTAGGAGCTTTCCAGTAATACCTGAGCACACGAGGAAGGAGGGTGTCTAGAAAGGGCAGTAAATGAAGGTGTGCTAGGAAAACAGTGACCTAAGTCTGTAAGTCAATCCCATCAGGGGTCTAGCTCAGAACTGAACCGGAGAGAATCCTCTGGAGGTGACTCACACTTTGGTGATTCTGTGGAGCGTCGTAAGAGTTGGTGGCCTTGGGAGGAGGGACTCTTACCCCGTACAAGTTCCTTCCAGGGCTGGGTCCTCGGTGTTGTGCCCCAGATAATGATCAATCAGCTTCTCTCTGGAGGTCTTTGGGAGCAAAACATTCTGCTTAGCGCCTCAGAGGAAAACAGGAACAACACGAAACCTTAACTAAGAGGTGACGTGATAGGAAGGTGTCAGTGGGCTTCAAGGGCCCTAGTCTTTTGGAAGGACAGTTCAAATTCTTGAGTAAGAGGAACTGCAACTGCTAAAAATCATCTGCTACTTATTCAACAATTTTATAGAGATTTTCAAGAGGGCACTTTCTGTGGCAAAAGTGATCAATCCTCTCTTGCTAGACATACATTTTCTTCTCCAGGAATGAAACTTCCCAAACTTACAATATTGCTTTCATCACCAAACTCTGCAGGGTCTCCAATGATGTTTACTGCAACCAGAGCAACCTAAGGGAGAGTTAACCAACAGAAATTAAGTATCCGATGCTTGCAACGCGCCCCCCCCATCACAAGCTGCCCACTCACACGTCATCAAGTAGGATGATGGACACCGAAGCACCTTAACTATAAAATGTCAAGCTACCATATAGAAGCATCATGAATCGTTTCTACAAATTACATAAGTTAATATTCTAACGCCAAACTGAGTGGCTATTTTTTTTTTTAATGTTTTATTTATTTCTGAGAGAGAGAGAGAGAGAGAGAGCGTGAGCAGGGGAGGGTCAGAGAGAGAGGGAGACCCAGAATCTGAAACAGTCTTCAGGCTCTGAGCTGTCAGCACAGAGCCTGACGCGGGGCTCGAACTCACGAACTGTGAGATCATGACCTGAGCCCGTCAGAGGCTCAACTGACTGAGCCACCCAGGTGCCCCCAAGTGGCTGTTTTAAGGTCTAAAGTATATTAAAACAATAAAGGCTAAAAAACCTCCAGAGTTTTAATGTAGCCTCATGTTGAACTGTCCGCTCAGTCAAGTACGGGGGCCCATCTATACGATCTTGGTAAACGAGACAATGAACTGAAAGTCTACATTAACAGCTCAGTTTGTCTAGGGCAGTGCTTCCCTGAGGGGAGGAGTCCCCTTCCCACATCTGCTGAGAATCACTAGCAGAATGAAGTGAGCTGGTTCATGCACACAAGACGGGGTGGAGGAAGTAATCAATCTTCTAGTTTATGGTCAAGCACAGCTGCAATGGACCAAGTAATGTCTCAGAGCTCCCCTCCGAGTCACTGGCTGAATATAAAACTTTGATTTGGTGGAACATTTCCATTCCTCTTGGAGGGGGCAGGGAGTGTTGAAAGTATCTGCACTAATTAAGAGTCTGCCGTGGACAAAATTGATTTCTACCACGTTAATCGGGCCAAAAAACAAAACGAAACTAAAGCAGAGAAAAGAAAAAGAAAAAGAAAGATGGGAAGGGAGAGAGGAAGATGAGAATGAGTATTTACTTGGAGCTTGACTATATGCAACATTTAATCACACTCCCAATTTCTACCAGGGGATTTATCTTGCAAAATCTACTGGGTTTATCTAGAAGAGTGTCATCTAACAGAAACAGTGCAAGTCACATAGGTAATTTTAAATTCTTTTTTTTTTTGAGTTTATTTATTTATTTTGTGAGAGAGAGAGAGAGAGCACACAAGGGCGAGGAAGAGAGAGAGATTCCCAAGCAGGCTCTTCACTGTCAGTGCGGAGTCCCACACGGGGCTCAATCACACAAACCGTGAGATCATGACCTGAGCCAAAACCAAGAGTCAGATGCTTAAATGACTGAGCCCCCCAGGATCCCCAGGTTTTCTAATGGACACAGTAAAAAAAATGTAAACAGAAGCTGACGATGTTTTCTTAGCATAGCCATAACACTAAACTTAGCCTAACCATAACAGTATCATTTCACTGCGAAACTGATTCTTTTCCTCACGTAAAGCCTCTGAACTCGAGTGTCCAGTTAACCCATGTGGCCACTTGCACTTGGGCGGCCGGGCCCCAGGGTGTACCATCTGCGGATAGCAATGTCCTGATGGGATGGCGTGGCTCTGAAGGATTTACCACCCTTCCACAGAAGTTTCCATCTTAAAGAAAGACTTGAAAGCCTTTGCAAAAGGGTGCGGGCCCACACCACATGGCCAGGAGGCCAGGGGTGCGGGGGTGTGGTCGGGGGCAGGCTCGTGTCTCACCTGATTATATATGTTGTATTTGTTGATGTGGTTTTCGTGAAAAGTCAGCTTGAGAAACTGTCCCACCGCATCCACGTAGACGGACTTCAGCTCCCGGGCTCTGCAGCCCGTCTTCTCATTGTCACAGAGAGAGACGTAGCTGAAAGAGAGTCACGCCAGAGTCACACTGACAGGGACCGTCCTGACTACTGAACTCCACAGGGTTAGAGAAACGCTAAGTCTACAGTGGACATGCTGGGAAAAACCCCGAAATTGTACTCTAACCAGTCTTCTCACACCAGGTTCCAGATCTGAAGGCGAGACGAGCACCACGGACGAAGTGACAGCCCTGCTTACGGAGCGCATTGTACGTGGGGCCACTGCTCAGACACGGGGAACCCCAGCACCAAATGCACGCCTGTGACGCGGGACCAGCCGCAGGGGGCGATCATCGGTCTGCATGGCGCTGAGGCAGGGAGTCAGGTTCGCGGTCCGCCCCCCCACCCCCCCAAACCTTCCACGGCGTCCTCACCCGAGCCTTCGAAAGCGCTCCGCCTGATAGGGTGCCAAGTACTCGGGCAGGCTCTCGCTGACGTAGAACTCCACTTTGCTGGGGATCATGTACTGGTGGGCGAGCAGCTGCAGCTTCCGTACCCGGCACCTCTCCACCATCTGAAGGACGATCTCTTGTGGAAACTGACAGAATCTGAAAGCAAACGGTCGTCTTTCCCACACAGTTATGGCAGCGGTTTCCAGCCACCTGCGTGGCGCTCCCCACGCGGCCAGGCGGACCGGGCGCTGACGTGAGGGCCCCACGCAGCGCCGCTGCCCTCTCCAGCCTCCAGCTTCACCAGGCAGGGCTGAGGCTCTAGTTCCCACCCGAACTGCCTGAGTCAGACTCTCTGCAGCTAGAAAACGGTCCAAAATGAAGCCTGAAGTTTACCACGGGATCAATACTTCAGTCTAAGAGGCCGTGCTGGCAGGCAGGGCACAGGCCAAAGGCTTTTCCACAGGAGCCGGGACGCTCTGGGAAAACCACCTGCTTCACAAATCCCGAGTGAGGAACACTCTGCAGGAATCAACACCGAAACAGCGCTGCGCCTGCCGGTGGTCCACGGGAGACGCCGACGACTCACCACCGCGGAGCCTGTCACTTTGCTCAGTGAGCGCCACAGAGCATTAGAAACCTACGGGGAGCGAGTCCGAGAACCACAGTGTCGCACAGACCTCGCGCTGAGGGACCCGATACCGATGAGCAACAGAGCACAGCGTTCAGGCAGTAGGTGCCGCAGCCGCTGAGCTGGCCCGCCCTGGACCACCACAGCAGTGGGGCATCGGGGCCCTGGGAGGGGCGCACCCACGGATGGAAGGAAAGACTCGGCGGCCTCTGGGCGTGCCCCCCACTCCTGCCCCCTGCCACCTCTCCACCACCCCTCTCCACCACCTCTCCCAGCAGCCTCCATCTCCACTGAGAAGATGGGAGCCTCAGATGGGGCTGTCTGCACTGCTCCCCGAATGGGGCGGTGCTCCCCGACTGGGGCGGTGCTCCCCGAATGGGGCGGTGCCTCCCGAATGGGGTGGTGCCCTCCGACTGGGGCGGTGCTCCCCGAATGGGGCGGTGCCCCCCGAGGTGCCCTCCGACTGGGGCGGTGCTCCCCGAATGGGGCGGTGCCCCCCGACTGGGGCGGTGCCCCCCGAATG
This sequence comes from Proteles cristata cristata, assembly GCA_017311185.1. Taxonomy (NCBI): domain Eukaryota; kingdom Metazoa; phylum Chordata; class Mammalia; order Carnivora; family Hyaenidae; genus Proteles; species Proteles cristata. The sequence continues at coordinate 335,038 of JAESUZ010002727.1, read as the reverse complement.
GGGTGGTGCCCTCCGACTGGGGTGGTGCTCCCCGAATGGGGCGGTGCCCCTCAACTGGGGTGGTGCCCCCCGACTGGGGTGGTGTCCTGCTGGTGCCCCGCCCTCCACTCAGCCCCCTGAACTGCGCTAGAGCAGCTCTCCCAGCATCTCCCAGCAGCACACACTCTAGAAGCCCCCATCGTCAGGAAGCCCTCCTGTGACCAGGCATCCCTCTCAGCTCCCGCGCCAGTGCCTGGCTGCCAACGTCCGCAGGAGCTGTCTGTGGCCACCAGCCCGGCTGTGTCCCGCACGCCCTGCCCAGCCCTCCAGGGCTTGGCCCACACTCCCACAGCTGACTCACCAAGGCCGCCTGCGGCGCAGCCCCTGGCGACCTCCTACCTTAGGGCGCCCTCCCCTGGGCTGGGCTCCAGGCTCCTTGCTCCGGGCGCTCACCATGGGGGGGCCTATCTGACCAGTCAGAGACCTCCTGCTTGTTGAGGAGCCCCAACTCTGCGTCCCCCAGCCCAAGCCTACGACCCGGCTGTGACCTGGTGTCCACCGGACACCTGATAGGCATCATTAGATGTGACAGACAAAAGCTCCTGACCCCCTGCCACCTCCCCATCCCGCGCAGCCAGTCTCCTAGGCCCCCTGCTTTGCCAGCTGGGGCCGCCCTCCTCCCCCCAACTGCTGCGTAGAGGGCCCGCCTCGCAGCAGCGCGACGGAAAAGAGGAAGGAAGACTGCACCAGACCGAGCGCAGGAGAGTCTGCTCGGCCTCTACTCCAGTCTGAGTGATGGGCAGGGGTGGTGGGGGCGGGTGAGCACAGGCAGGATGGACTCTGGCCCCGCAGGCACAGTCTCCAGGGATCTGCCAGCACCGAGCCTGCCAAGATGGAAAGCTCGTGAGAGACGGGTGCATCTGGGGCAGGAGGGCCGCTAGCAAACCGAGCAGCTTGCGACTCGAGCCTCCTCAGCCCTTCACGGCGCGGCTTTCAACACTGGACACAGCTACAGTTTTTAACCGTAAGCACGTATATAACAGCCAGCGGAGAGGTCATTCGGAACATAAGGACACTCAGTGAAAAATCCTATATTAGAAAGAAAAAAAATCCTCCAAAATTATTTAAAGAAAAATGAGAAACCGAACAAAAATGAGAAGTTCTACACTTTTTAACATCCTTCAAAAATCGGGCCCATGACCCAGTTATTCAAATGTAGCTTCTGTTTCGTGCATGCATCAAAGCTGTCCCTGAGGGACGCTGAAGAGGTGACCAACCTGACTGAAGGGCGAGACGAGAGGCGTCACCACTGGGGGGGGTGGAGGGGCGCACGGGGGAGCCGGCCCTGCAGGCAGGAGGCCTGTCGGGCGCTTGGGCTCTGGGACAGCTATGTTCCACCTGTAGTAGACACTGACGCCCTCCGGGGAAAAGGCTTAGTTTCAGAAAAACACTAACTCGTACTCTGTCACTCAGGCACTGGATGGTTTAAAAGGTGTACGAATGTTTGAGACGATCGTTTGCAAGGGACGTTCTTGGTTGAAGTTGGGGGCTAACAAAGCCCTAACCACAGGCGCTCAGCGGTGACAGCAGGGGACCTGCAGACACACAGCTCGGCACAGGGAACCGGGCGCGGAGAGGGCGCGAGGCCCGCGGACAGTCAGGTGAGACAGTTACAGCCACGGCGGTCAGGTTCCCCTCTCCCCCCACCTGTACGTTTCTGAAGCCAACGGCACTGAATGCTTTGAGGGGAAAAGATCCAACAGATTTTCTTTACAAACAGAAAGAGGAGACCGTCCACCATGTCACTACGCGGACGGCCCCACGGCATGGACTTGGCCGTGTGGTTCTGAGGCCCGGGTCGGAATAGAGCAGAAGCGCAGCAGGAAGAGAGCCCGCCGCCCACCCGTGGCCCCCGGCCCGGCCCACCTGGGTGACCTCCACCCGCTGACGGTGGGTGCGTGGACCATGAGTTCCCGGGCACTGAAGCCGTTCTCGTGTCCAGAGGAGCTGACGACGACGAAGCCAATCTTGTGCGGCATCCTGGGCGCCGGGCTGCTTGCAAGGGCGGAAAGACTTCTTTAAGAGACAGGACTTGGTGACATTTCAGAACATGGGAAGAGTCTGTTCGTGCCTTGCTAACAGGCAGCATAACTCACAGCACAGGCAGGGTCTTCCCGTCACTTAGAAAGAATCAAGTGTTTTGTTAAGCGTTTTTCATATGACTCTCTAATTCTACTTAAGGTATCCTCTACCTTTACTTTTTCTAAATATATGTCCTCAAAACGTGATTGTGTTGTGGGCTAAACTGTGTCCCCCCCAAAGACACGTTGAGGTCCTAATTCCCGTGCCTGCGAGTATGACTTTTCTTGGGAATAGGGTCTCCGCAGACGTAACGAGGGTCAGAGGCGGCCGTGCTGGAGCAGGGCGGCCCCGACACGGCAGCAGGGGCGTCCCTCCGGGACAGAAGCTGGGACAGGCAGGGGTGGCCCTTCCCTGGAGCCTTCGGAAGGAGTGCGGCCCCGCCAGCAGCTGGATTCCAAGCCCCCAGCACCCAGAGTCTTGTTGTTCTAAGCCATCTGGTTTGTGGCACTTTCTTATGGCAAAAACACAGAGTTTTGCTAAGATACAAATACCAAGTTTTTCTATCTAAGTTAAGAAAGTGGGGGCGCCTGGGGGGCTCAGTCGGTTAAGCGCCTGACTTTGGCTCAGGTCATGATCTCACAGTTTGTGGGTTTGAGCCCCGTGTCAGGCTCTGTGTTGACGGCTCAGAGCCTGGAGCTGCTTCGGAGTCTGTGTCTCCCTCTCTCTCTGCCCCTCCCCTGCTCATGCTCTGTTTCTTTCTGTCTCAATAATAAATAAACATAAAAAAATTAAAAAACAGAGGGAAAGCGATATAACCAGTGTGTTATACAAAAGTAGCAGCGTGGTGACTGCGGAGAGCGGGTACACAGCCGCAGAAGGGAGGGCAGGGCTCCAGGGAGACGGGCCGGATGCAGAAATGGCACCCGGGGGCTGCCCGAGTGACTGACTCATAGCAGATATTTAAATATTGGTGGGATGAATGTTTTATGACACTTTGTGGCGAACTGCTCACAGCTGAATATCATCTTGAGGGTGGACGGTGCGACGTCTGGTTTTGCCTGCCCGGCAGCCCTCCTGTCCCCTGTGAAAGCAGCACCTGGCTGCAGTTTCCCCCACTCTCCCCATCCCTCCCCTGCAGCTAGCTCAGAGATGGGAACAAGAGAACAGGACCCAACCTGGACCAGGGAGGCTCTACCCCAGAGCTACCTCCTCTGGGAACGAGAAGGCTTCTTCTTGTTGGGGCTATGGCCGCAGAATACTTCTGGGGGGGCTACTGGAGGCCTCTGGTGGGGAGGTCCTGCCAGGGAGTGGGCGGACTTGGGGCAACAGCCGCCTTGGGAACCCTGAGGTTCAACCACATTTAAAGCCCAAACTACTCACAAACTTCCAGTTATTTTCGAATCACTGAGCCAATCAAATTCCTCTCCAGTAAGCCAATCTGAACTACGTTTAATTATCTGCAACAAGAAGTACTCACTAAAGAGTCTTCCCTAAAATAGAAAATAAAGAATTCTCCAGAAAGTTCTCTGGGATAGAACATACAGTCAGTTGAAATTCTGAATGGGAGGTAACATACAGACACATAAATAATTAATATGTGCTGGATGCATGATCTAGATCTTTCTTTTACTTTCATTCCGAACCTGAAAAGGCCCACATACATAAGCTACTGGCTGGTACTTGCTAACATTTCCTGGGCTGTGGGAACAGAAGATTCCAAATAGAAAAACAACCCAGCACTGGGGAGCCTGTTTCTGATGCAAGCTCGCTGCAGGTGTCACAGCACCGGAGGAGGGCTGAGGGCAAGTCACCCAGAAGGCAACACAGGACAGTGATTACATGCGGGGCGTGTGGCTGCGGGGGCGGGCCTGAAGGGAGCCCCACCTCCGGCCCCACCAGGGATGGGATTTGTCTTCCACACCCGCAGCTCTGCCCTGCCCTGCGCTGGGCTCTCAGCCTGCACCCATGCCCCACTCCACCCCTCCGCTGGGGCTCTCAGCCTGCACCCGTGCCGCACCCACCCCTGCGCTGGGCTCTCAGCCTGCACCCGTACCACACTCCACCCCTGCACTGGGGCTCTCAGCCTGCACCCGTGCCCCACCCCTCCCCTGCGCTGGGCTCTCAGCCTGCACCCGTGCCCCACTCCACCCCTGCGCTGGGGCTCTCAGCCTGCACCCATGCCCCACCACCCCTGCGCTGGGGCTCTCAGCCTGAACCCATGCCCCACCTCACCCCTGCGCTGGGCTCTCAGCCTGCACCCGTACCCCACCCCTCGCCTGAGCTGGGGCTCTCAGCCTGCACCCGTGCCCCATCTTGCCTTCAGATGGCTGAGTATGACTGACTCCCCTCTTCTCCTTCCCACAGCCTTTTCTAGAGGAGAACTGTGGCCTGTGGCCGGGAGCACTCCTCTCTCCCCCAACTATCCGATGCTCCTCCTCACACCCAGCTGGGGTCCTCAGTAACTGTGTCTTCACTCAGAGTTCCCGATGTACTCCCTATCCTGGCCTGAAGGGTCACCTGTGTCCTGACCCAGTCTGCTGTCTGAATCCCCACTTCTTGTCATGAATTCTGAAGTCCAGTTAAACGGAACTAAAGCTCTGTTTTCTCTGCTCTGAATTCCTCAAATCCCTCAATCATCTTTTTTAAAAAAAACTTTTTGATGTTTATTTTTGACAGAGAGACAGAGACTGTGCGCGTGCATGTGTGAGTTGGCGGGGGGGGGGGAGGAGGGAGGGGGAGAGAGGGAGAGAGGGGGTCAGAGAGAGAGAGAGAGAGAGAAACAGGATCCGAAGCAGGCTTCTCGCTGTCAGCACAGAGCCTGACACGGGGCTTTAACCCACAAGCCATGAGATCATGACCTGAACCAAAGTCAAACACTTAACTGCCTGAGCCCTCCAGGCGCCCCTAAATCCCTCAATCATCTTTAAGGCCAGGGCCCGCTACTGCCTGTTCCACTGTGGAATTAGTAGGTATCTCCGAAGTATCTTCAACTGAATGTGATTACGTGGACACCACCCTTCAAGCACTGTGCCGAGGACTGTTGTCAGCCCTAGACACACTTACACCTTCCTGACACTCTGACACAGGTTTGTGGTCACACCAGCTTCAGAGATAACAAAACCGAGATTCAGGGAGGCTCTTGCTTGAAGCTGCACGGCTCATAAGCCAGTGTAGGCAGAACCTGTGTTTAGCTGGTCGGGTTCTGGAGTCTCTGATCTGGACCAGTCCTCTCTGCTAAGGTGCTAAGACTTAAAGGCAAGACTTCTGAAGTCCTAATGAGGGGTGTGTCCGTATCCTATGCTCCCTCAATGGCCGCAGAGTACGGGCATTCAGGAACCAGGCAGGAGAAGTGCCCGGTCACTGTGAAGACATTACCCTGCTATTTGAAAAGGATTCCTTTCTGTCCACCTTCTTCCACAGCCCTTCCGCCCTGCACCCTAGGGTCCCCTCTGTGGGAACCTTCAAGTGTTACATGACACCTGGTGTTCTTACAGAACGCTACCATTAGACCCTACAACATCACGCTGATATTTCGGGGAAAATCAAAGCTCTGCGGAATACTGGCTGCTCGCCTGCGCGACCCCAGGCAGCAACGGCTCCCCACCTCGGCCTCGCTGCGCACTAGCGGCTGCGAGCTGGAAGCTAGCTCAGGGGCAGCCTCGCCAAATCTAACAAAATGCCACTTTTCAGCTTGTGTCAGGATCACTGACATCCATCAATGAAACCGAAACAGTTCTACGAGATTGGGAGAGAAACCTTGTTTCCACTTTTCTTTTTATGGAAACCTGTTACGCGAGTAAAGAATGGTTGGTCAAGTAATCTTACGGGCTGCTCGCCGCAGAGCACGCCCGAACCTGGCGGGGTGGCGGGGTGGCGGGTGGGAGCGGCACGGAACCCGCAGGACCGCACAGCCGCCTTCCTCACTCTCTCGGGTCACCGTCAGTCGTGCGCCCCGAACAGGGAGGTCGGGACGTGCAGGCCGGACCCCGGGCTGTGGCGGGCGGACCACGGGCAGCTCCCACCCCGGCCGGGGCACCCCGCTCCGTACGCGGTTCGGGACCTCCGGACCCTGCCCCCCAGCCCCTCGGCCCCCGCCCTCCGGCCGCGCCCACACCGCCCGGCGTCATCCGGACTCGGGGTACCTGTCAGGACGCAAGGCCCACCCGGACCTCGGCGCCCGCACGGCCCCGAGGGCCCTCCGCCGCCCCTCAGCAGCGCCTTCCGGAGCTCAGGCGGCACCTCCTCCACCGCCCCGGGCCGGCCCGCACCTCCGAGCCGTAGCGGCGGTGGCCGCCGAGGAGCAGCCCCGGCCGCCTGCGCCCAGCGCCAGGGCCGCGGCCACCGCTCTCATGACAACCAGACAGGCCGGGCTGGGCCGCGCCTGCGCACAAGGCGGGGGTCTCCCCACCTCCGCTTCCCCGGGCCTTCTGGGTAATGGAGTCTCGGGGAGGACGGCGCCTGCGCACAGGCAGGGTGCCCCCGCCGCTTCCCCGGGCCTTCTGGGTAATGGAGTCTCGGGGAGGACGGCGCCTGCGCACAGGCAGGGTGCCCCCGCCGCTTCCCTGGGCCTTCTGGGTAATGGAGTTTCCGGGAGACCGCGCGCGGCCTGGGTCTCGGTCGCACAGCCCACCCAGCTCCGCACCCCCGCCGCTCAGCTGATCTGTGTCCTGGGCGAGCACCAGCCTGAGCGGCCGGCCAAGCAGGTGCCGTCGGCGGGGCCGGAGGTCCTGAGGATGCTTACTATGTTCCAGAAGCCCAAGACGTTCAAGCTGCGGGCTCTGCACGGGACGAAGAAGTTTGGGGTGGCGGGGAGGACCTACCCGGAGGTGCTGCGGAAGGGGTGCTTCCACTTCCAGGTGCCTGGGAACGGGGTTCGCGGGCCGCCACTCGCAGGTGCCCGGGTCCGGGGTCCTTCTCTTCCTGTAGTCGCTCAGCCCCATTCGGCGGGAGTTTGTGGAGGCTTCTGGGGCAACACCTCCCTCTTCTGACCATGAAGATCATGGCAGCTCCGGCCCGAGGTTCTGGGACCCCGGTTCTGGGGCCCATCTGCTAACTTGCTGTGTGCTCCAGCGCACGGTCACTGTGCCTCTCTGAGCCTCAGTTTCCTCTTCTGTAAAACGCAGGAGCTGTGTTCGCAGGCCCGTTAAAGGCCCTTCCAGTACTGCTTCCAGGGACTACAGTCCTCATTCTTACTGGATTCCCACTGTGTTTGTTTTCCTGACTGGACTTGGAGCCGCGCTGGTTGCGTGTGTGTGCGTGTGGGGTGCCGCGCGTGAGGAGTTGCCGTGAACCCCCTTAAAGCTGACGAGTGTGGAGCAACAGTGTTAGCAAACTGACAGTGCGGGTCGTCAGACAGAGGCAATGCGTCTTGGTCAGTAAGACGTTCTCCTTACTTACTCATCGCCCAGGAAGACGGAGGGTGCTGAGCGCCTGTGTGCTGACACCCGTCGGGTGATGTGTCCTCATGGGTGGGGGTGTGTTTAGGGGCGTCCTTTTCTGAAACGGGCTTGGATGTTAAGTGCCCTTAAGAGCTCGTTTTGAAAGGATCTGGGTGGTGAATCCTGCAGAGTCGTCACCACCATGTATATATTTTTATGTGACTTCTCATATTTTAGAACGACCCGTATCCCCGGCCATGATGCTTTATTTATTAAAATTTTTTTTTTAATGTTTTATTTATTTCTGAGAGACAGACACAGCGTGAGCAGGGGAGGGTCAGAGAGAGAGGGAGACACAGACTCTGAAGCAGGCTCCAGGCTCTGAGCTGTCAGCACAGAGCCAGACGTGGGGCTCGAACCCACAAACTGGGAGATCATGACCTGAGCTGAAGTTGTACGCTTAACCGACTGAGCCACCCAGGTGACCCCCGGCTGTGATGCTTTAAAACATAGTGTTTTCTGGTTGCTTGTGAGGACGCCAGGTGGAAGGGCCACCTGAGACCCGAGACCTTAGCCCCCTGCCCTGCCCTCCCCCTTCGCAGCTCCCCATTGCCGGCTCCCGCCTGTGCCTCTACGAAGATGGCACTGAGCTGACTGCAGACTACTTCTTGAGTGTCCCTGACAACTCGGAGCTCATGCTTCTCACCTCGGGCCAGACCTGGCAAGGCTGTAAGTGGCAGGGATGTGGGAGAGTGGCGGGGAAGCCGGCCTGGCTTTGGGGGTGTCGAAGGCCTTCCCCGGACGCCAGCCTGGGAAGGGGAGGGTCTTCTCGCTCTGAGCTCCCAAGGGGGGAGCCCTGAGTCAGGAGCCCGGTCGTCCAGTTGAGTGCTGTAGGTTTCTTCTTTTCTGAGTCATGTAGATTCTGTTTATGTTCATTGGAAGTGTCCTAGTAACTCCGGAGGGCAGCGGGGAGGGGCCTGGGGGTTGCGCCTGCACAGGTTTGTGGGTAAGGCAGAGCCAGAGCCACACGCCATTCCCCATCAGACCGTGCGCGCTCTGAGGGGAGGGGTGGTGGCCCAGGATGTGCTGCGTCTGCTCTGTCGGTGCTGGCATGTCAGGGGCCTCATCAGAGCAGTCGCTCCCAGGGGTGATTCTTTTTTTTTTTTTTTTTTTTATTTTTTATTTTATTTCTAGGAGAGAGAGAGAGAGACAGCGTGAGCAGGGAGGGTCAGAGAGAGAGGGAGTCACAGACTGAAACAGGCTCCAGGCTCTGAGCTGGCTGTCAGCACAGAGCCCGATGCGGGGCTCGAACCCACGATCCGCGAGATCATGACCTAAGCGAAAGTCGGACGCTTAACCGACTAAGCCACCCAGGCGCCCCCCGGGGGTGATTCTTTAAGGGCGTCTGGATTTAAGAACCAGCTCGATGACAAGTGGCACGTTGGAGCCGTAGGCTGGTGGCAGAGCGTGTGTGCGCTCCTGGCTCTTGTGAGAAGTGGCTTACATTTCAGGAGATGCTACTGGTGTTCCGGGAAGGAAGTGGGAGCCGTGAGGACGGAGATATCGGCCTCTTCGGCCCAAGGGACAGACGGGGTCTAAAGTAGCCTCAGTGTGGCTTTGCCCTGCGGTTGGGACTCCGCTGTGAGCAGTCTCGTCTTGTGTCTCCTCCGAGGTCGCCCTTTCTCTGTGGGGCCTTGTCCTTCTGGAGGAGGCAGCCAGACAGCTGAGTCACTGTGATGGCTCCTGGGATGGCCCCTTGCAGGAGGCGGCGACTGAGCAGGACAGGGCTGAGGGTCTGCTGGCTGTCCCTTTTCTTTCCCGTTTCCTGGTGTAGTTGGGAGCAGAGCAGGTTGGGTTGCTGTCCTGGCCGCTCCCACCTGCCCCCCGCCTTGTCTCCCTCCGTCCCTCCCCTCTGTCTCTCTCCTTCCCTTCCTCCTCTCTGTCTCCCCCCTCCCTCTTTCTGTCTGTCTATCTCTTTCTGGCACTTTAGTCCCCTCTCCGCCGAGACCACTAGTCCTTCTTCTTGGTGAACTTCTTTAAAAAAAAAAAAAAAAAGAAGAAGAAGTTTAAATTGTTTATTTTGAAGTAGTGATCTGTGTCGTGACACCACGTGGGTTTATGTATTTGCCGCTGCAGGCGAGATTCAGAACCGCCCCGTCCGCCGCCGCCAAGTCCTCCCACGTGCTGGCCCTTCCTAATCATGCCCACCCTTCCCACCCACCCCCACCCCTGGTCCTTGGCAACCACTGATGTGTTCTCCATCCCTGTAATGCTAATCATTTCGAGAACATTAGGGGAATGGATCGCACAGTGTATGATCTTTTGAGATGGGCTTTTCTCACTCGGCAGCAAGCCCCTGAGATCCATCCAAGTGGGTGTGGACCGGGAGCCTGTCCCTTTTTATCACTGCGAGGCATCCTGTGATGTGGCTGGGTCACAGTTCCGTTATCCACTCCTCTATGAGAGGTGTTTTGGTCATTCCCAGTGTGGAGCTATTACGTGTAAAGCCCACGTGGCCAGCTGTGTACAGGTTTTTGTGTGGACGTAAGTTTGCATTTCTTTGGGACAAATGTCTAGGAGTACAGTTGCTGGGCCAGATGAGGAGTGTATGTTTAGTTTTTAAAGACAAGGCTGTCTAGTCTTGTCATCTATTTAACATTGTGCAGGGCAGTTGGTCAAGAAAAATACAGGCATCCAGATTGGAAAAGAAAAAGTAGAGCTACCATTATCAGCAGATGCTGTCATCTTGTGTGTAGAAAGTTCTAAGGAATCCGGTAAAAAACTATTAGGACCAGGGACACCTGGGTGGCTAAGTCAGTTAAGCGTCCGACTTCAGCTCAGGTCATGATCTTGTGGTTTGTGGGTTTGGGCCCCGCATCGGGTTCTGTGCTGACGGCTCAGACCCTACAGCCTGTTTCAGATTCTGTGTCTCCCTCACTCTCTGTCCCTCCCCCACTCATGCTCTGTCTCTGTCTCAGAAATCTATAAACTATAAAAAAACAAACAAACTATTAGGACTCATAAAGGAGTTCAGCAAGGTTGCAGGATACAGGGTCAATACCCAAAACCTACTTTGTTTCCATACGCTTGGAATGAATAACAAAAATGAAATTAAGGGAACAATTATATTTATAGTGGCATCAAAAAGAATAAAATTCTCAGGAATAAACATAACAAAAGAAGTGCAAACCTTATGCTCTGAAAACTGTAAGACGTTGTTCAAAGAAACGCAGGACTTAAATACATTGGAAAACATATCGTTTGTGGGTCAGAAGGTTTATCATCGTCAGGATGTCAGCACTCCTCAAACTGATCTACAGATCAACCCAGTCCCTATCAGAATTCCAGCTGGTTCCTTTGCAGAAATTGACAGGCTGATTCTAATCCATAATTCTTATATAATTTCAAGGGATCCAGAACAGCCCAAGTGACCTTGAAAAAGAACATAGGAGGAGCACTCACTTCCTGATTTCAAAAGTTATTACAAAGCAGTGGTACTCAAGACATTAGGGATGGACATACAGGTCAGTAGACTGGAAGAAAGTCCAGAAAAGTCCAGAAAGGTGTCTGTGATCACAGGGTGCCAAGGCCATTCAATGGGGGAAAGAATAATCTCTTTAATAAGCGGTGCTGGGACAACTGGACTTCCACATGCCAGAGAATGGGTCACACCTTCACCTCGCGCCATATGCAAAAATCAACCCAAAGTGGGTACATTTCTGAGTGCGAGAGCCAAAAATATAAAATCCTTAGAAGAAAACACAGGGATAAATCTTCATGACCTTGAATTTGACCAAGAATTCTGAGGACACCAAAAATATGAACGATTAAAGGAAAACGTAGATACATTTGGCTTCAGAATGTATCTGAATTGTGACACCATCAAGAAGCTGAAAAGACAACCCACAGGATGGGAGAAGAAATTGGCAAGTCGTGTATCCGGTAAGGGACTTGTATCTGGAATAAATAAAGAGCTCTTACAACCCAACAGTGAAAGTCAACCCAACTTAAACATGGGCAAAGTTTCTGAATAGACACTCCTCCAGGGAAGATCTTTAAATGGCAAATAAGCACATGAAAAGATGCTCGATATTGTTAGGCATCAGGGAAATGCCAACCACATGCGCAGTGCAGTGCCACCTTGCAGCCGCTGGGCCAGTGTCCAGTGCTGGTGAGGGTGTGAGGGAGCCGGAGACCATGCGCACTGCTGAGCGGGGTGGGCCAGGGCCCCCTCCAGTGACTCAACAGAGTGCTCATGGGACCCAGCAGCCCTGTTTCTCGCTCTGTGCACACCCAAGAAGAGTGAAAGCGCATGTCCACAGTCTCTCACATGATTATTATTAAAATTTTTTTTTAAATTTTTAAATATTTTTATTTATTTCTAGGAGAGAGAGACAGCGTGAGCAGGGGAGGGTCAGAGAGAGAGGGAGTCACAGACTCTGAAATCGGCTCCAGGCTCTGAGCTGGCAGTCAGCACAGAGCCCGACGCGGGGCTTGAACCCACGAACCGCGAGATCATGACCTAAGCGAAAGTCGGACGCTTAACCGACTAAGCCACCCAGGTGCCCCTAATGTTTTATTTTTAAGAGAGAGAGACAGCGTGAGCAGGGGAGAGACAGAAAGATAGGGAGACACAGAATCTGAAGACAGGCTCCAGGCTCTGAGCTAGTTGTCAGCACAGAGCCCGACGCGGGGCTTGAACCCACAAACCGCGAGATCATGACCTGAGCAGAAACCGGACACTTAACCAACTGAGCATCCCAGGTGATTATTATGGAAGCTTTACTCATAATGGCCAAGAGCTGGAGAGACAAATGACGCCCACTGACGGACAAATGGGTAAATGAAGTATGGTGCATTCACACAGTGGAATGTGTACTGACCTTGGATGGGAATGGGGCACGGACGCCCACTACTGCGTGGATGACCCCTGCAACCTTCACGTGAAGGGAAAGGAGGCGGTCATGGAAGGCCACGCATCCTGCGATTGTTCGTATTGAAGTATCCAGAGCAGAGAAATCCACAGGGACGGAAGGGGACTAGAGGTTGTTTCTGGCTGAGGGAGGAGATCCCAGCTGAAGCGTACGGGTTCATTTCAGAGGTGATGAAAATGCCCTGAGTTGGATGTGCAGGCGATGGCACAGCTCTGTGAATAGACTAAGAAACATGCACTTGTACATTTCAAGTGTGTGAATTGCAAGGGATTTGGATCGCATCACAATAAAGTTTTTTTTTTAATTTATTTATTTTGAGAGAGAGAGAGAAAGCACTAGGAGGGGAGGCAGAGAGCAAGGGGAGAGAGAATCCCAAGCAGGCTCCACACGGCCAGTGCAGAGCCCGACGTGGGGCTTGAACCCAGGAACCGTGAGATCATGACCTGAGCTGAAACGAAGAGTCGGAAGCTTAACCGACTGAACCTCCCAGTGCCCCACGTTGTTGTTGTTTTTAAAGAAACGGGCTGTTTTCCAGAGCGGGAGCACCTGCCCCGCGGCCACAGCTGCCTCCCCTGCCTCTGGTTGCGTCGGTCTATGTCAGCCATTCTGATGGCGCGCGGGGTGTACCCACGTGGACGGCTTTGCGTTCCCGTCAGTCAGTGCCCTTCCTGCCTCTCCCTGGGTTGGTGCCCGGCCATCCGTCCCACCCAGAAGGTGTGTCTTCATCCGCTTCTCTTTTGTCCATTTTCTAATTGGAGTTTGGACGGTTGAGTTCCGGGTCTCTCTCATCATACGTCTTGGATGCGAGTCCTGGCAGGTGCGTGGCTTCCAGGGATTTCCTCCTGCTCCTCAGCTGGTTTTTGCATCCCCAGAACAGGCTCCTTCACGGAGCAAGGTTTTCCATTTCGATGAAGCCCACGTTGCCCGTGCCTTCCTTCTGTGCTCATACTCACCACGTGAAGTCTGGAAACTTCTCACCAAGCCCTGGGCCCAGAAGAGTTTCTTTGCCGGCTTTCCCATCAGCGGATATGATCATGTGACTACCTTTAGCCTGTTAAGGGCAGATTATACGGATCGATTTTCAAGCATTGAACAGCCTCTCATCCCCAGAACGACCCGCTGGGCTGTGGGGGCACCCCTTCTGTTGGCCGAGGTGTCACGAAGGGTCCCGTAGACCGTGGCCCCACTGGGTACTGAGCGCTTGCTGGGCCGCAGTCAGGCGTGGCTCCAGGAGGCAGGTCTGGAAGGAGGCCCACAGACATGGGAGGTCTCACCGGGAAGAGAAGGGCAGCGACTCACCGGGTGCCGTCCCCTCTGCATCCGACCCCGTGCCACGCTGAGGGGTGGGTGCCCAGGCCAAGGGCTAGCTGGCATCTGGGCAAACACGGGGGCCCTGGACGCCCTTGAGGTCCGGCAGGTCCAGAAGCGTGGCGGTGCTGGGTGTGTGGAGAGCTGCTCAAAGGACCGCTGGTTTTTCTCTGTCCCCCTTCTGGTGGCAGATGTGAGTGACATTGGTCGCTTCCTCCACGCATTCCACAAGCCACAGGCGGGGCTCATCCAGGCTGCCCGGCAGCTGCTCTCCGGCGAGCAGGCCCCGCTGCGGCAGAAGCTGCTGGCCGACCTCCTGCACACGGTCAGCGAGAACACCGAGGCCGAGACCAGGGCCGAGGACCCGCCGTGGTTCGAAGGTACTGCGGGGCCGGAGCGGGAGGGCTTGTCGGGAGCCGGCTGTGCTGGGGAGGCCAGGGCCCACTGCCGTTCCCGGGCGCCGGGCCTGCCTGGCGTCTTTGCACCAGTGGCCCTGGGACCGGCCCCATTATTTATCTGTCGGCTGTGGGAAAGCATATGTGACATAACGTGTTCCACTTAAATCTTTCTAAGTGTACAGTTGATAGGGTTGAGCACGTTCCCCGTGGTGTGCAGCCTGCACCAGCATCCGACTCCAGAACTTTCTCATGCTCCTCAATGGAACTGTCCCCACATCCCTTCCCAGCCCCCGGCGCCCACTCTTCCCCTCTGCCTGGATCTGACTCCCCTAGGGGCCGCCCGGGGGTCACGCAGGACCTGGCTTCCTGGCCTGCCTCACTGGGCACCGTGCCCTCGGGTGCATGCCTGCTGCCTGTGTGGTGGGATCTCCCTTCTTCAGCCTGGGTCTCATCCGTGGTGTGGCTGGAGTGCATTGTGCTTGCCCATCATCCGGTCGTGGACACTTGGGTGCATCCACCTCGGGGCCCGGCCTTCAAGGCTGTCAGAGCCGCCCTTGGACTGCAGGAGGGGGCTCGGGTGCCCAGAGCCGAAGCCCCTCTGTGTGTCTAGATGCCCACCAGGCAGTTGGGCCAGAGAGCTGTCCCCAGGCAGAGGACCAGAGCCCCTGAGCAGGACACCATCAGCATGTTTCCGGGATGGGGTGGGTGGTGCTTGCAGCCTGCGACCTGAGAGAGGACGGCCGGGGTCCAGGGGTCTTGTCTTCTCTTGCTCGTGGCAGGTCTGGAGTCTCGATTCAAGAGTAAGTCCAGCTACCTGAGGTACAGCTGCGAGAGCCGGATCCGGAGCTACCTGAGAGAGGTGGGTGCGCCTCTGCAGATGGACGGCCTGGCCGGGGCCGCCTCACGGTGTCCCTGGGGTGCAGCTGGCAGCCGGCTCCCCAGCTCCACACGGTGCTGGCGTCTGCCCCGAGCTGACGCCCTGTGGGACTGTCGAGGCCCCACCTGGGCCCTTGGCCCCCTTTTGTTTTGTACTGAAGCCTCACGTGGGTTCTGAATAGAACCGACCTGTGAGTGTCGTCACCCATCAGGTGGTTGGATTTTGACGTGAACTTGTCTTCATCCAGCACTGGCTGTGACAGACGCCCAGGTCCCCATGAGGACACTCCTTTCTCTCTGCGTGGCCCTGGGTCGAGGTCTGACCTCCGAGAACTGGGAAGGGCCAAGTTGTGTCTGCTTTTGGAGCTGCTCTGAGCAGTTGTGGGTCTGAGCTCTGACTCCATGGGCCCAGGAAGGAGACGACATCCTTCCTCCCCTGAGAGACTGAGAAGCGAACACCGATGTAGATTTAAAGCTCCGGTGCTCCCACGGGACATGGCGCTCCGTCCCCAGAGAAATCCGTGCCCGACGTGGCCTCTGTCCTGCTGCCCTTTCAGTGAAGACGGAGGGCGGAGCTGCAGTGGTGTCCCGTCCTGCTCGGAGGATAATTTGGTCCCGTGGCACTCGCCTTTTGCCACGAGGGGGTGTCTGTGCAGCTGCCGTCCGACCTTGTGTGTTGGGACAGAGGTGGGGTGCGTTCCCCAGGCGCTGACCTCCGTCAAGATCAAGACACGCTCCTCAGGGAAGACGAGAGCCCAGGCCAAGGCCTGGCGTGCAGGGGTGAGGTTGGGCGTTCCCAGAGGGCTGTGGAGGGGTGGCGCCCCTGCCTGCGTGCTGGTAGGTGGCCCCGAGGCCGTCTCACCTCCTGACTTTGCAGATTTCTGCCCTGCCCCTCCACCTCCACGCCTGCCCGTGGTTCTCGGACTACAGATCGCAGGGCCTGTGGCGCGGGACCGGGTATGGCCACGCAGACCCCGCTGGGCCCTCTGTGCTCAGTTAACGTGTCTGCTGCCCTGTCACGCGCACTTGACCAGGAGTCCCGCGGCGAGGGGTGGGGGTCTTTCTCTGCCCCCCCACCCCCGGGTGCTCAGCATCTCGCTCCACGGCTGTGATCTCCCTCCAGCTTGAGTGGGCGGCGTGGGCGGCGGGTGGGTGACATTCCCCACCTGCCCACCTCCTCTCGAGTTTCTGCCCCTGTGGCGGCAGCGGGTGCCAGGGAGACGGCGCCAGGACTCCCGGAGCTTGAGTTCGTTGCGTGGCCGACTGACCCCAGCTGCACCTCGCGGGTCCCCCGCCAGGACCGTGGGAGCTCAGCCGCGCTGGGACCCCAGGTGGCAGGGCCCCCGAGGGCCGTGGCGTCGAGTGGACTCGGAGCCCCCCGACCGCACCAGCCTTCAGCGATGGCTCTTGGTCTCTTCCAGGTGAGCTCTTACGTCTGCACGGTGGGCACGGAGGCTCAGGAGGAGCTCGTGCGGATAGTCGGCGTCATGTGCCGGAAGCTCAAGGCGGAGCGGTACCACAGCAGCTACTTCGACCGCGGGGCCGAGGCGGGCAGCCGGCTGTGCACGGCCGACGGCTGGTTCTCCTGCCAGGTGAGCGGGGCCGGGGCGGGGGTGCCCCCAGTCGGCTCAGCCCGCGCGTCTCCGGCTTCAGTGGCACCGGAACCCCCGGACGGTGCCGGAAAAGACCTCCCGCCTCCCGGCCCCCAGCTGCTGTCACGGGCTTTCTGACCGCTTCCCAGGGACGCTGACGCCGCGGCTGGGCCCTCCTTCCAGAACCGCTGGTGTGGCAGGGGGCCCGCGGGGCGCCTTGGGAGGAGGGGGAGGGCGGAGGAGAGGGCGGGTTCAGAGCCTCTGAAAACGTGGTGTGTCCCTGGGAAGCCATCTAGATGGCAGCTCAGGTTTCAGGATTTGTGGCCAGCTGTGACCTTTCGGGCATTAGTTTGGCCTGACTCCCTGGCGTGGTGGCCGCAGCTGGGAGCAGCGTCCCGGGCCTCCTCCTGGTCACTCGGATGAATGACGGAAACGCCGCTTCCCAACAAGTGCTACCATCTCTGGGGACCAGGGTCACGGTCTGGGGGCTTGGAGCTGATGACCTTTGCAAGGATGGGCGGGGGCTGTTGCACTGCCCACGCCTCCTTCTCGACCTCCTGGGCCCCATGCATTTCTAGTAAAATCCCCTGTCCCTACTAGTGGCTTTTCTAGTGCCACTGAGGGTACAGAGCAGGCTCTGGGGGCGGGCGTGGCCTCCCTCCCGTTGACGGGCTCCCTGTGCGTCTGGGCGGTTCCTTCCGTGGGTGATGGGCCTGGACTCGCAGGACGCAGGACGCTGGTCCTTCTCAGCCACCGCACCTCAGGCTCCATGACCACAGGTACTCGCTGTGAGCGTCACCAGAGCCAGGTGCTTCACGGGGCAGCAAAGATGAGAGACTTCCCCCTGGCGTTGGGAGGCCCGAGGTCAGAGGCCTGTAAACGAGTGAGGGTAGTGGGCGTGGAGCTGGGAGGCCTTGCGGGCCCTCCGGGGACCCACCAGTCCTGGGTCAGGTGAGCTGGGGGCTTCAGGGGGCAGGTGACGCTCTGAAGCCCCATTGGGTGATGTGGTGGCAGCAGGCATGGGACCCTTCGAGAGAACAGGGATGGCCCTGGCATAGACGCGGGGGCAGCGGGCTCTGCTGGGGGGCTGTAAGCCTTGGGAGTGACCGGGTGTAGGATGGTGGGGGTGCCGTGGCACGTGGCATGTGCTCGGCAGAGGTCTGCGGGGAGGGGGGGTGCCTGGAGGCCAGGAGCACCGACCACACGCCTCCGATGGCCCGGCCTCAGTGCTGGGATTACAGGGAAGTATCGGGAAGGTGCGGGAAGCAGATAGAAAGGAGTAGCCAGTGCGTGGGTGGGCCTTTGTGTCACTGGGTGGGGTGGTGGTGTGCCATTGCAGGGGTGTGGGGAGGGCTGGGGGCTGGGGTGTGGGACCTGGGAGGCGCTTGGTTGGGGAGCTGGCGTTCCTAACAAGTATCTTCCCGGGGGAGGGGGATGGGGGGCATGGGAGGGTCCGTTCCCAAGACAGAATTCCTAATTGCCCCAGGCAGCACAGTGTTTACCAGGAGCAGATCCCCCACTGGGGGCCCCTCCTGCGCAGGCACCCCCGCCCCCCCCGGCTTGCTGTGAGACTGAGTCCCTTCGTGGGCCTGAGCTTGCTCTCTGTCGGCCCAGGGCCCCTTCGACGCGGACGGCTGTGCGTCCAGGCACTCCATCAACCCCTACGGTAACAGGGAGAGCCGCGTCCTCTTCAGCACGTGGAACCTGGATCACATGTGAGTACGGGGTCCGCGGAGGCCAGGACTAAGCTCACAGACCCACAGAGCACCTGCCGGGGCCTGGCCCTGCCGTGGCGTCCGGGCTCCGACGGGCTGGCCCAGGTCCCTGTCCACGTCCCTGCAACCTGGCGCCTCTGTCATGTCCAGCTCCCGTCTGTGGGGCCCATTGGGCAGCTGTCCCGGCATTCCACGCTGGGGGGGGTCTCCCGCCCCAGCACGGGCCGCCCGGGGCAGGGGCTCTGGGGGATTACTGTGCGCGGGGTGTTTCCTGCTCTCACGGGAGCATGGGGGCCGGCAGCGGTGTTCCCGGTGCACGAACTCTTTCTAGAAAAAGGGCCCGAGTAAGATCGTGTCAGCTTGACTGGGATGCTTTCCTGAAGGCAGTGGTGTCCTCGCCTCCGCTTTGTGACGACAGAGATCTTGCAGTGCCGCCCAGTGGCGCTGCCGCTTCGGGGATGGGGGGCCGTGCTCGCATGTAGGAGGCTCACTTCCCACCCCTGCCGGACGCGCCCCTCTCCTCAGCCAGAACTGCCCCTCTGCCGTTTGCCGCGTCCCTCTGACGCCGTCGTTTAGACCTTCACCCTGTAGTATGATCTGAAAACGGCCGTGAGCGGTATCACACGTGCTGATTCCACACCCGGCTCTTCTGTTCTGCATTGTGCTCACGGGGGTGCGTTTGTGGGTTTGCGACCCTCATCTCACCAGGTGCCGAGTGCCTCGCTCCTTGAATAGAACATCATTTGAATATCCGTTTCCACACTGGTAGGTGCTTCTGCTGTTACAGAGGCCCCTGGGCTGAGTGCCCACGTGGCACTAACCTGCGTGGCCAGGTGGCTGTGGTCCGTGGACTGGAATCATCTGCACGTGGGGACTGGTCAGGAACGCAGATTCCCGGGCTCCACACGCCATTACCCGGGCGCGGGGATGGGGGTGCCCGTCCGGGTGGGAAGGCTGTCCCGGTGCCTGAGCTGAGGAGCTGAGCTCCCCTCTAGGCAGGGTGCTGGGTCTCACCCCTTCCCACGTGCACCGAGCACCCAGCACCCAGAGACGATCGCCGGGTTCTGCGGGTCGTCCCTCTGCGGAGGGGCGTGGGGACGTCGATCTGGGGAGCAGTGCCAGCATTCGCGGGGTGCAGCCGGCCAGCCTGCGGCAGAGGAGGCCCGAGCGGTGCTTTCTGAAACCTCGGTTTTCTCTCCCTCTCAGTTCAGCACTTCCGTTTTCCAGCAAATCCGCCTGCTTCTCTGCACGCGTCTGACTTGCGGTTTTCTGTCCGGTTTCACGCTCGTTTCTTCCAGGAGGGTCTGTGGGCACTCAGTGCTCTTTGGTCTTGGAAAACGCTCCTCTGGCTTCACTCGTGCGGGTTACTTAGTGACACTGGCGTGCCGCCTCAGAACTGAAGACGAGCTGGCACCGTCCCCCCCACCCCCCGCCCCGGGTCTGCTGCGGGAATCCTGCCCTGTGTTCTGCCTTCTCTAGGGACCTTTTAGATTCTCTCCTTCTCTGAACATGGCGTGTGTGCAGGTATAGATCCTTGAATTCTGCCTGGGCTGGTCTTTGTTCTGAAGACAAGTTTCTCTTCTGTTTTGGAAGACGCCTGAGCATGGATGAGGTACCGCTTCTCGGCTTCTCGGGACCGTTGCCGGCCGCGGGTCGGACCTTCGTCCTGTCCCCCTTGTGCTGCGGGGGTGCTGTGGGGAGCCCTCCCTCCCGGCCCCTCAGCCGTCTGTCTCAGCGCGCTCTGGCCTGGCCCTCCTCGGGGGTCCTTGTCCTGTGTGGTGTGCTCCCCGTGACGTCTGTGCGTCTGTCTGGACCTGGAGCCCGTCCTCCGTGGGGACCGTGGACCCGCGCCCTGGCTTGTCGAGTCCCCACAGGCTGGCTTCACTTCTGCTGGACCCTTGGGGCTGCCTGCGGCCCTGAAACATGGGGCGTCCGCTCGTGGCGTGGCTCCCGTCCCGCGTGGCCGTGTGCCGTGGGGCTGTGTGTCCGTGCGAACGGTGCGCCGCGGGTCCTGGTTTTCCGAGTGACCGTGGAAACAGCCGCGCTGTTGGTGCGCCCTGAAGCACACCTCCTGGTGCCTGTACCTTGTGTGTCCTCCCCGCCCTCCCGTCGAATAAGGCTCGGCCACGTGACGCCAGCGGACAGGACAGGACGCCAGCGGACGCCTGATCCGTGCTTGCACGCTGGAGCGCTTCTCCTTGAGCACTGCCATCAGCGGGGGTTGGGGGGGCGGCCCTGGCCTGGCCTCCTTGAGGGTGAAAGGCATCATGGGGAACAAGGCCGGCCCCCAGCCAGCCCTCCAGTGTCACGCAGCCCCAGGGGTGGGTGGGGGGCAGCGGGCACCCTGCTGGTCTGGGGCTGGGCGGGCAGCAGAAGGGAGAGGACAGGACGGCCCCCCCCACCCTCCCCCCCGAGCCCCGGGCTCCCCTGCTGCTTCCCTTCCTGCTTTAATGGCTGGACGGGGTCTCAGTCCCACCTCCCCGGCTCTCGCCTGGGGCCTCTGTCGGGACGAGAGCCCCGGCGGGCTGCAGGAGGGGGCTCGCCCCTGTGGATCAAGCGTGGACCTCAGTGTCTGGAAGCGGGGAGGCCTCGACTGCCCAACTGCCTACCCCTTCCCCTCTTCAGTGTCTCTCCGCCGCAGGGACGGGGCCTGCGCAGCGGGCCTCCTGGCTGTGCTTCTGCGCCCTCCGAGCTTTAGCTGTCAGTGCACGGACTCTGAACGGTGTGTAAGTGGGACAGGCTCCCACAATGCAGGATCATAATGGTCTTCAGTGGACGCACACACTCACACACACACACACACAAGCACAGGTCAGGTTGGAAAGACAGACGTTAGGCCCTTTCCAGAACTCTCTCCAGGGAGGACGAGGGCTCAGCTTTACTTTGTGGGTCTGTGGCCCTGTGTCCCCACGAGGACAGCTGTCGCTGGGGCCGGACGGCCTCGGGTCCAGCCCCCTTTCCTTCCGTGTGCTTCCCCGCGCTGATAAACGTGCAGTGCCAGCCGTCCCCCGTGAGACGTCCACACTGCTGGCCCCGGGCCGCGCGCAGTGAGGACGGTCCCCCAGCTCCTGACCACCGCGGCCAGAGGAGGGGTCACTGCCCCACTGTTCCTCGGGCGTGTTTCCAAGCGTGGCTCCTTCTGAAAACTGAACCGGTGTCCACGTGTCCTGCTATAAAGTCCCCGAACGTCCACTCACATTATTGGGGCCACAGCGACTGGGCGGAAGCCCTACCGCGTGTCCCTGGGCTCCCGGCGGGTGCAGCGGGCGGCCGGCGGCAAGTGTGACCGTGTGGCACCTCACCCTGCAGAATAGAAAAGAAGCGCACAGTCATCCCCACGCTGGAGGAAGCCGTGGCGGAGCGGGCCGGCAGGGAGGTGTCCTGGGAGTACTTCTACAGCCTGCTCTTCACCGCACACAACCTCAAGCTGGTCCACATCGCCTGCCATAAGAAGACCACCCACGGGCTCAGCTGTGACCCGCACAGGATCTACAGACCCCAGACGAAGCCGAGGCGGCGGCGGCCTGCGCGCAAGGGCCGGTGACACGCGGCGCCTCCCCCCACCCCCGTGACGCACGCGGCGCCTCCCCCCACCCCTGTGACACACGCGCCCCCCCAGCGGGCATGTCCTTCCAGTGGGCGCTGTTACTCCATTTTTGTCGCTGCACCGGTTCCTGGAACGCCTCAGGGTCCTCTGAGCTCCCTACATTTCCAAATCTGCGCCTGCACATCTGACGGCCCAGGTGTCTGAGGACAAGCTTGCTGTGCCCCTGGGAAGCACCGTCGGCAGGGGTGGGGTGGGGAGGGCGGCTCCAGCCTCGGCTCAGGAGCCCTTCCCTCCCTGCCCGACCGGCCACACAGGGTGGCGCCCCCAGGGACGGGCATTCTGTGTCCGCTCTCTGCTGGGTCTCTGCTCCCTGGCAAACGCGAGGCTGTATCTTCTGGACTTTTCCGAATGCTCCAAAGAGTAGCAACCCATCGGGGGTAAAGCGTTTGTAAAGAACACGCGGGGACACGCGCTGCTGTGGGGTTTATGGCGGCAGAAAGCGGGAAGCCCCCCAGCTGTCTGTCACTGGGGAATGACTGGCTGCGGTGTCATGTTGAACCGCAGGGAACCGCTGGGTTTGTAGGTCAGGAAGCGTCAGATGTCATTAATTTCTGGATTCCTCTTACACACGGACGTAATGCAAAGCTACGTAGCAGTTCTGTGTTCCACATGGAAAAGGGAAGCCGTCGAGGGCCCAGGGTAGCCAGTGGCTTGACCGTGGAGTACGATCTGGTGGTTTTATAAGAGCCCGCGAGTGTATGTCACATGCATGTGTTGGCGTGTCTAAGAGCCCACAGGAAGCACGCCGTGTGGACAGCTGTAGTCCTGGGGGTTAGGGTGGGGGTGCACTGGATTGTAAGGGGCCAATTTTCTAAATTATGTACTTTATAATACTTGAAGCTTTTGAAATGATCATTTACTTCATAATCCTTTAAAAACTGACTTTTTAAAGTCACACAGATTATATCTGAATTTTTTATGATTATTGTATAATCATGAAAACCAATAAAGATTTTTCAGAAAGAGACTTATTAAAAAGTTTGCACTCACTGGGAATGATGAAAACGAGGATAAAAATAATGGGTTAGTAGCACTCTCAACAATAGCTAAAACATGGAAAGCGTCTAAGTGTCCATCAACGGACGAACAGATCAAGATGTGGTTCATCTATACCATGGAATACTACATGGCAATGAGAAAGAATGAAATCTGGCCATGTGTAGCAACACGGATGGACCTTGAGGGTGTTATGCTGAGCGAAATAAGTCAGGCAGAGAAGGACAAATATCATATGTTTGCACGTATAGGAGGATTAGGAGGAACTTGACAGAGGAACAAGGGGGAGGAGAAGGGGGAAATGGTGGGGGAAAGGGAGGGAGGCAAACCATGAGACTCTTGAATGCTGAGAACAAACTGAGGGCTGATGGGGGTGGGGGGAGGGGGGATGGGCATGGAGGGGGCATTTGTGGGGATGAGCGCTGGGTGTTATGTGGAAACTAATTTGTCAATAAACTATTTGCAAAAAAAAATAATGGGTTAGTGATTTTTTTAAGGTTTTATTTATTTTTGAGAGAATGGGCAAGCGAGCGCGAGTGGGGGAGGGGCAGAGAAAGAGAGAATCCCAGGCAGGCTCCAGTGCTGTCAGCAGAGCCCGACTGAGGGCTTGAGCTCACGAACCGTGAGATCCGGACCTGAGCCAAAATCAAGAGTCGGAGGCTAACCGAGCCACCCAGGTGCGCCAGGGGTTGTGATTTTTTAAATGACAGAAACCATTCCATTTTCTAAAACAGAGACCTTAGGGTGAGCCAGTCCTGTGTGGGACCGCAGAAGTACCACCTCGGCACGTGGCGCTGACCTGGCCGGACGGGGTCGCCTGGGCCGTGGGGAGTGGGGCCCGCGGGAGGTGCGCCCTGCTGACCTGGGGACCCGCCTCCTCCAGCCCAGCAGCAGCGCAGCCTCTATGCAGAATGGGTTCATGGGCTGTCCGTTTCCAACAAAAGGGAGTTAGAACCCACAGCTGGGAGTGTTGAGTCTGGTGATCTGTGGGTGCAGGAAGGCGGGGCGGTCCCGCAGGTCCCTCATATGTGCACTCGCTGTGGGCGGCCCTTTGGTCAGCAAGGCTGCGGAGAGAGGTCCGGGTCCAGGTCCTGGGGCTTGCAGGAGGGCGGCGGCCGGCTGTCAGCCTCTGCCGGTCTGAAGGGAGCTGCGGGGCAGGGGAGCCGGCCGCAGGCTGCAGAGCGAGGGCAGGGGGGCCCAGGGAGGGAGCCGGCCCTGCAGAGCGGGGGGAGGGGACGAGGTGAGGGGTCTGCGCTGGAGACCACGGACAGGCGTGAGCAAGGCACAGGGGCTCTGGTGAGGTGAGGCCTGGGAACGGGGGCATCTCAATCCCAAACACTAGGAAGCCCCTGGAGCAATTTTGGAAGGGGCCCGACTGCCCGCTGCCAGGACGAGCTGGTCTCCGGGCTGCCTGTGGCTCCAGGAGCGGCCTGCCCTGGGGTGTCTGTGCACCGGCCAGTACCTGGGCAGGGCTGGGGTCCAAGTCCCAGGTCCGCGGGTGGGCGTTCCAAGCCTGTGTGACCCCAACAGGACCCTGGGCGGCCCCGAGGCCTGGGTGAGCTTCCTGGGTCTCCGCCATCACCGGGAGAGACGGCTGGAGGCTGTTCCTCCTACACTCAGCCCGGCGCGTCCTTCCTGCGATAATCGGGGACCGGGAATCTCTCCTTCCTGAGCCCTCGTTGCGGGCATCGGCTGGCCTGAGGCCGGTGGGGGGGTCCCCGCGCAGCAGGCGTTGAAGACAGCAGGGCGACCAGCCACCTGAACGTCATTTTGTGAAGACCAACAGTAGGTATGGTTCTTAAAAACCCTGTCACAGGGCCTGCTAGACGGCGGAGCGCTCACAGGAATTCTAACACCTAGTTTATACTCTGCCTTCTCAAACTTTATCGTCCCCAGGGCTTAGTCTACATTCTTTTCCTACTGCCGAGGTCGTCCCCAATGCTTGGCCCCCAGCCCGCGGGCACCCGGTTACCCCAGCTCCGCGCTGTCTGCCATCTCTGCCGGGGACACCTGCTCTCTTCCCGCAGCACCCCTCACCCCGGAGGAGCCCTTGGCCGCGCGCTCGCCACTCAGGACGCCCCACGGCAGGAGCAGGGGTGGGGCCCTAGGTGCGCGCTCGGTTCTGTTCTGCATTGTGGTGGGAACGCGGTGGCACGGCTCTTCTGCATGTCAGGCTGATGCTTCTCGCAGAGGCCGGTACATAGGATAGACTCCTGGCACCCGATGTGGCCCGCTGACCACAACCTCAGGTGCCAGGGTTACTAGTTAATTGTGCAGTAATCCCGAGTGGTTAGTGGTTTCCCGGGCTGCCATCAAAATGCCTTTGCAAGCAACAGTTTTGAGTTACTAGGTAGAGTGGTTTGTTGACCAGTAAACCACAAAATTATCCAGAGTTGGTGGTCTTGGCTGCTCATGGGGAAACGGTCACATTGGCAGTGTCGGGGGGGAGGAGGCGGCGCCTGGAGGGAGACTCAGCCACCTACCTGTCCCTGAACGATCCTTCATGCGAGATCCTTCCGTGCCTCACAGGACACGGTCATAGGTTAAACGTAGCTGCTGTTAACTGAGCCGGGGCGCCTGGGGGCTCAGTTGGTTAAGTGTCCGACTTTGGCTCAGGTCACGATCTCACGGTTCGTGGGTTCAAGCCCCACATCGGGCTCTGTGCTGACAGCTCAGAGCCTGGAGCCGCTTCGGATTGTGTGTCTCCCTCTCTCTCTGCCCCTCCCCTGCTCATGCTTTGTCTCTCAAAAATAAGCATTAGACAAGAAAAAGAAATAATAAAAAAAAGAACTGAGCCAGAAAGTCTGTTACAGGAGCGCCCCTTCTCAGCGGGGGTTCCTTCCAAGACCCCAGTGGATGCCCGAAGACAGGTGGTCCTGAGGCGTCCACCTGCCAAGTTCTCTCCGTTCTCACCTGTGAGAAAGCTGAGCCGCGCCTCGGGCACAGGAAAGGAACAGGACAGAGCAGTCACGACAACGTGCCGCCCTGCACTCGTGACCGATGCCTCCGTACTCGGAGGTCAATGCTGTGGGCGGGCGACACGGAGCTGGGCTACTTCCGACCTTCTGACCTTGCGTCACAGGGAGGACATTTGCTTCCCACCCACAGGTGAGCGTGGGTAGCTGCCCCCGTGGACGAGGAGGACCGTGGCTCAAGAACAGCCTCTGATGCTCACGAAAATCTCGTCGTCCTGAGTAGCAGGGAGCTTCCTGGTTGGTCGGTCGTGGGGCTCCCTCGCCCGCCCTGTAACTACATGCCCCGGGCAAGGCAGGTGCTGGCCGCCGCCATCTCAGGAGCCCCGTGCTCTACACAGGGGGGCCCCTCCCTTCGAGGGCACAGCCTCCCCTCTGCCCACAACCCAGGAAGCAGGGGCCAAGGCCGACGCCACCTCAGACACAGGCCGGGAAGGACTTGCTTTCTCCACTTGACTCTCAAATATTGTAAAAAAGAATGGAGATTTATGAATGTGAGACTTTTTAAAAAATACTTTCAAAATATATTTTATTTCTTAGTTGTATGCGTTTTGCAAAATTCCCAAGATAAACATTAGCTTCATGTACAGAAACAAAGGAGAGTTCTTTAAGAACTGGCATTGACTCCATCACGAGAATGATCGCACTTTGATAATGGAAAATAAACTTGGGTGTTATCAAAACTAAAGAGCTTAAGTGAGCACTTTCCTTTAGAAAGATCTGCCATGGAATCTCCAGCCCCCTCAGGGGCTCAAATCATCATCAAATGCACACAGACACCAGACACCGCACAATCGCAGAGAAGGTTCTGGGCCACACGCGCACATGCTGGCATTCTGCACTAGGACTTTCATGGTGACAAACACATTTTTCTTGGGAGATAAAGTTTATATGAATCCCACATCCCGTAACCTGCTGAACTGTCGGAGCACGGCCCATCAGATTCCTGCTTTATTCTCTACACTTCTGCACCGTCATCGTCATCTTCATCATCTTTGGCTCTGAAATGCATCTTCCTGAACTCTCGTCTGCTCATTGAAGGACAAGACGAAGACGCCGGGGGGAGGTCCTTGGAGGAAGGAAACGCTCCCCTGAGCCACCGCCAGCCCGCCGCACCGGCTAGCGCTCTGGGTGAGGGCGCGTCCCCCACCGGCTGACTTGGGGGACGTCAGGGTTAAACACCAGAGGACACCCCGCAAGTGTGGGCAGCCGCTCCCCACCCACGACCGTGCGGGGAGGCCCAGGGTCACCTGTCAGGGCCCCCGGCCCCCACCCCGAGGCTGAGCTGGAAGGAGGCCTCCCAGGAGCAGCTGCACCGCCTCACAGCCTCCGTCTTCTCCTCACAGGGACGGAGCCTGTCTCGAGGCAGCACCCCACGCAGGGAGTGGGGGGAGGCCGGCCAGGTGTGCACCCTGCGTGGGGGCGGCCGCGGGTCTTACCTGCATGAGCTCCACGTTCCCGAAGAACCGGCCCACGGGCATCGGCTGGTTGCTGTCCTCGTCCAGGAAGGCGCTGTCGTCCGTGGGCACCGGCGGCCTGGGCACCTGCTCCGTCTGTACCGCTGTCCCGGCCCGCGCGGCGCGGCTGCCGAGCGGCTCCTCTCCCGTAAGGGGCCCGCGTGCCAGAGGGGACGGGCCGTCTTCAGTCTCTGGGGGGCAAGCGTCGCCCACAACGGTGCCGTGCCCAAGGGGGGCGCCCACAGCCTCCGGCTCTGAGGGGGCACCAGCTCCCTTTCCTGGGGGCGGCGCGGGGTCTTCCGCAAACCCCAGAGGGTCACTGTCACCGGGGCGCTCGGGTGCTGTTTTGGGCAAAGCAACACTATCGCTCTTGGGGATGCGTTTCTGTAGTTCTGATTTCACAAGCTGGCCTTTGTCATACTTGAACTTCTTGGAAGTTCGCCTGTCGGCCACTTTGTGTGACGAGGAGGTCTGTGGAGAGACAAGCGGCAGAGGAAACCAGACACGCAGGACTGTGAGGCAGATGGCGAACGAGAATGCCTCTGCCCCAGAGGCTCACCCTCCTCACGCCGTAAGCAAGAGGTGCTGCTGCCTCAGCTTCCACGATGGGGTCACGTCACCGCCTCCCTCCAAAGGGACAGAATTTAAACTGGTGGCTGGGGAAGAATCTAGACATGCAACCAGGGGGCCTTCTGTGTCCTGAGCAACCTCAGAGGCATGTACTGACGCACTGTGAGGTTGTGACACAGGACTCTGGGTCGCACGCATTTGCTGGGACGAAGCTGCTGCCCCAGCACCGGGGCACCGAGCAGGTGCTCAGCAAGATGTGCTAGAGACTCCAGTCTTGAAAGCAGTGTCCGCGAGTGGAAGTGTGCCAGCTGTTGGTGCAAAACCAAGTCCCAGCCAGACCCCGGAGCGTGGCCCCAGGCAGGTCGACCTTCCGGCGACTCCATGAGCTCGGATTGCTAGGCACGGGTGTAGGCAGACCTCTCAAAGCCGCCAGGGGCGAAGCAGCGTGGCCCATGGCGGCCGACACCACGCCAAATGCTGCAGAGAATGACTAGCAAAGGTGCGTGGGGGCACGGGGTCAGAGACACCCCTGCCCGTGGAGGTGAACTCTGCAAAAGCACGCCCCTGGGCCCGGGAGCGCCCCTTCCTCTGAAAACAGTTACACGGTTCCCTACTCTGGTACAGAAGCACCACGACCCTTTTCTAGTGCTGAGCATCTCAGGGCGAAGGCGTGTACACACCTGGCCACACCGGCCACACCGGTGCTACCCGGGCTCACCTGACATAGTGTCTTGGCAGACGTGGCGACACCGGCTTCCCGCGCAGAGGCCAACCTGGCCGAGCGACGGCAGGCTCTCAGGCGCGCTGAAGACCGCACTCCACCTGCGAGCTAGAGCAGGACCCGAGGCGTCAGGAAATGCTCTTAGGAGACGTGAGCCTGGACACTGCCATTTCCCGACTGAAGAAAACCCGGGGGAGTCCATCCCACCGCCATCTTCATCGCTTTTCTGGAAAGTCACCTGTGGCCTCATGCAGATTCAAACTAAACTGTTTTGGATTTAAGATGCAGACGTCTTTCCAGCCTTCTCAGAAGCTTGGAGGCAGTTTGTGACCTTTACCTCCTAGATTTCTAGGGGCCCCGTTTGTAAGTTAACACATTTAACACACAGTAACTTCAGATGTTTAGAAGCAGCTTTCTCAGAAGGTTCTCTAACTTTTACATGTTATCCAAGTTCCTGATTAAAGGTAACATGAGAAAACAAAAGCCATCCTGACCCCCATCACTCCCTCCTTCAAATTATAGGTGGAAATATTCCCAGTTCTATTAGTTTAAAGCAGCGAACTTCTGACTAATCTTTTTTAATGGTTTTATTTATTTCTGAGAGAGAGAGACAGCGTGAGCAGGGGAAGGTCAGAGAGAGGGAGATACAGAATTCGAAACAGGCTCTAGGATCTGAGCTGGCTGTCAGGGCTCAAAACCACGAACATGAGATCATGACCTGAGCCGAAGTTGGACGCTCAACTGATGAGCCCCCCACGCGCCCCACTTCTGACTAATCTTAACATCATCACACTGGTCTGTGTCTGCTTTACCCTGAATGCAAGAGTCTTCTAATAACAAGAAAGGAATTAATGAGAAAGCAAAACTTATAACGCATGGTGCATCTGGCAAAACGGGAAAGTCAGCACTGGTGCAGCCACTAAACTACTTCCACCCGTTTTTGTTTTTGTAAATAAATTATTTTTGAGAGAGTGCATGCATGTACAGAGGAGAGCCAGAGGAGGGAGACAGAAAATCCCAAGCAGACCCTGAGCTATCAGCAGAGCCCATCGTGGGGCCTGAACTCATGAACCACGAGGTCATGTCCTGAGGTGAAATCAAAAGTCGAATGCTTCACCGACGAAGCCACCCAGGCGTCCTCACCTTTTTCCACTAATTCCTTTTTCTGTTCTGGAATGGATACCAAATGCACTCAGTGAGCAAGGGTGGGTGGGCATGCAGGTGGGAGACCAGAGAGGGACGGGCTCGGGAGGAGGGCAGCCTGCTCAACAGAAGGGGAAGCCAATGGGAAAGGAGACAGCTAGCTTAGAAATCTCTACAGTGACCACCCCCCCTGCACACCTGCGTCTCCAGAGGCCCCTGGAGATGGCGGCTCACCCAGGCAGTGAGACCTCGGACTGTCCCCATTCAGAATGGAAGGAAAAGGAAAGGCGGTGGCCTGTGCACACGGCGGGGACAAGGCGCTCCGGGCCAGGTGAAGGGCCTGCTGGATGGGTGCACCAGGGTCTGGGTTCACACCCACTTGTGTGGGGGGGAGGGCGGAACCTGTAGCTGCCCCTACATGCCCCTACGACCACTACCTCCCCGGAGGGAACGGCTACCTTAGCCCCAGGCCACCAACTGTCCTCTCTTCGCCTACTCCCAGCACTCGCCCCCGGGGTGCTGGCTCTGGCTGGGGGCCTGATGCAGCTAGCAGATGCTGTGCTTGGTGCATGCAGGGCTTCCCAAGGAGCAGCCTCCTTCTGAAGATGGGGAGGCTCTGGTGGGGGGCCTGTTTGATGTGACACAAGGGCTGTGTGGCCTCAAAGTCCCTGTGGCCCTGCCTCATCCCGCTCGGCTCTCCCCGATCGGAGCTCCAGGAGCCCCCGCCTGAAGGGACTGAACAGGGAGGGGAGCAGGTCCTGGCTCTGCTGCTGAACCGTTCAAGCCCTTCACACAGCCGTGTGCTCCCAGATGCCTTCTACCTTCGCCTCTGAGGCCGACGGGGACTCGACAGTGGCGGGGTGGGGGTGGGGGGGCGGCTTGTGGGTGGGTCTACAAGGCCCAAGAGCTGTGGAGGCTCCAGGCCCTTGAGCTGTGGCCAAATCCAGCAGCTGCTGGTGCCAGCACCCACGCAGGACCTAGCAAGTTCTTCTGCCCTGGAGAGCAGGTTGCTTCCGCCTGGTTAAAAATGGGGACGTCAGGGGCGCCTGGGTGGCTTAGTCGGCTAAGCGTCCGACTTTCGCTTAGGTCATGATCTCGCGGTTCGTGGGTTCGAGCCCCGCGTCGGGCTCTGTGCTGACTGCCAGCTCAGAGCCTGGAGCCTGTTTCAGTCTGTGAGTCCCTCTCTCTCTGACCCTCCCCTGCTCTCGCTGTCTCTCTCTCTCTCTCCTAGAAATAAATAAAACATTTAAAAAAAAAATGGGGACGTCAAAGGCAAAAACACAGTTTCCCGGAAAGGGCAGGGCAAGACCGACTTCCAGGACGGCACAAGGCACCCGCGGCCCCACAGAACCAGCGAGAAGTACGAAAGACTTTTGGAAATAGTCCTATGGGCAGGGGGTAAACGAAGAAAGTTATTCAAGAGCACCTACAAAACTCTGGTAGGTGAACGTCAGACTGCCCAGACCCCAGGTTGCCCCGCGAGAACACGGGGGGTGGGGGGAGCCCCCAGACCGCCTCATGAGAACTCGGCAGGAGGCGGCGCCAGGAGAGGCAAGCCTTCCTGAGAGCACCCGGCTCCTGGGCAGAGGTGTCAGTGTTGAAGGCGCTGATTCCGAGATTTGCTTTGCCTGGGGAGGGACATATGTTTAAACAGAGCTCTCAGTCTCTTCAGTAAGGAACTGATTTCTTTTGGATGGAGTGCGGATAAAGTTCATGCCTAAAGAGGCTCTCAAGAACACTAGAGGCTGTGGAGAAAGGCCCTTAGAAAGAGACATCATGATAAACTTTAGGTCAGATAAGTCTGCACCAGGATAACAGAGCTGGAAAAGCCCGCCCTCTGAGGGGTCGGCACAAATATCCAACCCTGACCCCAGGAACTAGGCCTTCAACAGAAGCCACAGTTTCAGGGGATCACCGTGCAGAGCAATTTATGCCCCAGGCTATTGCTGAAAACAATTGAGCAATCAACTAGCATTCAATGGGAGTTTAACAGAGAGGTGTAGTCAGGGGAGGGGAGGAAGTGAGCCAGCCCAGGGAGAAGGTGGGGGGAAAAGAAGAAATCTACCCAGTCACTAAAGACAAAGCCTATAAATAACAATATCCCGTGGGGGTGGGAGGCAGGTACCCAGAACTGCTACATTATATAAAATGTCTAATTTCAACAAGAAATTATGAAGCATGCGAGGAAAGAGCAAGGAAAAGGAAAGCAGACGTCTACACAGGAATAAAAGTCAGGGATGGAAGTGCCTGTTGTGACGGTGACTGGAGTGGAGTTTATCAGAAAAGCCTTGAAGGTGGCCGGGATGACCATGTCCGAGGGCTAAAAAGAACCCAATTCAAGAATACAAAATGTGATGACCACGTTGCATCAAATACTTGACGATGATAAAAAGAAATTATGAAAAAGAACCAGAAGGAAATTCTGTAGTTAAAAAGTACAAGAACGGAAATACACACTTCGCTGCAGGGAAGCAGAAGAAACAGCGAGCAAACCCAAGGCCACGCAAGTCAAAGGACAGCGAGAAGAAAGAATGAAGAAAAATGAAGAGTCATCAAGAACAGGGGCTCAGTCAAGGACACCATCGTACCAACATACGTATAATGGGAGTGTCAGGAAGGTGAAGGAAGGAGAAAAGATACGCAGAGAAATAATGGCTGAAACTTCCCAAAGCTACTGATAAACACACCACTAACTTAGTAGGGACGATGGTTATGGTCAAAGACAGTCAAAGTTCTCCAAGAAGAAATGTGCCAACCAAGATCCCGGTACCTAGCAAAGCTTTCCCTCAAAAATGAAGGCAAAAGAGACACTTCCAGATAAGCAGGCAGAATGTTGCCAGTGTTTCTAACCAGAGACGCCGGAGGGAGGGCGCTGTGTAGGCCACGGCAAGTGGCCCGGGACAGGAATTCAAGTTCACACAAAGAGCGCGCCGGTGAGGGGAACTGGATGCTTAAGGAAGAGGGTGCACACGCACAGGTGCCTCCTTTCCCAAGTGATTTATAAGCAGCTGTAGAAATAACATTATAAAGTTATGCAGGAACGTGCTTTGCTCACCAGTCACAGCACAAAGGACGAGGCAGGGGCGGGACTAAAGGGCAACCAGAGGACTGGGGGCAGAGAAGAGATCAGAGCAGGTGGCTGCGTTCTTAACACGAACAGATGTAACAAGTCTCTACTAAGAAAGCGGGTAAAAGGAAGAAAGGTGGAAGAAAGGTGCATTTTTACGTCTCACTACAAATCTGGAGCTTGGTGAGGCCGCCTTGAGGCAAACAGGCTTGAGCAACGGGATGCAGAAAGGGTTCCAGGGCACACCAGTCTGAAAACAGGCCCCAGAGGCGACCCCGCCCCAAACAGCCACAGGCCACAACTGACCAATGGGCTACTTATAAGCAAGCACAGGTCCCCCAAAAAGGAGAACCCCATTGGCCGCCACACCTCTGCATCCCCCACCTCCCAGCAGCCCCTCCTGCACTCCTAGCGCCGGGGCTCCGGGTGTTCGGGGTTCAGGCTCGGGTGATGGTTCACGTTAAGTGCCACTGGCTGACTCCCACCGACCCGACAGCCCACTTACACACCTCAAAGCTGATTCCACTAAGTTACAATGCATACGATGAAACGTGGAGCAACTGCTAGAAAGAAAACACAAATGCTACACTAGAAAAAGTTCCTTTCCATCCATCTACACGAGGAACAGAGAAAACAGACGTGTGTACACAGAACAAAAGTGGAATGGCATGCGTGCATCCAACCATATCAGTAACTTTAAACGTGGGCCACACGATCCCACCAAAAGAGAGGTCAGGCTGGTAAGACAGCCCCCAGCCCACATGCGCGTCTACAGAAGACCCCGCAGGGTCAAGCTATGTACGGACGGTAGAAGGACGGAGCCAGAGTGGGCTCCTCCAGCAAACTGGGAGAGCCGGGGGTGCTCCCCGTCCAGGAAAGAGGGGCCCCCCTGGGCACTGGGTGCTCTGGGTCCCAGCCCATGGCCAGGTACGGAGTGGCTGGAACTGGCGCCCAGTCAGTCCTCTCCACCCTCTACACCCAAGGTGACTGGGGCCGGGCTGAGGTCACATGCTGAAGAACAGGGGGCTTAGGTGGCGCAGCTGCACTCAGGGATCCAGACCAGTCCCTTTCCTGGGATGTGGTCTGGCAGCCCCCTACCCAGAAGGGCAACCCAGTAGCCCCCATCCCTCTGCCCATAATCTGGGAGCCCCCTACCCAGAAGGGCAACCCAGTTCCATCTACCTGCCCGTAATCTGGGAGCCCCTCTACCCAGAAGAGCAACCTAGAACCCCCCATCCCCCTGCCCGTAATCTGGGAGCCCCCCTACCCAGAACCGTAACACAGGAGCCGGCCGCCCCCCTCACTCAAGGCCGCAATCTGAGAGGCCCCCTACCCAGAAGTGTGACAAAGGACCCCCCCCGCCACGCGGAACGTAATCTGGGAGCGCCCCACCCAGAAGAGCGACCCAGTACCTTCCATCCCCGTGACTGCAATGTGGGAGCCCCCCTACTCAGAAGGGGGACCAAGGTCTCTCCCCCGCCACCCACCCCCCGGCCGTAGTCTAGGAGCTCCCCAATCCGGAAGAGTGACCCAGGGCCCGCCCCTCCCCCCCGGTCGTTTTCTCCGAGGGGAGGGCAGCCCCCGGCCCAGGGCATACCACGGCCTCCTCAGCTCCCCAAACAAGAGGTGGCCGGAGCCCCAGCCTCGGCCCACAGCTCCCGCCCGGCCTCGGCGCCTCACCTCGCGGCTCCTCATGAGTGTGAGCGCCGCGCTGCCGCCCCCAGCACCGCCACCCCCGCGCCCCGGCCTAACGCCTCTCAGAGAGGCAGCAACCTGGAGACCCGCGGCCCGCGCCCGGCGTCTGACGCCACCAGACGTTTGGCCAATCACAGCCCGGCATCCTCCGGCACGTGACCCAACAAAGTCGGCGCTGTGCGTAATGGGCGGGGCGGCGGCCATCTTTGTGAGGGGCACCTTCCTGGGGCCCTCGTGGCGGCCACGTTTAAGAGGGGCGGCGGCCATGTTTAAGAGGGGCACGTCCCTGAAGCTCCGGCCACGTGTCTGGGGGAGATGGCGGGAAGTGGTCGTTCACAAGAGGCTGGTCTCTCTCATCCTGGCCCCGGAGGCGGGCTCCAGCCCCTGGCGTGTGAGCGCCCGGCAGGGCTAGGGTGCGCCCTGCCTGGCGGCTGGCGAAGCTCCTGCGCTCGGAGGTGGGCCGGCGAGGCCCTGCGTGGCTCTGCCCCCAGCTGCCCGCAGGGACCCCGGTTCCCGGCCCCCCCGCCCCCCTCCTCCGGCCTCGAGCCTTCCCCCGGCGGTGGTGGACTGCAGCTGGCCCTCGGAAGGCCGTTCGTCCCGGGCTTCAGCCCTTCCGGCCCCGCTTCTCTGCAGCCCTGACCTCACGGTGACGGTCCCAAAGGCGCTGCCCTCTCCCTCTCCCCAGTGTCCTGGCTCAGGGCAGCTCGGGGACTGTGCATTAAAGACTGACGTGAAATGCTGCCTTGCCTTTAAACACCCCAGGCCCCCAGCTCTGGGCTCTCGGACTGGTGCCTCCGAGAGGGTGCGGTGGGCCCCTGGGGGCTGAGGGCCGCCCAGCCCTGACCCCCAGCCCATCAGCCCCGTCCCCGGGCCTGAGGGCCGCCCAGCCCTGACCCCCAGCCCATCAGCCCCCGTCCCCGGGCCTGAGGGCCGCCCAGCCCTGTGGGCTACCCGGGCTGGTGCCCCTCCCGATGGTGCGGCACAAAGACAGGAGCTGCCACTGTGCTTTGCAAGCCAGTGGCCGTGCTGTTTACTTTATTGTCATGTTTTTACAGGTGAGAACATTTAAATCAGGCAGTTTTGTCAGAAGCATTAGATCTTGCCGTAAAGTGTACAGGGTGAAAAGTGACCTGTGTTGTGCTTCGACCTCATGTACCGCTGGAGGGTCCCCGTGTGCGCGATTCATATTCTCCAGAAACAGGAATGTGCTCCGCTCCTGTGGAATGACTCCCTCAAAGCCTGGAAATACACTCGATGCCTCTTTTTAGTGCATAAAATGTGAGGATACTGAAGGGTCCCACCAGCTCTTCCCTCCTTTCAGACTTCCTTCTCCTTAGAGGTGCAGCTCTGGGTAATTAGGTGGAGCCCCTTCAATTCGGCCTCACGTGGGGTCTGCCTTTGGCCATGAGTGAAAGCACCCGCAGTGTTAGTGCATGCACCCACGCTTACACGCTCACACGCGCTTGTCCCCTGGCTGCCCGTTTCCCATGGTGTCCGTGGAAGGGAGAAGACAAATGTGGACTGGCAGGAAAATCCATTTGAAAAGGAAACTAATATAATCACTGCCAGCTGTTGAAGAAAAACCCAAGGCCAAACTGTGTTAAACACCTAAACTGTCCCATTTTCACTGAAATTGGTTTCCGGATAAACTAGGTTCAGCGGTTTTATTCTGGGGTCCTTCAGAACTCCGGTTCTCATAAACTAGGAGCTGACTATCACCAGCTAGCGTCTGCCTCCAAGGTGACCATGGTGGCGGCTGATGTCGGTACCGCCGCTCGAGCGTGTCTGACTCGGTGTTGCCCGAGCCCTGGGTGCTTCTGGAGGGCAGCCTCCCAAAGGGGGACGCTTCATCTCTGTTCACAGATGTGCCCTGCGCCCCCTCCCCTGGGTTTGCGTGAATGGCATTTCCAGCCCCCCAGCTGCTCCGACCTGATACCCAGGCCCCCCCGGGACTCCCTCAGCGCCTGCTTCCAATCAGCGACTGTCCCTGCACAGCCACGCAGCTGCCCAACACCCCGCCCATGCTGCCCACAGCAGCGGGGTGGTCACTTACCAGGGGTGGCCGGACCCCCTGCTGAAGTCCCCCGGAGCTTCCCCGCTGCTTCTGGGATCAGGAGCCGGTCCCTTTTTCATTTTAATACTTTTTCTTTTAAAGTTTATTTATTTAGAGACAGAGAGAGCAAGAGCAGGGGAGGGGCAGAGAGAATGGCAAGCAGGCTCCGCGGTGTCAGCACGGAGCCCAGTGCGGGGCTCCAGCTCATTAACTGTGGAATCATGACCCGAGCCGAAATCAAGAGTCAGCAGCTGAACCAACTAAGCTACTCACGTAGCCCAAGAGCGGGTCTTCATAGGACCTGTAAGGTAGGCACATAGTAGATGCTTAGTGAACGCTTGTTGGACGAATGTGTAGTAGGTGGGGCGCCTGCTGCCCTCTCCCCTTACCCTCCGCTGCTCACCCTGCTCCCTGCCTGGCTCTCAGAGTGCGGCCGATCCCCTTCCCTCCTGGCCTGGGGCTCTGCCTGTCTCTGGAAAACCTCTCTCCAGCTCCCCCCACCCCCCCATCTTTCAGGGCAAATCCATTCTTCAGACCTCAAATCAGCTTACACTGCATGTCCTCAGGGGCAAGGGGACTTTACCAGCCATTCTCCCACCACCACAACCTGAGTCTCCTCATTATGGCTTTATTTAGCTCTGCTTTTCCCGCAGGGCAGGGGTGGTTAGCTCTTTTCTCTCCCAGAGCATGGCACTCACTCACTCACTCGCTCACTGACTTGGTATGAGTGTGCTGAGCGCCTCACGTGTGCTGAGCTCCTTTATTACTGAGCCCCTCACGTGTGTGTGCTGAGCCCCTGATGTGTGCTGAGCCCCTGATGTGTGCTGAGCCCCTGTTGTGTGCTGAACCCCTCACGTGTGTGTGCTGAGCCCCTCACGTGTGCTGAGCCCCTCACATGTGTGTGCTGGGCCTGTTGTGTGCTGAGCCCTCACGTGTGTGTGCTGAGCCCCCTGATGTGTGTAGAACCCTCATGTGTGCTGGGCCCCTCCGTGTGTGAGCCCTCACGTGTATTTCGCTCCTGAGTGTACTGAACCCCTCACGTGTGTGTGCTGAGCCTCACGTGTGTGCTGGCCTGATGTGTGCTGAGCCCTGTGTGTGCTGAGCCCCTCCATTATTGTAGGCCCTCACGTGTGTGTGCTAAGCCTCTGAG
This sequence comes from Proteles cristata cristata, assembly GCA_017311185.1. NCBI lineage: Eukaryota > Metazoa > Chordata > Mammalia > Carnivora > Hyaenidae > Proteles > Proteles cristata. The sequence goes on along the minus strand of JAESUZ010002727.1, from coordinate 297,345 downwards.
GTGTGCTGAACCCCTCACGTGTGTGTGCTGAGCCCCTCACGTGTGTGTGCTGAGCCCCTGATGTGTGCTGAGCCCCTGTATGACTAAGCCAAGCCCGGAGTTTACAATGGTGGTGTGCTCCAGTGAATCACCAGGCCCGCCATTCAGTCCAGCAGGGATGGGAGGTGGGGTGGGGGTGGGAGAGATGGGCGCTGGTGGAATAATCACACAAGCAATGGTAAGTCTGCAGTGGTGATAAGAGCCACGGGGAGAAGCAACATCAGGGGACAGCTCACGGGGGTGCGGGTGTCAGCTGTGCTCAGGGAGTCAGGCTTCTTGTAGGAAGTGACGGGCAGTTACTCAGGGTCACCTCTTCCCTCTGGGACGGAGCCCCTTCCGGGCCCTGCGGGAGGGAGCAGGTGGGAGCCCCCACCCGGGCCCAGGCCGCCCCTCCTGGTGGGGCCGGAGGCCGTGAGCTGCCAGAGGAGCCCTTCATGGACCCTCTGGCTCCTGGCACTGGGATGCCGCGAATCCCGCAGGGCACAGAGACAGACCAGAGCCCAAGCTCACGGCCCTGCGCGGGTTCTGCACACGCACTTCATTTCCCTCTTCCAGATGATGTCCCCCCGCCTTCCCGGGAGGGAGCGCAGTGGGGGCCGGCCTCACAGCAGCAGGTGCATGATGTGCTGTGGTCCTTGGTTGCGGTCAGTCCCCCACACGGGTCGGAAGCTCCCTGAAGGCCAGGACTGTGTGGTGCTCACAACCGCAGCCCCGGAACGCAGCCTGGTGGCGGCCCGTGCTGCAGGTGCTCAGCAAAATGTGTTGAAGGGATGGGCGGTGGTGATAACGCATACAAAGAAACGGAGGATTGAATATTCCAAGGAAACTTTGCATTCTTGCCCGTAACACAGACTCACGGCTCAAACACTGGTGTGTCCACAGCTCGGCGTTTGCCGTTCACAAACACGGGCAGGGCTGGCGAGAAAGTCGAAGGGAATCTTCAGTTGATTAAGTCAGTGGATTTGTGACCTGAGGCCGTCCTGGCCGGGAGCGTGTCTCCTCACTACCAGCAGACGGTGGCCCGTGCGATGAGGGCTTGTCTCTTATACGCTGACCCTTTGGGTTTAAAAGACACGCATAATAGTTTTTTAAAAAGTGAGGGAAAACCAGAGCAAAAAATTCCCAGAAGAATGTGGAACAGCAGTTGCTGGTGGGAACGCAGCCTGGCCCAGCCCCTTTGGAAGACGGTTTGGTGGTTTCTTACAGAATCGAACATGCTCTTCCCATGCGATCTGGCAATCACGTTCCTTCGTAGTCACCCAGGCACTGAAATTTATGGTTTCAGTCGGGTGAGTGTCCGACTCTTGATTTCGGCTCAGGTCGAGACCTCACGGTTTGTGGGATGGAGCCCTGTGCTGGGCTCCGTGCTGACAGTGTGCAAGCTTCTTGGGGTTCTCTCTTGCCTTTCCCCTCCCTTGCTCTTGCACAGGCGCACACACTCTCTCTCTCTCAAAATAAATAAACATTAAAAAAAAAGTTGAAGCTTAAGTCTGCACAGAAACCTGCACAAGGATGTTGGTAGCTGCCTTACTCATAACTCTACTAAAACTTGGAAGCAACCACGAGGTCCTTTTGAAAAGGCGAGTGGATACATAAAATGGTCCCTCCCCACAGTGGAATATTATTCAGTTCTGAAAAGAAACGAGCCATCAAGCCGTGAAAAGACATGGAGGAACCTCAAATGCATCATGCTAAGAGAAAGAAGCCAAACAGAAAAAAATACATGCTGCGTGCTTCCAGCTACGTGAGGTTCTGGAAAAGTCAAAACTAGGTGCGCGAGCAGGTCAGTGTTGCCAGGGGCTGGGGGTGGGGCGGGCGGATGAGCTGAGGGCAAGGGCGCCTCAGGGCAGGGGAGCTAGTCTGCATGAGTGCATTGGGTTTTTGTCCAAATCAAAGAATGTACAGCACCAAGTATAAACCGTGGGCTCTCGGGGATGGTGACGAGTCCACGTTTGTTCACCAATGACAGCAAGTGTCCCGCTCTGGGAGGGAGGTCGATAGCGGGGAGGCTGTGCGTGTGGGGGTCGGGGGAAATCTCCGTATCTTCTCAATTTTGCTGTGCACCTGAAGTGCTCTGAAAAACAGGTCTATTAAAAAAAAAAAAAAAAAAAGAGTGTTGGGCGCTGGGTGGCTTAGTCATGGCTGTCCACTTTCGCTAGGGTCATGATCTCACGGCCCGTGGGTTCGAGCTCCGCGTCCGGCTCTGTGCTGACTGCCAGCTCAGAGCCTGGAGCCTGTTTCGGAGTCTGTGTCTCCCTCTCTCTGGACCCTCCCTGCTCACGCAGCCCTCTCTCTCCTAGAAATAAATAAAAAAAAAAAAAAAAAAAAAAAAAAAAGCAGTGTGATACATGTATATCAATTTTAAAAGCAAAAGGAAAAGAAAAAGCTCGCAGCCTGGTTTTCCATTGTACCGGCTGGCAGTGCTGTTGAAGAGACCTTAATTCCCACATGGGTTAATACCACACGGATCTGCCAAGCTCCTACTAGGCGTGAGGCGTCTGGGCACGCTGAGGAAGGGGCAGGCAGGGGGCTGCAGAGAGCCTGGGGGAGGGCACACTGCACTCTGTGGGGGCGGTGCACGTGCCTGGAGCAGGGTGGGGGCTGCCCCTCCACAAAGCTTCCCCGGTGGCTACACATTGATGAGATTTTTTTCGTAGCCCCTTGCAGGCTAATCAAACAGTTTGTGGCATTAGAATAAAATAAGAATCAATGGCCGTGTTCTGGTCCGAATCCCCTACACCCTATTGGGAAGAGTGTGCACGGGTGGAAGACACTGTGCTCATTTTCGGTAAGTTCACCGTCAATGCAGGGTCATTATCTGGGGCCGGAGCGGTCTGGCTCGGGGCTCATGGGACACGGCGGTGGCAGGGGGCAGTGTTCTCCACGCTCACAGCCGGTCCCCCTGGACAACACTCCTCTACGAGGGGTCCTCACTCAGGATTTCTTGATACTGGTTTTTCCCACCCCCTTGGCTTTCAATTTTGCCTTCTGTCTTTCCTTGCACTGGTGTGTGTCCCAAAATTCTAACAGCGCTTCTGTTTGTATTGACAGTCACCAAAAATCATTTTGGGAAGTGGTTTCCGGAATGTAAACGCGCCTGAAGGGAAAACCCTAGAACGCCTGCACATTTCCACAGCGTTATGGAGTGGAAACAAGCCTGTGATCAACCCGACCACCTCCCGATCCCTGCGCACATGGCACGGTAACTGCTGTTTGTTACACTGCCTACTTTGCTCGTTAAACGCGGATGGAGCCCTGTGCAACCCCAGCACGGCCGGGGGCACCGCACCGGCTGACCGTGTGGCTCCCGCCAAGGGGGTCGGGGATGCCACCCCTCGGACAGAGGAAACGTCCGAGGCCGGCAGAGAGCTGAGGACTCCTGCCATTCGCTCTGACGACAGTGAAGCGCATTAAACACACCCAAGGCGGGGGGGTTGGGGGTGGGGGCGCTGAACAAAGAGCCTGGGATTTGCAGAGCCTGGAAAGGCCCACGTTTCCAGGTAGGTGACGAAAATGCCGTTTCAGAGACGCCTCGGGCAGGCAGGCAGGAGCACGCGCGGAAGAACCAGCCCTGTTGTGAGCGCTCCCTTGCCCTCCAGCAGGGGGGCTGTGCTGGTAGAAGTCACTTTATGAGCCTATCAGTGGCCGCGGCGCTGGGGCTGCGGAGCCTGATGTGTGAATCAGGCGCCCTCGCCAGGTTTATTCCTGCCTCTACTCACTTCCCACTTCTGTGTCCCGTCGCCCTTTTGACTCATTTGGCGGAGCACCAGCGAGTGACACGTGAGGGACAGATGCCAGAGAGATGGAATTTGCCCACGAATGTGAGGATCCCCAGCGGGCGGCTGCCTTCCCCTCCGCGGCTGCGCGGGAGCCACCGTGTTGGGCCGGTCTGTGTTCGTGTGCCGAAACCCAAGCATCGGTGGGACCCAGCCACCGCCGACGTGGGGGACGTGGGGAGAAGGCACAGCGGCGGCCCTGACGCTTCTCACTGGTGCCCATCCTGGCAGGACCCGTGTCTCAGGCCTCAGTCCGTTTCTGGCCGTGGCCTTGAAGGGCTAAAAGTTGTTAGATTCCAGGTCAGATGGGCGTCCGCTGGGCTGCAGACACGCTCTCCTCCCCAGCTGTCCGCACAGGTGACAAAGGCCCTCAAGGGCATCAGGAAGGGCAGGCAGGGCAGGGCCAGCGCGGGAAGGCAGGAGTGCCAGCCCCTGGAGGACCCAACAGCTCACACGGCCTTCCCTTCAGTGGCCTTTCAACCGCACGCAAGATGCACCGTTAATATGCACAGTGCGGCTTTCAGGGACGTGGGGCTGGAGAGATCTTGCCCAAGCAGCATTTATTCAGAAACAAGGCAAGTTCAGGAAGAACCATCCAGGTCCCCATATCACAGGGATGGTGGCCAGCTCAGGGGACAAAGAAAGGTGTCCGATAGGGGAAGTGGTGAAATCACAAAATCGTAACAGACGCTACGACCAAGCCCTGGTCTAAGGGCCCCCGTGCCCCCCACGGCCCCGAGCCAGTCAGCGGGGGTCTCTCCCTTGCTCCATGGGCACTGGGCACAGCATGGCACCTGGCCAGCCCGCCCTCGCTCTCGCTCCTCTGCACGAAGGACCCCCGCCCTCCCTGAAGGGCACCTGCCTGCTCCTGTCCCCGCGGTGCGTCCCCGTCTCGCTGCTTGCTAAGAACAGAGCAGATTCAGGTCAGTGCGTTTCGAGGCAGCTACATGCTGGATAAATGGCATTGTACGTAAATTTAAGTGGCTCAGCCAGGCGGCCGTTCACAGCAGCTAACAGGTGTGAGCTAATGTCACGGACGTAACCTTGCTTCTCAGGTGGTGCCATGCCGAGGTTGGCTGGCTCCCCGGTCCTCTCCCGGCTGCTTCGGGGAGCGGTTTCAGCCTGTCTTGCCCCAGTCGCCTTTTCAAAGTCTGGGCACAAAGCGGAAGGCGGGGCCTGCTTTGTTATCTGGTCTCCGCACACGGCTCTTGGTTCGTGGGGCGCTGGCTCACGCACAAGGAGCGGCTAACAAGGTTGTGCCTTGTCGAGGGTTTTATGACTGAACCATCTGGAATTCTTGGACATTTTCGAACTAACACAGTTGGCATGAATTTAGAGGTGAAAAGGTGGGGATAATCTCTTCCCTTGGATTTTATCAGTCCCGGGATATAGGACCTCAGTATTCTGGAAGACGCACCTGTACCAGAATCAGGAGTCGGGCGAGTGCCGCTCATTCTCCCTCCCTTTGTCCCTTGCTCTGTCTGTCTGTCTGTCTGTCTCCTTCACACGCACAGCGTGAGCTTAGCCCAACTTCAGAGTTTCAGGGTGCAGTGCACACAAGACCTCACTTCCGCTGCAAGCTTGGGGAGTCCCCAAGACCACCTCAGGTTAGCGAATTCTCTAGAAGGACTCACAGAGCTCACCGTTCCCCCCATGGTTACAGTCTCTTTCAGGGAAAGGATGCAGGCAGGGATCAGCCAGAGGAAGAGACGCAGCAGCAGGGTCCCGGAAAGGGCTCAAAGCCAGTTTCCGGTGTCCCCCGCCCATGGAGTCAGGACAGGGGACTCCCAGCATCGGTGTGTGACAATGTACTCAGAGGATGGCCATTGGGGAGCTCTGGTGAGCCTCACTGCCGACACGCTCAATAGATAGGGCTGCCTTTCAGAGGCATGACTGATGATCAATCAATCGCTTATCGATTGCTTGGTTGCCCGCATTGTTCATCTCAGTCTCCGGGGGGCTGATCCCTGTGACCCCGAGTCCCACGCTAACTCACAGGGTTGATGTTTCTGGCAGGGCCGGCCCTACCCTACGACTACCACTCTGGGTCCCCTTGTTGGATTCTCTGGGGTGACCTGAGGCCCCCAGGAAGGCAAGCCCTCCGATCAGGCAGGACATTTTAGAGGTGAGTGTCCAGAAGTGGGGGACAAAGCCCCACCCCCAACATGGAAAAGCTGACGCCAAATGTCCCAGTGGGTCTGGAACCTTCTCTCCCCTTTTCCTAAGCTGGGTGGAAATTTCTTCTCTCTTTTCTCTGGATTGCTGCTGGATTCCCCAGAACTAATGCCCATTGTGTGCACCCGATTACAAAGGGAACCGTTTTACAGAACATTCTTCCTCTCGGGAAAATGAGAGGCACCCTGCCTTTTTCTCGGTGAAAGAGAAATGTTCTTTTGAATCATTTTTTAATTTGCTAAAAGTTTTTGCTGTGAGGATGCAACCTTCCAGCGGAGAGATGCACAGATAACGGCGTTTTAATATTTGCGCTGCTCCAAGGTGAGGCCACTGCACTGATTCCTGCAACAGCTCGCGCTGACTCGCCGGGGTGACGAGGGACGGGTCCCCCGGCCGCGGAGGCACGGCCTTGCCTCTCCCAGGACCACGGGGACCCGAGCGAAGCTGCCGTCCCCAGCCCGACCCCGAGCAACGCTGACCCCGCGTGCACCAGAGGCCGGCCCTCCCCGCCAGCCGGAGATGAATCACGGTGTCTCCAAACACACGGTACATTGTTCTTGCCGTTCACTCACTCCCTGGAGTTTTGAACAGGGATGTGTTTTACGGTCAGTAAAACCTCGTTGGCTGCGTACCTGGTTGGTCGTACTTAACGGCACCCACTGGGCACATGTGCTGCGTCCAATCAGCTTGAGAGTCGCCACGGGGCTTTTCTTTTTTTATAAAGCAGCGACTCTTTATCTTATTATTATTATTTTTTTTTCGGTTTATTTTGAGAGAGAGAGGGCAGGGGAGGGGCAGAGACAGAGAGGGAGAGAGAGAATTCCAAGCAGGCTTCGTGCTGTCAGCGCAGAGAGTGAAACAGGGCTCGAACTCACATCTCATGAGATCATGAGCCGGATGCTCAACCGATGGGCCACCCAGGCGCCCCCGCCCTCTTTTTTTTTTTTAGTTTGTTTATTTATTAGCAAAGGCTTTTAAAACTTCGCAGCCGGGACAGTCGGTGTCTGCGTGCCCGAGTGCTGAGGCAGCAGAGCTGCTGCTGAGGTCCGGGGGTCCGGGCCCGCCTGCCCACAAACGTCTCAGTCCTTCTGGCCCGGGCGGCTTTTGTGCTGAGGACACTGTGCACTCTGCGGTCACCCGTTCAACCCCGCGTCTGTGGGCTGGCGCTGCAGGGCCCCGCGGTCTTCTGGGGAAGCCTCCCGCAGACGGCGAGGCCAGCAGGCTGCACAGGCTTCGGAAGACGAGGGGTGGCCCCGCTGTGCCGGCCCGGCCACCCCAGCTCCAGAGCAGCACGAGGCTCCCGGGTGTCCACCTGCAGAGGAGGCAGACACAGAGGTGGGCACGCTGGGACGAAGCCTGGTGACTGCTGGTCAAACAACTGAGTCAGGGGACACGGGGACACTCCAGGGTCTGAGCCCACGCCGATGGGGTGGGCATAGTGACGCTGACGTGTCTGAGAGCACCCCCATTCACGCCTGCTGCTCTGAGCCTCTTCCGGGCGTCATCTCATAGGATTCTCGAGGCACCCTACAGCCAGGTTCTCTCGTTGCACCCATTTACAGCTGGGGAGACTGAGGCACTGGGAGGTGAGGTCACGCGCCCAAGACCACATAGCAAGGAGGTGGTAGTGCCAGGTTCCGGACTTGGATATCCCGCCCCTGCTCAAACTTCACCACCAGGTGGGGCTGCGGGGCAGAGGCCCCCTCCCCACCTCACCCCCCCGTCCCCGCAGGGTGCCGAATGGGGTCCCCCTACAGAGTCGCCCCAGGCACCCTCACTCTGCAGAGGCTGGCGTCTGGGTCCCGACAGCAGGGGGCAGGATAAGACCATGAACTGCAGCCGTGGCCGCGGCTCGGCTCCGGGAGGCTGGGGGGTGCGGGGTGGGCGGCAGGCGTGGGGCCGGGGAAGTGGCTCCCTGACGACCTGCAGAATCGGCGGTGGGTCCGGTCAGGCCACAGCTGCCTGTGTAGAGGAAGTGCCTCTAGGGGGTTCCCCTCGCCCTGGCGGACACCGGGCGTGAAACCAGAACCGGCGTATGAAACACGAGGAAGTGGCGGCTGCTCTCCGTTCGGGCTCATCGCAGAGAAGCCCACCTGCCCGCCGCCTGTGGGGACCCCGCGCAGCCCCCCATCCCCCGCTGGTCTAGAGGCAACGTGGACCGATCCGCAGACGTCCCCCCCATGTGCATTTGGTGCTCGGGTCCTGGATGGGGAGGGGAGCGTGGAGCTCTGCCCCCCCGCCCCCCGCTGCTGTCCCCGAGCCCAGTCCCTCTGCGGAGCTCTCCCCACGCCCACGGGGCCTCTGCCACGGGCGCAGGAGCACGGCCAGGACTTGGGACCCGGGCCCAGGTTGCAGACTTTCCCTCCCTCCCTGAGCCCTCTCCATGGCTTCTTCTAGAAGACGTCTCTTCCTTTGTGGGGCCTCTGACAAACCGCTGTGGAGGGATGGTGGCGCTGGTCCAGACTCCTCAGTCACGGGGGAGGACGCCCAGGGCCGCGGGCTGGGGGCTCCGGGGGCGAGCGTATCCCTCTGGGCAGGACTGCGGCCTCCGTGCCCCTGCTCGCCGCTCCAGCTGCTTCTCACTCCGGTCCCTGCCTCCCTCTCCTTCCCTGTTGCGTTCAAACCTTGTTCCTCCTCGGCTTCTCCCCGGGGTCACACCCAGCCCAGCCCCGCGGGAGGAGGGGCCCCGCCAGCCCGTGGGTCCCAGGGGTTCCGGGGCTGTGCCCCTCGTGTTCCCGGGAGAGGCCAGGCACCTTTATCCCGAGTCTGCAGTTGGCCAGGGTCCCGAGACGGGGCTGGAACCGAGCACCGGGCTGGCCGTCAGGCCACCCAGCGGGCACAGCAGGTGGCACCGAGCGCCCGGCGTCTCTGTGCAGGAACGAGACACCCATCACTCCACGGGGCTCCTCCAGAACGGGGCTGCCCGGAAGCCGTCCTGAGCTGCCTTGTGACCCCGGCTTGCGGCACAGCCTGGGGTGTGGCAGCGAGTGGAGTCGGAACGAAGCCGGGATGTGGAGGTCGGGGCCGCCCGCCTGCCGGAGGCAGCACACAGCGGCGGCCCCTGGAGCCGCCGGACACATGGCGGCGAGGCCGAGCCCAGGGGGCTGCGGCGGGGCTTTGAGGGGCACCTTGCCCCGGCCTGGACGCCACCTCATGTCACACAGGGGACGCAGAGCCCTCCCTGGCCTGATGGGAGAGCGCACGGTCCGTGCCGGGTGTGCCGGGCGCTGGGCTGACTTTTCCTGGGTCTCCACCGCGATTCCTACACGGCTGTCTGTGCCCGCTGGCCCCTGGGCTGAGGGGGGTCCCCAGGCAGAGAGGGGTTTCGTGCAGCCCCCCAGCTGTGACCCGCAGCTCCCTGGCCCTGCCCTGAACCCCAGAAAACAGGTCTGTCTACGGCACACCTTCTGACTCTGCCATCAGACTGGGTCGGGCCCTCTTGTGAGCCCCGCTGGGACCTTCTCTGTGGAGGGCGGTTGAGGGGTGGGGAGCTGGGGAGCAGAAGTTTGGTACAAGCTTCTTTCTTTCTTTTTTTTTTTTTTTAAATGTTTTTATTTATTTCTAGGAGAAATAGAAAGAGACAGCATGAGCAGGGGAGGGTCAGAGAGAGAGGGAGTCACAGACTGAAACAGGCTCCAGGCTCTGAGCTGGCAGTCAGCACAGAGCCCGACGCGGGGCCCGAACCCACGAACCGCAAGAACATGACCTAAGCGAAAGTTGGACGCTTAACCGACTAAGCCACCCAGGCGCCCCGGTACAAGCTTCTTTCTACCCAGACCACACTCCCACCTCTAGACCCTGAGGCCCAAGCAAGCTGCACCTTTAAGAAACAGTCCTTTGGCGCCTGGGTGTAGCCCACCCCTCACTTCTCTGCCCTCTGGACAAGCTCAGGAGGTCACTCCCCTTGACATTGACCCTGCAACCCTGCGTTGACACCTGTCCCCAGGGATGCCCAGGCAGTCTGCATCCCACTCTTGCTCTCTCAGCTTCTAGAAGCCCGTGGAGCACCTGACCTGGCACCGGGGAAGGATAGCCGTGCCGGCGTGTTGGGGCTGAGGATGGTGGGCAGAAACCGGGAAGCACTGTCCGCTGCCTCAAGCAGATTGGCTTAGGTTAGAATATAGTTTAAAAAGTTTTTTTAATGTTTATTAATTTTTGAGAGAATGTGAGAGACAGAGAGTGAGTGGGGGAGGGGCAGGGAGAGAGGGAGATACAGAATCCAAAGCAGCTCCAGGCCCTGAGCTGTCAGCACAGAGCCCGACGCAGGGCTGGAACCTATAAACTGTGAGATCATAACCTAAGCCAAAGTCGGACGCTTAACCGACTGAGCCCCCCAGGTGCCCCTAGAATACAGTTTTGAAGTATTGATTACCCATTTATCCAATACGCATTTATGGAGTATGTTTCGTGACGACAGTGTAGACGATGTTGGGGACACTGCCGTGGACATGAGTGGCCCCAAACGCCTGCCCTGTGAAGGTGGGGGTCTGGGGGTGGGGGGTGGACATCAGTGTCCGTATGCAGCTAAGCAGACTGCACGGTGTGCGGGGCCCCATGAGGGCGCTGGGGACAGACAGGGGCAGGTGCGGGGGAGAGCGCGGGGAGGCACTGAGCGTTAACGTCAGTACGAAGAGCTGGTGCATCGGAAGCCAGTAGCCTGGGTCGGGGTTTGAGGTGTGAGGCCCTGCAAGATTGAGATCGTGTCTCCACGGGTTCCCGAGCTGCCCGGCCTCTGTAAGTAGCTCTAAGCCATCCTGCTGGGGGGGTAAGGGAGACGTGAGGGCGGCCGACCCCAGCACCCTGCCCATCCCACCATGGGGGGAATACGGCTGGATTCCCAACTGCAGTGAAGGCCGGCAAACACAGATGCCCAGGGGCACCATCTTAAGATCAAACATGACCTTTTCTTTCATGTGTCAACTTGTCTGGGCCACAGCGTCTAGATATGGGGCCAACCATTATTCTGGATGTTTCCATGAGGGTGTTTCTGGGTGAGACTGACATTTAAATCAGCGGGTTTTGAGTGAAAAGCAGATTGCCCTCCATGATGTGGTGGGCCTCATCCAATCAGTTGAAGGTCCTGACCAGAACAAAAGACTGGTGTCCCCCAAGCAAGAGGGGATTCTGGGGCAGGCAGACTTGGGACTTGAACTGCACCATCAGCTCTTCCTGGGTCTCTAGCCCACCTGTCCATCCTGCGGACTTGGGTTTGCAGCTTCCCTAGTTGTATGAGCCAGTTCTTTAAACCAAATCTCTCTCTCTCCGCATGTGGGCACATCATTTTGTTTCTGTTTCTCTGGAGAGCCCAGGCTCACACATCGAGACAGGACACAACTGGGGTTTCCTAAGACACAAGAAATGGTGGTTGAGAAGCAGCAGCCAGCAGGGGCGGGGGGGGGGTTCCCCTGGACCCGGGTGAGTTCTGCTGGGTCACTGGGTCTGATGGAGTAAAGGCCATGTCAACTCAGCCTCACCGTCTCCGGAAAAGCCTTTCCTTTACTGCATGACATGCACCACCTGTGCCCCTCCACCCCCTTACGGCCCCTCCCAGGGGGCTCGGACCGGGGCCCCCGCCCCTGCTCATCCCAGCGTCTCCCTCTGGGCTTGACCGGTGCTGTCCAATCCCTACCGTGCTTCTCGGCCTCCCCTGGCTCACGGATGCCTCCAGAAAGGGAAAAGAAGGGAGACTCTGTCTGCCGTCCTTCTGAAGAGTCTTTCATGCCCTGGCCGTGCCGGGTCCTCTCCTGCATCCCTCCCCAGCCCACCACTGGGGAGGTGCAGGCCCCCAAGTCCCACAGAGGACCCCTGACCCCGTTCCTGAGAATCGGACGCCTTCATTTCCATCCCCCCGGCCAGAGGGCTGCTGGTCTCCTGTCAGCTGGCCAGGCTCTTCCTGCCGTGGCCGGGAGCCGCCTCCGGGCAGTGGGGTTGGCCAGCGTGAGGTCTGCGGGGCGCCGCGCGGCAGAAGCCGTGTTCTCAGGAGGCCACGGCGGCCAGAGATGGTGGCGCCCAGACACAGTGGCTTTCTGGGCCGGCCCTCCGTAGAACCCGTGCATGGCACCTCTTGGGGCCAGCCGCTCGTGGCCTCGGCTCCCGGGACTCAGTTTCCCCCACCTGCTGCTGTTTCTGGCTGGAGGGGTTTGTGTCCTTTCCCTCCCCGCCCCCCCAGACCTCCACTCCCCCAGCTGTGCCCTCACATTCTCAGAAGCCATAATTCCCAGAGGAAACTCCCTTTTCCTGAAATGTGGGCAGGACTTCTCACAGGGAGAGGACGCTGCACCAGGCAGGTCAGCTGGTCTTTCCCCCCAAGTTCCGTGTCACAGAGGGCTCTGGGCCTGGTCTCTGTGTCATCGTGAGGCCTGGGCATCCGGGCGGGCAGTCACCACCTGCTCCTGACGTTTCTCCCTGGGGAGAGGAGCCTTCTCGGAAGGTTCCGGGCCTCTTGTCCTGTGCTCTCTCTCTCCCCTTCCACCAGGAGTGAACCTGCTGGGTGGGTGGGGGTGGGGGGTGGATAGCCCTGGGTCCTCCTTTGCCAGGGGGACGCAGACAGAATTGGACACGTCCTGGGCCGAAGGGACTGGGCCTCTCTCCTTCCTTCCTCTCTGCGCAGACAGATGGAGGCAGCCAGCCGGTGAGTGTGTCTGCCCGGCTAGCACAGGTGTGCCCGGGGCAGGGGACCCCCCGTCCCGCCCCAGAGCTGCACCCCCACCCCTTCCTGACAACAGTGAGATTCTGGTTCTCCCCAGACTGACCCATTCGTCTGATTTCTCATTCAGTTCAGAATTTGGATAGGAAGAGGGGTGACATGATTTGGGTCCCCCTCAAAGACCTGATGACAGGCCAGCTTTATTTATTAAAAATTTTTAAAAATGTTTTGTTTATTTCTGAGAGAGAGAGACAGCACGAACAGGGGAGGCTTTTAGAGAGAGAAGGAGGTACAGAATCTGAAACAGTCTCCAGGCTCTGAGCTGTCAGCACAGAGCCCGATATGGGGCTCGAACACAGGAACTGCGAGATCAAGATCTGAGCCAAAGTCGGGCGCTTAAAACTGACTGAGTCACCCAGGCACCCCGACAGGCCAGCTTTAAAAACAGCATTTTCAGGGTGCCTGGGTGGCTCAGTTGCTGAGTCTCTGACTTCGGCTCAGATCACAATCTTGTGGTTTGTGGGTTCAAGCCCCGCGTCGGGTTCTCTGCGACAGCTCAGAGCCTGGAGCTGCTTCGGATCCTCTGTCTTCCTCTCTCTGCCTCTCCCCTGCTTATGCGCATGTGTGCTCTCTCTTCTCTCTCTCTAAAAAAAAATAAATATTTTTAAAAAATTAAAAACAAAAAACTAACCCAGCATTTTCAAGGCACCAACTCTCTCTCCTCCAACTCTATTTCCTTGTGCTAAACAGAAAGCTCGTGTGGGCTCTGCCCCTTCCTCGCTGCCTGGACTGAGGACACACCCAGACCCCTGGGTCCCCACAGTAAAGTGCACATGAAAATATTTTCTGCTGAAGTTTTCAGAGGCAAATGACCTAGGGAAACTACGAACGGCGTCCCTGGCCACACGGCCCGTCAGCCCCGGTGCACACAGCCTCCCGTCCCAGCAGCCCTGAGGCCGGGACGCGCGTGGCCGGGGGCGTGGCCGGGGGCTGGCATCGCCCCTGAGCTGTTCCTGGTGCCACGTGACTGCGAGCCACAGCCTGGAGACCCCAGGCCACAAGCCACGAGTGACCACATGAGGAAGAAATAGGGGTCCCGCTCTTGGCTGAAACCCTTCGTCTGGCGCCTTCCAGAACTCACATTTTCCTTCTGATGCCTGTACCCGAGGGAGAGATGATATAAAAACATCTCTCAACCAACCCTCAAGGCTTTTGTTGTCAGGAGTTCTAAAGTCAAGTAAAAGCAACAAGGCATCACGCGGTAAAGCGGTAGGGGTACGTGTCGTTCTTCCTGGCGGTCCACCATACAACACCACGCCGTGGATCTGAGGACGTGCGTGCTTTATTTCGGGCAGATTCCGACAGCTCTGAGTGAAGAGCTATGTGAACTTGACCTAGCTTCTTAACCCCTTCGTGCCCAAGTCCCCCTCCGAAAGCGGGGCAGGTGGTTTCAGGCGGAGCAGAGAAGCCGCTCCGATGGGTGCAAGCCCGGGAAGCGACGACGCCAGCAGCTGCAAACCGCAGGCTCGGCCACAGACCCTGGCTCTGCTGGCCTCCGCGGGTCGTCTGCTTCTGGGGTCACCAGGCCAGGTGGGAGGGGGTGCCAGCGTTTGGAGGGGACCCTCCTGAGCTTGCCTTGTGAAGGGCACACGGGGAAACATCGGATTGCATCGCTGGGGAACAGGAGTGGGTACTTGCCCTCCTTTTTAGGAATAAGCACACGCGGAATTAGCTCATGGGGGGATGAAAGCCAGCCCCCGGACTCACTTCACTGACATTCAAGCAGCAGATTTCCTACGAAACTCTTGAACTAATTCCAGGTAGAATTCTCATCCAAGAACACCCACTGCAAGCAGACAGGATGCCGGAGTGATGTCAGAGTGCGATCGCACGGCTGAGACCCAGAGCCTTCCGTACGCCGCTGGTAGGATGGGGGGCTTATCTCCGGGACCCCCATCCTGGGGACTCGCCAACCAGGGGGCAGAGGGCTGCTGGGACCCAGAAGCGTGGTGCTGTGTGACCCTAGCCGTCCCGGCCAGACGCCCCTGGCCACCTCCCTCCCGCCTCCGGACCCCGTCAGGCGCCTCTCCAGCGACAAAGGGCTCGCCCTCTCCAGTGCTATTTGTGGCTCCGCCGCTCACGTGGGGCTCCTGCTTGGTGGGAGGAAGGCTTTGTGTGCCGGGGAGGCCACCGTGGAGGCCAGCTCCTCCTGCCACTTAATCTCAGCCCACGGACATCAGCTGCTTTCGCAGGGACGCTCTTTTCCCTTTTCCAAATAGGGCAGGACGGGCATCTGCGTCCAGATGCCCCCCCTTTCTCAGTAGATGCTCCTTCCTGCTCCGGGAAGTGATACTCTGTGAGTGGGCAGGGGTGGGGGGGCTGGGCTTATTTGGACACCCCCATATTCTTTTTGCCACTTAACCTTGTGATCAAGGCACGTGTGTCATCAAGGCTGGGACACCAGGAAGCAGGGGATAAGTGACCTCCGGGGACTGTGCACCTGCTCAAATTCCAGGGAGGTTTTCAGCAGCGGGTAGAACTGTTGGAGAAAGATCCGAAAGCAAGCTGCCTTCCGTGCACTGAAATGGGCTCCTCTGCCCATCGGGAGCCTGGGAGAAAGAGACAGAGGCTCCTGACTGTCCAGTCCCAGGGGACTTTTGACCACTCAGGAATGGCCCCCCGTCTCCGCCCTTCCCTGGGATTGTTCTGGAATCTTCCCAGCCTGCTGCTGGAGGCTGCTGTGGTCCCCGGGCCCTCACCCCATGAATGCGGGTGGGCTATGATCCAAGGCTGACCGGTGCCTGTGCGCCCATGCCCCGGGCATCAGCTGGCTGGCCCTTCTTCCTGCCCATGTTTGCAGGTTTGGGAGTGACAGCGGGCAGTGATGTGTCGAGGGCCTTGGGGATGGCATCCAGCCCTGGCCTCTGCTTTAGGGAAAGTCACCCGGACTGTGGTAGATCTGCCCAGATCAGGTGTCCGTGACATAAAAGCGAGTCCCGGGGAAGAGGTGGGTGGGGCCGGGGCCCCAGGGAACCCTCAGGGCTGATGACTACTGCTCTCCCCCAGGGGTGGGGGTTCTGTGGGTGCATATGATGCAGATAATTGCCCTGCTCTGAAATGAACACTCACACGGTGCTTTTGCTTTCGTGTGTAGATGATACAGCTGCAAAAAAAGGGGCCACAGCACCAGCCAGTGCTTCTTTCTGCTCCCTTCGTGCGCAGACAGGCTCGTGATAACAAAGGCACCTGTGTCAGGCTCTTAGTAAGTCGCGTGCCCAAGACGCGGTGATCGGCAGTGCAGGCTAGCTGTCGCATGTCACCATCCCTCCCACGAAGCAGAATGTGTTCTCTCTTCAGCGGAGAGGGAGGGGGTCTGTTGGTTTAATATCCACCCTTCTGGAAGGCCTCACGCGTCAGCCCCAGGCTCAGGGTCTCCGCCCCCGTCCCACGTAGCTCCTGCTGGGACAACGCAGTTAGATGTGCTCTTACGGAGGCCGACTCTTACCTGCCCACCACCTACCTGCCCCAGGTGGTCAGTTTCACGACCACAGGGGTCAAGTCTGTTTTTCCCGGCCCCAAACGCGAGGCACCCAGCATAGTGCCGGGCGCAGGGGACTCTTTAGAAATACTTGTGGCACAATTCAAGGGTAATGAGGGTGATTTTAATAATTATTACAGTAGTTAACTTTTAAAACCTTTTCATTGTAAAATAAAGCGCATGTACAGAAAAAGCATAGACAAATGTCAGCTTGATGGATTATTCAGGCAAACAGCGCCCCAGATGCTCCACCCACATCCAGAAACGGAACTTGGTTGAGTCTCACTCCTTGTTTTATTTATTTATTTATTTAAAATGTTTATTTTTGAGGGGCGCCTGGGTGGCTTAGTCGGTTGAGCGTCCGACTTTCGCTTAGATCATGATCTCACGGTTCGTGGGTTCGAGCCCCACGTCGGGCTCTGTGCTGACTGCCAGCTCGGAGCCTGGAGCCTGTTTCCAATTCTGTGTCTCCCTCTCTCTCTGACCCTCCCCTGCTCATGCTGTCTCTCTCTCTCCTAGAAATAAATAAAACATTAAAAAAATTAAAAAAAAATGTTTATTTTTGAGAGAGAGAGAGGGGGGTCCTGCGTGTGCAGGAGACGAGCAGAAAGAGAGGGAGGTGGAGAACCCCAAGCAGGCTCTGCACGGGCAGCATGGCGCCTGACACGGGGCTCGATCTCACACACCATCATGAGACGGTGACCTGAGCCGAAATCAGGAGTCGGACGCTCAACGGACTGAGCCGCGCGGGCGCCCCAGAGCTGATCTGTCTCTAAGTCTCTTTCAACAGACAGATTCCACACGCATGCCTTTTTCTCCCTTCCTCCTTGGCTGTGAGGGGCCTGGGCCCTTGGACCCACACTCTGGGTTTGCTGACCGCTGCCCTGTCCTTGGAAGCTCCTGGTGAGCGGCAGCTGAAGCCAGATGCACGTGGGGTCCCCTTGGCGAGATGCTGAGTTCTTCCCCCCAGGGGCATGCAGTGTCTGGTTTTACTCGGGTTCTGATAGCAGCCGCAGTGGGCAGAACTGTGTCCCAAACACACGCTCAGGTCCAGACCCTGGTACCTGTGAATGTGACCTTATTTGCAGATGTTGTCAGTTATGATGAGGCCAAACAGGGTCAGGGTGGGCCCTCACCCGGTGACCGCTGTCCTCACGAGAGGAGGGAGATTGGGATACAGACCTCGCTCTCCCCAGGGGTGTGTTAGGGTTTGGGCCCAATTGCTGGACATCACGCAGTGTGGATTACGGGGCTGGCTTGACTCGGGTGCAGGTGAGAAAAGAGTATTCCTCTGGCTTGGCAGTGAGAGGGGCGCCAGACCTGGCCCGCGTCCCAGGGTCCCAGGGGACGGACAGCACATGAGGGAAATTGGCCGTGTCTGGAAATGCCCCCTGCCCAGCACAAAGGCTCCAGTTTTCAGGGCCACCAGGTTTCAGCCCCTTGGCCCGGGGGAGGGGGAGCTACAGCTGGAACATGGTGGCCGTGAGAAGGGGGAGCCCCGTCCCAGCCCACCTGTGGTCTAGACAGGTCAGGGTCACTGGGGGCCCTGTTCCCGTGGTGATGGATGGATGGATGGATATGAGAGGCACTGGCAGAGGGAGAGAGATTATGCGTAAGTTTGAAGTCAGTACAGACACCCTGACATCTGCTTGCTGATGTCGGACAAGCTGCCCGTGAATCCTTTGTGAGGTTTGCCCTCGCAGGGACTTGGGAGTCCTTCGAGGAGCTGGTTTGAGTCCTGCGGCCCAGCCCGGGAACGCCACATCCCGCGCCTCCCTCTCCTTCCTCGGGACCCCGCATGCCCGTCCTCTGGCACCAGCCCTGAACTTGGCTGTGCCTCCTCCTTCCAGGGAAGCTGCCCCCGCTCCATCCAGTCCCTGGATGGCTTCTTGGGCAGTGCCCCATCTCTGTGGGCGGGAGAGTGACAGGTAGCTTTCCCCGGCTGTCAGCCACGGGGAGAGGAACGTGGAACGGGAAGATGAAGTCCTTCTCGTGGGAAGAACAGGGTCTGCTCTTCCGAGAGGGCTCTCGGCCAAGGGGCAGCCTCCTCTGCCTTGCTCTGACGCTCCTGTCTCCCGAGCAAGGCCTGGGAAGCAGCCGCCGAGTCTGCCCGCAGACGATCTGCCCGGTCCTGGAGATCTGCGGTCCCGAGTCCACCGCACGCCTGCGTCCCGCAGCTCGGCTCTGACCTCTGCCACTGCCGTGATCTTGGCCGGCCCTCAGGCCTCTGTCGCTCCAGGCACCTGACCAGCACCAGCCAGTCACCTGCGAGTCTCTGTGCCTCCCGGGCCCTTAGGGAATCAGCCTCCTCAGTGACCTTGGACCTGCCTCCTTCTGTGCAGCCCCCGCCCTGGGTGGTCCCCAGCACCCTTCGTGGGTGAGCTGTGCACACGTCTCTCTCCAAGCAGATGGCAAACACCTTTCCTAGCTGGGACCATCTGAGCCAGTGTGCACTCAGTCGCCCTCTCCTCCAGGAAGCCCTCCCTGCCCCTGGGAGGTGGGATCCTCCTCGGCACCCCTGCCCGGAGGTGCTCACTGCAGTCCAGCAATTTTCCTCCACCCACGCCTCGGGCTTCCGCGCTGGGGTGGGGGGAGGGTCCCTGTCTGCTCCCCTCCCCTTCAGGGCCCAGAATGTGGGATGCATGAATCAAAATGCTCAGGGAGCTCAGTGCTCTCTCCGACGCGGTGCTGGGCTCAGGAGGGAGGTGGAGGTTGCCAAAGTCATTGTCCCAGATGGTGAGTCACAGAGTTCCTCGTGGGGCTTCCTGGCCCTGGTCCCCCCTCCACCCAGAGCCGCGTGGCTACCTCCAGCCGTGGAGGCTCCCGAGTCCATCTTTCCCGAGGAGGCTCTGTCTTGACACACAGCTGCGCTGCCGTGGGGACGCTTCCCACTTCACGCGGGGCCTCCAATGTGCAGACGCCACTGTTCGCGCCATCCTCAGACCGCTCCGCGAGGAGGCAGAGCTGCGGACACACGATTCTGGCCGCCCCGAGATTCAGGATTATGTCAGAGAACGCAGGCACCTGCCCACAGCCCAGGCGGGAGGTGGCTTTGAAGCGGGGCCCCTGGAGAACTGGGGTGGCCCCTGGAGAGCCGGGGTGGCCCCTGGAGAGCCGGAGTGGCCCGGAGGAGGAGGAGAAAGTCACCGTATCATCTCCTAGTGCTGTTATAGCCAGTGGCCCCACATTTAGTGGCCTAGAGCCACGCACCTTAGCTCTGTGATGTTCCCGGTGCAGGAAGTCCAACATGGGTCCCCAGCGCTGTGTTCCTTCTGGAGGCAGGAGTGGAGAGTCTGCTCCTTTGCTTTCTCTTGCTTCTAGAGGTGCTCACATTCCTTGGCTTGTGGACCCTTCCTCTGCCTGCAAGGCATCTCGTCTCTGTGACACACCCACACCTCCCTCTTACGGGGACCTTGTGATGACACAGGTCTGCCCATGCAGTCTGGGATAATTCCCACCTCAGGGTCCTTGACTTACATCTGCAAAGTCCCCTTTGCCACGCAAGGTGACACCTTTACAGGTCCTGGGGCTAGTAAGGAGGCACCTGTGGGGGCCATCGTTCAGCCGGCCGCAGCCCCTGTGGGCTCTGCTCAAGCAGTCACCAGTGTCCCTGGTGCTCAGAGAGGAGGGGGAGCAGGGAGGAGACCACTTAGCAAACACGGGACCTGCTTAGACCAGAGGCCAGCCCTCCCCGGCCTTGGGCAAGGCTCCGGTGAGCAAACGTTTTTCAGCATCTCCATGGAGGGAGATTAAAACTGCATCGGGCTCTGGTCAGCCCCTGTCCTCAGCGCCTGACAGTGACAGAAGGGGCTGCTGTGCAGAAGGCTCATTAAAAATGAAAGCATGATGCTGATTTCCAGCACACTTGACTTACTTGAGCTGGTCTAAGTGGATAAATATTTCATGCCACAGTTTATTAAGTTCGTGCCGACGGAACCTCTCTGAACGGCTCCCAGTGGTCTCGGCAGGCAGGCAGGGGTCCCCCACTCCTGTCATGCCGCGAGCAGGTGGCCCTGTGGGTTCTCGGGGTCATGCTTGGGCCACACTGTGAGTCACCAGGCTCCCGGGGCCGCCCTCTGATGCGGCTCCCAGCACAGTGGGTGATGATCAGAAGCAGAAGAGTCGGTAAGCAGCGAGAATAAGCAGGCAGCGACTGCCTGGTGCTTTTGTTTTTCTTGGCGAGGGAAATTGGGACCGGGACAATTCGGGAAATGAGCTTCCTACCCTCCTGCTCTTGGTGGACATGTGAGGCTGGCGGTGCCCGAGGCCGCTGGCACCGTGTTGGTGGCCGGGAGCCCACCTGAGCGCTATCTGTCATGTGTCTGCAGCTGCCGGCTTCAGGGTCGTCTGGACACGGGTGCCTGTCACTGGCTCTCCATGCCCCTTCTCAGCCTGGCAATCCCCCCTCCTCCGGAAGCTGCAAGATAAAGAGCAATCTCTGCCCTAAGAAACCGTACAAAGGACTTGTCTTCCCCCTGAACGGAGCGGAGAATAGACATGCAGGCCGTTTGAGGGGACCCACAACACCCGCAGCCCAGTTGTGGCCTGGTCTGGGCTGTGGGTTCACACGCTCCACGGTGTGACGTGAGCTCACGTGCAGGAAGGCGTTAACCCAGAGAGCTGGTTACAGGTGCACGGTGGCCCCCAGACCCACAGGCTGCAGCCCTAACCGGCGTATCCCAGAAGGTGGCCCTATTTAGCGGGAGGGTCTTTAAAGACGTTATTAAGGTAAAATGAGGCTCTAATCCAGTAGGGCTGTGTCCTTGCCAGGGAAATCTGGACATGCAGCGAGAATGCCATGTAAACATGAAGACAGGTACTGCCTGGTTCCCCCTCAGCCTCAGGATGAGTCATATTTTGTTCCCTCGGGGAGGGGAGGTCGCCGCTGGCTGGGGGACAGCCCATTTGTATCTGATCAGCACATTTTGGGTGAGGAAGCCAAGTCTCGGGGAGTTTCTAACGTGAGTGCATTCAGCATTCAGACGGCCTGGAGCCACCCTCCCCCCACTTGACCGACTCAGAAAGGTGGAGACTCGCCCAAGGTCACACAGCTGGCAGCCACAGAGCTGGGCTTTGGCTGCAGGGCATCCAGGTCCAGGGGCTGCGCTCCTGCAGGGAGAATGGAGACCCTCAAGGATGTTGCTTGCGCCAGGAGGCAGAGGCGACTTGGCAGTCATGTGATCTCATGGCCCCCAGGCTCTGCGGCCCCTGACTCACCCGGAGTGTGGTCCAGAGTGGTACTGTGGGCAACACAGTGCCCGCACCCTTATTCCTGGCCTGAGGGGGCGGCCCCTGGGGGCCTCCTCCCACACAGACCCCAATTCCGTCCCTGCACCGTCTAGATGCCCAGCGACTGCCTCGGCCGAGAGCCCTGCCCTTTCCCAGAACACGTCCGAGGTCCTTCTAGCTACTGCCATCTGTCTGCACCGTAGTCGCACGGGGGGTGTCTGGGGGAGCCCATGCTGGACCAAATGACCCCAGCCACCCCTTCTCGTTCAGTCACAACCTAGGAACGGATCCCCGTGACTATTTCAGTCTGCACAGCCCAGCTTGGGCAGCAGCAAACCGGCCTCGGCTGAGGCGACTGCTCGGGGCCCCAGGGGCGCAGAGTGAGGCAGGGCTCTGCGGGCTCTCCCTGCGCGGGTGCCAGACTGTGCTGTGGAGCCGTGGGAGGCGGGGCAGGGTGACACCTCAGACCCGTCCTGGTTTCTGACTTCGCCTTATTGCCGATGAGGACGGGAGCCTGTCCGTGATGTCAGGAGAAGGCTGAGGGCCCTGCGGGTCGGTTAACGTGTGTGCGGGAGACTCCGCGGGGACTGCGAGCCGACCAAACGGTGCCGGGGAGCTACCTGCTCCTCCCGGGATCGCCTGAGAATGAGCGGGTTGGGGGCTGGATGAAGACTGGGCGTGGGGAGGGGGCCGACACCAGGGCCCTGAGCTGTGTTTTCCGTGTTTGTGCTCTCCTCCAGATGGGAGGGGAGGAGTCCCCAGCGCTGACACAGGACGGTGCGTGGGCTGAAAGCATTAAAAGTGTGTGCGTGTGCGCGTGCATGTGTGTGTGCACGCGCTGGCGCATTGCTTTCCTCTCCCGGCAGGAGGAGAGTCACAGAAGGGAGTCACAGCTGGTCCCAGAGTGGGGGTAGGGCTCCCAGGGAGCCAAGGACAAGGGCAGGTGAGCCATGAGCAGTGTCATGCTTCTGGTGCTGGAAAGTCAACGTGTCCCTCTCACTGGCGTGGGGACACTTCCTCTGCATTTCCCGGATTGCTTCGTCCCCTCTACTCTGACCTCAGCTGCTTTAAAGGTGAGGGGTGGGGTCGAGGTCTCTCCGTCCCCGAGGAGGAAGAGAGGTCCTATGCTCTTGTCCAAATACGCTGGGGTCTTCAGGGAGGAGAGGGGCGCAAACGGTTCATAGCTCTGTTGGAGGCAAGCAGCCAAGTCACCATCCTTCGTGGTCCCGTGGTGGAAAAGGACACTGCGTACAGGTGTGGCTGAAGGCACCAAGGGTGTAGATGAAGCCATGGTGGCAGATGAAGGTAGAGGGTCCAGGGTACCCTCGGGAGGCTGGGAAGGGAAATGGGCCCTGGGACGAGGAGCCAAGGTGGGGAACACCTCTGGTGGCTCCAGCCTTCTCTCCATCCTTCCCCACCCCCGCCTAGAAGGTAACATGATCTCCCGGAAGCTGCCGCCATGACTCTCCTCGTGCAGAATGTAACTGTAGGAGTTTGAGAGGAAATTTTAGGAATGGAAAACAAGGCCACGTGACTTTGGCAGTGGCCTCTTTTGTGGATTCAATGTGCGGGGGCTGCTTCTCTGTCTGGGTGTGTCATGGGAACAGAAGCGCCATGTCCTATGCTCATACTTCCCCAGGCTAAACACCCGGCCAGGGAGAAAGGAGTTTCTCTGGGTTTGTCCTGACTGTGGTTCACTGAGATTCTTCAAGCTGTGGGTTTATGTTTCTCACCAAATTTGGGAACCTTTTCAGCTATTATTTCTTTAAGTGTTGTTGGCACACTGTGTTCTTTCTTGTCTCTTTCTGAGACTCCAGTGATGTGAATGTTAGACCTTTTGCTTTTTAATTGGCCCTGAAGTTGCTGACTCTCTATTTACTTTTCCAACTGTTACTCTCTGAGTTGTTAAGATTTGATCATCTCTATGGGGCGCCTGGGTGGCTTAGTCGGTTAAGCGTCCGACTTTCGCTTAGGTCATGATCTCGCGGTTCGTGGGTTCGAGCCCCGCGTCGGGCTCTGTGCTGACTGCCAGTTCAGAGTTTCAGCCTGTGACTCCCTCTCTCTCTGACCCTCCCCTGCTCACACTGTCTCTCTCTCTCTCTCTCCTAGAAATAAATAAAAAACATTAAAAAAAAAAAGATTTGATCATCTCTATGGATCCATCTTGAACTTCACTGACTCTTTCACTGATTATATCTGATCTACTTTGACCCTATCCAGCAAGCTTTAAAATTTCAGTGATTGTATTTTTCAATTCTAAAGTTTCCATTTGGTATTTCTCTGTGTCTTCTACTTTGCAAAGCAAGACTTTCTATTTTCCCTTTTGTTTTAAGCATGTTCGTGTTTGCGTTTTGGAGAATTTTTCTGATAGCTGCTTTAAAATCTTTGTCAGATAATTGCAACATCTGTGTCATCTTGGCATTGGCGATGGTTGTTGATTTTCTCCATGTGAGTTGAAATTTTCCTGGTTCATCATATGCCATGTAATTTTGGATTGTATCCTGGACATTGTGAATGTTATGAGACTCTGTGTTTTGTTTATGTACTTTGAGGAATGGTGGTGCTTTTGTTTTATCAAGCAATCAGCTGGGTTGGGTTCCAGCCACATGATCCAACACATCTCCTGTGGCTTGTGGTTCCAATGCCAGTTCAGTTTTCAAAGCCTTTGGAACACCTTTCATATCTTTCCCACGGGTGCTTTACTGAGGGACCAGTCTTGGAGCCAGAGGTGGTTCAGTTCTCAAAGTTTTTGATATGCCATCTAAGATCAGATTCTCGAAGTCTTTGATATACCATCTAGGATCAGATTCTCAAAGTCTTTGATATGCCATCTAGGATCAGATTCATGCCATGTGTGGCTTGGGAGGTGAGACCACGAGTTCATAGCAACTTTATGGGGTTGCTTTCCAGAGCTTTTCTCTTTCTGACTCTTCCCCATAATCTCTGTCCCCTTTTAGCCCTTTGGCCAGGAACCTAGGGCTCTAGACACTCTGTTCTGACATGCAATTCTGTGACTCTACCCTTATCTGCTGTCAGTGATGGAGAAAGACAGAGGAAGAAGGGCAATAGGCCTCCCCTACCCTCTTGTGATCCCAGACCCACTAACTGGAGAGGAAGATCCTTCTGCCCCAGGATTGTGGCCCCGCCAACACTTGCCACGTGCCCATTTGGGGGCTGGGATGTGAGGAAGCAGAGAGAAGAGAAAAGATGTGGGATGTCCATGTTCTTGGGGCATTAGGAGGCTCCACTCCTTCTCCTTTAGTCAGAATCAGAAGGCTTCCCTTAAGTCTTCTCTGTGCCAATGCCCACTTTTGGTTTGTGAGCTGCACTGTGTGTGGACCAGGGGACACTGAAGGAAATTCACTGGAGGTGAATTCACTACTGATTTAGTGGTACTTAAAAAAATCTGGTTTTCTCGGGGCGCCTGGGTGGCTCAGTCGGTTAAGTGTCCGACTTCGGCCCAGGTCATGGTCTCACGGTTCGTGGGTTCGAGCCCTGTGTCGGGCTCTGTGCTGACGGCTCAGAGCCTGGAGCCTCCTTCAGATTCTATGTCTCCCTCTCTCTCTGACTCTCCCCTGCTCACGCTCTCTCTCTCTCTCTCTCTCTCAGAAATAAATAAAATGTTAAAAAATTTTTTTTTAAAAATCTGGTTTTCTTTCTCAATCTGCCTGCTACTATTTACTTTTCAAAACTCTCCAATAACCTCTCGTGCCTATATGTGTCCAGGTGTTATGGTTGTGTTTAGGGGGAGAGACCGGGTGGGGTGTGCTCACTTTACCTTATCTGAAGTTGGAATCCTTGCCTTTATTTTTTAAAGATAATTTCACCATATATGGCCTCCAGTTATGCAATGAATAAGTCATGGGGATGAAAGATACAGCATAGGGAATATAGTCAATGGTATTTTAATAGCCTTGTCTGGTGATAGATGGTGGCTGCACTTGTGAGCATAGATAATGTATAGATTTGTTCAATTTCCATGTTGTACACCTGAAACTAATGTAATATCTTGTGTCAAGTATACCCAAATAAAAATTATATTTCTTAACAAAAGATATTCACTGTATAAAACTCCACATTGACATTAAAAAAATTTCAATAATTTGAAGATGTTGATCCATTGTCTTCTTACTTACACTGTTTGCAATAAGAAATCTGCTGTCATTCTGATGTTTGTTTCTCTTTATGTAACATGTCTTTTTCCTCTGGCTAATTTTGCAAATTTCTCTTTATCGTTGAGGTTAAGCAAATGGTGTGCATTTATGTTTTCTGTGCTGGAATTTCCCCGAGCTTCTTGAATCTGTGGGTTTGTAGTTTTTGTCAAATTTGGAATATTTTAAGCCATTAGTTCTTTAACTAGGTTTTATGTTCTTCTCCTTTGGTGATTCTAGTTACCCTCTCTCAGGTTGTGTGAAGTTGTTCCTCAGCTCACTGATTCTCTGGTAATTTGTCAAAATTATTTTTTCTCTTTGTGTTTTGTTCAGGATACTTTCCATTGACCTGTCTTTAAGTTCATTGGTCTTTACCCTTGCAATGTCTCCTCTGCTACTAATTTCATTCGGTGTATTTTTCATCTCAGATATTGTGGTTTTCATGCCTAGAGATTTGATTAGGGTCTTTTAACTATTTTCCATGTCTCTAACTTTTTAATTTTTAAAATGTTTTATTTATTTCTGACAGAGAGGTTGAGAGAGCGTGAGTGAGCAAGCAGGGGAAGGTCAGAGAGAGAGGGAGATACAGAATTTGAAGCAGGTTCCAGGCTTTGAGCTGTCAGCACAGAGCCTGATGCGGGGCTCAAACCCACGAACCATGAGATCATGACCTGGGTTGAAGTCGGACGCTTAACTGACTGAGCCACCCAAGCGCCCCTCTAATTTTCTGAATATATATGATGTTTTTCTTTTTTCTTGTTTTTAGAAAGACTGTTTTTTAGAGCAGTTTTATGTTCATAACAAAATTGAGGAGAAGGGACAGAGATTTCCCATATACTTTGTGCCCCCACACTTGCATAACTCTCCCATTATCAACATCAGAGTGGTGATTTTTGTTCTTTTTTACCAAGCAGGAAGCTATGTCAGCATATCATTATCACCCAAAGTCTATAGTTTACACTAAAGTTTATTCTTGGTGTTGTACATTTTACGAGTTTGGGCAGATGTATAATGACATGTATTCACTGTTGTAATTTCACACAGAGTATTTTCACTGCCCTAAGAATCCCATTTGCTCTGTCTATTCATCCCTCCTTCCTCTATTCCTGTCAACTGTTGGTATTTTTATGGTCTTCACAGTTTTATCTTTTCCAAATGTCATATAGTTGGAATCATACATATGTAGTCTTTTCAGAATGGCATTTTTCACTTAGTAGTCATATTTAAAACAGCAATCCACATCTTTTCGTGGCTTGATAACTAATTTCTTTTTAGCTGCAAATAATATTTGATTGGATGCACCATAGTTTATTATCCATTCACCTACTGAAGGGCATCTTGGTTATTTCCAAGTTTTGGCTCTTATGAATAAAGCTGCTATAAATGTCTGTGTGCAGGCTTTTGCGTGGACATAACGTTTCAGTCCACTTGGGTGAATACCAAGGAGCATGGTTGCTGGTCATATGGTAAGAGTATGTTCTGTTTTGTAAGAAACCATCAAACTGTCTTCCAAAGTGACTGCATCACATTGCATTCCCACCAGTAATGAATGAGAGTTCTTATTATTCCATATTTGGTGTCAGTATTCTGGATTTTGACCATTTTAATAGGTGTGCAGTGACGTCTTATTGTTGTTTTAATTTGCATTTTTCCTGATGACATACGATGGACATCTTTTCATATGATTGTTTGCCATGTGTCTATCTTCTTTGGTAAAGTATCTGTTCAGGACTTTTGCCCATTTTAAATTGGACAGTTTGTTTTCTTATTGTTGAGTTTTAAGAGTTCTTTGCTTATTTTTGGTCAGTGGTTCTTTATCAGCTGTGTCTTTTGCAAATATTTTCTCCTGGTCTGAGCTTGTCTTCTCATTCTCTTGCCATTGCCTTTCACAGAGCACAAGTTTATAGTTTTAATGAAGTTCATATTTAAAAAAATATTTTTATGTTTAGTTTTGAGAGAGAGAGTGGGAGAGAGAGAGAGAGAGAGAGAGAGAGGGACTGGGGAGGGGCAGAGAGGAAGGGAAACAGGATCTAAAGTGGCCTCTGCACTGACAGCTGAGAGCCTGATGCAGGGCTCAAACACAAACAGTGAGATCATGACCTGAGCCAAAGTCAGATGCTTAACCGACTGAGCCCCCCAGGCGTCTCTGAAGTTCAGCCTTTTAATTAGTTCTTTCACAGACTGTGTCTTTGGTGTTGTCTCTACAAAGTCATCTCCAAATCTAAGGCCAACTAGGTTTTCTCCTATATTATCTGCTGAAGGTTGTAAGGTTTTGCATTTACATTTATACCAATGGTCCATTTTGAGTTAATTTTTGTGAAGGATACAAGCTCTGTGTCTAAATTAACTTTTTAAAAATAAAGTTTATTTTTTAAACATTTATTTATTTTTGAGAGAGAGAGAGAGAGAGAGAGAGAGAGAGAGAACAGTAGGGAAGGGCAGGGAGAGAGCACAGAATCTGAGACAGGCTCCAGGCTCCGAGCTGTCAGTACAAGCCCGACATGAGGCTCAAACTCATGAACCATGAGATCATGACCTGAGCTGAAGTTGGACACTCAACAAACTGAGCCACTCAGATGCCCTATAAGTTTATTTTTTTTAAAGTTTATTTATTTATCTTGAAAGAAAGGGGTGGGGGAGAGAGAGAGAGAATGCTTGAACACATGCAAATGGGGGAAGGGGCAGAGAAAGGGGAGAGAGAGTCACAAGCAAGCTTCACGCTATCGGTGCAGAACCTCCCATGGACTGTGAGATCATGACCTGTACTGAAATCAAGAGTTGGATGCTTACCTGACTAAGTCACCCAAGTGCCTCTAGGTTTACTTTTTAGCATGTGGATGTCCAGTTGTTCCAGTTTGTTAACAAGAGCTTTGCTTCATTGTCCTGACTTTGCTTCTGGCAGAAAGACCAGCTGACTATATTTGCAGGGATCTATTTTTGGACTCTACTCTGTTCCATTGACCTATTTATCTATTCTTTCATCAATACCACATTGTCTTGATTATCATATTATATAATAAGTCTTGAAGTCAGGTAGTGTTGGCTCTCCATCTTTGTTCTTTTCCTTCAATATTGTATTGGCTGTGGTAACTTTATTTATTTATTTATTTGGGAACAAGTACCTTTGAAATTTGCTAGCTTTCTTTTTAGGCACATAGTAGTTGTTTTTGTTTTTGTTTTTGTTTTGGTAATTGAAGTATAGTTGACATACAATGTTATATTAGTTTTAGGTATATAACAGTGTGATTCCACAATTCTATGCATTATTCAATTCTTACTACAATAAGCGTAGCTACCATCTGTTACCACACGATGTTATTACAATATTATTGATGATATTCCCTATGCTGTACTTTTTAATCCCCATGACTTATTTATTTATTATTATTTTTCCTTTTAGGCATACAAGTTTATTTTTCTTTTCTTTTCTTATTTTTATTGTGTTTAAAATTTATTTTATCATTTTATTTTTTATTAAAAATTGTTTTTTAAATTTGCTTATTTTGAGAGACAGAGCGAGACAGAGTGTGAGCAGAGGAAGGGCAGAGAGAGAAAGAGACACAGAATCTGAAGCAGGCTCCAGGCTCTGAGCAAGTGTTCAGCACAGAGCCTGATGCGGGCCTCGAACCCATGAACTGTGAGATCATGACCTGAGCCAAAGTTGGACACTTAACTGATTGAGCCACCCAGGAACCCCGTCTTTTATTATTTTTAAATTTTATTTAAATCCAAGTTAGTTAAGGTATAGTGTAATAATGATTTCAAGAGTAGAATTTAGTGATTCCTCACTTGCATATAATACCCAGTGCTCATCCCAACAAGTGCCCTCCTTAATGCCCATAACCCAGACTTATTTATTTTATAATTGAAAGTTTATACTTCTCAATCCCCTTCACCAATTTTGACCATTCTCCCCGTGTAGTAACTTTTTAAAATGTTCTTGTATGCTAATTCTAACATCTATGTCAGCTCTGATTTCATTGATTTTTCCTCTTATCACAAATCATATTTTCATACTTCTTTGCATGTCAAGAAATTTTTGATTGGATGCCAGACATTGTTTAAATTTTACCTTGCTGGTTACGTGATGTTTATTATAGACCTAAAATAGTCCTGAACTTTGTTCTGGGATGCAGATAAGTTGCTTGAGAACATTCTGATCCTTTCAAGTCTTGTTTTTAAGATTTGTTGGGTGGGGCCAGCAAATCAGTAACAATTACCCCAGACCAGACTAGCATCTGATTTTGAGATAATGAATCCCCATGACTGAGGCAAGACCCTTCTTCGTACTCTACCCAATGCCTGGGAATATGGGACTTCCTAGGCTGGTGGTGGGAAGTACTTCTCAGTCTTGTGTGAGCGCTGGGCTCTGTTCCTGCTAATCCCTTCTGGAACCTTCTTTCCCCACTGTGGGTAGTTTCCTCACCCATCTGCACTGATTACTTGTCTCCTTGTCTCCTGAATACTTGAAGGGATCTTACGCAGATCTCCAGGGTTCTGTCTGGCACTCTGTCCTGTGAACTCTGGATACCTTGTCTTCCTGGATTCTCAGCTCTGTCTTCTCCACTCAGTGTTCCCTGGGCTCTACCTGGTTTCCCGTGCCTGTGCTCCAGTCTGGAAACTCACCCAGTGCAGCAAGCAAAGGAGATCTTCAGGGTCACTCTGTTTATATCCCATGTCTCGAGAATTACTTGCTTCTGTAGCCTGATATCTACGGAATGAAACCTGTTGTCTCATGTATTTTCCCTTTTTTGTTGTTTTTGGTTATTTTATTGTTGTTTGGTTATTTTAGTTAGGAGTGTAAATCTAATCCCTGTTATCTCCACCTATAGACCACTTAATGAGAGTGAAAGTGTCTAGAAAATAATACACTAATTGAGCACCCATACCCATATACCAACAGCAGCACTAAGAACTTTATTTCTCGTATCCATAGACTCTTCACATTAATTCACTAAAGTAGGCACTGCTGTTGTCCCATTTCCCACAGGAGATGATTGAGCCTTGCAGGGGTCACTTGGCAAGCGAGTGGTGAGGTCAATCCCAGGCAGTGGGGCTCTCAGCCACCCCAGGGTCCTGCCTCATCAGAGGATAGGCTTTAGGCTTCAACAGGGGGCTCCAGGGTCTTCTCATGGACCTTCCCAGGATGGTGAGTTTAAATTAAATTTGAAAGAGCTTTGTGTGGGTCTCTGAACCTGAAGTGACCTTACTCACAAAGCTGAGAATAAAATTCTGGTGCTCAACCTTAATTTGGCCATTACTTTTTTCTCCTTGATCCCTCTGCTTCTCTACTGACTCCCTCTTTGCTGAGGCTCAGACATTTGAGGCCCTTGGAGGCCTGGCCACAATTGAGACCCTCTAAGTTTATACATAAGGAACATTTTTCAGTAGTCAGATGGTTCACCCGAGGTACTATGAGGAAGCAGCCCAACCATGGCTCACAGGTCTGCTTCTGCTTGGAATTTACCTGACTCTATTCCCTTGGGTCCCCACCCTCCAGCCAGGTTTGCTCAGACTCTCCCTCACTGTCCTATGCTAACCTGGGTGCTGCATGTTTGTTAATCATCTCCCTTCCTCTGCTGTGAGCATGTGGGGCTGACGACTTTTTCTTACTTGGATTTTTATACCTTGTACTAAGAAGAGGGTACCCAGCTGTACTGGGTCCTCAATGAAGATGGTATGAATGAATGAATGAATGAATGGCTCTCCTACTTGTGCAAATGAGGACACTTTGGATCTTAGGTAATGGAAGAGCCAACTCACAATGGTTTAGCCATAAAGAGATGTATCATCGCACGGAAGCACAGGTTCTGCGGTGATGTCAGCTGCAGGCACAGTGCCATCAGGGCTCTAGCCTCACTGTTCTATGACTCCCTTGACTCTGCCTCTCCTTGTCCTAAGGCAGCCTCCCTCATCACTCTAAGATGTGTGCTGCCAGCTGCCAATTGGACAACACCCAGAGGGAGAAAGATGGATGGAGGGCAAGTCCTTCTCATCCCTCTGATTGGCCAGCCCAGTAATGTATTCCCACCTGGACCTATAATAGTCACAAGAGGAATTCCATGTGATGATTGGCCGAAATAATCACTGGCGAGGAGGATGTCATACTGTGATTGGCTAATCAGGATGTGGCCAGAACGACAGACAGAATTGGCCTCCCAAATCCATGGGCAGTGCAAAGGAGAGGTGGACACCAGACCAACATGAGGCCCTGTGGGGAAGGAGGGAGTGGGGGAAGGTGACCTGTGCCCCAGCCACACACTGAAGGATGATGGGAAATCTCCTACACTCCAGGTTGCCCTCTTTGCTCCCCCGAATAAGCAGGGCATGTGTGACAGCCTGCATGTCTTGGGTGTATGTTTGATGCCACAGAGGCACAATGCCATCAGAGACTCCCCAGTTTCCCTTTGGGAAAGGATTACAATCACTCCCATCTTAAACATTTTTTTTTTAGTGTTTATTTTTGAGACAGAGAGGGACAGAGCATGAGTGGGGGAGGAGCAGAGAGAGCAGGAGACACAGAATCCGAAGCAGCTCCAGGCTCTGAGCTGTCGGCACAGAACCCGACTCGGGGCTCGGACTCAATGAACTGCGAGATCATGACCTGAGCACAGTCGGACGCTTAACTGAGCCACCCAGGTGCCCCACAACCCCTCCATCATAGACATGAGGGAATGAAGGCAGGGAGGAATTAAGAAACTCAAAGTCGCACAGCTGAGCAGCAACACAGCTGGGGGCGGGCACCCGTGTCCACAGCGCAGGCATCATGCAGGAGGGTGACCTCAGAGGTCTTTCAGGGACGGGCGTCTCTGTGGCTCCCAGGGCACCGCCCCCACCCCCTTCCCGTCTACTTCCCACTGCCTCCCGTCTTGGCCCCTCCCTCCCACACAGGACTGAGATTCCTCGGTGGGCAGAAAGCACGGGTGGTTCAGGGACCCTTGGTCACATCCAAGGGTTCTTAAAATGCAGGTGGCCCTGAAGGCTTGTAAACCAGGAACTTTCACCTCCCTGGATAGGGCAGGGAAGGGCAAAGCCAGCCTCTGGGGTTTCCTTTGCCCCCACCCCCTCCCCTCCCCCCCAATTTAATCCTTCTGGGCCAGATGATGGAAAGATCCTTAGAAGGACATTGTATATAACCATAAGCAGCCCGTGCATGAGAAAGACAAAATATTTTTATTTATTTATTTATTAAATTTTTAAAAAGTGTTTTATTTATTTCTGAGAGAGAGGGAGACAGTGTGAGCAGGGGAGGGTCAGAGAGAGAGGGAGACACAGAATCTGAAACAGTGCTCCAGGCTCTGAGCTGTCAGCACAGAGCCGAACGTGGGGCTTGAACCCATGAACCGCGAGATCATGACCTGAGCCAAAGTCGGACGCTTTACCAACTGAGCCCCCCCAGGTGC
The DNA here is from genome assembly GCA_017311185.1 of Proteles cristata cristata. Lineage (NCBI taxonomy): Eukaryota > Metazoa > Chordata > Mammalia > Carnivora > Hyaenidae > Proteles > Proteles cristata. Next base: position 264,388 of record JAESUZ010002727.1, on the reverse strand, counting down.
CCCGAGAAAGACAAAATATTAAGAAAACATTAAAGCCAAGGCTAGGTGAACCCCCGGGGCAGCAAGTGTGGGGGTATGCTGTGGAACCCTGGATGCTACAGCCAAGCCAGGACCGCCCCTACCTGCCCACGGGCACAGTGACATCAACCGTGACAGCTCTCGTTGGCGGCCTGCTCATTGCAGACGCTGGGCTGTGTCCATCCCAGTAGTCGTCCACTTGACAGGCATTTGTTGGGCACAGGCGACGTTGTGCTAGCCATGCGGCCCACATCGCCTTGTTAAAACCCCCCCACTGTCCTGGTGGGTGGGCGCACTGCTGGCTCGGAGAGCCACGTGACCCATTGAGGGGGAGGATTTGACCAGCCTTCCCGCAGGCTCTATAGCCAAGCGTGCACCCTCTTCCCAGGTGGGATAACTGGGATTCTCCAGCCCCGCGTGCCTGCACCCGACCTCACTCAGGAACCGCCCAGGACACGAGACTGCAAATCGCTTTTACGCCCCAGAAGCCAGGTGGCTCTTTTTCCTCATCGCTCCGAGTCTCTTTTCTCATCGCCGTTTGCAGGCAAAAAGCCCCTCACCCCCCTTCCTGCTCCCAAATTCAGGACGTCCCTTCCCTCCCGGATCCAACACGAGCAGCTGCGTTTGCTGCCCGCGCCTCTCAAATTCCTCACCCTGCGTCTGCCTGGAAAAATGCAAATAAAAGTAATATTATGATATTTTTTGTAAATAAGCAATGTAGCAACTCAAATCTGGTTTGGGCTGTCAGCCATATCCACCAGAGAGAAATTGATGTTGAAATATTTGCGTATGCTCTCATGGAACATTTATTGTGGAATGCTGGGCTCCAATAAAGCCTTTATATAAATTATTCATTATGGAATTCAGATGAAACGCCAAAACCCTCCCACCGTGGGGCTGCCTTTTTTTATTTTAATTTTTTCTTGTAACCTCTGAAGAGCTGGTGCTGGTTAGCGGCTAACGCCACTGGCCGGGCAGGCAGTATAATTAGCACCGAGAAAAGGATTCGTCGGGCACCACATTTCTGACCTTATGCTTGGCCTCTTCAAGCAAACTGGGCTTTTCTTAAAGGATTTTCTCTGCTGGTCGAGCACCTGCTAACGTCCTCTCCTTCCCGCCAGAGAGCTGTGGTTTCCTGTGAGCGCTTCGTGTCCGTGGTCAGGAAAACTGGTTTACTGCTGCCCGCACGGTCCTGTAAGGCTCTGGGAGTGAGTCAGCGCAGGTTAAGGAGATCCAGGCTCAGACATTGTTATTGTGTGCCCCCAAATCCACGTGTTGAGGGGCTAACCCCAGTTCCTATTTGGATCAACTAGGAGCATCGAGATGGGCCTCATACAATATGATCTGTGTCCTCAAAAAAGGGAACTTGGGACATGGGGCGTGCAGTCAGGGAGAGCACTGTGCAAACAGGAAGGCGTCCGTCCAGGAGCCTCAAGAGGAATCAACCAGCCGACACCTTGATCTCGGACTTCCAGCCTCCCCAGTGGTGACAAAATGCCTTTCTGCTGGTCAAGCCGCCCTGTCTGTGGTGTTTTCTCATGGCCGCCCCAGCAAACTAACACAAAGATGAAGTGACTCTTCAAGGTTCAAAGGCAGTGGGGCGCTACTCGAACCCGCGGCCTCGGTGTCCGGACGGCGGGCATCTTCAGGTTGGAGGAAGCAGAAGCCCACTTAGCGAAGTGGCCCCAAGTCCTCCTGCGGAGGCCAAGGATCAGAAAAGCAGAGGCTGAGACGGGAACCCCTCCACGGCCCCCTGTTCTCCCCTTTCCGGCGCTGGCCACAGCTCTCGGTACATATTTGCAGAGTTAACCTCACGGCTCACGAACGAATAAATGAAGGAGCAGGTAAGTGAGTCCCACTTGCTGGGATGACTCCCCAGGGAGAATCCCAGACGCCCCTTGCGTGTTGGGTGACCACAGCAGGCTGTGTCCCGCAGCCCAGGGACCTCCGGGGCTCTCCTGGGGCAGTGGAGGTTCCCGGGGGCGCCTTGTTCTCTTGTACCGTGTGACAAGGACAGGTGTGACCCCAGCCTGGGGACGGATGGGTCTCCCTTGAAGGGAGTCCTGGCCGAGGGCAGTTTCTGCAGGCGAGGAGGGCCGGGCGGCCGGGGACTCGCTGTCCCGCCCAAGGGCTTCTGCCTCAAGCAAAGTCCGCTGGCCTGATTCAAGTCCAAGTGTGGCTTGGCACGGCCTCAAATGGTCTTTGGGGGTTTTCCATTTTCATTGTTAACATTATTAATCACTTCTTTTCTCTCAGGAAGAAGCAGGTGGTGCATTAAGGAAATTGTTTGTGAAATGTATTGGATTTATGCTGAAAACAGTTAACATCTCACAGAGCAGCACTGAGTCCTGAAAAGCTTCTGGATCCTTGGTGCTTCCCAACACCCCAGTGGCGGCTCGGGGCAAAGCGGTGCCAGTAAAGGCAGGTCCTGGGGTCGGGGCTGATGCCTCCTTGCCCCTTCCTTCCCTCCGCAGACTCACCAGCCCCTGTGTCCAATGTGCATGCACGCCTGTGTTTTAGATTTTACTGCTTGACCATGTGTTTTGTAAGCGTGTCGTTCAGAATTCCTAGGTTGCTTTGAAGACTCAGACGTAGAAGTTTCCAGAGGCCTTCAGTCTGACTGGACCGCCAGCTGTCCCTGGTCGTGTCCCCTCTGTCCCTCAGGCGGTTCGCCTATGTGGCTCCGCCTTTCCCTCCACACCCCCATCTCCCTGCTGTGGCCCCGCCCCGGCCTCGGGGTCCTGCCCGGCCGTCTCACCCCACCCTCCCGCCGTCCAGCTCCCCGCCGGACCCCAGTCGGCCAGAGCCCCGTGTCCAGCGATGGCCACGCCCGACCACCCCCCACCGGCCTCCTGGGCCCCGGTCCGGAAGCGCGGCCTCCTCCGCGGCGCGGGCCGGACTCACTGTGCCGTCACTCTGCTCTCTGCGGGTGACAGCCCCCCAGGCACCGGGTGAATGGATGCGCTCGGAGGATGACAACACGGTTGCTAAGAAAACCCATCCTTGAAGCGACGCCTCCTTTTTCCCCTAAAAAGAGCAGCGTTGGGGCGTCAGGAAGGCCGTGCTGGCGGCACTGGTGACATCAGGGATGTGTGTCCCCGATGGCAGCCGTGCTGGGCTTTGACACCTGTGCTTATTTGCATAAGGCAGAGTGGTCTGCGGAGGGGCTTCTGTCCTCCCTTTGGGCTCTTCTTCCCCCACCTGCCCGTCCCTCCCGCCCGAGGCCCCCCACACCCCCCCAGCTTCGGGACCTCGGGGCCTGCTGTTCTCCTCGCCGCCCCTCCCCAGCCCCGGAAACAGCCGTGTGGAGCGTCATTCTCGCGTCTGTGACTCCCAGGTCTTGGTGGCCTGAGGCTGTGGCTCTGACCCTCCTGCAACGGGAGAGTGGGGGGCCGAGGGACGGCCAGAAGAGATCGAGGCGGATGGGGCCGGCTCCCGCCACCTGTCCCGGCCCCGCACGGTGAATGACAGGCCGCCGGCCCTTCTGGAAGCTGTCTGCTCTTGGCTGTTCAGCGATGTGTTCTAACATGTTCCTGGAACGCTTCTTCGCCATCTGTCTCGTGAGCTGGATCACCCGGCGGCTCGGAGAGGGGGGTCTGATTTGCGATTGTAAATTGTCTTTTTTCCTTCCTCTTCGCTCTGCACGCAGCCACTCTGGCGACTTCAAGGGGCCGTCGTGGAGGTTTGCTTGTGCTCCGTACGGCACGCGACATCCTCTCCTGCAGCCCAGACCCCACGGCGGGCTCGCCAGGCTGGCAAGGAGGCTGGTGGAGGGAGGCTGGGGGAAGGGAGGGGCCCAAGACAATGGCCCGTCCCCAGGGTGACCTTGGCTTGATTCCGGGCACCGACCCTGGACTCCACAGAGGGGACCCAATCCCAGAGCCCGCCCACCGGGACCCACCCGGCCTCCGGGTCTCCGATTCTGTCCTTCCCAGTCACGCCGGCCGCCCGAGGATTCCTGTGCCGCACCGGGCAGCTCTTGTCACCGCTGCGTGGCGCCCACCCTCCTTTCCGCGCCTGCCGCCCCCTGCGCGCACAGCTGCCCTCTGCCCCCCAGTGACACTGGCCTCCACTGCACCTCAAACACGCCAGACACACGCTGCGTAGGTTTTTGCCCTGTGGCTCCGCTGCTGAATTCTGCCAAACATCTGAAGTAAAAGTCATACCAGATCTTTGCAAACGCTTCCCAAAACGGCAGATGAGAAAGCGTGTCCGGCTCAGTCTGTGAGTGCGCGTCACCACCGGCGAGGTGCAGAGGCCTCCGTGTCAGCCCCGACTCGTAGCGAGTGCGGCCGGCCGGGGCCCAGGCCCGACACCCGCCCCCCACGGTTCTGGGGGCTGGAAATCAGGGTGTCCGCACGCCAGGCTCTGGTGACCACCCTCTTCCGGGCTCGTGGTGGCGGGCTTCTGGCTGGGTCCCCGCGGGGTGGCGAGTGGGCGTCCCGTCTTGTCCCCTCCCGACCAGGGCACCAGTCCCGTCGGCCCCGCCAGCCTCATCTAACATAACTGCCTCCACGGGCTCCACCGTCAAATACCCGCCCACTGGGGTCAGAGCTTCAGCACAGGGAATCTGGGGGGCACAGCGACACAAAACAGGCCTGTGTGCCATTCACCCCTCTGCCTGGACCCCGCGCGTCCCCCCCTCCTCACCCGGCCTCTGCTCAGGGCCACTCGCTCCCGAACTGCTCACGGCGTTTCTTTCTGTCCTGCCTCCGTCTTGTCCAGAAGCGGTTCCATCTAAACTGCAGATGGAGCCTGCTGTTTCCGCTACGTCACACCGCCCGTCCCGCGGACAAGGTGATGACGACAGACAGACGGATGGACCGACAGTTTGGACGAGCGGATCAGTGCCAGTCCCGGGGAAGCTGAAGTGGTGGTGTGTGTGGAACAGGGGTGGCGAGGACACATGTGGGTACTCAGGCTGGCGACCGGCTCCTCGCAGCCCCCCGGGGCTGACCGGTTAATCCCCGGGAGCCCAGGACAGGTGATCGGGCACGTGGGGGCCTGGCCCCCTGGTGGGGGGTCCCTTTCAGACCATGTGGAGGCCGTTCTCTGGAGGCTGTGGGAACCCCAGAGCCATGTGGGCCTGGGGCAGGAACAGCCCAGGACAAGCCAGTGCACTGTGCGGGGTCGGCCTCGCCCCAGGCCTGGGGAGGAGCGGCTGTGGGGTTGTTCATAGGGCCCCAGCGGGGAGGGGAGGATCTGGGAGCCTGGGCCTGGAGGGGCATTTAGAACCACAGGTGTGGCTGGATTTCGAGGGCAAGGACCAGAGACTGGCCAGCGGAAGCCCAGACCTGCGTTCGCGGCCTTGCCGTCTGTCCAGGCTGGCATTTCACCGGCTCAGCTTCAGGGGACCTGCTCCCTGTGGGGCTTCTTTTTTTAATTAGTAATTTATTTTTATTTCTAGAGAGAGAGACAGCGTGAGCAGGGGGGTCAGAGAGAGAGGGAGTCACAGACTGAAACAGGCTCCAGGCTCTGAGCTGGCAGTCAGCACAGAGCCTGACGCGGGCTCGAACCCACGAACCGCGAGATCATGACCTAAGTGAAAGTCGGACACTTAACCGACTAAGCCACCCAGGCGCCCCACCCTGTGGGGCTTCTTAAAGGTGTTAGCGTCTCCACGACTCCAGGAGCCAAAGCAAAGGGGGGCTTCCCTCACTCTGAAACCTCACCGCGGTGACTCTGTTACCTGCAGGTGGGATGTTGCTGGGTCGGCGCCCTGGCCACGCGGCTCTCCTGCTTCCATGGCCCCCGCCTGCGCCCCCACCTCCTCCCACCTATGTTTGCCAGGTTTTGCTCCATTTCCGCCAGATTCTTCCACTTGGGGTGAGGACAGCCCCTGACATCCTGGGAAAGAAGCCCCCCTTGGCTCTCACCAGCCGACAACAAGCAGAAATCCACGGGCAGCTAGCAGACAGGCTGTGACCGAGCTCCATGCGACCCTCTCGGCCGCGTGTCATCCGGTGGTGGCATCACGGGGCTGCTGCGTGCCCCCTGGCGTCCCTTGCAAGGGAGAGACGCCCCGCCTCCCGTGGCGAGACAGAGGCTCCCGGTGCAGCCGTGGGACGCGCTCAGGTGGGGCAAGAGGCTGTCAGTGCGGGTTCAAGAGCGCGCCGTGTGGGCGGCTCACCAGAGCCTCTGGTCACGTTGGGCGCCCCGGAAGTGCTGGCAATAACAGTGATTCGTGCTTTTTTTTTTTTCTTCCCTGAGCGCTTGTTTTGCTTTCTGGTGTCCCTTGTCCCTTGTTCACACACGTGGAGCTGATTTCGAGGACCCTCCCCGGCAAGGAGCCCAGGAGCCTGCCTGCTGCACGCGCTTCGTCCCCACTTCTGTGTCGGCGCCTTGCCTCTGCTGTGGTCCTGCTCACCCGTTTCCATGGTCTCAGCGAACTGGGTGTGTTTGGGTGACAGGGCGAGGGTGCCAGCCTTCTCCTCCCCCTGCCCGCGGAAGGGGATCGGTGCCCTCCTGGTCTGGATTTGGGGTAAGCAGGGCCGGAGGAAAGCTCGGAGCAGAGAGGTGTCCAGGTGCATGAAGGCTCTGTGACGTCACAGAGGTGTGATGGAGAGAAGGGAGGTGCTCAGTGTCACGGAGAGCTCCTGGGGCTTTCCCTGCAAGGGGCTCTGTGACAGACATGGACGCAAAAGGGTGAGGGAAGGGAGGGAGAGGCTTCCGGAAGTTCAGGCCGCGGACTGCAAATCAGACTTCTGAATGCAAGTGTCAAGTTCTTGTGGAGATGGCACCACAGGGGACCCAGCTGATATCTGGGTTACGTTTGTGACGTAGGTTGACTCCCTTCCAGACAAGACAGAGGCAGGATGCACATACCCTCATCTCTATGTGCTCTTGCTGTAAGTTGCTGGGACCACCATGGGGCTCCTGGGAGTCGTGCAGGGACAGCCGGCTATCCATCAGGGATGGGCACTCCCTTCCAAGCCGTGGAGCCTGTACTGGGAATTGCTTTGCCAGGCAGGGGTCACATTTCCCAGCCTCCCTGTAACCAGGCAGGGTCAGGTGACAGAGATGGACAGAACAATGTGGGCAGAGGGATGGATGTCACTCCAGTGCTATGACTGCAGACCCTCCCCCAGAACAGCAGACCCTCCCCTCTGGTGACAGCGGGTGTTTATCGCTCACTGGGGAGGCACTTTGACCTGATTCTTCATATGTGCACAGGGCAGGGAGAGGGCGCGGGCATCATTCAATCCTCTCTCCCCATGTCCAGTGTCTCATGGAACATCCCGGATGCAGCCCTGGGGAGTTACTTCCCTCTCATTTTCTCAGAGTGTAACGCTTACCTGGGGAAATCTCCCAAAGAGCTCACCTTCGCAGTGTCTGGAAGGTGCCCGATGCTGGTCACGGTGAGCTCCGTCCCGGGACCAAGCTGCCTGCATGCATGGCTGGTGGTGGCACTATTCTGCCTGCCTTACTGCACCTGAGTTACAATCTCCCTGGTCCTTTAGGAAGATGACTCACTGCTCTGACACTTGGTGGACGTCTCCCCTATTTCAGGGGGCATGAGAGCAGTGGGGTGGGGGGTGCGGAGAGAGGACGGGGTCTCCTGGGTCAGGGTCCCACCTGTCAACTGTGCTCTCTCAAACCAAATCGGCCATGGCACCTGGGGGCTCAGTCAGTTGAACATCCAACTTCAGCTCACGTCATGATCTCAGGGTTTATGGGTTTGAGCCTTGCATCAAGCTCTGTGCTGACAGCTCAGAGCCTGGAGCCTGCTTTGATTCTGTGTGTGTGTCTCTCTCTGCCCCTTCCCTGCTCATGCTCTATCTCTGTCAGAAACAAATAAATGTTAAAAAATCAGCCACTAGAACCCATATTCCACTGACCCCCACGGGCTGGTACCCTACCCACTCTCATTGCAGATGAGGATCTGGGGGCTAAGTCACATTGCTAGTGCGAGTCAGCACCGAGGTTGAACCCTGTTTTCAAAGCCTGTGTGGCTCATGTGCTCACATATGCATTCACACGTGTGTGCACTCACATGTGTGTGCGTGCAAGGGCACGTGTGCATGCACCTGGAGATCGCCTCGCCTCCTGAATTCCAGCAGCCCTTACGTGAGTGGCTGACCTGGCAGACCTATAGCAACACGTGCTCGGAAATTCAGCGAAGCCCCCGAATCCCGCAGGCCTTGTGGGGGGTGGGGTGGGGAGGTGCTCAGGGAAGCCTTCCAGGAGCAGAAGGAGCTCGGAAGACAGTGTGCCCTTCTGAATGTCAGTGCCCGGGCCTCACGGCCCCAGACCCCAGCACAGGGGAACCCCTCCCCCAGCCCTTCAGTGGCCGGGGCTCCTGTGGGGGCCTCTGACCGCGTCGGGTGTGAAGTTCAGCCCCTCCCTGGGCCCAGGGGAGTCCGCCAGCCTGGCTTCTCTGCCGGCAGCCATCCTGGCAAGGTGGCACAGCCTGGGGTCTGCAGAAGGACCCCCCCCCAGGTGCCACCACCCAGAAAAAGCCTTCCCAACCACCTCCTTGTTCAGCCCTGCCCGGGTGGTTTAGTGCTTTGTATTTTTCAGTAAATGACTCCTCTGGCCACAACGAAGGCTGGTGCTTCTCGGGGGCCCCATGGGGACAGAGGTGTCGGGTCACCGCCTCTGAGGCATGCGGGCCTGCTCAGATGGTTCGGGGCTGCATCTCTGAGCACCTCCCTCCTGTCCTGGAGGCTGGGTTGGTTTCCCTACTGCAGGTTATTTGGTTATTTACAGGAGAACATCCGTTCCCACCCCCTTGGGCTGGAATCCCAGCCCTCAGATGGGACAGAGGCCGTGGGGCTGGCCTTCAGCCTGCTGTCGGAGATGTGGCCTCCCCAAGCTGCCGTGTGACTGCCTGTCTCCCACTCCTGCCCCCAAAGCCAAACATTTAAAATGATCCTGATTTAATTGGGCTAATTTAGGAGGAATGGCAGCCACGACTTCGCTCGGGTTGCTGAGTCTCATTGAAAGACACGTTAATATTCTGATTCCAAGAGGGATCTGTGAATTCCTCAGTTACAGATAATACAATTATATTTCTAAATTCTTCCCCTAAATTAGTACAGATGGTTAAAAATACTCTCGACTTTTAATTAATCTTCCCAGCAATAGTCTTATGAATACAAATGGATCATTATCCCCTTCAGCAGATGGGGCTGGGGGCGGGGCGAGTCAGGGCCAAGTCCCCAGCAGGTCGCCAGGCCTCAGGAAGGTCTTGGGGCTATAGTCCTGGGGGTGGAAACGGGGCCCCCAACACAGTCCTCTCATTTCCTGCCTCCTGGGGTCTGCTGGGCCTGCCACGGTGACTTCCGTCTCTCCGGGGGAAGGGGGGGCGCTGAGAGAGCTGCCCTTTGCCCACCGACTGTCTGAGGGTCCCTTTGGTTGTGCAAGGGAGCTTTGAAAGGACCCAGATGTTTCCTTAGTTATGAGGCTGCTCTGCCCGACCTGTGCTTGTGTGCACGTGTGTGTGTACATATGTGTGCACGTGTGTGTGTTCTAAAGAACTTTGCGTTGGGTGCCATAACTGAGTCTTTTATTGTCTGTTTGTGAGTCTGTCCACCTTGCAGGCATCTCTCGCTTGTTCTTCGTGTGCCCAGAATCTAACACGGGGCTGGCCCAGGCTGGATCCAAGGGCTTGTTGAAATTAGCTGTGCTTTGAAATTCAAAGCCAAGTTTCCGGGACTATGTCAAAGTAAAATCCTCCTGTGCATCAGAGGATACTAATGACAGAGTAATATGACAATGTCACAGAATGGGAGAAAATATTTGCAAACTACGTAACTGATAAGGGGTTAGTACGCAGAATATATAAAGAACGCCTATAACTCAACAACAATGAACCAAACAATCCTATTCAAAAAAAGGGCAAAGGATTTGAGCAGACATTTCTCCAAAGAAGACGTACACATGGTGAGCAGATACACGAACAGATGCTCGCCGTTGCTGGCCGTCTGGGAACTGTAGATCGGCATGACAATGAGATGCGGCCTCACACGCATCCGGTGGCTATAAACAACAGAAAACAAGTGTTGGTGAGGATGTGGAGAAACCAGGCCCTTGTGCTGTTGGTGGGAATGTAAAATGGTGTAGCCGCTGTGGAAAACAGCCTCAAAAAATGAAAAATTACTATACAATCCCACATTTCCACTCCTGGGCATAAATACACCCTGAAAATCAAAAGCAGGGACTTCAACAGGTGTTTGTACACTCACGCCTGTAGCAGTGCCGTTCATAATGATTAAACTGTGGGGGGCACCTGGGGGGCTCAGTCGGTTAAGTGTCGGCTCAGGTCATGATCTCAGCTCAGGTCATGATCTCGTGGTTCGTGGGTTCAAGCCCCGAGTCGGGCTCTGTGCTGACAGCTCAGAGCTTGGAGCCTGTCTTTGGATTCTGTGTCTCCCTCTCTCTCTGCCCCTCTCCTGACCACACTCTGTCTCTCTGTCTCTCAAAAATAAATATTAAAAACATTAAGAAAAATAAAACTGTGGGAGCAACCCGGGTGCAGGCCCACACAACGGAATACCATTCAGCCTTAGGAAGGAAAGAAATGCTGACACGCGCTCAGTGAAATAAGCCAGTCACTGAAGAACGATACCGTATGATCCTGCTTCTATGAGGAGTCTAGGGTGGTCAGATCCACAGACAGAAAGTGTCAGGGTGGGTACAGGGCGGGTGCAGGGGGGCTGCGGAGGGGGTGGGGTTCATGGGGCATCAGTCTGGAGATGAATGAGATGGTGAGGATGACAGCACAGCCACGTGAACGTGTTTGATGGCACTGAGCTGTGCACCTAAAAATAATTATGGTGGCAAATTGTACGTGTATTTTGCCCCAGTTTAAAAGAGGACAAATTCCCTTGTCAAGAGCCTGGCTCTGGATCCAGCTTCTTGCTGACGACAGGCCAGGGTGACCAGACATCTCCTGGGGACGGTGGGAGATGGGGACCCCATCAGATATCCAGGGTGGAGGTTCTCTCTAAGCTGACTTAGCAAGGCTCCTGCTATGCCTGGACGAGGCAGGCCCCACGGGGTGGGTGAGGGGGAGCCCTACAGCCTTGGGGGAGGCAGACGGGAGTTCAGAGTCTTTGTGAAGGCACATCAACTCCGAGAGAGGTCTCCTCAGCCTAGACCTGCCTGCCTGTCTGTTCAGAGAACTGACCCATTGAAACGGGTGGGCTGCAGGCGGATGCTACCTGTCTGGCGAAATGCCATTTCTTCCAGGTAACTCGTCCCAGAAAACAGCTTCCTGTCTCCCATAACCAACTCCGCAGAGCCTCACGCCTGGGACCTGCCCAGTCCTGCCGCACTGCTCTCTGGGCCCCGCACGGTCAAGGCCAGTGGGGGTGCACCTCTAGGATCAGAGCTGAGCTGTGGCTCCCAGGAGCGAAGCGTGGGGAGGGCCGGGGCTTCAGAAGGTCGAGGCTGGCAGTGCTCGGGGCCAGCGTGTGCTGGTGATGTGAACCAGCCGGCTCTCAGGCAAATGCGTGCACACCTGTGCACACAAGTCACCGCGTGTTTTACTGACGGATGCGCAGCACACTGTTTACAAGTAAGAATACAATATACACAGCCTTTACTGTAAATTCCATATGGTCAATTGATTCTTGCAGATTGCTGTTGCTGATTTTTGCCAAACTCCCGTATTATTTATAATCAACCACGCTTACCGCGCTCCGACACGATGTTAGCTCATGCTTTTGTTCACGCTGGCGAGTGAGACAAATCTACAACCACAGAGCTGCATGTCTGGACGTCACGTCTGCCGACGATGTGAGTGATTTCTTCGCTGAACTGGATGATGGTTTTCAAACACGAGTAGGATATTTCTTTCCTCAGCTGTGTTCTCCACAGTGTAACTAACGAGTACACTCACAACTCACTTCCAGGTTTAACTTGCATCAGTGACACTTCGTCATTTCTCAGTCTAGAAAATTTGCGAGACAAGAAGTCAAGCCTTGATGTGTAGTGGTGGCTAATTTCCGTGGTGTGATTTCCATGATCTCAAGCTCCCCGTGGGGGACGTCGTGAGACGCAGGGCTGGGAGCAGGTGGGCAGTAAGGCCCGGCCGTGTGGCCCCCCCAGGCACACCCGGTACCCTCGAGGGCACAGAGAACGGTAACGTGTGGTAAACTCATTAGGGAGCGAGGAATTTTGAGTCCTTGTTACTTTTGTTTTTATTATATATAAAAAAAAATTTTTTAATGTTTTATTTTTGAGAGAAAGCGAGACAGAACACGAGTGGGGGAGGGGCAGAGAGAGAGGGAGACACAGAATCTGAAACAGCTCCAGGCTCTGAGCTGTCAGCACAGAGCCTGATGCGGGGCTCGAACGCACAAACCATGAGATCACGGCCTGAGCCAAAGTCGGACGCTTAACTGACTGAGCCACCCAGGCGCCCCTGTTTTTATTATAATTTAACTGTGAATCTATGCACTAGATTTTGTAACAATGGCTGTGTTTTAACAACTGGCTCCTACAATCCCTGAAAATTTAACATGAGCTCCTACCAGGAGGAGCGAACGGGCTCCAGCATCCCCTGCAGGCTCCCTTCCGCCACCTCCCGGAACAGTCTGAGCCAAGAGCATCCTCCCAAGGAAGCTGGTGGCTTGTGTAGTGACCAATACACGCCTGTCCCCCAGGCCTGGAGCGCCCCAGGCTGCCGCTACACATGCAGATGTGACCCTTCACAGCTCGGTGGGTCGTGAGCCTCGGTTCACAGGTCTGACGGCTCGGGCACAGACAGCACACACGTGTCGCTCAAAGCCACACAGCAAGTGCTCTCATTTCAGAGTCCTTTCTGGGACTTCTCTTGCCATATCTTGCTGCCGGGGAAAATAATACATCCTTTTAGAATCCACTAAAAACATTCAGGAATTTAACACCGTCAGTCTTCCTGGCTGGACTCTGTTTATAAGCAACTACGGGCCTGAGGTCCCCTGCAAATGCCATAGACCGCACACCCTCCCTGTCACCCTTGGAGGAGGGGTTTCGGGGCTGTGCTATGGACTCTGGGTTTGTGTGACCCCTTGATTCATACGTTACAATCCTAACCCCCAGTGTGATGTACTAGGAGGTGAGGCCTTGGGAGGTGATTGGCTCAGGAGGGTGGGGTCCTCACGTGTGGCATTTGTGCCTTTTCAGAAGAGATCTTGCCCTCCCTCTCTGCTGTCCTACATGTGAGGGCGCCACAAGAAGACCTCCATTTGCAAACCAGGAAGCAGTTGCTGGACGCAGGATCCCGTACCTGGATCATGGCCTTCTGGTCTCTAGCTCAGATGCCAACCGCCTAGTCTAGACCCAAAATGACTGAGACAGGGAATTACAGAGCTTTCTGAGGCTCAGTTACTCATTGGTAATGTGGTTGTGGTAATAAACAGGAATTTGGGGGGAAACACAATTCAGTCCATGGCAACTTGTGTCCTCGTAAGAAGAGGAAAGCATTAGATGAAGATAGACACACGGAGAAAAGGTCACTCAATGATAGAGGTGGATGAAGCAGTTACCAAAGGTCACCAAGGGCCATCAAAGGCACATGCCCCCCACCAAGAGCCAGGAAGAGGTAAGGAAGGGTTCCGATTGGAGCATGGCCTTGCAGACACCTTGATGTTGCACTCCGGCTACCAGGATTGTGATAGAATTAATTTCTTTGTTTTAAGCTAACCAGCTTGTGACACCTTGTTATAACATCTGTAGGAAAGCATCACATTCATGAATTGACTATACTGACACCTTGTAGTTATGCCATTTTATGCCAACCCCATTTTCCCAACAGGTATTTGCTGAGCACCTTCTATGTGCCATAAAACGTGCAAGGTTCTGGGGTAATAAGATTAGGTAGGACACAGTCTTTGTTCTCATAAAGCTTATAGTACTGTGGTTTATATGCACAAGTCAATAGAGCACAGCGAAATATTGTCATAATTACAACATGTGGGCCGAGCATGATAAGCCCTTGGGGCCACCTGGGAGGAAATTACAGCCCATCCTGGTGGAGGGGGGTCAGGGCAGCTGAAGGATAATGGGTGAGAATAGCCTCAGGTGGGCACAAGGTGGGGAGAGACCAGATGGTGAAGTCCTGAGGCTTCAGCCAGAAGGTGAGAGGGAGCGTGAAGTGTGACAAGAACTGAGTCATTCCACGGACTGGACACAGAGGGCCAGGATGGGGTGGGAAGGAGACATGTGGCCGCAGAAGTCAGGAGGAGCGCTTTGTGCGGGACACTGTAAGCCGAGGCAAACTGAAGTAAACCAAGAACTTCATCCCCAGGAAATGGGGGTAATCAACAATTGTCATGATTTAATGTATTACCAGGGTTTAAATAGCTGGTGATGAAAGCCGGTTAATGACAACTGGTCATGTCCCGAACCAGACACATATCCATGTGTGGCAGCATGCAGGAGAGTGTAACCGACGGCTCCTCCCCCAGAGGCAGCTGGTCATGCCCTGACTTGACGTGGAGGAGGTGCACCTGCTTCTATTAACATGTTGGTCTGAAGGGCAGGCACCTAATTTAATGTACGTCTAGCAGTGCTCCACTGAGATGCTCTCTGGGGGTGAGGTGGTGGGTGCCACCTTCACACTTTTCCTTCCCCGCGCTTCAGAGTCTTGTTATCTCATGGAAGGGGGCATCTGGTACCTGAATCTTTGCAGACACCATGCAAGGACTGCCCTCAACTGCCTGACACTGGAGGCCAGGGGAGCCTGGAGTCCCGGTCTCATGGGACTATAATAGCTGGTGTCATTCAAAAAGGAGCTCAGACCCCTGCTGAGCTGGTGCCCTGATTGCTGCAGCTGTTGCCAGAGGACAATTCTACATCATCTGGCTCTGGCAGCCAGGGGGACTTACACTTGTGGGTCCCACAGGACTGCAACAGATGGAGAAATAATTCTTAAACAGCTACGAACCCCAGAACACAGGAAGAGGCATCAGATCCAGGATCTCTGTCTTTCTGTGAAGGAGGCTTACTAGCTAATCATCATGGCTGTAGCCGGAGGGGCAGTCTTCTAATTAAACACACATCTGGGAGCCGATTGTAATCCTTCCTGGACACCTCAGAACGTAGATGTTATCTTCATACTCTCCCTCTGCTGTGTTCCAGACCACTTGTGTGCAAGGACGTTTACATGAACTGCTGCCCCAGATTTTGTGGCTGCTGCCCAGGGGACATCGCTTGGCACTGGTGCCCAATGGGGCTTGCACTTGTGGTCTCACAGAACTGTACACATTTACATATCTTAAAAAGCTGCTACCGAAAGGTCTGGCTTGCAAACAGCCTGGATCCAAGTACTGAGATTCTGATGGGTCTTGGCACATCCTCAGCTACTTGGAGTTATTAAAATTATAATAGGCTGCTTTGCACAAACACAGAAGTTTGACAACCAAGAGCTGGGGCACGGTTGAATGACAATGTTCTTCTCCTACCAGAAGCCACTCCTTCAAAACTAGGAGAGGTGATTGTCTCATCTAGGGCATAGAAGCTAACACAGAGAATCAAGCAAAGCAAAGAAACAGAGGATGAAATTCTAAATGAAAGAACAAGATAAAACCTCAGAAAAAAAACCCCTTACTGAAATGGAGATAAGTAACTTACCTGATAAAAGAAGTTCAAAATAACACTCATAAGATGCTCACCGCCTGGGGAGAAGAATGGTTGAATACGGTGAGAACTTCAGCCAACAGAGGGAAAATATTAGAAAGTACTAAAGAAAAGTCACAGAGCTGAAGACAATAATTGAATTGAAAAATATACTTGAGGGGTTTAACAGCAGACTAGATGAAGCTGAATAAGGGATCAGTGAGTTTGAAGACAAGCCAGGGAAACTTATACAACCAGAGCAACAGAAAGAAAAGAGAATGAAAAAAAAGTGAGGCTAGTTTAAGGGACTTAAAGGACAACACCAAATGGGCTATCATTTTTATCACAGGGTTCCTAGGAGGAGAAAAAAGAGAGGAAGGGGCAAAAATTTTATTTGAAAAAATAATGTCTGCAGACTTCCCCAACCCGGGAAAGGAAATAGACATCCAGATCCTGAAAGCCAGAGAGTTCTAAATGAGAAGAACCCCCACTTGAAGACACATCACAGTTAAAATGTTAAATGTAAATGCGAAGACATAATATGAAAAGCAGCAGGAGGAAAATCTCTCGTTACATACAAGATATAAGACACTCAGCAAATTTTTTTTTAGCAGAAATTTTGCAGGCTACAAGTCGTGTGTGTAATCAACATGCTGAAAGAAAACAGTTCCAAGAATCTTCTGCCTGGCAAAGTTATCATTCGGAATTGAAGGAGAGATAGAGTCTTCCAGACAAGCATAAGCTAAAGGAGTTTGTCACAACCAAACCAGCTTTATATGAAATACTAAAGGGATTTCTTTAAGGTAAAAAGAAAGGGTGCTAAATAGTAACAGGAAAATTTATGAAAGAATAACTCTCATTGGAAAGGTAAATATATAGTAAAGGTAGTGGATTAATCACTTATGAATCTAGTGTGAAGGTTAAAAGACAAACGTAGTGACTTTTGTTTGTAACTAAAATTATAATAATTAGTTAAGGGATACACAAGATAAAAACATGTAAAATGTGACATCAAAAACAAAATGTGCAAGGGGAGTGAAAGATATTGAGCTTTAGAATGGGATCAAACTGAAGTTGTTACCAACATTGTTACAGATGTAAGTTATTATGTGTAAGCCTCATGGTAACCATGAAACAAAAACCTATAGTAAGCACACAAATAATATAGAGAAAGGAATATAAGTATACCATTAAAGAAAGTCATCAAACCACAAAGGAAGAGAATCAGGTAAGAAGAAAGGAACAGAGAGGAATTAAAAACACCAGCCAGTAAACAATGACCAAATGGCAAGAAGTACATACTTATCAAGAATTACTTTATTTTTAAAAGTTTTTATTTTGAGAGAGAAAGCATAAGTGGGGAAGGGGAAGAGAGAGACTGAGAGAATCATAAGCAGGCTCCGCACTGTCACCACAGAGCCTGATGCGGGGCTTCAACCCACAAACCCTGAGATCGTGACCTGAGATCATGACTGAACTAGGAAGCTTAACTGACTGAGCCATGCAGGTGCCCCAATAATTACTTTAAATATAAATGAATTAAATTCTCTAATCAAAAGACAGAGTGGATGAATGGATTTTTTTTTAAAAAGACACATCTGTATGCTGCCTACGAGACCCACTTTAGATGAAAAGGCATACATTTCATGCAAATGGAAATTAGAGTAAAGCCGGATAGTTATACTTATATCAGAAAAAAATAGACTTTAAAATAGAGACTGTGGAGTGCTTGGGTGACTCAGTTGGTTAAGTGTCCGACTTTGGCTCAGGTCATGATCCTGTGGTTTGTGGGTTTGAGCCCTGTGTCAGGCTCTGTGCTGACAGCTCAGAGCCTGGGGCCTGTTTCAGATTCCATCTCTGTCTCTCTCTGCCTCTCCCCCATTTGTGCACGGTCCCTCTCTCTCTCAAAAATAAATGAACATTAAAAAATATCCCAGAGGCTGTAATAAGAGACGTCACCCTGTCACCCACTCATGGGGTCCTTATTGCTATCTTAGAAGGGAGTAATTGAGTTCCAGAATTCCATTCTGAGGAGTGGCTTTCTTTCTTTCTTTCTTTCTTTCTTTCTTTCTTTCTTTCTTTGGTTTTTTTTTTAGCATTTTATTATTTTATTTTATTTTTTTTACAAATAGTTTATTGTCAAGTTGGTTTCCAGATAACACCCAGTGCTCATCCCCACAAGTGCCCTCCTCCATGTCCATCTACCCTCTCCCTCCCACACCCCCATCAATCCTCAGTTTGTTCTCAGCATTCAAGAATCTCTCATGGTTTGCCTCTCTCCCTCTCTCCCACTATTTCCCCCCTTCTTCTCCCCCATGGTTCTCCATTAAGTTCTTCCTAATCCTCCTATACGTGCAAACATATGGTATATGTCCTTCTCTGCCTGACTTATTTCACTCAGCATAACACCTTCAAGGTCCATCCATGTTGCTACACATGGCCAGATTTCATTCTTTCTCATTGCCATGTAGTATTCCATGGCATAGATAAACCACATCTTCTTGATCCATTCATCTGTTGATGGACACTTAGGCTCTTTCCAGGTTTTAGCTATTGTGGAGAGTGCTGCTATGAACATTGGGGTACATGTGCTCCTATGCATCAACATTTCTGTATCCCTTGGGTAAATTCCTAGCAGTGCTATTGCTGGGTCATAAGGGAGTTCTATTGTTAGTTTCCTTAGGAACCTCCACACTGTTTTCCAGAGGGGCTATACCAGTTTACATTCCCACCAACAGTGTAGGAGGGTGCCCGTTTCTCCACATCCTCGCCAGCATCTAGAGTTCTCTGATTGGCTCATTTTAGCCACTCTGACTGGCGTGAGGTGGTATCTCAGTGTGGTTTTGATTTGTATTTCCCTGATGAGGAGCGATGCTGAGCATCATTTCATGTGTCTGTTGGCCATCTGGATGTCCTCTTTGGAGAAGAGTCTGTTCATATCTTCTGCCCATGTCTTCACTGGGTTGTTTGTTTTTTGGGTGTGGAGTTTTGTGAGTTCCTTATAGATTTTGGATATTAACCCTTTGTCTGATATGTCATTTGCAACTATCTTTTCTCATTCCGTTGGTTGCCTATTAGTTTTATGGATTGTTTCCTTTGCCATGCAGAAGCTTTTAATCTTGATGAGGTTGAGGGGTGGCTTTCTAAGTTTGGTTTGGATTCCTCAGAAGCAGAGCCTGAGACAAGGACTTGGGTACAGGTGCTTTAATGGAGAAGTGATTCCAAGGAGTAGGAGCAGGGATGGTGGGAGGGGAATAGGGCAGGAGGAAAATTCAGTAAAAGAATTTGCTAGGGAGATAATTACCACTGTATTCAGCTGAGCTTCAGTCCCACTGGGGACCCTGAAAGCGTTGCACAGAATGCCTCTTGTTATTGCACCTCTGAAGAGAGTGAGACAGGGCCATTTACTACCACCTGCCGTGTTTTTTTTTTTTTCAGGGTTGCCTCTAGGGTGTTATCTTCTCCGTATCCTGAGCTTTATGGGAGCCAGTGCAGAGAGAGTCCTGATGCAAACAAGTCTGGGGGAAGGGTGGGGGAGGAGGGGAGGAGACCGGGGAACGGTCCACACCCACAGTGCTGAAGGGTCCTGAGGGTCTGAGGGTGGAATATCACCACTGTCTGCTCCTCCCGACAAGCAGATTTAGATCCAAAATGCTTCTGAAACACTTGACCACATTATCAGCCTGAAACCTTGCCTGCCATACACATGAATTTGCTCCAAAAATCTAATTTCCTTACCTATAGTCTTGGCATTTCAGCTCAACCCCTAAAATCCCTATGGATTTATATTAATGGGGCCACACAGCATCTGTGCCAGGAGAGCAGAGGGCAGCACACCAGCTGGGAGTTTGTCTGGAACTTGTTTGTCAACTCTCATTTGTGGAGGGGAAAGAAACAGGCAACCAGCTGTTGCATCTGTGTGTGGAGAAAACATCGTGTTGATTCCGGTTTGTGTATTTTGGTCGAGTAGTCTGCTAGGGCCTCAGGGGGTGTTGGGTCAGGACACTGTAATCTCTGGCTGGGATAAATAGTGGCTGCCCCATTTTTCTCAGTTTGGGCTCCTGGAGACAAACGTCAGCTGTTTCATCAAAAACAAAGTGTTCCCTGGTGGGAGAGTTTAAACAGCTCACCGATGAAGGGTATTACTTTTTCTTCTACTTCTGAAGTCTGCCCTGGTTTTTCCTTCTGCCTGCAGTACCCTTGAGTTATAGGTCTCCCAGCAATAAAAGAGACATAATGTTGACCTTTCATGAGTGAGGGGCCGAGGAGCACTTGCTAAAGGCTGTATGTGGCTCTCTGGAAAATGTGCTGTAGCTTCGACCTTGCTGGCTGCAGAAGACCCATCATGGGGGACAGAGCATCTTGGATGTGGGTGGTTGTAATGACCATGCAGGCATAGGGAAAGCTTGTGAGCAGGTGGTCCCTGGGGTGGGACCTCCTGAGCACATCATTAAATGCTGGGGCAGTCGGCCGTGGCTTCTGTGCTCTTGAGCCCCCAGCACACCAGTGGGGGGGAAATGAAGGGATATAGGGTTTACGGATGTAAGTAATTCACAACCTTTTAAAAAAAAAACCTTTCTGAGAGCTCAGAATCCAAGGCTATTTCCCCAGTGGGAAGAGAGTATGTGCTGCGGGCAGATCTGGAATTGAGTCTTGGCTGCCCATTTGTCAAGCAGTGTGACCTTGAGCAAGTTATTAAGTCTCTCTGAGCACTGGCTTCTTCATCTGAATCAAGGGCATAATCCTCTTCACCTCATAGAGTTGTCATAGGGATTAATGAGGTGGCCTTGCATGGGGCACACAACTGAGTGCTTGGTGCAAGGTCACTCCTTTCCCTTTTCCTAATCATATGGAGAAAACCGAGCTCTGTGCTTCCATTGCCTGGAAAGCCCATGGGTTTGGGAACGATGAGCCACACGGTCATCCGCCGACCTCCAGGCAGTCTGAAGAGTGATTATAAGAGTGGCTTCAGATGTTGGAAGCACCAGCAGCTACCTCTTTGATCTGTCTGCTTTAAAAGTTCTATCTCTACACTAGCCTCACTGTAGGCTTTTTCAATACTGCGAGACTTCCTAATACCCTTTAAATAAAGATCAAAAAGAAGCCAGCCCTTGGCAGCATCTCCCATTTCCTGCTTGTCAGTACCCTGTAGAGGTTTGGGTTGAGAATCCCAGTGACTGGCTCATGAGAGAACCGAGAATACTATACATCTGGGCTCCAAACCAGTTAGGAAAACCTGGTCACCTGATGCCTGACCCAACCCCTGATCTGTCTCTTTCTGAGTTTCTGAAATAACAGTTATAAATGCTTTTATGTTCCAAGGACAGTTTTAAATGCCTGGTATGAATTAATGCATTAATTCCTCACAATAATCTATCAGGCAGTGACCATTATTGTTACCTGATTATACAGATTGGGAAACTGAGGCACAGAGAGTTGAAGTCTTGCCTAAGACCGCACAGAAGCTAATGGCAGAGCTGGGATTTGGGACTGAGGGTCCATGTACATAAACACATAGCTGCGGTATCAAGGACTCAGCCAACGGCCAGGTCGCAGCCCTACTGTGCTCCACAACAACCCCTTTTGTACAGAATGTGTCTTTCACCTCACTTCAGAGACAACCTCCTCCCGGCCCAGTGCTGTCCAGGCCCTTGAGGATCCCAGCACATTTCTGGGACCCACCTTCCCCACAGCATCTAGGGGAGACTTGGGGATGGAATATACAAGTTGTGATGGCCTGGGGCATCAGTGGCTGTGGGGGTCTGGTCACCCATTGCAATTGTCTCATGACAGCAAGAAACACCTGCTCATTTAATGCCGGGTCAGTTGTAGGTTAAGTACGGAGCTGGGAAGCATTTTCACTCTGACCTTAAAAGAAGGGCAAAAAGGCAGAGTGAGCCAAGTTTGCTGCCCAGATGCCATAGGCCCCTTTGTTATTTCTGTCCAAGAAGTGGGGGCGGAAGGCCCTGGAAGTGAGCAGATGGGGCAAGGGGGACTTGGATGGGGGAGGACCACCATCAGTTGTGAGGTCAGCAAACACTTGTCTTCAAAGAGAGAAAGTCTCAAGTAAGGACATAGGACAAAGACTGTGTGTGAGCACCAGGGAGCGTGGCCAGAGGGGTATCAGGCACCACCCCCAGCGCCCAGTGTGCCCAGTGTGGGAAGTAGTTCCTACACCAGGGAGCGTGACCAGAGAGGGAAGCCAGCACTGCCCCTTATCTCATTGCTCCAGAGGGCAAGGTGCATTCCAGATCTGTGAGGACATCCTGGATGAGGACACCCAGGACCCCCTTTTCCATCAGGATTACGAGGTGACCTGAGGACGGCGTGAAGCTGGGAATGAGTAAGTCAAGAAGGAGGAGGCTGCCCCTTAACACCTCACACATGCACATGCGTGCACACCCACAGCGCAAATGCATACATGGGCACATGCATGCGCGCACGCACACACACACACACACACACACGTGCCTCCCCTTGGCTCAGACTCCAAGGGCAGGGGAGTTCTAGGGCTTTCCTAGAGGCGTGGTGCCCTTGCCTGGGTGCAGGCCAACACTCGGGGACCCACACTGGGAGCTGGGTGGGGCCAAGCGTCTGATGCCCTCAGTGGCCAGGCTGCCTGGCCGCTCCCAGGCTTACAAGAGCAGACGGACCCGAGGGGCGAAGCCCGTGAACTAGGGTAGCTGCGGATCGTGCACCCTAACAGCTGGGAGGAAGCCCGCTGGCCATGCTTCCAGCCTGACCGTTTATACGTTCGCTTCATCATTCATTTAGAAGTTGCTGAGAGCCAGAAAAGATTAATCTTGTGTGCCCGACACTCCTGTCTAGGATGCAGTGATTAGCAAACAGACAAATCCCTGCCTCCATGGAGCTCACATTCCAGGGGGAACAACAGTGTTTGAAAAGCTGAATATATGTTCATGTCTGAGGGTCAGTGCTCTGGAGAAGTAAGAGTGTGAAAGCGGTCAGGGAGGCCAGCCGCAGGGGGGTGGCTGGGCAGGGCGTCTTTGGGCAGGGAGTGATGGAGGGAGGACCAGAGAGAGGTGAGGGAGGAGCCATGCTGGCGTTTGGGGAAAGGGCATTCCCAGAACAGGGTATGGAAAGTGCAAAGGCCCTGAGGCAGGAATGTGCCAGCCTGGCTCAAGGAGCAGTGAGGAGGCCAGGCACTCAAGGGCAGTTCTGGGGACCCGGGGTCTTCCTCCGAGTGATCCAGGAAGCTACCCGAGGGTTTTGAGCAGAGGAGTGACATCATCTGATCTCACTGTTTTGGGCCGAAGGAGATGAGAGGATGGAGTCATTAATAGCTAAGACGGGGAGACTGTCAAAGGCACAGCTTTGGGTATAAAGATAAGGAATTTGGTTTTGGATATGAGAAATACAAGCTTTTTGCTTAACCTCAAGTGCAGTTATTGGGCAACTGGCAGGAAAACACTGGAGGCAAGATCAAGGCTGGACGATATGTGTTTGGGGTCCTGAGGGCAGGAAGGAGGCTGGTTGAGGGCAGCCTGGGAGGGGGGGCAGGCAGAGGGGAGGGGAGATCCGAGAACGCAAGCCGGGCCCCCCGATGCCGGGGCAGGAGGGCAAAGGCAGTGCGTCCACACTGTCGTGTGCACTGTGCCCCTGGAGTTGTGCAGTGTGCAACCTGTGCAGCCACACCCAGCAGCCCTGAGCAAAGGAGATGGCGAAGGAGTGAGCAGAGAAGCAGGTGAGAGGCCAGAGGATGCGGTGTCCTGGAAGCCAGGTCATGTGCTGCTGACAAGTCACAGAGCATCAGACCCGGGAACTGACCGTTGGGTTTGGCAGAGCACAGGTAACTGATCACCTGGACCAAAGCCGCTGTGATGGAGCGTGGAGGCCGTGGCTGGAGGCTGTGGGCTCTGGAGAGGAAGGTGGGGGGAGGTGGAGAGGCCGCGTGCACACAGCTCTTGCGTGGAGCCTCCCAGTGAAGGGCAGCAGAGGAGCGGGTTGGAGAGTAAGGGGAGCCTTTGTGCTGTGTGCTTGTCAGTTTTTAAGGTGGGAAAAATGCCCATGAGTTTCAGATGTTGCCTGAATAACACAGCAGAGGGTAAGAACCGAAGATGAGAGCGGAGGGGGAAGGTTAGCTGTACATCTGACCTGGGGGAGGAAGGGAGGTGCGGAGGCAGAGGAGGGGTCCCGGACAGGTCATCTGTGGTGATGACAGGAGGTGGAGAGCGGCCCCCATGCAGGGAGGAGCCCCTTCAGATCACCCCAAGCGCTCCTGGTGAGTCAGGATAGCAGTCGTCACAGCAGAGGGGGTGCGGTGGTGTGACCGGGCCACTCGGGAGACCAGCAGGGGCGCTGGTGAATGCTCTTGGGGCGTTCGGGGTCCGCCCAGGAGTTCTGGGCATGCATTCCCGGTGAGACCTCACTGAGCCACAGGATGCAGATGCCAGAAAGGTTGGGGGGGGACGGTGTTTGGCTTTAGGAGGACATGGTTCTTGAAGAGGAGGGTTTTGACTCAGGAGGAGGGAACGTGGTCTACGGGATGGACTGCTCACGAAAGTGACTCCAGTACTTCTTCTCCCTGTACCCAAGCTCTTGAGGGGCTCCACACAGACTCTGGGCTTGGCCGCGTGACTTAACAGCAAAGGCTAGAAGCACCTTGTGCCCGCAGCCCTGAGGCCACCGCCGTACGAGCCTGAGCCAGCCCTCTGGAAGATGAGGCACTCAGGCAGGGGCACTGAGCAGCCTGGCCGACAGTCTGCCAGACATCAAGATGAGGAGGCCGAGCGAGGCCATCCTGATGCCAGCCAACCCATCTGTGGACCACAGATGTGCAAGAGAGCCCAGCAGGGACAGGACAGCCTAGATCGGAAAGTTCGTCAGCCCCAGAATCCCGAGAAAGAACACATGGTGTTATTTCTAGGGCCACTAGGCTTTGGGGTAATTTGTTACACAGCCAGACTAACTGGTACAGCCAGAAGGCCACAGTGAAAAGCAAAGAGGCCACCTCCCTTACCTCCAGGTGCACCGGGCAGGGGCTGAGGGGGCGGGGGCGGGGAAGCAGTGACTGTAGGCGAGCCAGGACCCTGTAGAGGAAGATCATGAGGGGTTCCGCAGACAATGGTTTGAGGATACGGGACATTCTGGAAATGGCTGGCCATGGGCTCCAGGGTCGCAGTGGGAGGGCTTTAAGAGTTGGGGGAGAGTTGGGGTCAGAGAGGGGCTGGAAGCAGCCTCCATGAGGATGGAGGGTAAGGTGAGTTACCTGGATGTGCTGGGATGCGGGCTCATTCCAGTCCATAAGCACGTCCTCGCCGGGTGCCGGGCGCTGGCTGGCTATGTGGGACTCTGTCCCTGGCCTCACACTGAAGTGTTTTCCCTCATTACGGGGGCGTATGAGGTCCCCACCCCTCACCATGTGAAGAGCCCACTGCTTCTCCGTCCCCAGTAGTCACTGGGTTTATTTTTCCTCTGTGGGAACGTGTCCTCGTTTGTATTTATGAAAGTTGAAAAGAAATCACATTCACCCAACAAATTTTCTGTGTTATAAGTGAATCTGTCCACTAGGTGAGGACTACCTGCGAGGGATGCATCTAACCGAGAGAGCCCAGACTCACCTGCACGAGCCTCCAGGCCCTGGTGGCGCTCAGCGGGGTGAGAGATCGCGGAACTCCCTTCTTGCAGCCTCTTTCGCACCTAAATGAGCTATTATTAGATTTCAGAGCCCACACTTATGTTTTATTAATTTAGTGTAATGAAGTCCCCTTTCCCCTGAGTGCCCTCAGGAAGGCAGAGGACCCGCCCTCAACAGAGACTTGACCCTAACCCATCCAGTAGGCTGACAGGAGCCTTGGTCAGGCACATGACACTTCATTTGGATGCTAAGCCCCCAGCTGGCCTCCTGGAGGGGAGCCCCTCCCCAAACCAGGTGTCTCTTGTCCTGGAGTGGGGCTGGCAAGGTTCCAGAACTACATAGTCCACGGGGTAAGGATGCACCCAGAGCCAAATGCTACTATTTCAAGGGCCTGGAGTGACAGCCGTTTTGAGCTACTGGCTTTGGAAAAGGCAGCCTTGTTTAATTTGATCATCAAACAACTGAATTTTGCACCCAGCAAGCCCCTGGGAACATCCCGCGAATAATCTGTGGGCATCTGAAGCTCAGAGAGGACCAGGGATTTGCCCAAGGCCTGCGATGCCCTGTGTGAGGGTTCTCTGATGCCTCCTTCTTGTGTGAGCCACGTCTTCATGGGCGAGAGGGAGTTTTCTGCTTTGCTCTTCATGTGAAACAATCACAACATTTTATTTAAACAAGTTTGTGTTTGAAGGGCAGTGTGGTACAGGAGGAGGATCTCTGGACATCCATCTATCCAAACATTCATCCATCCATCCATCCGTCTGTCCATCCATCCATCCATCCATCCATCCATCCATCCATCCGTCTGTCCATCCACCCATTCATCCATCCGTCTGTCCATCCATGCATCCGTGTATCCATGTATCTGTGCATCCGTGCATCCATGCATCCATCCATGCATCCGTGCATCCATCCGTCTGTCCATCCATCCATCCATCCATCCATCCATCCATCCATCCATGCATCCGTCTGTCCATCCATCCATCCGTCTGTCCATCCATGCATCCGTCTGTCCATCCATCCATCCATCCGTCCATCCATCCATCCATCCATCCATCCATCCATCCATCCATCCATCTGTGTGGATGAGGGTAGGGTGGGGAAGGAGATGGAGGGACCCCCACCTCGGAGAGTGCACAGGGCCACGGGAAGACTGACAGTGGCTAACTTAGCATGGTGTTCAGGAAGGGCTTCTCCAGTCTTGGAGTGATTAGCTCTCAGACCGGAAGAATGAGAACCCACCATCCTTTTGGAGAACAGAACAAATCCCGTAGTTTCTCCTTGGTCCGTATCAATTTTGAACATTGAACCCTTTCTCCCCCTTGCTTGTGGTGTCATCTTCAACTCCTGACTGGTGTCCCCTCCTTGTCTGGCTCTAAATCTTTGTGAGGAGGTGTCCAGAGGAAGGCAGTAGAGGGTCGGGACACAAGCCAGGCTCCATCCATTTTCTGGTTCTATCATCCACAGCAGGTACCCTTCCTCTTCAAGGCTGTAAGGCGGCTGCCATGCATCCGGACATTGTGCACACATCCCAGGCAGGAAGGAAGCAGCAGGGGCAGAAGCCACCTCTTCCTGAAGGTTTTTGTTTTGACTTGAAAGGGGCACGTTCCTTAGGGACTTCCGCCTACACCTGTCTGGCCAGGGTGATCTGACACGGCCCTTTCCCTCCTGGCTGCAAGGGAGGCTGGGCGGTCACCATTCCAAGCAGCCGGCCCTGGGGGGCAGGTGGGCTCCTGTCTCCTTCCCCTGCCCCCGCACACTGGGCTCACGTTTGCAGCGAGGAATTATCACGTGGTACTGTATGAACCACACACGCTTCCCGGCAGCTGTCGGCGCTTGAGGGCCTGCCCGGCATCTGGGGATCTTTCTTCCTCTTTGGCTGAATAAAAGCCATTGTATGAGGAGGGGGTGCCCCACCGGCCGCCCCTCACTCCCTCCCCGTACCAGCCTCACCAAGCGCTATCGTTTTGAAATGTGTTTTTACTGTACCGGTGTGACCCTGCTGAGGCCTCGTGCTGCGTAATTGTCTGAAGGGACAAGACCCCAGTGCCTTCCTTTCCCCCCACACTTAACAGCAGGCCCCACGCTCTCCCTTGCTTCGCCCCCCCAAGCCCGTGACAAGGGCCCTACGGCATTCCCTTCCCCCTCCTGGCTCTCCGGCACTTAGGACTCCTTTCCCACAGTCAGCGGCTTGGTCCCCGGTGCGGGCTCTCAGCAGGAGGGACGGCTCAGCAGGGGTGGGGGTGTCACAGGGCTTGGGCGTCCACTCCCTTCCTGCAGGTTCACGATTCACGGAAGTCGCAGCCACCTCATCGGGGATAGTGTTTACCCAGGGGACAGGCTGAAGGTGCTTCTGGAAATGGACATTCGCTGCCAAAGCAAAACCAGCTCAACAAAGATCAAAAAGGAGGCACGGAGTGAATCCTGCTGCCCCTGAGCCTCAGGCCCGGGCCCTGCCTGTGTGTACAAGTCTGCTCACACTTCGTGGCCCCACATTCAGAGTGTCCAAACGTAGCGGTGTCCGGCTCGGCCTGGTCGGTGAGGCGACCCTGTGTCTCAGTGTGCTGGGTGGGGACTGAACTTTTGCAGCTGTGTCGTCGTAAGTCAGGAAAAAAAGGAGCTTCTCCCCAAACCAGCGAAATGTATCCTCTCTTTCTCCATGGACACCTGGCCGGGCCCTGGGCCCTGGAGGCCCCTCCCCAGACCTTTAATCACACGCACTCTAACCAGCTGCTGGGTTCTTTTTCTTGATCCACCTGCAGCCGGAACTTTCATTATTGTCCTCATGGAATCAAGGCCCAGATGGAATTTCCCTCTCCCTATCGGTGTCCCCGTGGAGTGGCCCGTGAAGGGACACAAAGCGAGGTACCCTGCTGGGGGGGAGTCTTTGATGGGAACAGCCCTGCTTCTGCCCAGGCCTGGGCTTCCATGGAGGGTGGGGAAGACCGGGTGCCAGGGCTCAGGGGACCCCAGACAAGGACTCTGAGCAGCTTCCTGTTTCTGTAGACAGAACCCTGAGCCCCCTCTGCGGGCCCGGGGTGACCTCGGGAACTCTCCCCCGGAAGCAGGGCCCAGGATGGATTGGCGTGTCCTGGCCGGAGGGGGATGCCCCTTCTGGGAGACGCAGCGGGCGGGGGTGCCCTTGGCTTGTGGACGGGTTGGGGGTTTGCTGAGCTCTTCTCCTGAGGTCTGGGCAGGCCCTGTCCTGGCTCCTCAGCTGGCCATCGAGGCCCCTGGTCAGCCTGCTGTGGTCTCTGGCGGGACGTGTCCATGCCCAGAGCGTGGCGCTGTCTGGGGTGCCTGAGAGCCGGCAGGCCCGGCCCTGGTCCTGGTTTAGAGGCAAACTCTCAGTGGGACCGGGGGCAAGAAGGACCCACTTTCTCTGGACCTGCAGGGAGGTGGGAGATTTGGGCCGGACGATGATGAAGCTGGCATCACCGTTCCTGTCCGGGGGACTCGTGGCTGTGACCTGCGGGACTGAGTCACGAGTCTGCAGTCTGCAGCAGAACCCAGCTTCTCCCAGCCCCTCACCAAGGCCCCACGAGCTGGTACCCGGCCCTCTGTCAGGGGCGCCCAGGGCCTGCCCCCATACTCAGTACGTGGCTCCCGGAGCCTCAGCTTCTCCAGCTCCAGAAATACTGTTTCTCTTCCCGAGCCTGGCACGCGGTGCGCTCTGAGTGGCAGTGCTTAGTGCTTTGATGCACACGGTGGGTCACCCAGCCCATGGCCTGCGGGTGATGCCAGAGGTCCTATTCCAAGGAGCTCAGAAAAGATTGGTACCACAGAACCCCCGGGGTGGCGAGCGCCCCATCACTGGGTGCTTCCAGCAGATGCTGGGAAATGTAACCACGCCCAACAGGTGTGGGCTGCACCTGTGAGGATTCATCCCCTGCTGTTGTTACGAGCCCATTTCACAGATGGGGAAAGAGGGTCTTTCAGTGGTTGAGCAACTTGTGCAAGTGGCAGAACCGGGCTTGAACCCACGGCCTGGGACACCTTTGGGGACATGCTATCCTGCAGCCCAGGGACTCCATCTCTGCTATGACATCTTGATTCAGCATCAGAGGGCACCTGGGGACCTCGATTCTGGGGGGCGGCAAATGGGGCCAGCCAGGGACGATCTCTTGGCCAAAAATCCCCTGGGGAGTGAGGAATCCCTGGCCTTCCTTTCCAGGAAGGGCTCACCTTTCCTTTACCATCAGGCGGCTCTACAGTCATCCTCATCCAGGGCACTTCGGTGCTCCCAGGGGACTCTTGCAATGTTTGGAGGCATCATTGGTGGTTTCGACCAGGGTGTGTGTGTGTGTGTGTGTGTGTGTGTGCACGCGCGTGTGGGCTACAGGCATCTAATAGGTCGACTGGTGGAGGAGCTCAGATCCAAACTCGGCCCCCACCCCCAGAACCCTCCTCTGACCATCATGAGGTCAGCCGAGCAACATCCTCTCTGAGTTCCATCCGAAGGCTGAAGGTGCGGGGGAGGGTCCCTTGGCGTGGCTGTGAGCACAGAGCCATGGCGTATTGGAGGGAGGCCCCTCGAGGGGTCTGCTGCCCATGACCCTCTCTCATTCTCTGGAGTTCGCCCTCACCCCTTCCCCACAAGGCCGGTCCCTGATCAGGGCAGGGCCGCACACCCCAGTGAGCTCGGACCTGTCGCCTTCTCCCTCGGAGCGTGTTGACCTGGGCATGGACCTCAGGTCTGTGTCCTCCGATCTCCCCAACAAGAACTGATGCTTGTGAGGGGGGGCATCTCCAGTTCGGGGCACAGGGGCTGCAGACAGGAGGTTTGTCAGTGGAGAAGATGAGCCAGCTGTGCCTCACGGAGCTGCACTGTGGTGCCCGCGCTGTGAGTTCTGAGCTTTGCCTGTAAACCACCCACGTCTCCCCTGAAACCAGCCGCTGGGGTGGGTGGGCTTCTCATGCCCACAGCCAGAGGTCCTGCATGCTAAGCTGGTGTTCCTGGTGGTGTGGAGACTGGGTTCAGGGCTGACCCCGGCGGCCCATCCAGCCACCGGTCCTGCCTGGGACCCTGGCTAGCCTGGGGTGGGGTGTCCCCCAGAGAAACTAAGAAGTGATGGGTTGTCCTTCTGATTTCTGGTGGGACCCCCGCAGGGGCCTGGAGGTCAGGGGGCACTCCTGGCGTTGCCACGCGGGGTGTTTGAGGACAGCAACGGTCCCTCAAGGGCCCCTGCCCGTGTGCATGGGACGAGGGCACAGTGGGGGCTCAGGGGCTGCCGCGGATGCCCGGGACAGAGTGCGTCAGAGCCGCTTTCTCCGGCCGTATTCCCCAAGCGTTTTGCTCTGTGGTGCCACAAAAGGTGTTTTCATTGCTCGTTAAGGGCTGAGCTGCATCCTCTCCCCAGATTCATATATTGAAGCCTTGACCCCAGGACCTCAGACTGTGATTGTATCTTGAAAATGGGTCTTCGAAGAGGTAATTACGGTGGAATGAGGTCACCAGGGTGGTCCCCGACTCAACCTAACGGGTGCAAAGGGGAGGCCAGGGCACAGACACACGGAGGGAAGATGTGAGGGCGTCCACGGACCAGCTCAAGACGCCCAGAGACACACACAGAGGAGAGAAGACGGCCACCCAGCTGCCAAGGAGGAGCGGGGCCCCAGGAGAGACCAGCCGGCCCCCACCTGGCTGTCCCAGGACTTAGAGGGACCGTGTGTGGGTGCGGCAGCCCGATGCTGGCACCTGACGGCAAGCGGCAGTGATCCTGTTCCAGAAACCAAGGCAGGATGGATTCCAAAGCAAATTTTGGAAAAAGAGTCTCCCCACGGTGCTTCTTCCCCTTCAGGTGATCTCTCCCTGTCTTCTTGTTTTCCTTGTTTTCACATTCTTATTTTAAAATTGTTCCTTGACTCCGAAGGTCAGAACATGGTTGTGGGGAAGGTGATGACCTTCTGGGGCTTGATTCCACCTCTACACTGGGTGGACTCCAGGGGTCTGCTTCCTGGTGTCTGAGAGAGGGAGCTGACCCTGCAGGGGTGCAGGGAGGAGGAGAAGCTGACCCTGCAGGGGTGCAGGGAGGAGGAGAAGCTGACCCCATAGCGGTGCAGGGAGAGGAAGGAGCTGACCCCACAGGGGTGCAGGGAGGGGGAGAGCTGACCTCGCAGGGTTGAAGGAGAGGAGGAGCTGGCCTCACAGGGGTGCAGGAAGGGGTGAGCTGACCCCACAGGGGTGCAGGGAGGTGGGGAGCTTACCCCGCAGGGGTGCAGGGAGCCCAGAGAAGACAGACTGCAATAGGCCAAACTAGGGGGTGGAGGTGCTGGGGGGAGGGGCAGCGCTCCTTGGAGAAGAGCCGCACGTGGGGGGCGGGGAGGCCAGGGACGCAGGCGCGGGGTCAGCACTCAGCCCCGTTTCTGTGAGGAAAGGAAAGCAGTCAACACGGAGCAAGCGCCTCCACGTGGCACCACGTGCCGCCACAGTGGTCGAGGCTCACCGGGCAAAGGTGGCCGAGCTTAGGTGTTCTTACATCTCTTTGTTTAAAAAAATTATCTGAGATAAACGTGTCATTTTAGTAATAAGGATAACACTTGAAAACCATCTTGTTTCTCTAGGGAAGGGAGAGTGACGAGGGGACAGGCCTTTGGTCCCCCCCCCCGGCCCTTTGTCACTTGAACCCACGGGCACTTGGACTCATCACACAATCTGATTTGGTTTCCATGTTTGTAAATGAGGAAAATAACAGCACCTTCTCCCGACGTGACATTCGAGTGAGGCCTCCGGGGAAGTCGTGTCTGTGCAGCAACGATGAACGCGAGCTGTTTTCTGACCAGCCAGAAGCTTCGCTCAAGAGGGGCGCCTGGGGGGCTCAGCTGGTTAAGCGTCCGACTTCGGCTCAGGTCATGATCTCACGGTTCGTGGGTTCGAGCCCCACGTTGGGCTCTGTGCTGACAGCTCAGAGCCTGGAGCCTGCTTCGGATTCTGTGTCCCTCTCTCTCTGCTCCTCCCCTGCTCGTGCTGTCTCTCTCAGAAATAAATAAAAGAAATAAATAAAAAAATTTTTTAAAAAATTTAAAAAAGAAGCTTCGCTCAAGAGGTGGGCACTTGTGTGACAGCGTTGACAAGTGTGATTCACTTGATGGTGATCACCTTCCTTCCTGGGAAGCGCGTCCCCCTGGCTCTGTGCGGGGTGGGTTGGGGGAGGGGCTGCCTGCAGGAAAGAGACGCCCCCCGTCCTGTCTTCTGGGGGCGTCCCATGCTGCTTTGCCGTAAGTCGGAGTCTGGCCCCGGACTGGACTCTGGGTCCAGCACGTCGAGAAAGGGTCCGCGGGTCCCCCCATTCGGAACCTGTGGGGAACGGGATTTGTGCGTGTCTGCAGAGGGAGGCTACCCGACAGGACAAAGCCCTGAGTCTGAGGCAGGGGACGCGTCCCCGAAGCCAGGGGGCCCCAGTTCCAGGCGCGGACGGCTCTAGATCCTTCTAGATCCGCGGTGCTGAGCCTTAACTCTAAACGACTATTGTTTACTCCCGCTTCTGGAGCGGATGCTGCTTGTGTTATATATTTGTCGCTGAGTGATTTTCAGCTTTGTCCACACAGGCTGCGGAAAGGAAAGCTTCACATTCTTCCCACTTCCCGTATATTTGCCCTGAAGCGGTAAAGGCGCTGAGGTGCCAAAGACCTTTAAGAGCAGCGAGAGGCTGTTCTGGGAGGGATTTTTTGTTTTTTAATAGAAAAACAAAAGACCCGAACAAAACCCAACCTTTAAAATTACTTCTCTTTACTCGTAGTGTGCGCGCACATATTTATAAGCCTTCTGTGTCAGGGAAGAGACGCAGGTGGAGGCTCTGTCCTGACCCGACGCCACCCTGCCTCCTCAGTGTTCCCGGGCGCACAAACCGAGTTCTAAAAACCTGCCGGGGGCCGCACCGGCCTCTCTGGATGGCAGTCACAGCACGGAAATGGCAGTGTTTGCAGCTCCTGCCGTGAGAAACGAAAACTGGTATCTCCTTCTGCTACTACTGGCTCATGTTGGAAATGAGCCTGCTGGTATTGACCAGGCCTCACAATATTCCATATCAGACC
Organism: Proteles cristata cristata; assembly: GCA_017311185.1. Lineage (NCBI taxonomy): Eukaryota > Metazoa > Chordata > Mammalia > Carnivora > Hyaenidae > Proteles > Proteles cristata. The sequence goes on along the minus strand of JAESUZ010002727.1, from coordinate 231,192 downwards.
CATATTCTGAACACAGATGCCTCATAAGGAAAAGCATATTCCTGCCGGACTCCAATAAAAACCCAAACAAAGCTCCTTAGAGACAGGACTCCAAACTCAGCAGACCCACCCATCACCGTGTCGTTGTAACTCAAGACCTGACCATTATTCCAAATCTGAGTGGTTTCTTTATTTAAAAATTTGTTAATGTTTTATTTATTTCTGAGACAGAGAGGGAGACAGCATGAGCAGGGGAGGGTCAGAGAGAGAGGGAGACACAGAATCTGAAGCAGCTCCAGGCTCCGAGCTGTCAGCACAGAGCCTGACGCGGGGCTCGAACCTACTAACCGTGAGATCATGACCTGAGCCGAAGTCAGACGCTCAACCGACTGAGCCACCCAGGCGCCCCCAGGTCTGAGTTTTAAAGCAGCTTGTGCCCATAAATTCCATACATGCCCGAGTTGGACAGGAGGCGGTGCGGCTTTCCCCACTCATCTTTGGGTTGAATATCGGGTAGAATCTGCCCCCACCCCTGAAATGTGCGGTGCCGTCTGAGCTCAGAGCAGAGTAGATGCTGAGGGGGAAGAGCATCTCTGATGGGAGTCCGGGGTTCTTTTTTATTTTATTTTTTAATGTTTATTCTGCTTTTTTTGAGAGAGAGAGGAGGGGAGGGGCAAAGTGGGAGGGAGACACAGAATCCGAAGCCGACTCCAGGCTCTGAACTGTCAGCACAGAGCCAGACATGGGTCTCGGGCTCACGAGCCTGGAGATCCTGACCTGAACCGAAGTCGGACGCTCAAGCAACTGAGCCCGCAGGCACCCCAGGCCCGGGGCTCTTGAACTCTTTCCCTGCTGCACTTAACAGAAGCAAACATTTCAGCTGAGGCAGGTGTACTCACCTACCTGCAGGTCTGTTCTTGTTTGAGCTGATGACACACAAACACCTTTTTTTTTTCAATGTTTTATTTATTTCTGGGAGAGAGACAGAGAGAGAGACAGCGTGAGCAGGGGAGGGTCAGAGAGAGAGGGAGTCACAGACTGAAACAGGCTCCAGGTTCTGAGCTGGCAGTCAGCACAGAGCCCGACACGGGGCTCGAACCCGCGAACCGCGAGATCATGACCTGAGCGAAAGTCGGACGCTTAACCGACTAAGCCACCCAGGCGCCCCAACAAACACCTTTTATCAAGCATTATACTTCAGATCCTTTTATAAAATCAGGAGGAGGTACACATCCTGAATTAAAAGCACTGATTACATCCTTAGAAGATGTAATATCGCGTTTTATTCTGGAAAGTTCTCTCTCTCTGGCTCACAGGATACCTGGATTCATCTGTTGACACTGCTTTCTGCTCTTGAAAGTAGGAGGAGAGGATAGAACGCCAAAGGATACAGTAGCTGTGGAAACCCAGATGCCACCGCATGGGCAGGGTCAGCGGCCACCTCAGGCTTTCTTCCCGCGCCATGCAGAGCCCAGCTGAGCACACAGTAGGAGTTCTCTGTCTTCCAGCCGTTGACTTTGTTCCACAGGAAGGTTGCTTTGATCTCAGAAGCATGGTTCAACCTGACATAACCACCTTGCATTAGGCGGCTGCCAAAGTCGTGTTCAAAGTCGTGAGTGCAAAATCGTGTGTGCAAAGTTGTGTGTGCCAAAGTCGTGTGCAAAGTCGTGAATGCAAAGTCATTTGTGCAAAGCCGTGAGTGCAGTCGCCTGTGTGAAGTTGTGTGTGCAAAGTCGTCTGTGCAAAGTTGGGTGGGCTTTGCCCTTTCGTTGCCTTTGGTGGGGGTGGGGGTGGGGGTAGGGAAAGTGAGGTGGGCAGGAGGTTCTGCCACACCCGGGCCCAGTGTTCCTTCTGTCCTTTCTGGTCTGGGGAAGCTTCTCATCAGTACTAGCGAATAATTTAACAATAGCGATAAAGTGCGGCATGGTTGATGGAATGGAGGCAGTCACACTCGACACAGATCTTCGGTCCCCGGTGTCCGTCACAGACAGTGATGACGGCAGATCTGTTGGTCTGTGTCCGGGTTAAGCAAACGGGCTCACGCATGGCCACACAGCCCCATCCGACTTCCATGGAAGCGTCACACACAATTCCTGCCTGACAGGTGGAATGAGGCGGGCGCACACCCTCACAGTCTCAATCTAGCCTCGAAACCCAGCTTTACTGAGGGAAACAGAGCTGACCTTTTGGTTACAAAAAGCACCGTGGTGTGTGCACAGCCAGCTCCGAGTCCGCTAGGTTTCGGAGCCGGAGCCCTGGTGGCAGCGTGGTGAGGGTATGGGGTGGGGGGCGGGTCCTACTTCTGTGGGAGTGTCCAAGGGGCTTCCGGGGGCGGCCATACTCTGCAGTCCCCACCTGAACGCATAGAAATCCGAGAGTGTTGGGGCGCCTGGGTGGCTTAGTCGGTTAAACGTCCGACTTTCGCTTAGGTCATGATCTCGCGGTTCATGAGTTCGAGCCCCACGTCGGGCTCTGTGCTGACTGCCAGCTCAGAGCCCGAAGCCTGTTTCAGAGTCTGTGACTCCCTCTCTCTCTGACCCTCCCCTGCTCACGCTGTCTCTCTCTCTTTCTCCTAGAAATAAATAAAAATATAAAAAAAAAAAAAGAAATCTGAGAGTGTAGACACTCGTATCTCCAGGGGTATAATAAGGACGCCCTTGCTGGGCCACCGAGTGCGACCTGGTTGTGGGACCCTGAGCCCTGGCAGATCCCAGCAGGGGGAGGCGCGGGGAGGCGGGGGGGAGGCGGGGGGAGGCGGGGGGAGGCAGGGGGAGGCAGGGGGAGGCAGGCTCCTGTTCCCGAAGGGCCTGCCGGCAGCCTGTGCTCACTCAGGGCCCCAGAAACACGAGGAGGGGCTGGCGGCAGGGCTGGGTGGTGGCGCGGGGTCGTTGGGTGAGAGGGGTCCCATTGGGTGAGGGGTTCCTCAGCCGGACCGGGGCGGGGCGTCTGTGGGCGCTAGTAAGTTTCAGCGTCCCGCCTTGGCCCCAGGACCGTGTGGGCCCCAGAGTCTGAGCTGGGCTGGAGCCTTAGGGGACGAAGTGCAGGCGCCTGCTCAGGCTGGAGGGAACCCTTCGGCTGACCCTTGTAGCCGTGCGGCCTGTGGCGCAGGAGCGGGGAGGGCACCGCGAAGGCCTTGAGGGACAGACAAAGGAGTTTCTGAGCAAGATTCTTTCTCTGGGTCTTAGAGGGACGCTCCTTTACCCTTCAGATCAGAATGCTGACCTGCGTGTCTGGCGCCTGACCGTATTTGTCACTATGGTTCTCATTAAAGTTAAGGGACTCCTGGTGCCTGGGGTCCGGGAGGCATCGATAGGCGGCCTGTACCAACTTTTCGTAAAAGTCCGACACGACAGCCACCGGCGTCGCCCTACATCACTCTGCTCCCATTTCCTCGTTTTCAGCTTGGAAGGGAGCCCTTCAGAAAAGGGCAATCCTGCTTCCATTGCGTAGCTGGGGAAACTGAGGCCAAGAGGCGTAGGGGAGCCTGTGGGTGGGGGCCCACCCAGGGGCATCTCGCCCTCCAGCGCCACCAGGATGACAACTCCTTTACTATACGTTTCTCCACAGCTGCATAAATGGGGCTTTACGGAAATTTAATAGGGGAATAAACCACAGATGAAAAATCAAAACACTTAGAAAAATCATTTAATGTTTTTATTTACAGCATACGTGGAAATACCGGTCTGGTTTGGGATTGAAGCTGTTACATAATTTATGGCCACAAAACCAATCTCGAATGCAGTGTGTTCCCAGTTTTGCGGGTCCGGGAGGCACCCACTCCATATTCCATTCCGCCGCGCAGAGATGGGTGCCGGAGCCGTGGCAGGGAGGGAAGGGCGGCTTCCCGGCAGCTCCGGAAGGGAAGGCAGACGCCGCGCGGATGTAGGACAGCAAAGTGGTTTATAATGGAAGGATTGTAATTTATTTTGACGCTGATCATGTATTATTCAGCTGGAGTAAAAATAAACCTTATTACCCGGGAAAATAGATCCCCTTCTTCAGCCCACGCTATGCCAAGTGCAACTTAATAGTGATGATCGGGACTATAGTGGAGCTTGCTCAAACATCTTATCTGCACTCGAAGAATCAAATCCCTCGCTGGGAAAGAGATTTACAAACACGCAAAAGCATCTCCATGATATGCCTAACCTCCCCCCCCACTGGGAACCTCAGGACATGATCTTAGGGAAAGAGGGTCTTTGCGGATATAACGAACTTAGATGAGGCCGTGCTGGATTAGGGAGGGCCCTGGAGCCAATGACCAGTGTCCTTACAAGACAAAAGAGAACGCTGGAGAAGCCACGTGACCATGGGGACACGGCTTAGAGGGATGTGTCTGTGAGTCAGAACACAGCCAGGGTTGGTGGCTGTCACCGGGAGCTGGGGTGGGGGGGACGTGGGGCAGGCTTCCTCGGAGCTAACGACGGAACCCACCTGCCAGCATCTTGGTCTCGGACGTCCAGCCTCCAGGAGGGGGAGAGTGAAGGTCTGTTGTCCCAAGCCTCCCGTCCGTGCATGTCTTAGGGCAGCCCCGGGGGACCAGAGAGGACACAGAGCTGGCTTGCTGTGTCCTGCGGAGACGAGAGGAGAAGTGGGGGGCCCAGGCGCCTGCACTGCCCACCGCCAGCCGGTCTCCAGGGGTTTTCTGAGCAGGACCGTGCTCCCTGGTGCGTCCAGCCCCGGCCGGTCTCCAGCCAGCTGTGGGCTCGGAGGCACGTCGTGTGCCGTGAGGCCCAAGAGGCCGGACCGGACGGACTCTCAGCCCAGCTTTGGCCTGGAGTCCAGGCAGGCCCAGCTCAGGGGCACTCGGCACATTCTCCACACGCACATGTGGGAACTTTCCGCCTTCCCAGACAGACACTCTGCCCCCTTTAAGCTCTCACTCCCCGTCTCCGGGCACCCACCCTTCGACTCGGTCTCTACGGAGCTGACTCCTCTGGGGGGTGGGGCCTTCAGTATTTGTGACCCGCCTGTTACCCAGGCAGGTGCGGGAGGACTGGAGCCCCTGCGGTTCTCAGCCGGGAGGCACCGTGCGCCCCGGACTGTGACTCCAGCCCTGCAGGGTGAGCAAGCGGCGCCGTTCTGTGATCTATGGTGTGTGTGCCCAGCCGTGCCCGTTAGGTGCTTAGACCAACCACAGCACGGCAAGCTCCCCTCTCCCTCGGTCTCTTTCTCTCTGACTCAGTGTCCCTCCCCCCACCCTCTGCCCCAGCACACCCTGCTCCTTCTGCCTGGCCGCTCCTCACCTGGCTATACCCTGACTCGTCTTCCCCAGTGAGTATGTGTATCACCCCCTCCCATGCCCTCCAGCACGCACCCCATCTCAGCCTGCACCCGTCCTGGGGGGAGGGGCCGCGTCCCAGCGCCTGGCGTAGAATAAGTGCTCAGGAGACATGCGGCTGCACGGGCTCTTGGCTGCGGCGCATCTGACTTTGTAGTCACAGACCCAGAGGCCTGTGGGTTCCTGTCCGTCCCGCAGGAGACGGGCCCATGGGGAGGAGGGAAGGGTGCCTGCGGGAACATCCCAAATGCGCCCCAACCCGCAGGTGTCTCTGTGCCTGGGGGACGGCGGTGGAGACCACAGCGATGCACGCTGTGGGGAGGAGCTGGGGGTGGGGTGGGGAGACCCCGCGGGGGCTGTGGGCTCCCTCCGCCACCCCCAGGCCCGTTCTGGGCCCTGTGCTGCTTTGCCTCGTTTCGTGGGTTCCCTGAGGACGAGCCCCCCGACCGCGCCGAGGTTGTAATGGGAGGAAAGCGCAGGACGTGACGGGGTGGATGTGGCCCTCTGCGTGCACAGGTGTTAAGAACACCTTAACTGCTTCGTTTTGCTTTGTTTTTATGCGAGCTCCAAAGTGATAACCAATAAAAAGCCTTGTCTAATTAAGTCCGGAAGAGCTCTTTCAATACATATAAAATAAAAATTGTAAGGGATAGGAAACATTGTGTCAGTTTAATTGGCGGTGTTTTTTCTTTCTTAGTGGAACATAAAGTAACGGACGGAGCGTTTTCCCAGCCCCCTCTTAAATTCAGTGAAACATTCTGAGTAAAATATAGCAACACTTGCTGCGCGTGCTGGGCACAGTGGTACCTGTGTTATGTGATTTACATCACTCGGTTCTGTGACAGCCTCATAATGTGCCCGGTGCGTAGAAGGGAACTTCCCAGGCACGGCAGGGGGAACCGGATGGTCAGGGGCCCAGCGAGGGGTGAGTGCGGCCTGGGGGAGGTGAGGGGGCTGCGCCTGCCCTGGGGGAAGGCTCCCAGCAGTTCTCAGAGCCACTGGGGTGCAGGGCCCGGGGTCCCCGTGTCCCTGGGGAAGAGGCCATGCCTCCAGGGCCGTGCTGTGACCGGCACGAATCAACCAAGTGACCCCGTGTCTGCATTGCCGCCTGGGGTCCCCGAAGGACACGTGACAGACAGACGGGCCTCCAGCCGCCCGCTGGGCTGGGAGGAGGCCGTACTGCAGGTGGGGCTTTTCTGTTCTGTACGGAAGCGAAGCGTAGCCGTGTGTGGTTTGGGATGAAAGGGAAGGAAGGAGAGGGCCCGCTTTCCTCTGAGCTCCCGGATTCCACCCTCAGCCCCGCCCCCATCTCCTCGGGGCCATGCGCTCACCCGTCCCCGCAGGCACCACCCGCCTCCCCAGGGACACAGGCCCCCAGGGCCATCCCTGGTTCTGCTCCGGGCTCTGCAGAGCAGGGTCCTGGGATGGTCGGAGCCCCAGCTGCCTCCTCCGTGGAGGGGGCCGGGCCTGCCCAGGGGTGTGATGGGACACCTCCGGGAACGTGGGTGTGGGCCCCTGACTCCGCCCACAAGCACCAGAAACTCAGGGTGCGTTTTTATTTTCATGTTTTGACCACCAGGAGGTCAGCAGCGCCTGCCTGGCGGGGGTGTGGGGGGCCCTGGGTGCATGCTGAGCCGGGCATGCAGGAGAAGTTCTGCGTCTTCAGCTGCAAGGGGCCTGGGGCAAGGGCCATTTCCAGGTGGGGTTTCTGCATTAGTGTATGCGGGGTCCCGAGGTGCAAGGGGAAATTACAGCAAACCCCAGAGGCCTGAAAGGGCGTCCTGCGTCTTGGTGAAGAAGGATGCTTGTCCTCGAATGGTTTCAGCAGGCTGCCGGCCTGACGGAGGTCCGAGGTCCGGGAGCAGATCCCAGGGGCGGGAATTTGCACCCACCTGGAAGGTCCCGAGGGTGTAGGGGTGAGCCGTGGAACTTGTTCACGCGGTGACTGGGGTCTAGAGGCAGCCCCATTGGCCGCAGCCTCTGGGTCAAGAAGCCTCACCAGTTTGAACAATGTCCTTACAGAGGAGACCAGCAGGGTAGCCCGTCTGCTGACCCCGAGGCCACCTCAGGCTGGGCCATGGTGGGACGCAGGCTGAGCAGAGCATCACACACCCTGCAGCTCACCTGGGGTTTGCAGAGTTGAAATAAATCTGCTTCCCAGCGGTGTGTAGAATGGAGCCTGGGAGTTTCTAGAAGCGGCCTTCTAGGTGGGGCTGGACTTGGGGGTGTGAGGCCTCCCTTCTGGTTGTCCCCTCCTGGCCCTGGGGGCCTCTTCCGGGCCCCTCCTCCTGTGATGCTGTCATGTAGCACGTGCATTCCTGGGTCCCTGGTAATCCCCACGCAGGCTGCTCACAGGGTGCTGCAGGCTAGAGCCACCACTTGTCACCTCGTGGCTCCTGGGAGTCAGGAGTCCAGGGGGTCCTCCGTTGGGAGGTTCTGGCTCAGGGTCCCTCACGGGGCTTTCCAGGGCTGCCGTCTCATCTGAGGCCTCGCCTGGGGCTGACAAACCATGTCTGAGCCCACTCGCTTGGCTGTTGGCGGCCTCAGTGCTTGCTGGCTGTTGGTGGAGGCTTCCATTCCTCGTCTGACAGGCGGCTCCACGAGCGTTCCTCCAGCGTGGCCGCTCACCTTCCCCAGAACGTGAGAGGCCGAGGAACTGAGGGAGAAGCCAGTCTTGGAAGTGACATTATCATGTCATCTTCTACTGGTTATACAGACCAGTCCGGATAGAGAGAGAGGACTGCACAGAGCTGTGACTACCAGGAGCTCATCTTAGAGCCTGGGTGCCCCTGTGCCCACCCTCGTCCATCACTGAGCCCAGCCCCAGTGACCCTTGGGCCTGCAATGGGGTCACGCGACGTATCCACCCCTCCCCCGTCACGTGATGAGTGGACCGGCAGCTGCCTGGGCTCTTTTGTATCTCAGACCCCTGATTCCCATGATGGTCTTGGGGGGGAGGCACATTCCAGGCACATTGAGGCCCCTCGCACACATCGCTGGTGCAGTTTGACTGCACAAACCTGGTGTGGCTCCCCCTCTGACTCAGTAGTGATCAGAGAGAGCGATTTAGGAGTGTGCATGTGAAAGCGACTTCTCAGGTGTAGCTTGGATATCGTGGCCCTAATGGCTGGTGAAGAATGTCCCAGAAGGTAACATGAAGCAAAGGCACCTGCTTCCCTTCCCTACAGCTGCAACAAAGCATGGCTCACAGACGCCACTGTGAACAAGGCACCTTGGGAGACCTGGAGGCAAGTGTCCTTGTGTTCTGAGAACCTAACCTTCATCTTGAAAGCAGCTGTGATTCTGATAAGGCCTCCAAATGGCTAATGTGTCACCCTGGCAATAAAATTTAAATCAATGTCTTTGTTTTCTTGAAGGCATAGATGCTTGTTATTTTTACTTTATTAAACCAGAAGAAAATCGTGAGCACATTTTACTTCTCCCACAAGAATGGAGGGAGGAGAGAGAGAGAGAGAAAAAGAGAGAGAGAGAGAGAAAATTCCCCCTATGAATCCAGTTGGAGTCTTAAAAATTTAAGCAAAGTGTTTGAGAATCTAATTACATTGAAATGAACAACATCTCTATAAAGAAGGATGATTGATTCAATTGTAAGAGGCCTATTTCATACCTATTTCATGTGGAGGGTGCGTGGAGACTCCCTGTTGCTAAAATCGGATGGGCTCACGTGTGGTTTTCCGCAGGTGTGGGGGAGCTAATGGCGGCTCCACAGCTACGGCCTCTTGGCCGTGCTCTACAGCGTAGGATTTGGCAGATGCAATCATATGACGTTTTATCTTTTGAAATGAAGCCCAAAGCCAATCCTATGAACAAACAGTTGTTTCCCTGCAGATTCTCTCTGGCCGGGGTGGGGCCCTTGGATCAGGGCAGAAGTTTTTGGTTAAGCCACTTGTCTAGCCATCTGGTCAACCTAACCAACACCCATCAGCAATCGTCAGCCACAATAGTGCCTTTGCTCTGCGCCTGCTAACAAAAGCCCAATGATTACTTTTTAAAAATAGATGATCATTTGCAGGGCATGCAATCCGTCCATGCCTCTGGTGCTCTATATTCTATCTCTGGAGCAAGAAGCCTGCATATTTAGACCACATGACCCTATCTTGGCAAAGCCTGGTCTTCACTGAGTCACGTTTTCTGTTATGCTCCTGGCTTTTGCTGAGATCCTTCTGAGAAACAGCTGCACAAAGTGTAGCCACGGTCCTTCTCCACAAAAATGTTATCAAGGACGTTTTCGCTTTGTCCCATGGGGTTCCCGGCATCAATACACACAGTCGTCCTGTCAGGAATGAGTGTTCTCTCCTTTCTGGTAAGCGGCTCCCTCTCGTTCATGTCCTGCTACTGCCGTGCGCAGAGCTTGGAGCCACGTCTAAATTCAGCTACAGAAGCCAGTCTTCCGTCTGCTCCTTGTCCCTGGTTGGTACCTTCCATAGAACTTGTTCCCTGGGTAGTGACCTTCCATTTCAGTTGGTACTTGTCATCGCTGGGAAGTATGGGGACATGGAGGCAGGGTCTCGGGTTTTAGATTCCAGTGGGCAGTGTTCAGATCCCAGCTCTGTGGCCTTGGATAGGCGATGGGCTTCTCTGAGCCTAACCGTTGCCAACTTCCCTGTTTTATATCCAATGAGCCCTACTTAGTAGTGGGTCAGGGAGGCAGAGCCTAGCTAGGATGCAAAGGACCGTTTTGGTTTCTCATAAAACGTTTAGGTCAACAAGTACATTTTCATCAATATTTTCCACAGGGCACACAAAAGGTAGATGTGCTGACTGTGTTACTATTTCCGGTCTTCAGAGAAAGACAGATGGGATTTCAGTACTTCAGGGTTGGAAAACTTTCCTCTGTGTGTTTTTGGAGATGAGCCTCCTGAAGCCACGGGGGGTTCCTGCTGCCTGGGAACTGGGGAGCCAATCGGCATCAATGCCCAGACTTACTGGTCCATGGAAGCCTCTAGAATTCTGGCTCCAATTCCAATATGTTTGAGTTGTCTCCCTCCCCGTCACATCCACCAAGCAAATCTCACCAGCTGGGTGTCTTACAATTGAGCTCAGTTGGGACACTGCCTACCTGGAGTTAGTATCAGATCCCACAGATTAAAGGGCTCAGGCCCACAAGACCGCCCTCCCGCCTTCTGATGTCACTCTCAGGCCCAGTTTGTCACCTGTGCTTCTGACCAACCAGCTGTAGATGGGAAGTTCTGATGACCCCCTCCTTGGGTTTGATCAATTTGCTAGAGTGACTCATGGAACCCAGAAAATGGGTTTACTTCCTAGATCACTGGTTTGCTACAAGAGGAGAGAGCTCGGGAAGAGCCAGGCGGAGGAGCTGTGCAGAGCGAGGTGTGTGTGGAAGCCGCGAGCCTCCAGGCCCTCCGAGAAAGCCACTCACCCCGCACCTCCACGTGCACCCCCACCTGGAGGTTCTCCAAACCCTGTCCTTTGCGTTTTCCCCAGAGGCTTCATTACATGGGCATGACTGAGCCAGTCATTGATTGACCAGTGGTGATTGATTCAGCCTCCCAGGGAGCAGCCGCAAGGGGGCCTGGGGGGAGGGGTGGCACTGAAAGTTCCAACCTTCTGTCTACGGGAGGCAGCAGGCATCCGCCCCAAACTTAGGTGTGGTCCCCACCCCCCTCATTAACATAACAAAAGATACCTTTATGGCTCTCCTCACTTGGGAAATTCCAAGGGATTTGCGAACTCTGTCAGGAAAGGGGTCCAGACCAAATATATGCTTCTTCTTATAAGTCACAACTACAATTCTCTCAAGAAGAACACCTCAGGAGCCCACTGAGGCCAGTGCTTCAGCCAAAGGTTGAGGAGTGGACTCATTTTCTGTGGCCACTGAGGGCGGCCTGAGGTAGGCAGGACAGGATGGACTGACTGGCCGAGGGGGTGGGAACGCAGATGCCCAGGCCTCCTCTCCTCGGACTTTCTGGCTCAGCAGGGCTGGCGAGGGCCCCCGGGAGATGCGTGTCCCCCAGGCTCCTGGGTGGTTCCCATGGTCCGCTGCTGGGGTTTGCCAAAGCCAGAGCCCGGTGACCCCGATTCGTTCCCGGCCTGGGGATGGGTCAGGCCCAGAACCTACCCGGAACAGTTTGTGAGATGCTGTCGCTCTCCTCCCGTGTAAACCGCCAGGAACAAAACACATTAAAAAATTGTACTTATTATCCCCTTTGGCTCTGGATGTTTTCTTTCGGAAGTGACTTCGTGCACGAGACGATAAAACTGGGAAGGGAGGTCCTGGCAGGACTCTGTTATTAAAACCCTCAGTTTAATTCAGATGATGACAGCGTTTAAGAGGCCGGCCTCACAGCAGGTGTTGGGTTATGCTCCCCACTGCAGACTCCCGCTGCCCCGTCCCACGGGGGAGGGGGTGATTTATGCCAAATTCCTAGGCCACACCTCTGTGTCCTCGATGTCAATCATGGACTGCTGCTCTGGGCCACTGGGCTGGCATGGACATGCCTGGAGACCTGGGAGTAGAGGTGAGGCCTGGGGTTGAGGGCTCTGCCTCCTCTCCCCCACTCTGTGGTCTGATCAACAAGGCAGAGCCATCCTTCTGGAAGCTGCCCTCCGTGGAGAGGCTGGGCCACTCCATCACTCCCATCCCAGGGCTCTTGGCTGCAACCGTTTGTCACGTTGACCAGCTTCTCCGGTGTGTCCTGTCATTCACTGTATCTATGTGGACGGAATCTCCCTTCTATATGGGTGACCTTCTCTGGGTTGGCCCATGCTTATCCTTCTGGCTTTGTGGGGACATCTGTCCTCTGACTGCTGCCAGGCGGGGACTCTGTCACAGCGCATGACCCTTCCCTTCCTGAGCCCTGCACGCACCTTCCTCTCGGCAGGGTGGATACCTCCGTGCTGAGCAGAAAGGGAGGAGATTCAGGCAGGGCCTCCCAGAGACTGGCACACATGCCTCGGCCACCTGAAATTGGCGAGACTTGTGGTATTTTAAAAAGGGAGTGGAGGGAAGAAAGTCAACATTTAACAGGGCTTCACTATTCTAGAATAGTTAAATGTATTACATGGATTAGTATTTTTAGTTCCCATATGAATTCTATGAGGTAAGGGGTTTTTACATCACTATTTTGAAGTTAAGAAAAGAAAGACCCCAAACAGAGCTTTTGAATAAAAAATCACACAGGCTAACAAAGAACATTATGTAGTCATAAATCAAGAAGAGCTATTCGTTATACAAACACATGCACCTAATGGCAAAACTTCAAAAGAATTATCAAGCAAAGTGACAGACATCCAGGGAGAAATTTTAATGCAGTTGTTAACGATAGATCAAAGTAAAGGAAAATAACGATACTGGAGTCGTGACCTTGAGAGGTAGTGTGCCCTTCACCTGTCCACCCAGGGAAGTTGGATATTGGGTCATAGAGGAAGTCTTAGTCAGTTCCTAAGAATTAAGATGAAAAGAACTGCTCTAACGACAAATAAATGACATTCAAGGTAACAAAAGAATCGTTTTTTAGAAACCCTAATTTTGGGGGAACTCATGAACATATCTCTGAATAACTCATGGAAATGATCAAAGAAATGAAGAAAGACACAGAATAAGTGATGATGGAATTTGATGTGTCAGAATCAGCAGTAAAGAGCTGAAGCAATTATTTTTTTAAGTTTATTTTTGAGAGAGTGAGCAGGGGAGGGAAAGAGAGGGAGACAAAGAATCTAAAGCAGGCTCCAGGCTCTGAGCTGTCAGCACTGACGTGGGGCTCGAACTCATGCACTGAGATCATGACCCGAGCTAAAGTTAGACGGTGAACTGACTGAGCCTCCCCAGGCACCCCGGAGCTGAGGCAATTCTTAAGAAGAAACTGATAATAGTAAATGCACTTATTCAGAAGCAACAGGTGTTGGAAGTGAATGAGGCATTTAGTGTGACGCTAGCCCATCTCCCTCTCGCCCGAAATATAAGAACAGAAATTTTAAAAGATCAAAGCAAAAAGAAATGAAAAAGAGAAAACCTGTAGAAAGAGTGACTGAAACCACAATCTGGCTAAAAGAAATGGACACACTAGGCTTCTGGAAAGGCCAATCAAGAAAAAGATTGAGAAGCTGGAATAAATAAGAAATTAGTAGCACGAACAGGCATAATTTACTCTATAAAGAGCTACTTAGATGGAGTGGATAAATTCTTATAAAAAGCACAAAATGCCCATGGGGCACCTGGGTGGCTCAGGTTAACCTCTGACCCTTGATTTCAGCCCAGGTGATGGCCTCATGATTCCTGTCAGGCTCTGTGCTGACAGTGAGGAGCCTGTGTGGGATTCTCTGTCTCCCTCTCTCTGCCCCTCCCCCGCTCACTCTCTCTCTCTCTCTCTCTCTCAAAATAAATAGGCATTAAAAAGTTATTTTAAAAAAAGCATAAATGCCCAAACTGATGTCAGATCAAACTGCCAGCTTGAACAAACAGTGAAAGAGGGAGGTTGTGGCCAGGATGCTGCTCTAACAACCCCCCAGATCGAGATGATTTTGGGGGGAGATTCCTACATTATTTCCTAGGAGTAGGTAAATTCTGTTTTATAAAGGATATTTGGGAAAGTTGAAAATAGGTGAAATTTATCTGGCTCATTTCGTGACTCTGGTGTAATTCAGGTTTCATAATAACATATGAACAATAAGAGTAAAAAAACCACTAGAGGCCCATTTTATTTATGAGCAAAGTTGCAGAAATCCTCAGTAAAATGTTAACTGACTCAAATGTATTAAGAAAATGAACCAGGATGAAGCAGAGTTCTACCAAGAACATCTAAAACTCCCTCATTTTCATTCGCTATAGTGATAGATGAAAGGGAATCTGTATTTGTATCTCAATCAGTGCAGTGAAGGCATATCTCAATCAGTGCTGATAGGAATCGGCCCTATTTGTGATAAGATATGATAAAAAAAAAAAAAACCCAACCACCCAAAGTCAACACTGAATCCCTACCTGATGACATACATGAAAGTTATCTGGGCAGATTAAAGTCTAATAGGAAAAGCAGAAGTGAAAGAAAACGTAAGAGGAAATCTTTGTCACTCAGGAGCCGGGATGCCTTAAATAAAAATTCAAAACCTCAAACTACAAAGCAAAAAATCAGTACATTTTATTATATCAGGGCCAGAGATTTTTGTTCAATGAAAGACAATATGGACGAAGTTAATACCCAGCTGAACAAATGAGAAAAGATATTTGCAATGTTAAAAACCACCAAGGGAGGGATTAAGACCTAGAATTTATAAGGAACTCTTGCAGATCAAAAAGATGAGCACAGGGACCCCAGCGGAAAAATGGGCAAAGGATAGGGGGCAGATAATTGGTAGGGAGGAAGCCCCAAAGCTAATAAGCATGAGAGGAGCCCAAAGTCCTTCGTAATCACACAAAGGAGCGTTAGGACAAGATACCACTTCACGTCGGTTGCACTGGGAACAATTTACAAAGCGATTAAGGCAAGTGCTGGTGTGGATGTGAGCTGAGGAGCTCCGACGGCTGTGGATGCCACGCGGTTCCTGAAGGCCAGGCAGGTGCATGCTCCCTGCGGCCACGGTTCTGCGGCGGCGGATCCACCTGGAGGCCTCTCAGGGCACCTGCAGGCGGTGACGGGGGGCTGTGCGCCGGGGTCTGCCTGGGTGCCCGCCGACAGCGCCCGGGCAATGTTCGGCGGGCGTGCCTGTGGAAGGCTGTACTGGAAACCGCAGATATGCGCAAGGCGGCACGGGTGGGGCCGGAAGACCGGTGATTGGAACAAAAGCAGAACGGAGCGGAGTAAGATATGCCACCGCGTCCCTTGTGCAAGTAAAACCTTCATGCCGGCAAGTCCGCAAAGCTGGGGGGTCAGGACACCCACGTACAGTGGACGCAGCAGTGATCACCACGGAATTGTCTCTGGGGAGGGGAGGGGCTGGGCCCCAGCGGGAGTTAGGGGGACACGGGCCGGGTGATAAAGAGAAGGGGAAACTCGCCTCGGTCAGGGGTGGACGTGTGCTCCTGGGTGATGACTACATGAACTCTGCCCTCTGCATCTGGGGTGTCTTCACCCGTGTGTCCAGGGCCGAGAGCGAAGATAGGGACCCAGCAAAGTGGCGGCAGCAGCCACGTTCCCAGCCGCAGCGCCAGACGCCTGGCGAGGGGAGCGGGGCGAGCTTTCCTTGCCGAGTGGACCCGGCTGTGGGAGCGCCGGCGAATTCCTGAGGCGTGTGCGTTGAAGTGCCCCTGGCACACACCTACCCACTGCACATCTACACACCCACGCACACGCACACGCTCGTGTGGACACACGCCTCTCCGCTAGGGAAGGGGGTGGGCAGGATCCAGGGAATCTCGCCGTGATTTTGTGCTGCGACGAGGTCCCCTCAGCCAATTCTCGTGTGAAACCCGGTGTGTCTGATGAAGCAGAACAGAACGGCCTGCCTTCCGTCGTGCGGGTGACCCGGTGACACAGTCAGAGTGCGGCCGGGTGGGGCTCCGCCGCAGGCTAAGCAGCAGGTGCCGCGGGTTACCCTCCAGTCTCCGCCCCCTCTGCGTCCCGCCAGGGGCTTGTTCTCAGGGCCCCACAGGCTCCCTGATACCCCAGAGTTACCCCAAGGCCGTCTTCATGAAGGAGGCATTTCTGGAACGGCGCTTGGGCGTCTGCCTGGGACCAGGGTGTGCGGGGCGGCCGGGAGGGTGTTGGCCAGACGCTGGGTGTGTGGGCAGATGCCGGCCCTGCTCTCCTCCTGACACGGGGCAGCTCTGGCGAAGGGCAAGCAGGGCCAGAGCGCGACGGCCACGTGTCGCAATCGGAGCGCGGTGCCTCCGTGAGCTGAGAAGAAAGCCAGGGGCTCGGAGGGCCTCCATCACCCTATGTGGGATGTCCGGGCACGGGAGGGGCGGGCTGGCATTCTCAGCGGTCACCCTGTGTGAACCCCGTCACCCCCACCTGGATCCCCGCTGCCCCCTGCCCTCGGCACAGGCCCCCTCTCCCCAGGCCCACCCTCCCCTCCCGCCGCCTCTCTGCTCCTGCTGCCCCTGCCCGGCCCCACCCCGCCCTCCGGCCCTACCTGGGCCTCCTTCCAGACCCTCCTCCATCCCTAACTTTGTGCAGAGCTGTCCAACTGCGCGTCCATCCTCCTCACTTTAAGTTTTCCAAACCCCACCTCTGCAGCCTTGTGGCTTTGTAGGCGTGTCTCTGTGCTGGCACCTTCGAAACCCACAGCTCTTCATTGGGGCGGCCAGTCTCCTGAGGGGGTGTCAGCCTGGCCCCTCCCACAGCGCCCCCTTCCGGGCCCTCGTTGCGCAGAGGTCGCCGCGAATATGACTCGGGGCCACTTCTCCGCGGAGCCCTCTGCTCAGCCTGGCCTGGGGGTCCCGCGGGGCCGGCCCTGCCTTCCTGCTTCCCCCCTGCTCACCAGCCGTTGTCCCGTGCCCGGTGCGTCCCGACTGACCGTGGCACGTTCGTGGGGCTCCAGGCAAGGCTGGGTCCCCCCCTCCCCGGCCTGATTTTGTTCCCTCTTTGCAGCCTGGAGGCTGTGAGGTACCCGGCGTGGGGGGCAGAGGCGGAGCAGTGGCAGAATCCCTGTCCCGAGGAGGGAAGGGCAAAGCCCAGGCACGCACCAGCCCAGGGCAGCGCAGAGGCGGCTCGGACAGGAGCCACCCGCGAGCAGGTGGGTGCACGGGAGGCGCGGGGACGCTCCCAGGACACAGGCTTTGATCTGCTGAGACACCACCTGCCTATTGTTATAAAATAGACCCTTTCTGGCTCTGATTTCCAGGATGGGGGGATGCAACGTGGCCAACTCTCTGTGTGGGGCCGGGAAGGCCTCGCGGGCTCCATGCGCTTAAATAAGCCAAATTCCGTGATGTTGGCAGTCAGGACCCTCTGCGCTCCATCTGCCTGAGCAGCTCCCTTTAAGGCTGCCTGGGGCCGGTCATTAGGGCAATGGGAGCCGGGGGTGCTGAGGCGGGGCTCTGGGGAAACTACCAGAAGGAGCAGAGAAGGAAAGTCACTTTGGAGAGGACAGACTGGGCATCTGTGCGCGAGCACGTGCTGGAGAGAGCCCAGCAGGAGGGGAGCCCGGCCACGCCCCGGAGTTCCGAGACCCTGGCTCCCTCCCAGCTCCTGGCCTCGGGGTCCAGGGTGGTCCCGTGCGCCGCGACCCAGGGCGGCCCTCCGCCCTCCCCGCCCCTGCACACTGGCTGGCACTATCGCTCTATTGACCTGTTTCTCTTGGCATCTCCAGTTAATCTCATTTTATGTGGATCGTGATGGATTTTAACATAAGACAACAGCAAAGCTTTGCCAACCTCAGGCTGTTTGATGGCTGAAAACTTTGATTAAAAATTCTCATAGTCTGGGACGACAGAATGCTGTAGGGCCTTGGCCATTCACTGTGATGTCCGTTTCCTGCCCGAGACGGGAACATCCATTTTCTTACTTTACCCCAAAGGATCCTCCCAGGCCCCCAAAGTGTAAAACAATCCAAAACAAAGTTTCTGTAGGAAATCAACCTCAGTGCCTGTATCATGGCTTTTCTTTCCCTTAGTCTGGTGGCGGCCATGCCTGGGTTCTCCGCAGGAGGCCGGGAGGGGCGAGTCCCCTGTTCGGTGCCTTCCTCCGGGCCTGCGCTGGCCCAGGGCTGGGTCCGGGTTCTGGTGTCCTCGAGCTGCTGTGCTGCATTACCCAGACCAGGTGGCCTGAAACAACACAATGGATTCACTCACTGTTTCGGGGGACAGAGGACTGAAATCCGGGCTCCCCGCAAGGGCTGTGGGGGAGGCTCCTGCCAGCCTCTCCCAGCTCCTGGGGTCCCGCAGTCCTTGTGGCCGCGTCCCTCCCGCCTCTGCCTCCGTCTTCACACGGACTTTGTCTCTCTGTGGGTCTCTTGTGAGGTCACCTGTCGTTGGACTTAGGCGCCCCCTCGCCTCCCCTCCCCCACCCCGGGTAATCCAGGATGCTTTAATCTCAAGACCCTCACCTTAATCACATCTGCGAAATAAGGTCCATTTTCTAAATCGGGTCCCATCCACAGTACCAGGGACCAGGACTGGGACATATCTTTTTGGGGGCCACCATTTAGTCCACTACAATCATCATGCCCCTCCGCCCCCCCCAGGACAAGGGTTATAGAGACAGACATAAGACATCCTCGGCCCAGCGAGAAGGAAGCACAGCCAGACCCAGAGATTCTGCGCTGGTGATGCTGGAGGGGAGGGCACCCCCCACCCCGGCTTGGGAGGGGCCACACACCGAACTTGAAGCCTGGACCCCAGTGCAGTAGTATCAAGGCGGGGCCTGTGGGAGGGGGGTAGGGCCCCATGAGCTCTCAGGGTGGGGTCCTCAGGTGGGATTGGTGCCTTTACAGGAAGAGGCACCGAGAGCTCTCTTTCCTTCTCCCTCCACCCCTCCCCACCCCCGTGGCCGCAGGCCCCTGCCACCTGAGGTCACAGAGAAGGCACTGGCTGAAGGCTGGGATGGTGTCCCCTCCAGGAAGCTCATCTCCTGGCCCCTTGATCTCGGACTCCCCAGGCTCCATAGCTGAGAGAGGCGTATGTCATGTCACACGTATGGGCCGTGTGACCTGTGACATTTGTTATCGCCGTGTGTGCCGAACGGGGGTGCGGTCGGCTTCCTGGAGGCACTCCGCTTGTCCGCAGTAGCCTGCACCTCTTCTCTTATATTTCCATTGGTCTCTCTCCCTGCGACCATTTGAATGGGGTGCCCGTGCAGCAACGGAGAAGACGCAGATGAGGATATAGAGCTGGGCGTGGACACATCGGGTGTGGGCAGCTGCCGACTCTGAGGGGTGGGACACAGGCGGCCGCTAGAACTCCGTGTTTTCTGTCTTTTCTGTTTTTCTACATCTTTCAGGAGACACTGATCAAGACCGGGGTACGGAGGGGTGGTGGTTTTGGCCCCTGACGAGCTCCCAGTTTAGTTGGGGAAGAAACACACGTAAGCAAAGCTTTATAATGTCGTGTGGCCGTGACCGAGCAGGCCGTGAACAGAGTGCTACGTGGGGGGGGGGGGGCTGGGGGGCGGGGAGTAGCTGGGCAGCGGGGAGGGGGTGCTCGGCAGGGCCAGGCACGGAGCACGCGGAGGAGATGGGGGGCTTCCGGGGGCTTGGTCTTCTCAGGGACATGACTAGGTTCTGTTTGTGCTTTGGGACATCAGGTAGGACGGCCTCGAGGGACAGGATTCTGGGAGCAGGGGCGCCAGGTGGGGGCGGGGCAGTGCTCCAGAACCTTCCCTCTCCCACCGGGACCACGTATTTCTTCTCTACTGAGCCACCCCCATCTCACAAGGGGCACAAGGGACATTTCATCAGAAATAGATAAAAGATCCTCCGAGGTCCTTGGCGCCCCGTCCGCGTCCTGGGCTGGGCCTGTGGCTGGGGACGGGGCTGCACTTACTCATGCCTGCGGGCTCCGGGGAGAAGGGACACGGCCCTTTCACTCCCGTGGGGACAGAGAGTTGTCAGGCTTGTGTTTACTGTTAGGACCCACAGTTGGAACCCCACAGGTCTGAGAGCCGGCAGAAATGGAAATACTCTAGCAGAGTCTTCACAAAACCCTCCCAAGTCCAGCAAATGGGTTCAGGGAACTGGTTCAGGGAAGCCGCCCTCAGCCTTGTTGGGAAAATCATTTTCCTGCAAGTGCACGAAGCTGTTTACGGTACTTTGTTGTGTTGCCTCAGCAAGATGGGCTTGTGCAGAGAAGAAAGGAGTTTAATCAAACTCGAGCTTGGCCTTGGGAGTGCGGGAGAGGCGAGCGTCCAGGAACAGCTGGAGGGGAAGCAATTTTCCGAGGACGCACCTCCTGCTGCAGGGGCTTGGGGGGAGGGCTGCAGGGGAGAGGGCTGGGGGCGAGAGGGTAGCGCGGGAAGAACACCTCCCTCCCCTTTTCATGCCCCAGGGGCCCCTCAGCAGGGCTTGTGGAGGCTCTGCCTCTGACCCCCCCATTTCCACCCCCCCCCAGTGCCAAGGGTGTGGTGAGCTTAGCTTAGAAAGACAGCATCGCAGGCTGCTGATGGAGCAGGGCCACCCAGTCCCCCTTGGGGACCTGACCCCTTGGGGACCTGACCACGACGCCCCACGGCTGCTGCTGGACAGCTGGCCTGAGAGGTGGGCGAAGGACAGGTAAACATGCAGGTGGGGCGCCTGGGTGGCTCAGTCAGGTCATGATCTTACAGTTCGTGAGTTCGAGCCCCATGTGGGGCTCTGTGCTGATGGGGTCCTCTGTCTCCCTCTCTCTGCTCCTTCCCTGCTCACGTTCTCTCTTTCTCACAAAAATTAATAAACTTAAAAAAGAAAGATGCAGGTGGAAGTTGGGCCTGGAGGAGAAGGGGGTTGGTGAGCGAGAGGGGAGGGAGGGGGTGGGCGGCGGAGCCTGGGCTGTGGCAGAGCAGCCCAGGAAGAGGTGCCAGGGAGAAGGTCTGGGTGTCTGATACTAGTTGTGATCCTGGGGCTGGGATGTCCCCCCCGCCCCCACCAAGCAAGGCCACAGCAGTTAAGCCAAGGGTGGGGCGGCCTCAGCGGTGGGCAGACAGGGATGGTGGGAGATGTGACCAGTGGGGACACGGGGCCGGCGGGAGTGTGCCAGCCCCAGCCCGAGCATGCACGCTTCCTGACAAGGAGGAAAGGGATTTGGATGGCGATTGGGCCTATTTAACAACAAGGTGACGGCAGAAACCTGGAGGACTTGGGGGACATGGTGCGGCTCACCTTGCTGGCATGGGAGGAGGCTGGGCCGGGCTTCCCTCGCAGGACACACGTTCCCCCAGAACCCCCCGCTGGGCACAGTGGCCCCGCTCTGTTCCCCGGGTCCCGCTGCACCTTTCTGCTGATGTCAGGGGCCATCGCCTGTGCTGTTCCACTGTGGGCCGTTTCCTGCCTCTTTCTGTAGCGGGGCATCTGCCTCAGGAGCAGGGACCCCCGTTGCCGGCTCTGTCCCCGGAGCTTACAGCAAGCCCCCAGCACACAGCAGACTTCCGGGAAGTATTTGTGGAGCGGATGTCTCCCACTCTGGCACAGCCCTGACCAGGGGCCTGGGACAGAATCTCCCTCGGAGCCGCCAGAAGGAGCCAGCCCGGCCCACACCTGCATGTTGGACTTCCGGCCTGCAGAGCTGGGAAGTCGGAAGTTAGCCTGGCTGTGGCGCCTTGTGCCCGCAGCCCCAGGGCATGTGTGTGGGTCACATGGGGCTCGGTGACTGGCTGGGGCTGTTTGCGGCCAGATGAGAAAGGGCAGAGTGGGCACGGGTGCGGGCTTGGTGTCCTCAGTCCCAGACCAGGGAGGAGGGTGGGCCCGGGCCAAGGAAGTCCAGGCCACTTCAGGGTGTCTGAGCCATCCTGGCCCTGGCACTGAGTGCCAGGTGGGCTGCGGGTCATGAGCACCTTCTTCCTAAAAGTGGCAGAGATTCTGTCTGCCCCCGGCTCCATCCTTTCCTCGGGATTGCCCGGGACGCGGCTGGTCTAATGGAACAGCCCAGGGCAGAGATCAGGACGTCTGGCTCAGCACCAGCTGCAGTGCGGAAACCCTCTGGGCCCGTTTCCACCTGCGGGGCTGCCGGGCAGAGCGACGTGAGAGGAGTGGGGCCAGCACCCTGCGCCCTGGGCATCCGGGGCCCCTCTCTGTCCCCTCTGATTGCTGAGCAGCCGTGGCCAGCGGTCACCTGTGTTTCATCCTCGGCGGGCTGCTGTGTTCCAGACAGCCGGCCTCCGTCCTGGCTCCCGGGCCTGGGCTGGTTGGCCGCGCCCTCTCCGGAGCCCTGGGGGCCGCTGCCAGTGGGCAGGGACGCTGTGGGGACAACCCGGGTCTGGTGCATGGACTGTAGGGTCAAGGGAGTGAGGTGCTCTTATAACTCACACCTGCTTCCTGGCGTCTGGAGGCCTCCTCTGGCTGATTCCCGACTCAGGCGCCTGCCTCAGACGCTGCCTGTGGGTGTGGTGGCCTCGGCTCTGAGAACTCTATGGAGGATCCAGGCTGTGGAGACATAGCGAGTGAAAATGCAGCCATTGATCATAAACACTGACAGGACATTCTTCCCTTAGGCATCACGGGAGGCCTGGCTCCCAGGCTTATTGGGGAGTGGCAGGTGAGAACAGGGTGGTGTGACTAGTTGAGTGGCCTGGGAAGTGTGTGTGCATGTGAGTGTGTTCATACGTGCTTGTGTGTGCTCATGTGTATGTATGTGTGTGCATATGAGTGTGTTAGTGTGTGCACGTGCATGCATGTGAGCATGTGAGAGTGTTCATGTGCGCAACTGTGTATGTGAGTGTATGCACGTGATCATGTGCGTGCATATGAGCCTTGTGCATGTGACCGTGCTCATATGTGCATGCATGGGTGCATGTGCATGTGTTAGCGTGTGCATGTGAGCATACGTGTGTGCACGTGAGTTAGTGTGCGCATGTATGTGCCTTGAATGGTATAAAATCTACTTTCTAAAATACACACAGATTTGATACTACTCAAAGCAAACTACGTATTCAGTGCAATCCCTATCAAAATAACATCAGCATTCTTCACAAAACTGGAACAGACAATCCTAAAATGTGTATGGACCCAGAAAAGACCTTGAACAGCCAAAGCGGTTCTGAAAAAGAAAACCAAAGCAGAAGGCATCACAATCCCGGACTTCAAGATGTCTTACAAAGCAGTAATCATCGAGACAGTATGGTGCTGGCACAGAAACAATACACTCGGATCAATGGAACAGAATAGAGAAACCAGAAATGGACCCCCAAACGTATGGCCAACTAATCTTTGACAAAGCATGAAAGAATATTCAATGGAATAAAGACAGTCTCTTCAGCAAGTGGTGCTGGGAAAACTGGGCAGCAACATGCAGAAGAATGAACTTGGACAGCTTTCTTATACCAACAACTCAAAGCTTTTTTGAGGAAAAAGCTTCTGAACAGTGAAGAAAACAATCAGCAAAACTAAAAGGCAACCAACAGCATGGAAGAAGATTTTTGCAAATGACATATTGGATAAAGGTTTAGCATCCAAAATCTATAAAGAACTTTTCAAACTCAACAGCCAAAAACCAAATAATCCGGTGAAGAAATGGGCAAAAGACACGAACAGACACTTTTCCAAAGAAGACATCCAGATGGCTAACAGACACATGAAAAGATGCTCAACATCACTCATCATCAGGGAAATACAAATCAAAACCACAATAAGATACCACCTCACACCAGTCAGAATGGTTAAAATTAACAACTCAGGCAATAGCAGATAGTGGAGAGGATGCAGAGAAAGGGGAAGCCTCTTGCACTGCTGGTGGGAATGCAAACTGGTGCAGCCACTCTGGGAAATAGTATGGAGTTTCCTCAAAAAATTGAAAATAAAACTACCCTACAACCCAGCAATTGCATTACTAGGTATTTATCCAAGGGATACAGATGTGCGTGTTTCAAAGCGGCACATGTACCCCAATGTTTGTAACAGCGCTATCAACAATAGCCACATTAGGGGCCACCTGGCTGGCTCAGTCGGTTAGGTGTTCGACTTCGGCTCGGGTCATGATCTCAGGGTTCAAGGGTTGGAGCCCCGCGTTGGGCTCTGTGCTGACAGCCAGCTCAGAGCCTGGAGCTGCTTCAGATTCTGTGTCTCCCTCTCTCTCTGACCCTCCCCTGTTCATGCTGTCTCTCTCTCTCTCTCTCTCAGAAATAAATAAAAAACATAAGAAAAAAAAAGAATGTGGGTTTTAAAAAAAACACACGGTATAAAAAGATCCCAAATGTCCACCAACAAATGAATGTATAAAGATGTAGTCTGCCTATCTATCTATCTATCTAT
The DNA here is from genome assembly GCA_017311185.1 of Proteles cristata cristata. Lineage (NCBI taxonomy): Eukaryota > Metazoa > Chordata > Mammalia > Carnivora > Hyaenidae > Proteles > Proteles cristata. The sequence continues at coordinate 207,140 of JAESUZ010002727.1, read as the reverse complement.
CTATTTATCTTTACAATGGAGTATTATTTGACAGTCAAAAAGAATGAAATCTTGCCATTTGCAAGTACATAGATGGGACTGGAGGGTATTAACGCTAAGTGAAATTAGTCAGAGAAAGACAAATATCATATGACTTCACTCATGTAAAGAATTTATGATACAAAACAGATGAACATAAGGGAAGGGAAGCAAAAATAATATAAAAACAAGGTGGGAGACAAAACATAAGAGAGTCTTAAATACAGAAAACAATCCGAGGGGTTGTGGGTGGGGGATGGGCTAAATGGGTGATGGGCACTAAGGAGGACATTGGTGGAATGAGCACTGGGTGTTACATGTAGGGGATGAATTACTGGAATCTACTCCTGAAATCATTATTCCACCATATGCTCACTAACTTGGATGTAAATTAAAAAAATAAGATAAATAAATAAATAAATAAATAAATAAAGTAACTATAAAACACACAGAAAAGTCTGGCCCTCCTGGAAGGGCTCCTGGAAAGGGAGACATAGGATGCAGGGAGCAGAGCCCAGTCATCTCGGTTGGGGTATATTTGTGGCAGGGAGAAGAGAGCACGTGGCCCAGCAGAGCCAGAACCTTCCGTGGTCAGGATACAGCAGCTCAAGTTTTTCGAGGTGGAGCCGGGAACACACGCCCTCGCTTCCTGCACCAGCACCATCTCTACTCTCGGCTTCCTCCAGCCCCGGGCCGTGAGGCCCCACCAGCTAATACCAGCTCCCTGTGTCCAAGGTCCTAATCTGTGAGAGAGGCCCTGACTGGCCCGGCTTGGGTGGGGTGTCCCCTCCCAGCACAATCGGCTGGAGGGCTGGTGGGCCTCGTGGTGAAGGCGGTGACCTCTGCTGGGAAGGAAGGGCAGTGTGAGTGTGAGTACGTGTGAGTGCATGTGTGTGCATACACGTGTGTGGGCCTGTGCACACACCTGCTGACCCTTGCACACGACCTTGTGTTGAGCACCTGCTATGTGCTGTCATTGTTACCTGGCTTCATCCGCATCCTGCCTTAAGGAAAGCGTGTTCTCCCTTTGAGGCGAGGAAACCTGGCCCCTGGAGGGTAAGTTTCGTGCCTTCGGTCCTGCAGCTTGTAAGTGCTGGAGAGTTGGGCTGAGCCTGCCCACGCGAGGGCAGCTCAGGGGGAGGTGCCTCATCCGCTAGCAACAGGCTCTAGAATCTGCATTTGATGGCAGAGCCCGGATCCTGGCGTGGGCGACCTCAATGGAGCAGGCCGAGTAAATTTCATTGATGTAAAAATCCCCAAGGCTCAGGCCCCGAAGATCCCTTTCCGCATGGAGATGCCTGCCTGTGCCTGTCATCAAGCGGAGGGCTGGTGGCGCCTTTGCTCCTTTGGGCACAGGACGGTGCCCCTCACCTCCAGCCAGTCTCACCCTCATCTGGGGTGTCTGTTTGCTCACCGCTGCTCTGATGGGACACGGCGAGAAGCAGAGCCTGTCGTACGCCGGAGGGACTGGAAAGCTAGCTCCTCCCTGAGACCTAGCCCGCATGCTTCAGTCTGCACAAACTAGCCACCGTGCAGTAACAAACAGCCCCAAGCCCCAAAGCTTTCACACTGTGGAAGTTTGTTTCTTGTTCACGTAAGTTGGCCACAGAGGCGGGCAGGCCCCCAGAGCAGCTCTCCTCCGCAGAGTGACTCGGGGGTCAGGCCTCCTCCGTCCCTGGTTCGTCTGAACGCAAGGGTGCCCCACGTGTCTATGTCAGGGGAAGAGAAAGCCGGAGGGCTGGATGCCAGCATTCAAATGCTTTCTCCTGGCGGTGGCGTCACTTCCGCTCAGAGCCCACCGGCTGGAGGAGGCTACAGGGTTCCGGTGAGAAGTAGACGCCTTTGCCTCGCCATGGTTGAGAGCCGCCCTCAGTGCAAGACATGGGACCGAGTGAGGGGTCGCCAGGCCCAGGCTGACGATGAGCTGTGCCGTCTGACCCCTGGCCCTCACCGAGAGCCACGCCTCCTCTCCGCAAACTCCCAGCAGGACACACTCAGCTTGTTTTCTGAGAAGCAGACGTGGCCACGCTGCTCTATTCACTTGTGTGAGGACGTCCATGCAGCTATTAGAGGCAGGTTCCATGCACGGACGGTTGGGAAACCCTCCCTCTTGGGGCTCGCCGTTCCCTGAGGGGCCTGGAGACCAGAAGAGCAGACGTATCATCCGTGAGGCTGTGGAGGGTGATGAGTCCCTTGGAGACGACGGGTGGGGGACCTTCACAGGGGGCGGCCCTGATCCACGTCTTGTAGGGGCGGAGAGGCTGGCCAGGGAAGGGGGTGAGGAAGGCTTGCAGGAGGACAGATGAGCAGCTGGTCTATTGGGGTTATGGCTGAAATTGTCCTGTGCTCCCTGGACCCACACGGAGCCTTAGAGCGAGGGTCGTGGAAGATTCCAGAACTCCCTCATTCTCTGAGGGCCCAGCCTGGAGAAACCCACACGCTCCAGGCTCTGAATGTGGATCTGGTTTCTACCTTGAACTGGCAGCAGACTGAGAGATGGTCTATCGTGTTCCTGGTTGGAAACAGTTCCTCTGGCGGAGGAGCTGTCTTCGTTTGGGAACGTGCCTTGCTGAGCGGCAGAAGGTGGAAGGCAGGTTTCTGAGGCCCATCGAGGGAAGAGAAAGGACCGTGGCCTTGGGGTGGGGCCAGAGCAGAGACAGGAGAAGGGGACAGTGTGTGTGTGGGGGGCTGGCGGCCTCGTGTGTGGCTCTGAGTCACACAGTCCCCTTCGCCTTCCCTCTGGCCACGTGTCTCCCAGGCTTCTGTGCACACAGGCCTGTGGGGAGACTGCCACGTGCGCGGAGTGAGGCGCCTGCAGGGGCAGGTTGGGGCGCTGCACGGGGGCGGGGGGCTCCAGAGTGACTCGGGGGTCCGGGACTGTCCGTCTGCGGCAACAAGGTCGGAGAGGTTGGGACCTCGTGGGAATCTGCGGAAACACGGAGGCACGGGGCCTCAGGGGAAGGACTGAGGCCATCTGTCTGCACCGGGAAGGGCAGGAAGACCCCAGGGGCCTCTGGCTTCCAGCCACGCGCCTCCACGGCCAGCCCCCGGCAGGGCGCACTGATGCCCCGGGGGACGTGGAGGCTTCCCTCCTCCCCTCCTTCTCTGCTCCCCTGCTCCCCTGCTCCGGGGCCGGGCTCTAGGATGGCAGCAGCTGCTTCTCCCTGTGCGGCCGGTTGTCTTCACGCACTGGCCCTGGCGGCCCGAGCCTTCATCTCTCCATCACAGGGCGATGTTCTCTGCCAGCCGGGGTCTCCCTCCTCCCCGGGCTGGGTTTGTAACCCCTCACAACACAGGACTTCACAATATTTTGTGGCAAACGGATTCAGGGTGGATCCGCCTCGGCTCCCCTCCCCCCCTCCCCACTGGTGTGGCCTGAGGATCCTCCTCCTGGCTGGGAGGTGCGGGAAGAGAGCGAGGAGGTTTTAACACCAATGTGTTTCCTGACCCTGGATCTAGAGCAGCCGGGTGCTGGGAGAGGGTGACTGCAAGATGGGGAGGGGGATGGGCAGGGAAGGGGGAGGGGGGAGGGAAGGGGGAGGGGAGGGAGGAGGGCAAGGTGTGGGGGAGGCAGAACGAGAAGGGGGCCCCTGGGAGAAGAGGGGGCCTGACTGCAGCGGAAAGGCCAAGGGCCAGGAGACGGGGCCTCGCTTTAGGATCTGAACCGTCTACACAGAGGGAAGAAGCATTAGCTTGGATAATCTCAAACAGTGGGTAATCCAAAAGTCAATTATATCTGGATTTGAAATGAATCGCCTGATTACATTTGCAGCAGTTCGGCCCCCATAATTATGATTAATTAGGCTAATGCCAGGTTTAGTTCACCTTCCCCGAGGGGCCAGGGGAGGGTGCGGGGTCCAGGGGGAGGGTGCGGGGGTCCGGGGGAGGGTGCGGGGGTCCAGGGGGAGGGTGCGGGGGTCCGGGGGAGGGTGCGGGGGTCCAGGGGGAGGGCTGGAGCACAGCAGGCCCAGGAGGCATTCCCAGGGGGCGGCAGGCACTGCAGGGGTTGGGGCAGGTCTCAGAGCATCCTCAGCCTGAAGCCAGGGTCCCCCTGCTCCCTGGGGGAAGACAGCCCAGCCCCCCTCTCCCCTCCCCGTCCCTTCTGGCTGTTCCAGCCCCTCTGGCAGGCAGTCAGCTCAGCTGAGCCGGCTGAGCCTCCGGAGGCGCCGGACTAATGCTCAGCTCCGGGGTTCCAGACCAGGAAATTGTGTTCTACCAGCTGCAAAAGAACCGTGGCCCCAGGGGGGCCTTTCTGAGCCCAGCCTGGAGGCAGGTCCTGTGCGTCCCTCTGCACGCGCCCGCCCACGTGTGGCCTCCACTTGCTAATTCATAGGAGTTTCCTCAGTGTCACTTCACAGCAGGCATCTTGGGGGAGGGAGACAGGAGGCTCGTGGGAGCCGCTCGGGGCTTCCGAGGCCGTCCCTGGGCTGTGGGGGGGACACAGGCGTCCCCTCCTGTCCCCAGGCTGTGGGGGGGACACAGGCGTCCCCTCCTGTCCCCGGGCTGTGGGGGGGACACAGGCGCTGGCTGTCCCCTCCTGTCCCCGGGCTGTGGGGACACAGGCGTCCCCTCCTGTCCCCGGGCTATGGGGACACAGGCACCCTCCTGTCCCCGGGCTGTGGGGGACACAGGCGCCCCTCCTGTCCCCGGGCTGTGGGGACACAGGCGTCCCCTCCTGTCCCCAGGCTGGGGGACACAGGCGTCCCTCCTGTCCCCAGGCTATGGGGGACACAGGCACCTCCTGTCCCCGGGCTGTGGGGGACACAGGCGCCCCCTCCTGTCCCGGGCTGTGGGGACACAGGCGCCCCCTCCTGTCCCCGGGCTGTGGGGACACAGGTGCCCCTCCTGTCCTCCTGTCCCCAGGCTGTGGGGGACACCCTCCTGTCCCCAGGCGGGGACACAGCACCCCTCCTGTCCCCCGGGCTGTGGGGACACAGGCGCCCCTCCTGTCCCCGGGCTGTGGGGGCACAGGCGCCCTCCTGTCCCCGGGCTGTGGGGGACACAGGTGCCCCTCCTGTCCCCGGCAGGGGACAGGCGTCCTCCTGTCCCCGGGCTGTGGGGGACACAGGCGCCCCTCCTGTCCCCGGGCTTGGGGGACACAGGCGCCCTCCTGGCGACGCCCCTCCTGTCCCCAGGCTTGGGAGGGACACAGGCGTCCCTCCTGTGCTTGGGGGACACAGGCGCCCTCCTGTCCCCGGGCTTGGGAGGACACAGGTGTCCCCTCCTGTCCCCCGGGCTGCTTGGGGGGGACACAGGGCCCCTCCTGTCGGGCCCCCCTCCTGTCCCCAGGCTTGGGAGGGACACAGGTGTCCCCTCCTGTCCCCGGGCTTGGGGGGGGACAAGGGCGCCCCCTCCTGCCTGGCTTCCAGCGACTCTCATGGTGCGTTCCAGGATGGCTGCTGGTGGGGACACAGCCCTTGGGACCTGGTCAGCAGGCGGTGACTTCCCACTTTTCCAGGGAAAGGGAGAAACCCGTCCGAGGCTCCTTGGTCCTCCTCCTCCGAGGGGTGGGGGCGCCAGCAGCCTCGCCGCTGTGGGGGCCAGGATGCGGTGGAGCAGGTGGTCAACGGCGACTGTTCGGGGCGGTAAGAATCCGGCCTCCAGGCCGAGGGCTGTTTCCGCGGACAGAGCGGGGAGGCCCCACCCTGCCCCGTCCCGTCTGGACCCGGTCGTCCCCGGGGCGGCCAGAGGACGGCACGGCCCTTCTGGTCAGTGACGTTTGCCGTGAGCACGCGGAGCCGGTCCCTGCGTGTGGCGGCGTCCCCAGCGCCCCTGGTGCTCGTCCCAGCAGAGCCCCCCGCCCTGCCTGGGAGGAACCGGCCCGGCCTCTGCTGCGCCCTGGGGTCCTGTCCTTTCCGAGACTTTATCTCACAAGGAGGGGCTTCTGTCTGCGTTGCTTTACAGTCGGTTCCTAAAGTTCACTGCTCCCAGGTGCGCTGCACATGGGGCAGACGACAGCGTCCTGCCCAGTGGGGCCAAAGCGCCCATCACCTCGGGCATCTCCCCCGCGTCTGGCTGGCGAACTCTTCCAGGAGGGACGCGCAGGGGTCGGCTTGCAGGGAACTGGCCAGGGCAGAGGCCCGACCGTGGTGTCTGGTGAGTGGGGGCGCCCTGCTGGGCTGTGCAGCCTCGGCTGACCCGGGGGCCGCACCCCTGCTCACAGGGTGGGCTGCGGGCAGAGCCTTGGGGCAGGGGTTAGGCTTTCTGGGAAGAGGAGAGGACATGGGGTGCAGGTGCCCGGGGGTGTGGGGACTGTCACAGGCAGGCCACCGGCCTCTGCAGGGAGTGCATTCCTCACTCCAGGAAAGCCAGCCTTTTTCTTGAAAACGCAAGGAGTCAACGATACAGGGACGTCATTAAAATCAGGAAGAGAAAAAGACGAAGGCCCGTCTCACTCATCCACTGTCTCCATCCTTCTCCTCCCGAATCTTGCCTGAGCACCTACTACGCGCCGGGCTGTGTGTAAGCCCCGAGCAAGAGACTTCCTGCAGCTCACAGGCTGGGCGGGAGGTGGGTGGAGGGTGGGGGGTCAGAAACAAGCGAGGGTTTGGGGCAGACAACACGGGTAGGCTTGTGGGGCGGGGGGCACCCACACAGTTAGAGTGGCTGGGAATGGTGTCCCCAAAACTTCAAGAGTGGGGAGCCAGCCCTGTGAGGGGGCAGGGAACAGCGTTTCAGGCAGGGAACAGCGGGTGCGAGGGGCCCTGAGACTCGAGATACGGAGGGACTCTTCACAAACTCAGAAGCAGCAGTCCTCAACCTTCCTCAGGTGCCGTCACCCCACTGTCGGGGTCTTTTAGTCTGAAAAACCGTCAGGGCTGCGCACCAAGTTCCAGGGCCAGAACAGTGCACAAATAGGTTAGGATACATTCAGGTTCCGTACGATCCCGGTTTCGTAAAAGCCATGTCTTCACTCACCAGACCAAAGACCGGACGGAAAAACAATAAACGCCGAAGGCAGTTACTGCTGGTGCAGCAACTATGGGGAATTTTGATTTTCTTCCGTGTTTCTCTCTTTCTGTGCTACTTTGGTGATTAGGAAAAAAAAAATCAAATATAAAGATACACATTTTATAAATAATTTTTTTTTAATTTATTATTTCTAGGAGAGAGTAAGAGTGAGCAGGGGAGGGTCAGAGAGAGGGGGAGTCACAGACTGAAACAGGCTCCAGGCTCTGAGCTGGCAGTCAGCACAGAACCCGACGCGGGGCTCGAACCCACGAACCGCGAGATCATGACCTAAGCGAAAGTCGGACGCTTAACCGACTAAGCCACCCAGGCGCCCCAAAGATACACATTTTAAAAAGTTTGTTCTCAGGCCCTTTTTGTCTCTTCCAGACCAATGTGTGACCTCTGGACTCCAATGCCGAGTTTACTTCCCATAAGGCCACTAGTATCATCTTTTTAACACACGAAGGTGTGTAACTCTGGCTCCCAAAGGCCACTAGTATCATCTTTTTAACACACGAAGGTGTGTAACTCTGGCTGAAAAAGCTCACACCCGGCGCCTCTGTTTCTCTCCCACTGTCTGCAGGGGGAACCCCGATCTCCAGGACCTGGTGTTCAGTGCCCCTCACTGCCCTACCTCCTTGTCAGCCATTTATCTGGCAGCTTCTCCAGGGTCCTGTCCCCCAACTGTTCCTCTGAAGCTTACGGGTTTTTTTTTTTATGAACCCCCACATTTGTGCCTTCTGCCTCCTCTTCCTGGATGCCGACCTTCATGTGTTTCTTTTTGGAAACTCCTACCTGTCCTTCAAAACCTTTTCCAAATGTCCCGTTGTAACAATGTCGCTTCTGGTTTGAAATCCCAGCGCTTTCAGGATACAGTCCAAGTTCTTAGCATGGCTCCCGTGTCATCCCCACCCCGTGTCCCACTCGCTGTGTCTGCACCCGCACAGCGGACCCTCCCTGCGTCGTTCTCTCTCCTCTGCGACGCCACCGTCACGTCCAGCCTGCAGGAAGGTCAGGGTGCGCCCTGCGCGGCGCGTGATGCCCCAGGCAGCGCGTGATGCGTCTTCACCGGCTCAAGGGCCTTGGAGAGGAATCCAGCTGGAAGTAATTGTTTAGATTAAGCCCATTACCCTTAATAAATAATTAACCTGTCAGATGCAAGACACTTATGAAAAAGCCAGTCCTGCTCAGACTGAATGTACTCAGGACAAAGGTTTGCCACTGGGGTTCTGAGCTCCTTCCAAACGGCCAATTAAATTCAGACAGGTTTGGCTGCGTGGAGGCAGGATTTATGCTGGTGGCTGGGGCTGCAGTTTCTGGGCCAGGGGTCCCAGGGGCTGGGGGGCGGGAGACCCCTCGGGTCATGGCCCCAGGCCTCTAGAAGTAGGAAGCCCTTTCCCCATCAGCACATCATGTGACCGGACCGCACGGGCCAGTCTGTGGTCCAGCTCCTGGCTGTCTGTGGCCTGGAGGGGTGAGGAGCTGAGGGCTCAGCATCTCCCCAGGGCTTGCCCCTCCCCTGCTGAGGAGAGCTCTGTGTTCTTAGACGTCAGTGATGCTGGCCCCGCCCAGGATTGCCCAAATGACAGACCAGTCCAGGGGCGGGATTTTGGTTTGTCCTGAGAGGTGGCTGTCCGACGTCATGGTTTGGACTGTGGCCTTGGAGGCTGACGGGCTGGCACCAGAGCCCAGGTCTCTGGTTTGCTTGCCGCCTGGCTCCCGAGAGTCTGTGTCGTCAATGGTGACACGGTGGGTAGCAGTTCAAGATGGAGTGGCCACGCTGTGCCACGCCGATGACAAATGTGTGAGCACCCCGCTCCCCGGGGGAGATGTCGGTGGGGTTCCCAGAACCGGCTGCCCCGGGTGAGCCAGCCTCTGCAGGTGGCTCCTCTAGGGACCGTGGGGGAAGCTCTTGGGCCCTGTGTCTCTCTCTTATCCCCGGCCCTCCCTTGCATTAACAGTGCCATTAGCTGGGGAGGGGGGCTTGAGGCCCGGACAGGTGTGTGGAGTGGGCCCAAGGCCATGCCAGGCTTGTGCCAGCCTGGGCGTCTTTTTCCTCCTCCTTCTGGACTCACAGACCCGTGAGCCCTGGGGCACTGTGGGGGTGGGGGGAGGCAGACATCTCTTTAAGTGGGGGCACCTTGTCCCCAGGACAGCAGACTTGGCTCCCGTGTCCTGCGGGGCGCACCGGATTCGCAGGGATTTGTTTGTCAGGAACACTGGCTATTACCTGGCAGCTCTTTAGGGGATGATGGCAATTTGCATATGTAAATTCGACAGTGCCTCACTGTAATTTCACATACATTAGCTCGTTTGAATTTCACGACTCCTTGGCAGAGGGACAAGTGTAACTATTTAGGAATTATCATAATGTTGATGCAATAGCAGCGGTGAGGAGATGGCAGCTATGATGTGATGGTGTGAGGCGGCGTCGGGTCCACACGGCCTGGCATCGCGGTCCCTCACCTTACAGGTGAGGAGGCTGAGGCTTCAGAGTGGGGGCTCTGCCCCGGGGACCAGCGCCCGGTGCCCGCTTCTGCTCCTCCGGGCCAGTGGGCACCCTTCGTCCATCCTCACCTTGATGAGTGAGCCGGGCAGGTTCGGGCCCCCGGGGGCCCCCAGCCCAGCCGGACGCCGCCCTCACTGCCTCACCTGCTGCCAGGGCAAGTGTGTGGGGCGGGGAGGCTCTCGCTGTCAGCGTCTGCCCCTTTCTGGTGGGACAGATAGGACAGCGGGTGAGTTATCTGCCGGCTGCCTGCGTACAGCAGAGGCATAATGTCGCTGCCAGGCTCCCGGGGCTGCAGCGTGAGCGAGGCAATTAACTTGAAAATTGAATTGATGTGCATTGATTTTTTTAATAAAGTTATTGTAATATATTCACTTGTTAGATTCCAGAGCTGAAAATAGACACTTTGTTTCTGATTACGGGGCCTGTCCCTATAAATCACCCGTGGACGGGGGAGCGAAACTGCTCATTTCACATCATCGTTTCTTATTAGAACCACAGCACCCATCACAGAGCCATTTTTCTCCTGTTCGGGGCTTCGCACACTTGGAACCTCTGAGGCCTCTTCCCAGCAAAGGGGGGCGGGGGATGGCCGGGCCACGACTCACTGCTGTGGCCAGTCCCGTGGCCCCCGGGACTCTGGTGTTGGGCTCTGCTCTGGGATGGGGACGGCGTCGAGGTGACAGGCGCCCCATTAGCCTTGAGGTTGGAGATGTGAGCAAACGGGAGGCTGGGTGGTAATGACATGTGGCCCGAAGGGCTCTGGGGACACCCCGACACTTGTCTGACCCCAGAACCACAGACCTTGGACGACAAGGGAGCTCCCATACCGGGTGAGAGGCTGGAGCCCCCAGGGGCTCACAGGGCCCCCCCACTGTGGCTCCCAGAAGGCAGAGTCTCCAGGCCTCTGCAGAGGACCTCAGTGTCACCGCCCCTGGGGTCTGGAAGGGTGTCCCCAGTCTGATTTTGGGCAGCTCTGCCGATTAGAAAAGCCCTGTGGTTTTGAGCCACTGTCTGGGTACCCTTTCTGTGCTGTGCTGCGGGAACAGGGGCCTGGGGAGGCTGAGGACTCTTCCAGAATCACCCTGACCTATGACCTCTGAAACTGGAAGGGATCGAATGCGTCTTGGTGGATGGAGGCCACAGGACCTGCAGTAATTGGTGACAACAGCCAAGGGGACAATCGCACTGCTATTCATGGACTCCTTGTCCTGGTGCAGGAGGACCTGATGGAACACCGGCCCCGGGGCCTTAGCAGATGCAAGATCGGTCAAACGGGACTCCTGGGCAGGGTCTGGAGCAGCGGCCTGACCCCGCAGGAGACGGGGGCTCGAGGGCCCCTCCTGATGCCCACCCTCCCCGAGTTGGCCGCACTTCCTGCCTGCATGCCAGCCGCAGGGCCTCACTCTCATGACAAGATCATTCCCTAGAGAATGGAGCGGGAGCCCTGCTGGGGAGAGGGGCTTCCAGAACGCCGAGCCTGGCTCCGAGGCTGCTTGGGAAGTGAACCTGCGGCCTGTGGGGCGGGAGACGGGCACAGAATGAGTCCACACGGCTCAGCCTTGCGGGGGGGTGGGGGGGTGTGTGAGGAGGAGCGGCCGTCCTGGGGGCGCAGGCCCGTTGCAGGACACTGAGCTGGTCGGCCTCTGAGTGCGTTCCTTGGGCAGTTCACACGGAGAGGCAGCCTGCCCTCTGGGCCTGTCTCTCTGTCTCTCTGTCTCTGTCTCTCGGTCTCTCTTTGTTTCTCTGTCTGAAGTGTGAGGACGTCAGACCTGGGGGATGTTTCCATCTGGGATGAGGGTGTGGCGAGCTCTTCTGTGAGGCGCCCCGAGTCACCCACCGGGGCCTGGGCCTTGGCTCTGAGCCTTGGGGTGACCTTGTGAAGCCTCAGTGCCCTGTTAGGAGGCAAGGCCAGCGGGGGTCCCTCGGAGCCTGGTGAGACCACAGGGCCCCTGCTACTCCCGCTGGCTGTGATGCTCGTCTCCACGCAGCCCCTGGTGGCCTGTGTATGGTCGGCAGGCGCAGCCACGGTGCCGGAGAGGGCTCTGGCCATCGCTGCCCTGCAGCCTCAGGCCTGCCGAGTCCCTCCATCTGCCAGCCCCAGAGGGAGCAGCCGACGGCACGCGGCCCTGGACCGGCCATGGAGCCGCTGCTGCCCCGAGTCCCCCGTGGCTGCAACGGACCGACAGCCGTGGCACGTGGCATTTGTCAGAGCTTTCGCCTCTTCCAGGCACATCCCTGGGAGACGCTGAGCAGGCACCAATACTATGTCTTGTGTCAGATGAGGAAACAGAGGTCCACAGTGGCCCAGAGCCACACGGGTGGTCAGTGGCTACATGAGGAGTCTCCCCAGGCATAGACCACAACATTCTCCTGGAAGGAAGAGTGCCCCAGAGAGCCACACTCGGGCTCCGGCACCGTCACGCCCCCTTTGACAGCTGGGTCAGTTACTGTTCTGTGCAGCAAAGTAACCACCTTGAGCGGAGAAAATGGAGGGCGAGCGATGGAGTTGTGGGAAGGACATGAGCTAACTCGGGGACAGTGACACACGGCTCAGGGCCCGGGACTCTGGTCTGCAGCAGGCTCTGGGCTTCCGTGCTCAAGTCCCCAATCCTGGGTGGGGGTTGGGTGGCCTCACCTGGCCCAGGCCCCATCCTCACCGGCCGGGGAAGGGTGGGTCCCCTAAAGGAAAATCAAGGTGCTGTCACCCGAGGAGGGGCTTGGGTGCCACCAGGCAAACGGGCACAGAGGGCACGGAGCCTCTGAGTGACTCGGGGACGCCTCGCTCAGTCCCGTGTTCAGTCGTCCACATCGCCCACGTGGCCGGCAGAGGGTGGTGTCAGGTGGCGAGGGCGGGGTCTGCTGGGAGCCCGGGGACAGGGGCCGACGAGCGCTGAGGGAGGCGCACCCCGCGGCACGTCTGCTTCGAGTGAGGAGTGGGGCGTCCGGGGGCCTCGTGGGAGGTGTTCCGCTCACGCGTTCACTTACTGGCAGGTGGGGGGCGTCCAGCTGGTCCTCACGCTGGTGAGTGTCGATGCCGAGGGCTCCGGGGCCGCAGGGCCGGGGGCGTCGCCCGCTGAGCCTACCACGTCTGGGCCTAGTGGCTGCTTGGCCGGAAGACAGGATCACGCGTTCCCACACGGGCAACCACAGAGGTCTGTGCACAGCAGGAAAAACTCAAATGCAGAGCAGGAAAAGCAGAGGTAGAGCCCAAGAGGCTTTCCTGTTACAAGAGTGTTGGGTCATAACATGGATTATCGAGGTGGGCCGTGCTCCCCCACCTGCATTCCTACGTTGCAGCCACAGCGACCAGCGTGCGGGCTTAGGAGACGGGGCCTTTGACTGCTGATGACTCGAGGGCAGGGCCTTCGTGGGTGGGATTAGCGCCCTTCTCAGAGGGGGAGGAGGCGTGAGGGCTCTCTCCGTGCGGTGCGCCCAGGAACGGCCACGTGAGCACGAAACAAGAGGGCGGTCGCCGCACACCAGGCCCCGGGGGCTTGGCTGATCCCGGCTCGGAGGCACCTGGACCTCACAGAGCCCCGTGCTTCTGTGCAAGCCCCCTGTCTGTGCCGTTTCGTTACGCAGCCCCGAGAGAGGCTGCAGAAACGCCCCTTCTGGACCTTTGGAGAAGCCATGTGTGTAGAACCAGGGCTGGATGCAGAGAGGGGGCGCGCACCCCTCGCCGGTGCCCCGACGGTCAGCAGTGCGCGGAGCTGACAGCGTGGCTGGGGCTGCTTACGGCTGGCTGGGCACAGGGAGCCCACAGGCTGCGTCCCGGCAGGGGAGGGACCCAGACGGCGCCCCTGAGAACTGGGGGGACCCTTGGGCTGACACACTGTCATGTCGCATCAGTGCGGAGCGCCCCTCCAGAATGCCACAAAGTCGTTCAAGAGAAGAATGTGGGCAGGCTCCATTTATCTTGCTAAAAGTGTGCCTGTTCTTGACATGCTGTGTAAGGGCTTTTTTTTTTTTTTTTAATGAAAACATGGCTTTGAGCAAAAACCCAATTTGTTTACAACAACCTGTGGAGTCGTGATGATGGGATTTTGACGAATGGGCACAAACTTTGTGTGCACAGAGGTGTTCAATTATGGATGAGCTCGTTACCCCAGCGCGTCGGATGGGGACTGCGGGCATACGTGCGCGTCCCCACCTCCGCGGAGCCCCAGCCCCCCGGTTAGGATAATTAATGAAACCTCATCCCTGGACATTTTGCCAGGCATGGATAATCACTTAATTTCACGATTCTGTTACCATCAGTCATCAGTGTGCATCCCAGGGGCGCTCACCCAACGGCAGGTGCAGGGGTCTCTGGGCCTCGTGGGCACTCGGGCTGGACTCTGGATTTCCTGAAGGTCACGGGTGAGCATGCGCTGGTGGGAGCCCCCTTCTTCCTGTTTGCAGCGGTGACCTTTGCCGAGCTTCGTGGGGGTGCCACGGGGGTACAGTGCGGCTCTCCTCTGTAACTCGCACACGGAGTTTGAGGACGGGATGGGGAAGGTGAGGTGTCCTGTCCTCAGAGTCACTTTAGTACAACCGGGGGCTCCTCTTCCCTCTCTCTCTGAACGCGGCCAAAGCCCAGAGGTGTTGATGGTTTGTTTTTTCTACCTGTGGACGTGCGTTGGGCAATTACACTCCAGGAGGATTCCTTCTTTCCCTTTGCCTCCTAACAAAACAGAACTAAGTTGTCTTCATTTTGTAAGTTGACACGTTAACAAGAGCAGCTAATCTGTTAGGCGTTTGCTGCGTCGGGGCCTCGTGCTATCTGTGCTCGGCGATGCCCAGGCAGCGACATCAGCTGGAGAGGAGCTACGTAATTCGGTCAGTCCCCCAACACCAGTGAGCGTCAGAGCCGGGGGCACCCCGAAGCCCGCACTCTGAGCGGGCTCATTATACCACCGACTGAGGCAGCGGCCAGCACAAAAATGACCAGGCTCCCTTTTCCCTTTGGGCTTCTTCCAGCCCCAGGGAGAGTCCTGTGCGGCCCAGCAGTCACAATACGTCCCCTGCCGAAGCCACAACAGAGCCTGCAAGGCATATCCGTGCGTCCACTCCAAAGGTGAGACATAGATCGTGCTTGCATTTCTGTAACCACGTAAATGCAGTTGCACAAGCACGTGGTGCCTAATGATCGTGGTTTCTTTTTCCTGGGGATTCTAGTTTTCTTTCTGATTTGTCATTAGCACAACCTTGCTTTCTATAATCTCTCTGTGATATTAATAAGTTTCTGGAATTTTGCTAAAAAGGAAGAGAAACTCCTTCAAAGTCCCTTCTTCCAGAATCTCCAGGAGGGCTCGACGGTTGTATCGCGTGTCAGCGTGGACCATCAGCTCTTCCACTCCTTTCTCCCCGCACATCACGTCCTCAAGTCCCCTTTTATTAGTAAGCTTTCATTAAAATTATTTCATTTTACTTATTTTGAGAGAAGAGGAGGAGGGGCAGAGAGAGAGGGAGAGAGAGAGAATCCCAAGCAGGCTCCACACTGTCAGCGCAGAGCCCGATGCGGGGCTAGAACTCACGAACTGTGAGATCGTGATCTGAGCCGAAATCAAGAGTTGGACACTTAACTGACTGAGCCCCCCAGGCACCCCAAACTTTCCATTTTAAACCTTCTTCCCCTATTACTCACATCAGTGTGGTATGTTTGTCACAACTAATGAACTGACACAGATATAGTATTTTTTAAAAATATTTTTATTTATTTCCAGGAGAGAGAGAGAGAGAGAGAGAGAGACAGTGTGAGCAGGGGAGGGTCAGAGAGAGAGGGAGTCACAGACTGAAACAGGCTCCAGGCTCCGAGCTGGCAGTCAGCACAGAGCCCGACGCGGGCTCGAACCCACAAACCGCGAGATCATGACCTAAGCAAAAGTCGGATGCTTAACCGACTAAGCCACCCAGGCGCTCCACAGATATAGTATTTTAAACAAAAGTGCATACTTTCCCCCCAGAGTTCCTTAGTTTTTACCTAATGTTCTCTCTTCTCTTTCTCTCTCTGCCAGGACTCCATCCAAGGTGCCACATGACATTTAGTCACTCTGTCCCCTTAGGCTTCTCTTGGCAGCGACAGTCTCCCCTTATTTTTGGTGACCTTGACAATTCTCTGGAGGACAGGTCAGATATTTCATAGACTCATCGGGATTTGTCTGGTGTTTTTCTCGTCTTAGACTGGGCGGCGACTCTTAGGAGGAAGGGCAGCGACGTGCCCCTCACATACGACTCACCACTGCTGATGTGACCTTGACACTGGCTGAGGTGCTGTCAGTCAGACGGCCTCCCCGCCGGAAAGTTACTCTGTGGAGTTTAGTTTGTTATTGTATTTATAGGCGGCCTCTATTATGCGCCCAACTGTCCCTGTGGCAATCGCTCCGTCCGCAGCGTCCGCCAGGCAGGGCAGCCCGGATTGACACCTCGACGTGAATCTGACTCACTCTGGCCCTTTTGGTGACATTTTGCTTTGTGTCTTGTCTTCTTTGGGTGACATCTCATCCCCTCCCGACGGTCTCCTCTGATTGTTTGTTTGCTTTCCCAGGACTCTCAGCGTGTAAGTCACGTCGGGCTGGCGTCACCGGGCAGTGACCGGTTCTCTCGGGGAGCACGGCTCCGACGTGTCACAGGGGGCTGCTGCTGAGGCCAGAAGGTCAAGGTGAGGGGAGGCCTCCCCACGGTTGGGCTGCTGGACTGAGACGCGGGGCCGGGGGCCAGCACCAGCGACACGTCCCGCACCTGCCAAGCAAGTGATACCACCGGCAGGAAAACGGCGCCGCGAGGCTGTGTTGAAGGAGGAACGGAAACAGGGAATGTTGTGAGAGGCTGGCCGGGATTCGCTCCCACTCAGGACGTGGGCGGATGGACCTGTCCAACCTCAGGCTGCGCATCTGTAAAATGGGGCAGCAGCAGACCCTCCCCCAGAGGGTGACCACAGTGTCAGTGTGAGAGCTCCCCACCCGGGGCAGAGGTAGGGGCAGCGTGAACGGGGGAAGGCCCAGCCCCGTTCCCCTCTGCCCGGGACGTCTCTGGGCCTCTGCCTGCCGACCCCTGCCTGTCAGGCCCTGGGTGGGGACGTGTGCACTCTGGATTACGATCCCAGCTCGCGTCATGTTCGTCATCTCAAGGGACAGAATGAGGACAGACAAAGTGATTCTGTCCCTTTCGTGCTCAGCAGACAGCGGATCGGGCAGGGGTGGGCTCTCTGCGCATCCTGTGTTACACACACGCACACGCACACACACACGACAACATGCTCTCTGCAGAACAGGGGCGGCTGCTCCTCGGGGGTAAGTGTGCCGGGGGAGCTTCTGGGGTGGCCAGGGAGAGCCAGCCACGCCCCTGCTGCGTGCTTGACCCCCAGGCACCTCTGTGGGGCTGGGCGGCCCTTGCCTCTGAGGAACGTGCAGTCTGGGAACCATGCGGGGACACGTGTCCCATTGCCATGTGCTTATAGGGGGGCATCTACTTTTGTGCCGGAGCATGGCCAGGTGGGTGGGGATGCGGGTCAGCCCGTGGGGCTGCCTGAAGTCTCAGCACGAGGCCCTCTTTCCAGGCAGGGCACGTCCGGGGGCGACAGCTGCTCTGGAGAGGCCAGCCAGGCGAGCAGTCACCTCGGGTGGCCCCCATTGTGATAGTAAACAGCCTCCGTGACTCCAGCACGTGAATGAAAATTGCATCTCTCCACTGAAGGAAAGCAACACCTTAATGGATTTGTTCTCAAATTGCACACTATTGTTGAACACGGAGGTGTCAAGGTAAATGAACACTTGTATAAATAGTGCATTCTAGCCCTTTACTTCAGAGGCGCGTTTTTCAACTAATTAAGACCATTGGGGACAGATGACAGCGGTGAGCACTGGGTGATCTCCAGCGACGGTTGGGTCTTGATATACTAACAGGTGCCAGGTCCTCAGTCGGCTGCCTTCTGAGAAGAAGCAGAAGACACCTCCCTAATTGTGCATCAAACACCCCGAGGACAGCAGGACAGAGCAGAGTTCCTGTCCACGCCTCCTGGGGAGAGAGTGGGTCTCCTCATTGACTTTGGATGGAGTCGTTTCGGAGGCTCAAAATGTGGGTCGCTGTCCCGGGTCATTCACCCTAGATTTCTTTTTTTTTTTTTTAATTTTTTTTAATGTTTTATTTATTTCTAGGAGAGAGAGAGAGAGACAGCGTGAGCAGGGAGGGTCAGAGAGAGAGGGACTGAAACAGGCTCCAGGCTCTGAGCTGGCAGTCAGCACAGAGCCCGACGCGGGGCTCGAACCCACGAACCGCGAGATCATGACCTAAGCGAAAGTCGGACGCTTAACCAACTAAGCCACCCAGGCGCCCCTCATTCACCCTAGATTTCTTAAGTCAGGGTCTCAAATGCTTCATGTGCCACACCGAGAGAGAGAGAGAGAGAGAGAGAGGAAGACAGAGACAGAGAGAGAGAGAGAGAGAGGAGAGAGAGAGAGAGAGAGAGAGAGAGGAGAGAGAGAGAGAGAGAGAGGGAGGGAGGGAGGGAGGGAGAGGAAGACAGAGACAGAGACAGAGAGAGAGAGAGGAAGAGAGAGAGAGAGAGAGAGGGAGAGAGAGAGAGAGGGAGAGAGAGAGAGAGAGAGAGGGAAAGAGGGAGATAGAGAGAGGGAGGGAGGGAGAAAGACGCTAGTCACTTTGCAGGAGATGGAGACGGCCACTACCGTGCCCTCACGGGGTTTCACGGAAGGGCTGAGCATTCGCAGCCTGAGTTAGGGGACCCGGAGAAGCCTTCCTGGTCGGAGCATCCTGATTTCCAGTGCCGGCCACACGGACCCCCACTTACACCAAGGGGACAGAGGCTGGTCGCCCCAGGGCTTGTGTGAGCCCAGAGCAGGTGGGTGACCCCCTGGCTGAGCCCCTTCCTCTTGCGGTGGCGGAGTGGGAACACCCTGGCCTCCCTCGCTCGCACGGCCCCCAGACCCGGCACCTCCCCCCGCACCCACCTGGCAGGTCCCTGCTCGCTTCGGGGCCGCCATGATTGCCATCTTCATTGTACCAGTGTTTTCATGGCCGCTGCTCCAGGCAATATGAGGCTGGCAATAAAAATAATTTATTGGAGGGATGTTGATAAAGCCTTGCTTATTGCAAACAGTAAATTAAAGTGAGCACTTCCACCTTTCTTTCCCACCCAGGGAACAATAACCACTCGCAGTGAACTCCACGGGGAGGGGGAACAAGATACAGGACAATCGTCCGACTTCACCCGTCTTACCAGCCACCTCATAAAAATTAAGGAATAATTTTTCAAAGAGATAAGGGCTACAGGGACATGAAAATCAAAACAGCCAAATTGTTCCTGCCCGGAGGAGGTGCACGCGAGCTGGAAAGGGATTTCTTTTCCCATTTTTAATTTACAAGAACCTTGTAAACTACAAATTAAAGGAGCAATAGTGATTCAGAAGGCTTGATTCATTAAGCCTTTATTTACCCTTAATGCCTCCAAAGAAAAATAATTTGGTTATTGAACATGAGTTATGGGCTCAGAGCTGACATCTTCCCACACAAATCTCTGGCAGGTTTCAGGGAAGGGCCCCCTTTGTTGAGCTAATAGCCAATGCTTGCTTCCCAGTTGGGGCCGTTGTGCAGAAGTGAGCTTTCAGTGGGCAATCCCAGCCAGTTGGCCCCTCTGGACGTTGAGTCCCAAGCCAGTCCAGCCAACTCCAGCCATAGAAATGGCCGGGGTGAACATGTGAATCTCTTGTCGGTCAATTCTAAGACGGTTCCAAATCCATATCCCTTTTCCTGAAACGCCTGGAATTATTCGTGGTCAGCAAGTGTAACAAGCAGATAGTAGGGGCCCAATACATATGGTTTTAAATGAGTAAAAGAGGAAATGAATGAATGAAGGGTCTTAATGCATTGCCCCTTGGTACTGGACCTTGGAGTGGCTGGGGAGTCCCCTTGAACACACTGCATCATTGCACAAAGGAGTTCTGAAAGGTGACATTCTGATGGCCTCTGTCCTTCTTCAGTCAGCACTGAGCACTTACCACATGCCAGTCCCTGACCAGAGAAGAGGTCAGGCCTGGTCCCGGCTCTGTCCGAGCTTATGGCTAAGTGCGCATCGTGTTTCCTTTAATGAGCCATCTCTGTGGACTTATCTGGTGGCTTCTGAGGGTGAGGAGGAAGAGAGGACAGTGTCAGGGGACTGAAGTGCCTGCTATGGCGTGGACCCAGTGGTGTGTCCATTCTCCACTGCTGTGTAACAAATCATCCTGAGCTGAACCTACATTACAGCAGATATTGAAACCAGGCATCCAGGCCTGGGTCAGGTGGCTCATCCAGTTCAGGGTCTCTTGCAGGCTGAGACTATGACTTCAGTGGGGGCTGGGGGCTGATCTGAAGGTTTGACTGGGGAAAGACCCACTTCCAAGCCCACTGGGTAGTTGGCGGCAATGGTCAGTTTCTTGAGGCCTTTGCACAGAGGGCCATGCTCCTCGCTGGTCAAGGGCTGGAGGCTCCCTCTGTGTGGTTCACAGCAGAGCAACTTGCGTCCTTGGAACCAAGCAAACAGACGGCAGGAGACAGAGAGCCAGCAAAACAGGAGCGAGAGTCCTTTGTGAGTCCATCCTGCAAGTGCAAGGACATGGTGTGTCATATTCTATTTACTGGGAGCAAGTCCTTAGGCCTGGGCCAGACTCCAGGAGAGGGGATCCCACCATGGCGTGAACACCAGGTGTCAGGTCACTGGGGCCACCTCAGGGCTGCCCATCACAGGTGAGCTCCACAGCTCGGTTCCCACACCTGTGAAATGAGGGGCTGATAATGCCAATTGCATAGACTTTGGACGGAATGTATGTTTTTAAAGTCCTGAGCCTAGAGCTCTCTAAGCCCTCAAAAACAGTGGCCCTCTTCCCTGGGGACATTGCCTTCCAAGAACTCATCTGAAAAGCCTTGGGGAGGGCTGGAATTTATCCCAGGACCTTGAGGCTTCCCTTTAGGGACTCTGATGATTAATTTTATGTGTCAGCTTGACTGGCCAGGGGCTCTCCAGATTAAACACTAAGACTGTTCTGAGTGACATTGGGATTTGAATTGGCGGGATCAGTAGAGAAGATGGGGTTCCCCAGTGGTGGGCAGGCATCATGCAATCCATGGAGGGGCCCGAGCAGAACAGGATGGAGGGAAGAGGAACTCAAGTCCTTTTTGTCTGCCTGCTGAGCCTGGACACCTCTTCCCATCGTCTGCCCTCAGACTGGGATTTACAAGCATCAGCTCGTCTGGTTCTCAGATCTTTGCAAGTGGCCTGAGCCACACCACCGACCTTCCCAGCCTCCAGCTTGCAGATGGTGGGTTGTGGCTCTTCTCAGCCTGCATGATTGCAGGAGCCAGTGCCTCGTAGATACATATCCTGCGGGTAATGTTTCTTGGGAGAACCCCAACTAATGCAAGAACTCTGTTCTTTCTTCGTGGAAACGCCTTGCCCACGGTTCATCCAGAGCCAGTCCCTCCTGGTAGGAACTGCACTGAGGCTCCCTCCCACTGGCCTTGGGCTCTGCCTGGAGAATGTCAAGCAGCAGCAGGTGGGGACCTTTCCAGAGATCCTGACCCCCAGAGAGGGGCCAACTCCACCTGCTTACACCGAGACTTCAGGACACTATCACCATGTGGAGACACTGCAACTTTTTGGATTGAACCCAAGACATGAATTGACAGTGTTTTTAGAGAAGATCTCATTGTTCAAACCACCACTCCTGGAATAAGTCAAGGGGGAGGGCCCAGAAAAGACAACTGACAGTGGGGTAAATGCTCATGGTGCAGGGCGGGCGTGCAGGGGGGAGCTTTGAGCCCTGCGCTAGGAAGAGTTCTTTCCATGGCCAGCCTTTGGACTCGCTCTGTCCCTCTGCTTCTGTTGGCCTATATGTCTCTTTCCTTTTCTCCTCAGCATCATTGATGGGTTTGATGAATGTTTCAAGAGGTGGGCTCCTGGGGCGCCTGGGTGGCTCAGTCGGTTAAGTGTCCAGCTTTGGCTCAGGTCAAGATCTCACAGTTTGTGGGCTCGAGCCCCACGTCTGTTTCAGATTCTGTACCTCCCTCTCTCTCTGACCCTCCCCTGTTCACACTGTCTCTCTCTCTAAGAAATAAATAAAAAACATTAAAAAAAAAAAAAGAGGTGGGCTCCTGGCTGTAATTGGAGATGGTCCTGGGCATCTTTGCACATCAGGACTCAGCACAGAGGAGGTGTGGGACATGCTCAAGGAGATGTGGATCCTTCAGGGGATGACAGCTGGGGGGCCATCAGAGCATGGAATCCAGTGAGAACGCTGGCTCAGCCTCACGGTGCTGCTCTGGGGACTCCACTCTTCCCTTCTGGGCCTTCTCTCCACCACAAGGCATGGCGCGTGGCTGGACCTAAGCCGTGGCCAGCTCTGGGACTGTGGATACCGCAACTATGTTCTCCAAAAAGGTCTGTTGGAGTCCTAACCCGCTATCGGCAAATGTGACCTTGGAAGTAAGGTCTTCGTAGATGTCATCATGTTAAGCTGAGGTTATGCTAATGAGGACGGGCTCTGTCCGTATGCCTGGTGTCCTTATGAGGGGAGGGGGCTTGGGGCCCACACACGTGAGGCACAGACACATGGGAAGGTGGTCATGTGAAATGGAGATAGAGATTGGGGGGATGCATCTATAGGCCAAGGGACCCCAAGGGTTGTGGGAAACTAGAGGCTGGAGGGACAGCCCAGTCGCCGAGAAACGGTCCTGCTCGTGTAGGGAACCTGGGTGGGGCTGGCGTGACCTGGCTCCAGGTGCCCGCCACCCGGTCTCCGCACCTGTGGGGTGGGGGTGTTTGTCAGGGTGGGGCAGCTCCTCAGGGCGCTCTGAGTACGATAACCCCTGACGTGAGGGGCCAGCTGATGAGAGCCGGAGGGGAGCGGACGCCTGCTGGTGTCCTTTGCGATTACTCAGAGCACAGCCCGGGTCCCAGGTGAGCCAGCTTCCCGAGCCCCAGGGATGCTGACTCCTCCTGCTGCCTGCTCCTTCCAGAACGATTCGGACGCGGCTTGGGCATAATCGAGAACGTCTCCAGGCCTGCACGTTGAAGGCGGGGGGTGGGGAGGAGCAGGCAACAAAGCGGTTCCTTAAAAAACTTTTGGGGTCCTATTGTGGCTTTTTCTCCAGCCCATTTGTTGTGGGCTGAGTTGTCTCCCCCAGATTCGAATGTTGAGGCCCCAACCTCCAGGAGGAGCCCAGAACGTGACCATATATGGAGATAGGGGCTTTAAGGAGGCAATTAAGGTAAGAAGGGGTCACCGGGGTGGCTCTAATCTGACGTGGCTGGTGTCCTTAGAAGAAGGGATGAGGACACAGACACGCACTGAGGGACGGCCACGGGAGGACACGGAGAGGACCGTGGTCTGCACGTGGGGGGGTGGTGGCCTGGGAGGAGCCAGCCCCGCCCACGCCTGGATCTCAGACCTCCAGCCTCCAGGACCCGGAAAGACAAATCTTAGTGCTTTAAACTGCCCAGCGGTTCTTCATCACGGCGGCCGGAGCAGGCCAGTCCACCATCCCGATGCTGCAGAAAACAAAGGGCGAAAACATTCATTTCACTAATTCTGCCCTGTAAGTGGACATGTCAGTCCTGTCCCTGTTTCTACAGCCCATAGGGGACGTCCCGAGGCTTAGCGTCACTATAGGCTCAGGTGCTCTGGAAACAGCAACGCCGGGGAGGAGGGAGCCCAGCTGGGTCTGGTCTCCCAGCCTGATGGGCACAGGGGGTGAGCTAGTGCATCCTACACACACCCCCTCCTTTTTGCCTGGGCCTCTCTGGGCAGGACGGGGCGTGTGCCCTGGGACCCCCTCATGGTTCTCCTCAGCCTGAGCTCAGGGTTGAGTCTGAGCAACTTCCCCTCCAGGCCACCGTGTGCACCCGACGGAGCATCTGAGGCCGTGCCTGAGCCCAGGTGCCCTTGCTTTCCACAGATCCAGGCAGCACTGGCTTCTACTTCAGGCTCTGGCCAGGTTGGATTTCTTTGCTCTGCCTCTGCTTTCTCATCTCTAAAATGGGAGCGGCAACGCCTTCCCCTGGAAGAACAGATGAGGGGCTGGGGCGTGTGTTAATTGCTAGCACTGCTCTGCCTGAGGACCACAGAGGGCGGGGCTTCAACCCCAGACGCGCAGTTCTGGATTTGGAGGCTGGAGTTCCGAGGTCAGGGTGCCAGCGAGGTCAGGGCCTGGCTGCAGCTCTCTCTTCCTGCTTTATGAACGGCCACACTCTTGCTGCATCTTCGCGGGGCAGAGAGAGGCCATCTTATAAGGGCACTAGTCCTGCTCATGAGGGCGTGTCTGTGAGGGTGCTTCTGGGGGGATTAGGAATGGGGGGCTGAGGGGAGCAGAGGGCGCTCCCCAGTGTGGGTGGGCATCACCCAAGCCATCGCAGCCTGAATAGAACAAAAGGGCGGAGGAAGGACAAACCCGCTCTCTCTGCCTGAGCTCAATCTCCATCAGCACTTCTGGCTGCCAGGCCTTTGGGTTCAGGCTGGGATTTGAAGCACTGGCCTTGCCGGTCCTGGGCTTTGGGGTGTGGGCTGAACGACACCACCTGATCTGCAGGGTCTCCTGCTTGCAGACGGCTGGTCGTGGGACTTCTCAGTCTGTGTAATCACGGGAGCCCATGCCCTATAGTAACCTCTCTGTATATCGGCTTACATCCTATCACTTCTGATCCTCCGGAGACCCCTGACTGATGCAGGACCTCCCGCCCCGCCAGTCACTCCCCAAAGGCCTCATCTCCAAATGCCATTACATTGGGGGTATAGCTTCGACACAGGGGTTTTGGGGGGCACACAAACATTCACTGCATGGAAGAGGGGTGGATGTGTTTTAATCCCCACAGGACAATGATTGTCTGAGGAAACTAGGCCCCTTCGCTGTGGGGCTGAAGAGAAGATGGGAGACCGTGGATTGTGGGAGAGTGGAGCCAGAGAGTCGGGGCGGGGGGTGCACCATGACCTTTGTCCCTCTGGCCTGTGTCATCATGACCCTGGATGCTGGGCTTGTCTCTGGGGGCAGCTGGGAGGTGGAAGAGATCTCTGGCCGAGGAGCCAGAGAGAGCCTGGGTGCTGCCCACCAGTGTACCCCTCTCTCATGGGGGATCACCACCCTTGTGGGGTTACTGCTATGGTCGAGTGAAGTGAAGCATTAAGCCCCCGGGTTGGGTGCGGCAAATGGGGGACCCCACTTCCTTTCTTGGGGGAGCAGTGCATTAAAGGCTCCTTCAGGGAGGGACTGGGTTCCCACATCCTGGCCTTGATCTTAGCCAGCTGTCCTCACGCCTCTGTCTTACATGTGATTAAGTTATTCCCCCATTTATTTTAAAGACTTGTCTTATCACCTATTTACAAGACTTAAGGATTTCTCATTACTTCCTTTGATGGGATGCAAGCTGAAGAGGCTTCCGCTCACTCCCTCTGAGCTCTGCCTATAAAACATGACAGTCATAACGGCTGAGGGAGGAGAGGGGCCGTGCGGGGATCAGGGCCATGCAAACGGCTTCTGCCCACATGCCTTGGGGATTTATCACAGCCACGTGCACAGATGCTCGAGTGGCTCCCGACAGTTGTCTGTAGGTGTTCAGCCCATGTGCCCTGGCACCAAGTCCCAGGAACGCACAGATGTGAATCTGCCTTTAAGGTCAGGAGAATGTTCCTGAAGCCACCCTTACTTCTGACACTAAGCACAGCTTTTGGGGGGGGTGTCTCCCGGCACACCCTCAATTTTATATAATTCAGTGAATTATTATTCACTAGAAGGACTCCCAGAGCTAGCTGAAATCTGTTATACTTACAGTTGTGGTTTATTATAGCAAAAGGACACAGATTAAATTTGGGGAAAGGAAGAGACTCATGGGATGGAGTTCAGGAAAGTTCCAAGTGTGGAGCTCCTTCAGTCCCCCCTGCCTTGGAAGCAAGGATGGTGCTGACTCCTTCCAGCAGCAGTGGGGACCACTCACACGGAGTGCTCTCCACCAGGGAAGCCCCCCGGCCTTGGAGTCCAGAGTCTTTACTGGGGGTCCATCACGCAGACATAGTGGACCACCCACATAGTTGACCTTAGTCTCCAGTCCCTCCAAGGATGACCTGATAACACCTGACCCAAAGCCCCCAAAGTTAAATTGTTGTACTATCCAGCATGGCCCAGGGTCCCCAGGTAAAGGACACTTTTAATAGGCAGAACATTTCAAAGGGTTAGAGATCACTTTCCAGGGGCTGAGGGCAAACACCAGACCTCCCTTTGGAAAAATTAAACCTTTTATATACACTGTATCTTTCTCTTGGCTGAGAGGGTCAAAGTCTGAACAAACTCAAAGTTTACATATTCATGGAGACATGTGTTTAAAAAATTTTTTTTTTATGTTTTATTTATTTCTAGGAGAGAGAGAGACAGTGTGAGCAGGGGAGGGTCAGAGAGAGAGGGAGTCACAGACCGAAAGAGGCTCCAGGCTCTGAGCAGGCAGTCAGCACAGAGCCCGACGCAGGGCTTGAACCCACGAGCCGCGAGATCATGACCTAAGTGAAAGTCGGACGCCCAACCGACTAAGCCACCCAGGCGCCCCATGGAGACATGTGTTTATAGGAGGCAGGTGAGCCTTGAGTCAGGATAAATTCCCACCTGACAGCATTGTATAGAAGAGCTGTCCTCCTCTGAACTTTGAGGAATTCCCTGCCCTTCTCCAAGGCATGTTGGCTTTTCTCATGCTGGTCACAGACCACTGGTCAAGGCTTGACTTCCTGACAACAAAAGCCTAATTTGAACAAATGGTTTGGAGGACAGAGGTGGTCAGTGTGGGTGTGTCCACTTCTGGACGCAAATAACTGAAAGAAAGGCTGAAGATGCCCAGAGGGTTGGCATTACAACTCTTGGAGTGATGGGTTACCAACCAGAACTTAATGGAGGCTCTAGTTTAGCACAACTCTGAACTAATGTGATGTGAAGCTCACTTGCTGGGGAGACAAGGATATAGGCAGGGCCCTATTGGCAGACACTCAGTCTGTGAGCATAGTTCAATGAGTAGACAATGAATGGATGGATGGTTCACTGAATAGATGGATGGATGGATGGGTGGGTGGAGGGTTTATTGGCTGGCTGGCTGGCTGGCTGGATGGATGGATGGCTGGAGGGAGAGAAGGAAAAATGATTGGATGGATGGACAGGTGGAAGGTAGAATGGTTGCAAGAATGAGTAGATGGATGAGTGGATGGGTGGGTGGGTGGATGGATGGATGGATGGATGGATGGATGGATGGATGGAAAGAAGAGTGATGTGGTGTGGGAGCATCATGATGTGTGGAACATGAACACTGGGGAGGAAGCCCATGCTGTGAGGTCCAGCACAGCATCTGGTGCAGTCTAAGCTCTCAGTGAGAAGCAGTTTCCTGCCTGCTCTTTTCCCTGTTGGTGCTCAGTGCCTATGTGCCCGTGGGTCCATGTTCCCAATGCCCACAAGTCCCACTGGGCATCGCTATGCCCCATAGTTTGGCCTGTGTCCAATATATGTGTTCCATTGTGGGCAGAGTGTTGGGGAGTAAGTCTCTTCCCCAAACACTCTGTCTCGTAGCTGTAGTGTTTGGACCCCCTGCATACGGATGCTGTGTCTGTGTTGACCTCAGGTCCCTCATTCATTCGACCCCATCCCCTCCTGCAAACATCGGAGCTATTCTCAGTGGCTGCAGACTGGACACGGCCATCCTCAAGATGATGTCCCGGTTATGCAGCACAGATGCCCTTTCTTCTTGGGTCTTCGTTGCTCAGTCCTGGGGAAATGACGGATCTGGCCCTGGCCCTGATGCAGGGTTCTGAGTGGACACTCCTGCAGCCGTCCCTGAAGGATCTGCTTGTCCTGGAGGGAGAAACGTCCAGCACCCTCCCCTTAGCCCCTTTTGACTCTGCACCCAAACCCTTGTCCAGTGATCCCTACCCGTGGGGCTGGAGGTGGCTCACTTGCTCTAAACCCCTGGCCACCTTCCAGGGTCAGCGTCAGACCCCTTGGGAGTCAGGGGGTGCACAGGCTGGTGAAGGACATGCTTGATGACTGTCTTCACCGCTGGCTTCCTGAGCAGTCACAAATAATTGTCCTTTGTCACTGTGAAGGGATGGTGTTGGATGGTGACATCAGAGAGGTGTCTCATTACCCCTACCTGGGGTCGCTGGTCCAGGCTCCCGCCAGACCTCCCCCTCCCAGGACGCCCGGGTGGAGCGTGAGGCCCCCGAGATCGCCAATCAATTCTTCTTTATTAAGCGTATTTCCTTCATTAGTCATTTCTTTGCTGCTTCATTAGTTTCTTCTCAAGTTTCAGTGGGTTTCAGGCATCATTGAATATGAGATAATTTATTTTATTAGACAATTTATTTCCTGGGTACGTTTTTAAAAGTCAATTAATCAATTTAAATGGAGGGGGTGAAGGATAGGGATCCAAATACTCTGGAGACAAAAGTTATACCATTGACACTTTTGGGGGGATAGGTTTGCTCTTCTTTTCTGACTTGGGAAGGATGGGGTCTCGCAGAAGCAGAGTGGAGGCACCCCAGGCATCGAACCGCCTGGGCATTGAACAGCATTGAGGGCAGGGCGGCCCAGCTCCCTCACCTCCTGAGAAGGACACAGGTGCAGCAGGAAGTACCCGGGGCGTCGTAGTGGGTGGCGTGGGAGGGGACCGTCTGCCCTCCGAGGCCCGAGGCTTCTCTGTCACCTGCCTAGAGCCAGCCTCCTGTATCGAAAGGGTCCCCATCCGCGATACCTAACTCAGACTCCATGTTTCCCCAGACCTCATAGATAATAAATAAAAACACATCAGAAATATTTAGTGAGCGACAAACATGCTCGAAGTGAAAAGTAAAGTGTCAATGAACGGTGTCATCTGCTGCACCCAGAGAATTGCCTTTTTGTCCAGATTTCCAGGAGGAAGTGTGTGGGTGGGTGGAGGCTGTCGCGCCTCGGGCAGCCTCTCCGCTTGGCTCTCTGACCTCCGGCTGGTGGCTTCTCGGTGAGCAGGGGACTGGCCGGCTCACGAGGGCACAGTAAGGAGTGATCTTCCCCACACAGATACTTTCCTCTCAAGAGGAGTTTCTGAGTGATTAATATCATCACCAATTGACTGTTACATAGTGACTGATGGCAGCCAGTCCCGAAAATGTACTCTGTGTGGGAAGGTACATACCTGTGATTTCATTACGGCCGCAAGGATTGTTCCTGTTTTCACCTGAGGACACGGAAGCGTGCGAGGCCTCCCAGGTGTCTCAGTCCTGGGAGTGAGGACCTGAACCCGGGTCTCTGAGTCCTTGGCTCAGCCGCTCTCTCACCGGGGTGCAGGCTGGTGCTCCTGAAGAAACACCACCTGGCCCAGACTCGAAGCCACCTGCCGCTTTGGGGAAGATGGGTACAGTGTCCCCAGGCTTGGGCTGCTGACTCTGAGGTCCTGGCAACCGAGCTGGGTCCACACGGTTGTTTTCGGGGAAGAAAGCAGTGAGACAATTTTGTTTGTGTGTGTGTTACAGAAATCACATACGTCTTTAGTAATTGCCGTGCGTGTAAGGATGGGCATGAACCACAAGCCTGGGCTGGTTCGCTTGTGCAGAAGTTATCAGGACGCTGACGCTCTCAGATTGCCATGTTTTCTGATCATCAGCGTGCTATTGTTTATGTTTGAAAACATCTGTGCTTCTCCTTACTGTTTTTGGGGTGGTGTAATCTATTTCCAGTTCCCCAAAACAGATCAACATTTAAAAGTAGTTATTAAAGCATAAAAAGAGTGATACAAATGGAAACAGCAGCTGAGAGTAGCTGAAACTGTGGAAATCGTGTGTGCCGCCGGACTCCAGGGGAGAACCAGCCTGCAAATCCGTGTGTCCTGGGCAATGGGGCTGAGTGTGCGGATCCTGATGCTAGAACTTACCAGAATGGCGGTCTGATTGCCTGTGGCCCTCAGGGTGTGATCTCTTGAAAGACTTTCGGATGGTGACAGGACACTGTGGAAGCTTTCAGATCATTTTCAGAAGAGCCAAGTGTTGCTCTGGTCACCAAGGGAGCCGATCTTCACAAACGTTACATTACGCTTCCTGGCTCAAAACTGATGAGCGGTAAGTTCTGTCACTGTGGACGGAGAGGAGAGCGAAGCAAGGAAGGTGTCACTCAAGACCGCACCATTGCGGCGGCAAAGCATGCATACACTGCTACCGTCGTGAAGTTTCAACAACCAGTGAAGGGCGCCTCTTAAGCTCAGGTGCTTTGGGCAGGATTTGGCAACATCCGTCTGTCGCACGACACTGTGGGACATGTGGTATGAGTGAATGATGTTCCTGACATGTGCACACGCCCGCACACCCGCCGCGGCAGGGTCCGATGCAACTGCGGGTGAGGCCAGTGTGAACGGCGGTTGGTGAGTGTGTGGGCATTTCCCGCGGACGGAGAAGAGCGTGGGGACTCGAGGCTCCGTGTTGCAGGTGAAGAGAGTTTGTGTGTAGCCAGCGATGCCCCGGGAGCTGTGGGGAACGCTCAGAAAGCCGGGTGGAGCTCCGTGCGTGTGCACCGATGGGGTCCTGACGCCCAGGCAGCCCGGGGGCCCCAGTGCCCGTAGGCTCTGAGCGGGGAAGGAAATAGTGAGACAGAGGCCAGGAGGTTTCTCTGGCCAGGGTGCCCTGCGAGGAAACGGGCTGACGATGCAATGTTCTGCTTTCCCGAGTGCAAGCTGAGGAGCTGGTGCTCCTACAGGCATTTGAAGTGAGAGGCTGAAATAGCCCTTCACGACACTCATCATTCCAGGAAAGGGCTGGAGAATGACGTCAGGGCTGTCGGAGAGGACCGATGGGCGGTACAAGCGCTCCACGCCCCAGGTCTCTCTCTTCCCCAGCTTGCGATGGGGTTCTCCCCTGGCCGGGGCAGGAAACTGAGGACCTGCTTGGAAATGTTCAAACCCTCTATCCGATGCTGCGTGAAGCCGGGATGGAGCATTCCCAGGGCAGCCAGCCACACAGCTGCCTCGTTCCCCCCCCGCCCCGGGGTGGGGGACATCTCATGTCCCAGCTCTGGGAAGCTGCGTCAGGCACAGCCCGGAAGAGGTCCGCCATGAGGGTTCCTCTGGTGCCTGTTGCCCGTGGGCGCCCAGGGCTTCTGACAGCGCTGCCGGGCTCACCTCCACCCCCCGCGACCCACCCCCAGCGATCCCGAATGGCGAGCCCGGACTCCCGCCACGGGGGAGGAGAGAGTGAGAACAGAGGTCGTCCGTGGCCGCCCCAGGGTCCAAGTCGTCTTCCCTGAAGGAGCTCTAGATGGGCCCCTGGTGGCGGAGACGCTCTGTTTCAACCGTCACCACCATGGCTAGGCTTCAAATGTTACATTTTGTTTTTACTTAAAAAGTTTACCGAAAGGTTTCGGTTGGCGTCAAGCCCAGTGCCCACTAAGAAGAAACCCCTGCTCAGGTGGACTGAGGCCAGCATCTGCGGGACTGATGTCACGGTGGGCAGAAAGAGCATTTATTTGATGCCGGCTGTGTGCCAGGCCCATCCACATTCAGCACAACCTCACAGTACGGTCCTGAGCTGAGTGGCAACACCTTCGTTTTAGGGTGGGGACGCCAGGTCCAAAGAGGTGACCTGGACAGTCAGGTAAGGTTGATACGTGGTCTGGTCTGAAGCCACCAATTCCCAAGCTCCCCTCCCCGACCCAGGATAACATTAGGGGCCTGAAACCTTTGTGGCCGGTTACCGCCCTGCCCACCCTCCTCACTACGGGTGCTTGAGCTCAGCACTCACCCTGGGCCCCTGAGCTGCACACACGTCGTGGTTCTTTGCTCAGATGCTTCCCACCAGGGCTGGTGCTGGACCAGGGCAGCCCGGGATGCCTCCCCGCCCAGTGCACACACACCCCCGCCCCTGCCACTCCTGTGCTCAGGGAGCGGCTCCTGGCCGCTGCTCAGATGCCGGCTCACTTTAGCTGGAACGATCTGGAAAGCGAGTGTCTCCATCCTGCCTCTGTGCTAAGCGCTCTCCCTGGACTCACGGCTTACTTCAGACCTGACCTGATAAATGTATAAGGAAAGTCTGCCAGGAGTGGAGCAGCCGCGGCCGTCAGAGAGCTGGCTACAGTCGGCTCGGGCGCTCAGCTCGCGGGTTTGCGGTTCCGCCACCGAGAAGCCGGGACATGTATCTTTAATGGGCTCCTGATTCGTACAGCGGCAGAGGCTGTGCAGCCAGAGGGGAAAGAAACCCTCAAAACAAGCTGTTCCAAAGAAAACTGAGCTGTAGGAGTTGGGAACTGGCGAGCATCCAGTTCTGGGGAGTCTTGGTCCCTTCCCCTGGAAGTGTCCTTCCAGACTTTTCTAGAAGGCTTCTGTCTCAAGAAGCTTGGTGCTGGATTGCCGAGAGGGACTGAGTAATTAGCCCCAATTTATATTAATGGCATTTTAGATTAGACACAGCTGAGCCGAGCTTCCGTCCTGTGCACTGGGGAACCAGATGCGAAGGAAAAATGCAAAAATATTTTTAAAAAGGTGGAAAAAAACCCAAAGCAAAGTGCCTACTGAACACAAGGGAAGGAGCAAGAGACGGGCAGGCGCGGTCCCTCGGGGGCGTCTGGCGGCTCCCAAGGGCCCCTCCTTCTGGCCAGAAGTTTCCTTTCACCCAGTGGGGTGCGCTGATCTTGACCACAGGCCCAGGTCCCGGGTGGCGGGTGCAGCGGCAGGTAGAGACCCCCCAGGAGCCTGGATGGGGGACGGACGGCTCCCCGGGGGCGGGTGGCCGTGGATGCCAGCCCCACACCCCACGGCCCAGCCTGGACCCGGACTCCGCTGCCGGGCAGCTCTGCGGCCTCAGGCGCTTTCCCGCTCGGGCTCGCCTGAGGCTCTGGGGATGGTGCTGAGCTGTCGGGGGCTCTGGCTGTGAGAGGCCGGGGGGACACCTGTGCCCCACGGTGACCCAGCACCTGCATGTGGCCCCAGGGCAGCAGGCGGCCGAGCCCCTTCCAGCAGTGCCGGCTCTGCCCTTCAGCGGGTCCGGCGTCCTCGCCAGCGCCCGGGGCCGCGCCGGTGTTTCTGATGCGGACCTGACCCCCCGGGGCCGCTCTGTGGGCCTGGGGACGCGAGCAGAGACAAGACCATGCTCGTGGATCTTCGTGAGCTGGGGGCTGGGGCGGGAAGGGCGACAGGGAAGCAGACGGGGAGCAGATGGAACCCCCAGTAGCTCCTGTCCCCCCCGCCCCATGCCGACGGCTCACTCTGCAGGTTCTGATGGTACAAGATCCCCCTTGACTCTCTCTGGCTCCCGAATGCTGCTGCTGCCCGGTCCGGACCAGACAGCTCTCTCCCTTGGGAGCTGCCCTCTCTTCTCTCGGGAAAGGCTGTGGCCCGGGGCCTGGGTTTTGCTCCTAAGATGAAAGCCAGTCGTTAACTACCAGAACATGAGGGGCTTTTGTGGCTGTGCCCTGGACCCCTCTCTCCCTGTTTGTTCTGTGTCGTTAAAAGGGCCCAAAGAGGGGACGCCTGGGGGGCTCAGTCAGTTAAACATCTGACTTTGACTCAGGTCATGAGCTCACAGTTCACGAGTTTGGGCCCCGCGTCGGGCTCTGCGCTGACAGCTCAGAGCCTGGAGCTGCTTCGGATTCTGTGTCTCCCTCCCTCTCTGCCCCTCCCCTGCTCACACTGTGTGTGTGTCTCTCTCTCTCAAAAGTAAACAAACATAAAAAAAAGGTCCAGACTCCCCAGATGGGCACATCACAGACGGATCCGGAGCCCAGGTGTGCTCCGTTACAGGTTTGCCCAAGTCCACTGATACCAGAGCTCGTCCACTCCTAGGCTCGAGTCCATGTTCAAGTCTCTCCCACGGCCTCTCTGAGCCTCAGTTCCCCATCTGTGAAATGGGGACTCGGACTCTGCTGTGTGGTGTTGGTGGGGGGGAGGGAATCCATGAGAGATTGTCATGAGGGACACACCCAATAAACACCAGCTACTGGTGAGCAGATGAGAAGGGTCCCCACAAGGTGGAGGCCAGACCCCAGGCACAGGGGGGCCTTGAGCCACGAATCCAACGCCAAGGGCTGGACAGGCTCCTGGAGGCTCCTGGTTTCCTTGTCTCCACAGCAGGCGCTGCCTTGCTCCCGGAGCCTGAAAGGCTGTGCAGCCGTCATCCTGATGTGTGGCGACAGGCTGGCAGATTCACTCCTTTCCACCTTCCAGAGCCTCTTTAGCCTGCTTTAAAAAAAAGAATAAAAAACCCTTGAAGGATTCTATTCTTAGCATTGAAAACATATCCATAAATCTGTATTGAGGAGCGGAACACAATAGACTCTTCTGGGTGCAAGAAGTCGGCCTTTGACAGGTTATAGTAGGCGTCCCGAACCTCGGAGCACCAACGGGAGCTCACAAGTTATAATTTGCCTCTAATTGACACCCAGGCGCCTCCAGGGCCATCCCGCCCGTTCACGCCCGGAGGTCCGGAGGAAAGTGCCAACGACCGCGGAGGCGGATTTATCCCGAAACCGGCTCCTGTCTAGAACCGTGGCATCAGCAAAGCAAAGCAGAGCAGAATGAAACAAAACCTCCCTGTCTGTCTCCCTCCGTCTGTCTGTCTCTCCTCTGTTCATCTGTCTGCCTGTCTCTCTCCTGCCCTCTCCTTCTTTCTCTCTTTACCTGCCTGTCTCTGTGCCCATCTCTCTCTCGGGCTCCTCCTTTGCGCCTCACAGCTGAGACAACTGAGGGCACGGGGGACCCCGTTCACCCCTTCCAGGGGCAGAGCGACCACCGGGCGTAGAAGCCCCTCTCGGCTGGGTGTGACGCGGCTGGGGCTTTTCTTCTGGGGTGTGGTTATGCTCCCTGGAAAGAGTTTGGCCCGCTTGGTCTTCTCCAGTGTCCTAGTACAGGTCACCGTCTGCTCCAGGACTGCCCTGCCCACCCTGGGGCACAGCCCACTCACCCCGAGAGGCTGCCCTCCGCCCCTGGGTTCTGAGGCTCTCCAGGCGGGCTGGCGGGACAGGCATCCCTTCAGCGGTCTTTCCTGGCGCGTGGCCAGTGTTTGCCACTGAGCTAATTCTTCATGGATTTCCCCCAAAGGCTGGCGCATTGTCAGAAGTGTGGGAGGCGATGCCAGTCCTTTGTAAGTGCCTGGCTTCATTCTCCTGCTTGCCCAGCGAGGCTTTGGTGGTTTCCTGTGCTTTTGTTCCATGGCGTGGACTTCTAACTCCATAATCAGACAGCCGCCAGGCAGCTGTGGAGTCTAGTCTCATGGTGGCTCTGCAAGTGACAGGAGGCGTGACCAAGGGCGTTTTCCAGATGCCGAGCACCCCAGCCCCCGCCAGCCCGCCTGCACTTTCGATGTGCGGAGGAGAAGCCGGTTTCTGAAGACCTGATTGAAGTTTGGGCTGTGTCAAAGGTCAGAGGCAGGAACTGACCAACGAAAGCAAACAAAATCGTGCTGGAAGGACCATCTTCACGAGCCCAGTGCTGGGTCAGCCCGGGTCAGGCATGAACCGTCGCTTCCCTTCTGTGAGCAGAGGGGACTAACCTTTCTTTCGAGGGGGGGTCTCTCGGAAACAGGAGCCCCAGCCCCAGCCCCAGCCCAAGCCACCCCGCCGCCCTGGAGGTGCAGGCAGCCTCGGGCCTCTCCATGGTCCCGAAGAAGATGCGGACACTCTTTCCGTGAGCCCCGCAACCGATGCACACACAGCCACTCGCACAGAGGTGAGGGCTTTCGTGGCCTGGCCTCCCTGGATTTTGTGGAAGTGCAGAAGGCGCGTAAGGGTGATACCAGGGTCACGGGGCACAGAGCCGGCAGCTCCCGGGTCCTTCCTGGGCGGCGGGGCCTGGCCTGGGGTCTTCTTTCTGATTTAGGAAGAGAGTGCAGCAACTCAGCACTGCTCCCTCTGGCCCGTCCTCCACTCCCAGGATGCCCTTTAGAAACTGGCCTGGCACTGTTTCCTCATGCACGTGTCCTGCCCACGCTCTCTGTCTGGAAGACTCTTCCTGCAAGACCCCCAAGGAGCTGGCGCGGGAGGCAGAGGGTCTGCACGGCTGGCACCTGGACGGGCCGACTCCCACGCGGTGGGGCAGGCGGGCGCTGGTGGGTGGAGGCGGGCACGTCGGAACCACGCGCTCAGGCTGAAGTGGGTTCTCTCCAGACTGGGAAAAGCACTGGGTTCAGGGGGAAAGGAGTGAAAATAAGCGGAGGTGCGGACGCCCCGGGACTTGCACGTGGCCATGGACCCGAGGGTGTTGCTGCTTCACGGGAGCGCGCCCGCCACCCCCAGCTCCTGCGGGCGCCCCTCCCAGATGCCCGGCCTCCAGCCTGTCTGTCCCCTGGGGTGTCTCTCGGCTTCTCCTGCCCTGTCCTTCGCACCTCCCCGTGATCCGGGGGCCCTGGGCTCCCTCCCTTTGTTCCAGGAGTTTACTCTGCTTGCACACATCCAGCTTTTGCTGGTTACTGGCTTCCTAGAGCTGGAAGACTTAAGAATCAAGTGATGGGGCACCTGGGTGGCTCAGCTGGCTGAGTGTCTGACTGTTAATTCCGGCTCAGGTCATGATCCCATGGCCGTGAGATCGAGCCTCATGTTGGGCTCTGCACTGGGTGTGGACCCTGCTTGGGATTCTCTCTCTCCCTCTTTATCTGCCCCACTCCTGCTCACACACATTCACTCTCTCAAAATAAATAAAAGAATATTAAAAAAACGGTCAGAGGGACTCCTGGGTGGCTCATCAGTTAAGCGTCTGACTTTAGCTCAGGTCATGATCTCCCTGTCCCTGGGTTCGAGCCCTGCATCAGGCTCTGTGCTGACAGCTCAGAGCCTGGAACCTGCTTCAGATTCTGTGTTTCTCTCTCTCTCTGCCCCTTCCCTGCTCATGCTCTGTCTCTCTCTCAGAAATAAATAAACATTAAAAAACTCACAGAAAGGAAAGAGTCAGATGACATAGTTTGTAAATTGTGCAAGGATGTTTATTAAAGCTTCTTGCATGTGGTTAGACAAACAATATCCAAAAAAATCCACTTATTAATTGAACTTCAGTTAGGTTTGAAAAGATGATGAGCATGTGTATCGCGCTTATTTGAGAGAAAAATCATTCCAAATTTCTAAATCAGAGGCAGAATGGAGTCCTGGGGCCAACCTTAATAGCTACTTTCATTTATTGAGAGCTTACTAAGTGTTAGGCCTGTGCACATGGCTTTACATATGTAATAGTCAAGATAAAGCTTGGTGGCATGTATCACAAAACCCAACTAGCACTGGCTCATGTACATAAGTTTAAGGGATAAGAAATAAAAAGCTGCCACAGAGTGTTTGTCTGGGATGCAGGATTCTTCTGTATTTCTTCTACGCCACGCGAGACTTCCATTCTTAACATTACCTCATGAGCCAACATGGATGCTGGAGCTCCAGCCATCACAGTCTTATTCTAGCGAAAGAGAAAGAGAAAGTGTGTGCAGGAGGACAAAAGAGATGTGACTTCTGCTGGATTCTGCTCCCTTTGTAGGGCCTTCCTGGAAGTCCTATGAACTCTTCAGCCATTAGAGCTGCAGGTAAGGAAAGAAAGGGGACGGGGCAGGTAGAGTCACACGCATGTCCTTTATGTGAAGTGGCACATGTGGTTTCTGCTCGTGTCCTGTTGGTCAGGTGGGAAACGTTCAGGGGCTACAGTGCTTCTCCGCATACAGTGGGAGTATGTTTCTAAGGAAGAAAGTGAGAGTGGATGCTGAGGAGACTCCTAGGAGCATCTGCCACGTGGATAATATCTCATTTAATTCCCAGACAATGTGCGCATGAGTGCGCGTGTGCATGTGTGGGCTTTTTGACAGAGGAAACCAGGATCAGAGAGGCAGAGGGCTTTGCCCCAGGCCACACCCGTACTGGAGACTGACCCAAGCCCCTGCTGTCAGCGCTGGCTGGGCGCACGGCGAGGTCATTCAGGCCAGTGTCCTTTCTCCTCAGACCGCCTCCCCCCCTCCCCCCCATCAATTCTCCTCTAAACTCCGGCCGTCCTGGAGCCGGGCAGAGGGGGCAGGGCTGCCTGTGATGGACCCGGGGTGGTGGGGGAAGGGAACGTTGTCCGCAGAAAAGGTGACTGAAGGGGCTCTAAGTGCCTACGGAAGGCCTCCGTGGGCTGTGACTTCACTTGGTGACTTGAGTGTCTCTAGCAGCACGTGGCCATAGGCCGCGGGAGGCTCAACGTCCCTGGGGCGGTGAGTGTGCTTGCCGGGCAGGTTTGACCGCTCTGCGTGGGTTCGAGTCCTCGGTGATGCTGCCCCCGCACCCCCGTCAGGAGACAGCTGCGGTAACGGGCAGGAAGTGAGAACAGGCCAGTGGTCTGGAAAGTGCCGTCCAGCAAATCAACGCTGCCTCCTGAGGCTCAGGAGCTCGGCACCACTGGCTGAAACGGTCCTGTTGCCCAGCAGGTGTGGGGTCCTCACCGAGACACGATCTGAAGAGAACGCGGTGGGAACTCATGCTCCTAAGTCATTTGGGGTCTGTGAAGAGACAGAGGCTGCAGGGAGCCCAGCCTGGGAGGGATGGGAGGGAACTAGGTATTTAGCAAACGGAGAAAGGCTCAGTGTCTCAGTGTTTGGGGTCCCAGGCTGGCCTTGGGGACGGTTGGGCTCACAAGTCACCCTGTAGTGGGCTTAGGTCCGACCTTCATGGGTGTCCCTGTTCTGGTTTTCTGCTCCTTCTTCTGGCTTCAGGGCCCGTTGGTTACTTCCTCCCTCTGCCTCCCATGTGGCCAGGAGGGTGGCTGTCGGGACAAGTGTGCCTTAGGCACCCCCTCTGTAATTCGTGCCCTCGCTCCCACGCAAGCCAAGGGTTACGGGGTCAGTCTTCTCTTTCAGGCGAATTCCTGTTTGTGCCTTTACTAGTTCCCAGGGCTGTTTAACAAAGTCGCTTCTCTGCATCATCCATTGCCCCAGTGAGAAGGCCCTCACCATCCACCTAATTATGCTCTGGGGACAGTTGCTGCTGATTCTAGTCCAAGGGTAGACATAGGACCCGGGTCTGGCCGACCCGACCCCCATATCCTGAGGCCACAATGAACAGTTCAGAATACGCATGTGTTCTGGTCAGAGTCAGATGCAGTGAGGCTTAGGTGCATACTCTTGGGAAGGGGCATGCGTGGAACTTAGAATATTGACCTGAAGCTGGAGATGGCACGTGCCGCCTCACGGAGCCTGATATGAAACCAACACAATGAAAGGAAACACTGGGAATTGGAGAGAAACCAGGTTCTGAAGGGTGCCCAGGTTAAACCATCCCTGAAGCAAGACCACCCTGGATTTCTCTGTTAAGCAAATAAATGAATTCCCTTTTCGCCCAATGGTGGTTGAGTTAAGTTTTTTATTTTTTAATCACCTGCCTTTGAAAAGGTGCCAATTAATACAAGGCCAGATTAATGCTAGGGCCTGTGTCTGCTAATGTGCACTCATGTACACACATATATATTATAAAGGAGTCAGACCCAGGCCTTGTCCATGGAATGTATGATCTAGTAAGGTAGACTGAATACAGCTGTGGCAAATACATAATTACCACTCTTGGTATGAAATTCTAGAACCTAAGTGGACACCCTTAAGAGTTCCAAGAAAGGGGTTTAGAGCAGTCAAGGAAGGCTTTCCGGAAAAGATGATCTTCATACCTGGATGGGGTCGAATTCTCTATAATGTTTGAAACTCCAAAGAGACTTCACATGCAGGAGTGGACATGAGTCTTTCATTCTCCCGCATACTCAGGTAATCCCATTTAATTCTCAGCTCTCAGGATTTTTCAAATGAATACTCATCAAGCTGGGCAGCAGGAGAGAAGTGCTTCTGGACCATCTTAGAAGGAACAACCCTTTCTCTTTCTTTATACTTTTCAGCCCCCCTCCCCCAGCAGAGCCAATTGAAAAAATAATGCCCTTGTGAATCCTTCTTTGACCTCTTTTAGGACCAGGTTCTCCCCTTGGAATTCCTTCCTGGCAGGAAGTTGAATGATGTAAATGTCTTCGTGTTTGACCCGCATCTGCTGGCACTGCAGCTTGTGGAGGGCAAGCTCCGCCATTTATCGACATCAGTCCCACGTGAGAGAGAATCACAGGGGCTTAATATTCAAAATCTTGTCCCGGGCATCTGGGGGATACAGGGGTCAGAGCAGCAGGTGACTGGGAGGGTCCTCGGTGAGTTGATGGGGTCTAAACTTTGGATATGTTTGTGCTACTCAGAGACCAGTCTGCCCTCCAGGCACTGAAAGCATGTTAAACCCTCAGCTATGGAGCAGATGCCTTTTAGCATCAGGATTCCCAGCATATCCTCAGGCAGAGGGACCTGTGGGAGAAAAACAGTGTGACCAAATAGGAGGCAATCATACTTCCTTCTCAGAGACTTGTTGGAAACAGTCTGCTTTCCTCTAAGACTATGACTGTGCTTTAGTCAGGTCATCCCTTAACATGATGTTAACACGATGGTGTTGAGGGCAGGCAACACCTGCCATTAAGGTTGACAATGTCCAGGACCCACAAAAACAACACAGGCAGAAATGCACATAATGAAAGATCATTTGTCCAAAGATTCCATCCTGTAAGCTGTAAATTCCTTGGGTGCGTGGGCAGGTCTGGGACAGACGGAATGGGCAGACTAAGAACCTTATAGTGGTAATATTAAATACATCAAGTTAAAGGTCAGGGAAAAGAGAAGGCAGAACTTTGAAGGTAAACCAAAGGGAAAACAATTCCATAAAAATGGAAAAGAATTGACGAGAAAGTGTTGTGTACGTTGGAATTCAAACGCATCAGAGAAGGACCCTGGTGGGGGGGGGAGGCTTGTTGACAGAGCCCTCAGGGAGGTGGGGGCTCCCAGGAAACCTGCCTTGGCATGGGGGAATGGGTTTATAAGAAGTGGAAGGACAGGGGCTTGGGTGGCATCTAACGAGGGTGAGAATGGCCGACAAGGAGAGTGAAAGACGACTTCTGGTCCAGCTCTACGGCTTCCTGGATGGGTCAACCAAGATGGATGAAGAGGCTGCAGGAATACACTGATTCAATAGGTTAAGACGAAATAGTCAAGAGCGACTGCTCTAATCTCCTGTGTGAACAGGATATGACCCACTTCAGGTTGTGGGAAATTCTGGGTTTGAATGAGTGACAAGGAAACCACAGAGGATGGAGAGCAAAAGCTCATCTTCAGGAGTGTCCAGGAAAGACAGCTAATCACCAATGCCCATTTCTGAGGCCATTCTGACAGCCAGAGACAAAGAGGATATGTTTTTGTGAATGGAAAGGACTCCTGAGCATCTGATTCTCTCCCTTCCATTTTGACTCTTCCCTGTCCACACTTCAGTGGCATACAGGGGACTCCAAGAATGACCCTAGACCTTCACCATAGTCAATTGGTCCAAGGGTGGGTGCCCAAAGTATGCTCGACCATTAATTCCCTTTCTAGAGCTCTGGATTTGGGAAAGATAGAAATTGAGACCATCTTTGGGTGGCTGAAGTAGAAGAATGTCAAACTTTACAGATGCTGGAGTCCAGTTTTTTTCCCCCGTGAGGATTGGGAAACAAAAAAAGTTGGTCTTCAGTAGGAAAGGGGAGTGAATCAAATGTGCCCAGAGGAGCAGGTTATATTTTAAGGGATGACCTGAAGCCCTGTAGTCCCAGGATGGAGCATTTCCTGAGGTCTATCTCTATTTCTGCTCTTCCTGCCGCTCATCTTTGGATTCTGTGAGGTTCCCCTATATCCTTTCCATGAACAAAACTTCAGTGGGCTGGAGTTGGGTTTCTTCCACTGACCAATTCATAATGGGAGGAAAGGTGGAGAGCTGGAAATCTCTTTGTGGCATGCAGCTCCCCAGCTGACTCACAGTCTCCCGGTCTCCTGCCCAAGGTGATGCTTTCCTGGCTCCATACCCAATTCCCCTTTGGTTTCAAATGTGGTCCAGTTACCAGGCTTAGAAATCTCAGCAATCTTGTGCTGTGGGAAACTAGATGCTGCAGCCTTCAATTTAGAGCCGGATACACAGAACCCTTGCTTTATGCCTGAGCCTCCCCCCCCCATAGATTCCTTCTGTCACAGACAAATCCAAGAGCCCCCTAGACTGTCAAGCTTGGACCCTTTATAGCCTCACAGGTAAGTCTTCAAAGGACAGATGGACTGGAAGGAAGAGAACTTGGAGAACTGCAGCTGGACAGAGGCAGGAAGGACAACGATTACAAACACAAACTGCCTGTGAGGAAGCATTTGCAAGGCTGGGTAGAGGAGTCTTCAACACACTTGCAAGAGACAGGATCCTGGGAGAGAAAATGGATTAACCTGAACAGCTCCCTTCAGCATGAAATATTCTCATAAACAGAGTCAGGATTCAGTGGAACTCATGCGGAAAGGTTGGAGGAAGCCCCAGGGAAAGACATTGCTCAGAAAAATCCCCAGCTCCCACGGCTTACAAGCCAGTCCTTCAGCACCCAGGACAGCGCCATGCCTTCTGGCGAATGGAAGCGAACCTGAGATGCACTCAGGCAATAGCTGGATGTCACTGGAGGAAGATGATTGAAATACTTAACTGTCAGGGCTGACAATGGCCCTGATAGCATAATCTAGGTTTTAATTTTATAGATGAGAAAGATGGGGGAGGGGTAACTTTCTCTGGGTCATGCTATTAGTTTGTGGTGAAATAGACCAGAATTCAGGTTTCCGAATTTTCCCTGAAGCCCCTGTCTCATTTTGCCAAACTGAATGGTCCATTTATTCATCCATCCACCCATCCATCCATCCATCCATCCATCCATCCACCCACCCATCTATCCATCAATCCATCAACTTATCCATTAATCCATTTATCCATCCTTCCATCCACCCATGCATCTATCCATCCATACATCACTCCACAATCACTAGCACAACTGTTAATTGAAGGAAACAGGATAGCTGTCAAGCACTCTGGTGCTGGTGTGTCAAGTTAAAAGCCCATCCTTGTCACTAGGTTGAATGAAGCTTTTAGACTCCTTTCATCCTCAATTTTTATAGATGTAAAATGTAGGTATTGTTGCGTATGCTTGCCTCAGATGGTTGTCCTGAGAATTTACTCAGATGATAGATGTTGACACTTTATGGGAAGACAAAAGTCTTCTCTATTTTCAGTTCAGAACCTTTCCAAAGACACTCAGCTGGTAAAATGTTAGAGCTTCATTTGGTATTGCTCCAAATAGAAACAAATGGATTGTTTCTATTGAGATATCTTCATGTTTATTGATTCTTTCCTCTATAATCATCATTCTGTTATGAAGCTCATTCAATGGCTTTTAAAAAATTATATTGATTGTATTCTTCAGTTTGTATCTTTTATTTCTTTGCTGAAACAACCTATCTTTCCATGAGATTCAAGAGTGTCCCCTAGCTTGTTGGAGAATTTTTATAGTAGATACTTTAGTCTGTTGAATAATTTCAACACCTGTGTCACCTTGACATTAGTGTCTGTTAACTGTCTTTTTCTTACCAGTGTTGAGATTTTTCTGCTTCTTTGTATGCTGAGTACTTTTGGATTGCATTCTGAACACTTTGAATATTATGCTATGGGCCTTAATTAAATCTTAAGTAGAATGCTGATATCAGACCACCAACTTAGTTATGTTCAGGCCACAGTTACGACGAGGTCACTAAAGGTTGCGGGGGTTGAAGTAAAGTTTCATTTTGTAAAATGTTTTTATTTATTTATTTCTGAGAGAGAGGGAGACAGCATGAGCAGGGGAGGGTCAGAGAGAGAGGGAGATATAGAATCTGAAACAGCCTCCAGGCTCTGAGCCGGCTGTCAGCACAGAGCCCAATGCGGGGCTTGAGCTCACCAACCATGAGATCATGACCTGAGCCAAAGTCGGATACTTAACTGACTGAGCCATCCACGTGCCCCTGAAGTTTCATTTTTTAAAGTTCTTTAAGGAATGGGTCTATTTTTAAAGTCCTTGCTGTTTGGATCTGTCCTGTCTTGCTGTCACTCAGTGGTCAACTTGGGACCTAGGAGGTACTCTATCTCTTAGTTAGTACTCCAAGTCTTTTTTTCATGTGTGTTTAGATCATATCCACATATCCACAGCCTGGGAGAAATCCTAGAAGCTTCCCAAGCTCCTTCCTTTCTGCAATATCCCTGGTTCTTTATGATTTTTCTGGGAGGGTGTCCACTTTATGGTTCTTGTGGCCATAAATTGAAAGCTTTATTTATCCTGCTCTGGCATGTACTTCCTACAACAAATTTTGCTTGGGCCAAATTGTGGAAGGACAAAGAAAGGATAAAGGCAGTGGGATCTACTCCACCCTTTTAATTTTTTAAATTAAAAAAATTTAACTTTTTTAAGTGGGGGAGGGGCAGAGAGAGAGGGAGACACGGAATCTGAAGCAGGATCCAGGCTCTGAGCTCTCAACACAGAGCCTGATGCAGAACTCAAGCCCACAAATTGCAAGATCATGACCTGAGCCGAAGGTGGACGCTCCACTGATTGAGTCATCCAGGCGCCCCTACCCCACTCTTAAGACCACAGCTTCTGTCACTGGAGGAGAAAGTCGCCTTGCAGGACCGTAGGTTCCTTTGGGTTCTCACTGATGCTCCTGATGCTGTTGCCACAGTGGGGATGCTTGGAGTTTGGGGTATGAAATGGAGGAAAGAGAAAAATGGGGCATTTCCTCTACTCTCTCTCAGTGTTTCAAACCAGAGCTAGAGGGCTTCTCCTGGAGCGTCTTCTGTACTCATCAGTGCTCACTTATGGGCTGGATTTGGTCTTGACTGGAAGATACCAGAGGAAGACAAAACGGTAAACTAATCACTGGTTCACCGATCTCCTTCCATCTGCCTGCTGTTTGCATTTCCGAGTCCTCACAGAGATGCTCCACACACCTGTGCAGGGTTTATAGCTGCCTACAGTGGGAGAAGCAAGGTGGAGCGTGCTTATTCTACTTTATCTTCAGAGCTTGGCTTGGATGTAGATTTTGTGACTTCAAAGACCACTCGTTCCTCTGGGAACGTTTGTCTCTTGGGTGTTCCCAGTGCATCCTTGGGATACATATAGCATCTTCACAGCAGAGCTCTGGACACATCCCCAGTGGAGTTGTCTTGTACTTCCAAGGGCAACCAACAAGTCATCTGCCATATCAAAAAGCTGGAGTCACTACCTGCTAGTAATAATTCTAGATTGGAAGTACAGCTTCTGCTCCCAAAACTCACCGTTAGAAGATCACAGACATGTAGACTTAAACTCTTAGGAGGCAAGAATGTGGGAAAACTCAACTCCCCTGGGCTCATGTGGCATTTCAGCAGGCCCAGCACCAATGACCTAGAAGGCAGGTCTTCCTCCACCTCAAACTTTCTCCTGGATATGCAACTGTGGTCCATGGCATTATTTTCTCAGAATTACTTGTTCCTTCTTGGGAAAGAGTTACTGTCCTTGGGCAGCCATAACAAAGCACCACAGACTGGGTGGCATAAAAAACAGAAATTCATTCTCTCACAGTTCTAG
The DNA here is from genome assembly GCA_017311185.1 of Proteles cristata cristata. Classification (NCBI taxonomy): domain Eukaryota; kingdom Metazoa; phylum Chordata; class Mammalia; order Carnivora; family Hyaenidae; genus Proteles; species Proteles cristata. Next base: position 162,228 of record JAESUZ010002727.1, on the reverse strand, counting down.
CAGCCATAAACCTAAGATCAAAGTGTTAGCAATGTTCTTGCCAAGGTCTCTAGGGAGACTTGCTCCAGGCATCTCTGCTAGGTTCTGGTGGTTTGCTGGTAATCTTATAGATGCATCACTCCATCTCTTCTTTCATCTTTACATGGTGTTCTCTCTGTACATGTATGTCTGTGTCCAAATTTTCTGTTTTCACAAGAACACCAGTCACACTGGTGTCCTATTCCAGTATGACCTCATCTTAACTCCAGTAATTACACCTTCAATGATCCTATTTCCAAATAAGGTCACACTTTGAGGTACTTGAGGTTAGCACTTCAACGTATTAATCTGGGGGACACAATTAAGCCCATGACACTTCCTATTCCTTGCCATGCAGGCTGAGTGCACTTTAAATGTGCACACATGTCATCTGGCTCTGCTGCCCTTATCCTGCCCTTCACCCTGAGAACAATGGGGGCCAGGTTTTGGGTGCTCCTTGCATCTGGATTCTAGAAAAAACAAAACAAAACAAAACAAAACAACACATGCAGTCCAGCAGAGCCCAATGGAGTCTAGCAGAACTCAGCAGAGCTCAATAGAACCTAGCAGAATCCAGAAGAACACAGCAGAGCTTTGAAGAATTCAGCAGAGCCCCCAGGAACCAAGAAAAATCCAGAAGAACCCAGAAGAGCCCAACAGAATCCAGCAGAACACAGCAGATCTCAGCAGAACCCATCAGAGCCTAGAAGAGCCCGGAAGAACTAAGCAGAGCCTAGAAGAGCCCAGAAAAACTAAGCAGAGCCTAGAAGAGCCCAGAACAACCAAGGGCCAGCAGAGCTCAGGAGAACCTAGCAGAATCCAGGAGAACACAGCCGAGCCCAGTAGAGCCCACAAGAACTCAGAAGAGCACAGCAGAATCAGAAGGATCCAGCAGAGTCCAGCAGAGCCCAGAAGAACCAAGCAAGAGGGGCCCAGCAGAAGTCAGCAGGGCCCAGTAGAGCTATAGTCAATAGACAGACCTTGTGGAAAGTGAGAAAAAAGTAACTCCGTTTGTTGGAAGCCCCTGAGATTTTGGGACTGTTTGTTACTGCAATGGAAGCTGACTATTACATTAATTTTCAGCAAAATTAATGGCTAGGCGAGCCACAGATGCTAGCTGGAAGCTGACATGACAAAAGTACTTAAAAACTCCATCACGTACCATGAAAAAATTCAGTTATTTTAAAATACTATTACTGCTAATAAGAGCTTAACAGCATCGACTTCACCGTAATTTGATTAGAGACCCACATGGATTTAGGCATGTGAGACCTGATTTAGCTAATGCCTCTGAATTATTCAGAGAAGTTTCTGTTGCAAGATGCATGAGGCAGGCCAAGCCATCCTTGGCTTTGTTCAGGATCCTGAGCTGTGACTCTGTTCACCCATGTCCTTCCCCTGCCTGCCACCTCTCTGGGGCTGTCCTTGTTCTTCCTAAGTGATTCAGATCCAAAGAGGGTTAAACTTCCAGCTCTTTGCCTCCAGGGTTGCCTTGGAAGCCAGGCCTTTGACTCCCAGTGGGGAGAACCATGCAGAGGGTCTTTATTTGGACTTTGGCAAGGGACAGGATGGCTTCCCCTGCACACCTGGCACACCTCGGGGGATGCCATGAAGGTTTGGTCAATGAATAAAAGTACCTCGTACGTCTGTGTGGTGCACTTAGGCTTAGGAAGCACAGAAGACAGCACATGATACTTTCTGAAACATCACACCTGTGAATAAGGCACCAGGTTCATAGTGGAGGCAGGAGAGCAGGTGAATGAGGTCGTGTGGCCATTTAGCTGGGACACCAGGACCTGAACTCAGGTCTCTTTGACTCCAAAGCTGTTCTGACCATGGTAGGTGATTGAACAGATGGTGTGATTTTTAGGGCACCGAAAGGCCCTCCTGTCCACAGACTCAAATCCCCACATAGCTCACTCCTGGAAGAATGCCCCGAGTGGGGAGGGGATCCCTACTCCATCCTTGCTATCCGTTTACATGTTAGGAGAGTGTGTGCACTGGACACGCAGAATGGCCACCACCCTGAGATGCTAGAGTGGGGCGTGGGGGTGGGGGCTTGTCTGGATGAGGATGGGGAGGTTCGGTAGTGGGGCTTCCCTCCAGAAGGACAGAGCTCTGCTCCGGGTTCTGTGTGGACAGAGAGAAGCAGAGGACATGAGGGCTCATGGAGAGATTAGAAGAGGAAGGAAGCCTGGCCCCAGAGGAGGGAGGGGGCTGAGTGGGGCTTGTGGGTGGGATCCCTTAGGCCCTTCACAGCCTAAGGGATCCCACCCTGTGCCAGGGAAGGAGGGAGCCAGTACAGAGGCCGGCTGGAATCCAGTGACTCTTTTTTTGAGGCTGGGGACTCTGCCTCCAAGGAAGGCGGTCAGGGGAGCTGGACAGCCCTGGGCAGTGTCTGGACCCTGGCCCCAGTCCCGCAAGAGGGAGGTTGACACTGGCTGCATCCAAGTTCATTCTGTGAGCCCCCACCCCCTACCCTGGAATCTTGGACACGGGGGTTCTAGGGCTGACTCGCTCACTGGTGAACTGAGCCTGCTGTTATTTCATGAGCTGGCAGGAGTTTCCAGTGTCTCTGGTCTCCAGATGGTCTTGAAATTGCTGATCAAAACTGTCAAATTAGGCTCCAGCCTCGCAGGGATGAATAGTTAATTAAGTGGAGGGACCGGGCCTTCTGAGCTTGCCTTACCTGACCGGAGTGGAGCCGCCGCTGAGCCAGGGGTTTTCAGAGAAACGCCTCCCACTGTGTCTGTTGGTCGGGATGCTTCTGGGCCTTGCAAATTAGGGCCGTTCCCCTGGTGTCTGCCCTTGATCTCCGTGCTGCGCTGTCTGTCGGGGTGAACTGTGAGAAGCGTTTCCTTGGAGGGTTGGTGGGAGTGGCACTCTGTCCCCTCTCCCGGCTTTGTTCCCTGTCCCGGGAGCTCTGTGTCCACCAGGAAGGATGGACGTGGGGCTAAGGGATGACACGCCATCCACGTGGAGAAAGCCTGGGGGGCTGAGACGCGGGACCCTGCCTGGTGGGCGAGCCGGCTTCTGAACTGACTCCGGAAGGCAGATAGGGCTTCCAAGTCTCGATCACAAGGAACAGAGAAATGCAAGCCCCTCCCCATCTCTGAAGAAAAGCAAAGCAGAAAACGAAACCTGTGAGTTCAGCAGCTGCTTATAGCTTAGGGGCACCGCTCAGCTGTGCTTGGGGGCCCAGGAGAGCCGTGGAGGCTTGGGGGCCACGTTAGTTCCCAGAGCTGTAGGGACAGAGCGGCACAGACTGGCGGGTGTGAAACAGCACAAGCATACCCTGTCCCAGTCCCGGAGGCCACGAGTCTGAGATCCAGGTGTGTCCAGGGCTGCTTCCTGCTGGAGGCTGCGGGGAACGGTCTGTCCCAGGCCCCCTCCCCCAAGCTCCTTCCCCGGAAGGCAGCAGGCCATCCTTGCCTGGTAGACACGGCCACCGCCACCTCACCTGCTTTCTGCGTGGATCTGTGTCTGTGTCCAGCTCTCCCTCCCCTCCGAGGACATCCACCCTCATCCAACGTGACCTCAGTGACAACATGATGACAGCTGCAGAGGCTGACTTCCCAGACAAGGTCACCTTCTGAGGTTACGGGTGGGTGTGAATTTGCGGGGGGAGGCACTGTTCAACCCAGTACGGGGCGCAAGGAACAGGGGTTGGAGCAGGTAATCTGTCACCTGATGTGACCCTGGGGCCTGGGTGTGGGGACTGGAGTCAGAAACTGCCTTATGAAGCCTGTCTCATCTCCCCGGACCAAGCACGGGGACCTGGAGGCGGCTCAGATGGAGTGAGGGATGAAACCCTTCTTCCTGCTGCCTAAGCCCTCAGCACGCAGGATGAGTTCCGATCCTCTTACCGAAGGCTCTTCTCTGAGACATCTCCAGAAAGACCAATGACTATTTCTCCAATCAAAGAGGCCCTTGTCCGAGAATCACACTCTGAGCATCCAGACCCATCATAGTCTTCTTTAACTGTGGAGTCCAGATCAATACCTCTCAGGGCAGTGTGGCCCTCGAGGGGACCCTACGCTCCCTGTCAGGGAGCACTCATTACCATAGGCACTTAGGGCATCGGGGCAGGCGCCCTCTGGGAGGCGGGAGGCAGGCTGGCCGGGGACTGAGGTCAGGCACAGCATGACAGGAGCCATTTTCAACTTTTAACTGAGAGGGTGTCCTGAAGCACCAGCTCTGCAAGTGGCTGACTTTCCATTTCCAGGGATGTGCGTTTCTCCAAGGCATCAGAGACCGACATTCCCAGGAAGCTCACCTGTTGGCACAGAACAGAGGGGCCTGAGTTCAAATGTAATATCTTTGAGACCCAAACATGAGGATGCTCCTTAGTGAATGCTGAGGAAGCCACTGAGCTTTGTTTGAAGATCGACAAAGAAAGGGAGGTGAGTTAGAGCAGGGAACACGGGGGGATGTTAATGAGGCTGTTAGCTCATTGGACACGAACCTCGAGCTGCTTTGTGTTTGCACTTGTGACAACCTGGGGGTGCGGAATGAGCTGGGAAAGCGGGAATGAGCAGGATGTGAGCCAGGCTGAGCAGCTGGCCTCGGTCCCCAATTTGGAGAAACACCAGCATTCTGAGTAGCCCTTGGCATTCCTCATAGAAAGATGTGTATCCAGCCCAGCACACGCTTGAGTTTAGACACCATGAATTATGATTTTCCCAGAGCAGATGGCTTCCCTTGGAATTCTTTGGAAGACGACTCCAGCTTCTCATCCGGATGGTGGCTCAGAGAACTTCAGATCAATTTCCCAGGTGGAGGTGTGTTTCGAGAGCCTCATTGCACAAAAGAGACCCAGGCGAGAGAGGCGGCTTCGCAACCCCACTGTGCTCTCCCTAATTAGCTGGGTGGCCATAGGCGCATCACTTAACCTTTCTGAGACCCAGATTCATCATCTGTAAAATGTGGGCAGTGACACCAGCTGCTCTCCTGGCCCCAAGTCGTGGTGCTCACGCGGGCGGCTGGAAAAGTCAGCTCTAAGTGCGGGGGGCAGGGGTGTCTCTGTGTCTCTTCCCTGACAAATGGCCCATACACTGGGGGGATATCAGCTCGTCTGCAGTGACAAGGAAGAGGCAGGCAGGTCTCTGCTGTAGATAAGGGCGTCTAGACCACAGCAAAGGTGCCGTATCACAGGAAAGTTAAGAGGTCACAGCTTGGGTCTCCATTTGCTTATAGTCTCAGGAGAAATTGGGGCATCTGGGTGGCTCAGTTGGTTAAGTGTCCAACTCTCGATTTTGGCTCAGCTCATGATCTCACAGTTCATGGCATCGGGCTCCACCTCAGTCTCCTTGTTGACAGCGGGGAGACTGCTTGGGATTCTCTCTCTCCCTCCATCTCCCCCAAAATAAAGTAAACGTTAAAAAAAAGTTCTCAGGACAAATAGATGTATGAATTCCACTTAGCAAACACTTATGAAAGGCCTTCTTTATGCAGTCCACAGGGCGGGCACACAATCTGACCTCATGGATCTTGACAATCGATGCACATGGATAAAGCGCCCAGCATGTGCCAAGCCCGGGTGGCCCATGCAGTCCTGAGAGGCCTCTTTTAAGCAGATACTGCTGGAATTGTCCTCAGTTTTGGTAAACTGCATCACATGTCTCTGGTCAAAGCAAGGATGCTGAAGCATCAGATTTCCAGAAGGGCAGCGTGGGATTAGCCTCGAGCAGCCTCAGCTGGTTTTCCATAGCCTTTCCTGGGCCTGGTGAATTTGCTCTGGCCGAGGACCTCCACCTGCTCCCTCTGAGCCAAGAAGCTTCCAGCGAGGGCACAGTGTGGCTGTTCCTTGTGGCCAAGACCCTGCCCGAGCCCTGGGTGCTGGCACCGGCTGGCCGTGTGGGCTGGGTCAGCACTTACAGCAGCTGCTGGAGCGGCAGGTAAGCTGGGGAGGCGTCAGAGGATGCGCGAGCCTCTGTTCAGGCCCTGGTACCGACCCTCAAAGCAGCTCTGAGACATCATTGCTGACTTGTTCCCAAGACACAGGGCCGGCTGTGAACTTGGCAGAGTCCTGAAGGTCTGATGCACGTCTTGAAGGTTGTGCCTGGGCCGCTGTTGACTAGGGGCTGAGCCAAGAGCCTTGTGGAGGTGACTTTGGCAGAAGAAATGGAGACCAGTTTGCCTGCCTGTCCCTGCTTGCTTCCATGTAGTTTGGGGGTCCGTGGGCTGTAGATGCTCTGAGAGTCCGGGGTGCCCTACTCCGGAGCCACTGTGTGCCCCTCTTCAAGCCCCCATACAATGGAGAGTAGTGACTCTACATCATGCCGGGATTTCAACGGGTTTTCTGGGCTACCGTGTCCCTTGCTAGCTTGCGAAGCTCATGGAGGCAGGGCCAGGTCTGACGCATTCAGCAATTCCCTGCCCTGTGCCTGGCTCTGAGGAGACCGTCACAGGTGAAAGTCCCCCATGTGGCTGTTAGTGCCAAACGGCTAACATGAGTTGTGGTCACATGGGTTTGGGAAACACTGTACAGTATAGACCTGAGCTCTTTTCTTCCTCAGTATTTTCTGTGGAGAATAACACAGCACTTCCTTGACCTAACTGAAGAACTGACTGTTTCTCCATCTTCTTTTCGTTACTGAGGTAAAATACACCTAACATAAAATTTACCACCTTTACTATTGCAAGTGGCAGTTCTATGGCACTAAATACACCCCTACGGCTGGGCTACACCACCACATCCGTCTCCAGAACTTTCTTCCCGAACTGAAACTCTGCCCTCTGCTGTCCCCTGAGACACTGACCCCCGCCACCAGTCCCCAGCCCCTGGAGAATCCCCTCCGCCTTCTGCCTCCACGAATTTGCCTGCTTGAGGGACTGCTTAGCAGTGGAACCAGACAGTCTGTCCTTCCACAGCCTGTGCAATGTGCTTGGCATCTCACTGATGTGAACCCACGTGGGACCGCGGGTCAGGATATCATTCCTTTCTGAGGCTGAATCATATTCCGCTGTACGGATTGACCACATTCTGTCTCTCCATTCATTTTGGTGATGGGAATTTGGGTTCTGTCTCCTTTTGGCTGTCGTGAATAAAGCTGCTACAAACATGGGTCTGCAGGCATCTGTTTGAGTCCCTGCTTTCGACTATTTTTGGGTGTACGCTCAGAAGTGGAATTATTAGATCACGTGGTAGTTCTATTTTCAATGTTTTGAGGAGACACCACACTGTTTTCCACAGCGGCTGCACCAGTTTGCATTCCCAGCAACAGCAGATGAGGGTCCCACGAGGGTCCCAATTTCTCCACAGCCTCCCCATCACCTGACGTTTTCTGGTTTTTGACAGCAGCCTTTCTACTGGGTGTGAGGTGGACTCTCATTATGCGTTGATTGACATTTCCCTAAAGACAAACCACATTGAGCATCCTTTCGTGTGCTTATCGGCCCTCCGTGGTCTTGTTTGGAGAAATGTCTATTTGTGTCCTTTGTCCATTTTTGAGTGGGGCTGTTGGCTCTCTTGTTGAGTGACAGGAGTGCTCGTGTATCTTCTGGGTATTAGTTCTTTATCAAATAAATGGCTTGCAAGTATTTTCTCCCACTGTGTGGGCTGTCTTTTCATTCGCTTGGTAGTGTCCTTTCATGCACACAAGTTTATTATTCTGAAGAATCTGCTTTTAGTATGACCAACAGATTGAGCAATGCTGGTCCGGCGAAGCCCCTTCTGTTGCTCATTTTTCCATTCAGCGAAGACTCGCCGAGTCCCTCCTGAGTATCAGGTATGCCCTAGGGACACAGCTGTGACGCAGATAGATGTGGTCCTTCCCCTTCCTGAGGGGGCAGAAGACCAGCAGCGCGTGCACACATAACCCAGCGTCAGGTGTGCTGGGAGCGGTACAGACCACAAGCTACAGCATGCGGGGCCCCAGAGACACCCTCTCTAGAGACTAGACACCTGGGTGGGGCCCTAAGTAGTGAGAAGTCGTGGAAACAGGTGGGTGGGTGCTCCGGCGGAGGGATCGGTAAGCATAAAAATGCTGAGGTGGGAAGAGGAGGCGAAGGTGGCCTTTCGGGACTGAGAAGGTGGAGCGAGGTAGGTGTCGAGGCCAGACCTGTGTTCAGGGCCTGCCGTGGCTGCTTAGGGGCCGGGGATTTATCTTAGGTGTGTCAGGATCCACTGCAGGGTTTTGAGCAGGGAAAGAATGTGATCTGATTTCTATTTAAAGATTCTTGGCTGCTGGGCTGTGTCGCTCATCTCCCGAGCTCCTCTGTTCTGAATGGGGGACCTCGGTCCTGCTCTATCAGATACTGGGTACTTACGGGTGCATGTGCACAAAGAGTTTGATGGCTGTCGTTTTGGTTCATGGATTGCCGTGCAGAGATGCTGGAGGAGACCCTGAGCGTCCCTGGAGAGCCTGCACTGGGGCTGCATGCCATGACCAGGGGGCACTTGGGAGTCTTCCGTGTGAAGAAAGGAGAAAGAGACTATTGGAGACCAGAGGGCGGGGTGTGGGAGAGCCTCAGTCCACTTCCACAGGAGGACATTCCGCAGGCTCCCTGTCAGTAACTCGCAACGCTGTGGCCGTGTCTGTGGATGGGATGTACATGTGGATGAAGGGGAGGGGAGGGTCCTGTGACAGTCCTAGGCTCCCAGAGCCCAGATACAGGAGCCACTGTCCGCAAGGGCCACCGACATCACTGCCTGTCGCAAATCGTGCTGGGGTCATCAAGAAATACATTTCGCTGCTAAGCTGCAGACGGTTTGTTACAGCAACTGGTGAATATTGCTCTGACTCATACATCTCTCGTTCCTGCCCCTCAGAAATGGCGAAGAGAGTCAAGGGGGATGAAATGGCCAGTGTCACCATCCCTGGGAGACCAGACAAGAGCCCTGGCTCCACTGTGCTTGTGGGTCTGACGGGGACCTTCAACTTTGGCTTCTCCATATCTTAACCACATCACACATCTTCTGAGCCTTCGTGGCCCCGGGTAAAAATGGGGTGTACCTACCTCACTGTCTTCAAGTTACATCTGGGAGCGCTTGGGTGGCTCAGGCAGTTAAGTGTCCGACTTCGACTCAGGTCACAATCTCATGGTTTGTGGGTTCAAGCCCCACGTCGGGTTCTGTGCTGACAGCTCAGAGCCTGGAGCTGCTTTTGATTCTGTGTCTCCCTCTCTCTCTGCCCCTTCCCTGCTCGTGCTGTTTTTCTCTCTCTCCAAAATAAATAAAACATAAAAAAAAACAAAAAAACTAAGTTACATCTGAAAGAAGTTAATAGAAAAATGCTAAGAGCAGAGTAAAAAGAGCCACCAAATCGTTTTGGGGAAATAGCAGGCGTCAGTAAGCACCTCGGAGAGCTGGGTGAAGGCAACAGGCCTCTCCCGCTGCTGGACTGGGTGTCAGGCACAGGTGGGGGCTGGCGCCGCCCAGCACCTGGGTCCAGGGGGGCCCGGGAAGACTTTCTCCGGAGCATCTCGGACTGGGAAACCTTGAACCTGCTTCTTGCTGGTTAGTCTTACTGAACACTGGCTCTGCCGGACCAATTAAGTGCCACACACCCTTTAATGTAGCTCTTAATTGTTCGTCATACTGTAAAAGGCATATTGTTTATTTCCTATTGATTTCGGTGAAATCTCGATTAGCTGCGGAGGCATTGGGAGGCAGATGGCCCCTGGGTAGTCTGCCTCGGGGGCTCCAGGAGACCCTGGGGGACCCTGGATGCGTGGTCTGGACAGCCGTGGCTCCTTCTCCCACCAGGATTCAGAAGGGACACGAAAGAGCTCCCACGGACCTCACTGGAGCTGTGGTTTGCCGATTTGTGACTGCCCCACACTTGGGTGGGGCAGGAGGTTCCATTCTTCTGTTCCTTTGTCCACACCTGCGGGACCTACCACGGCCGCGCCCCAGGGCCGGGCCCCTCACAGACTCCCGGATGAAGCGTGGTCCCCTCCCTCCCGGGACCTCAGGCTGCTCTGGCCGGACATAGGGACCCGGACAGAAGGTTAATCAGGAAGCACTCTGCACTCAGGAAAGTCGTGAGCGACGTCTACTTCATTAAAGCTGCAAATGGAGACATTAAAAATGATGTACTTATTAGTTCATGGAAAATAACAATAACAAACCCAGTTACAAGTTAACACCAATAACATGGCTCTGCACCCCCGCCCTTCCCCCGGGAGTGAACACTGCGGCATGGTTTTACCTCTCAGCAAACCTCTCTAACGTGTGGCTTTAGTAGAAGACAGCTGGGTTTTCAGAACGAATTTGTGTTCAGTCTGTTGTTTTGTTTGAAACATATGAAGAAAATACGGCCTCGCACAGGTATGTATTTAGAAAACAGGGCTGTTTTAAAAGCTTATTTTCATATATTCTGTAGATGCTCTACAAATAATTGTAGATATTGTTGCCTTCAAAATTTTTTATTTTTATTTTCTAAAGTTTTATTTATTTTTAATTTTTTTAATGTTTTATTTATTTCTGAGAGAGAGAGAGAGAGAGACAGAGTGTGAGCAGGGGAGGGTCAGAAAGAGAGGGAGACAACATAATCTAAAGCAGGCTCCAGGCTCTGAGCTGTCAGCACAGAGCCCGACGCGGGGTTTGAACCCATGAACTGTGAGATCATGACCTGAGCCAAAGTCAGACGCTTAACCGACTGAGCCCCCCAGGTGTTCCAGTAATTGTAGATATTTTGCTTTGATGGTAAAATGAAAGTTAATAAGCGATGATTTTTTTATTTGTATTTATTTTAAAAGTTTATTTATTTTGAGAGAGAGAGAGAGCCTGAGCAGGGGAGGGGCAGAGAGAGAGAGAGAGAGAATCCCAAACAGGCTCTCCACTGTCAGCACAGAGCCTGATGTGGGACTTGATCCTGCCTGAGCTGAAATCAAGAGTTGGATGCTTAACTGACTGAATCCCCCCAGTGCCCCAAGTGGTAGTTTTTAAGGCTGGTTGCAGTGTGGACTCAGAAACTATATCAACAACTTTCTCTTTTTTGTGACATCAAAATCCACTCTTCCAGTGGGTATGTTGCCCATGTGTGATTTTGTAACATTGCACACAGGTCATCTGGAAAGTACCATTTCACTGCATTTTGCACATCTTCCGAAGATCAACACAGCTCATGATTCAAGAAATCGTCTTCATTGCTATCACCACCTACTTCACCCAAAAAGCCTGTCCGTTCTGGGATGTCGTCAAGCTTGTAATGGTGGAGACAAGTTTCCCAAAATTCTGATTCTTACTCAAAAGCCTGAATTCCGTCATTGGCTGCCAAGACCGCCAGCTGTTTCTGCAGACGGGCTCACTTCATACCTTTTGAGGGAACGTCTGCCAAACACCCAAGTCTAAACAACCATAGTTTGTCTCTGAACTGTTCTTTCAAGTAAAAATGTTGTTCCATAACCGAAGTGATTCGTTCAGCTCATGACTCAAGTGCTGTTCCCTGAGACAAATGACCCACTTTGGTTTGAGCAAGCTTTTTCTTTAAGTGTGGTTCATATTTGATCGCAGAGAATATTAAATAGATGTGAACCCAGGGTAGAGATTTAATAAAACCGGCCACTTTTATCGAAGCTCTGCTCAGCCACGGCGCCCGGCCCACCGGCCTGGAGGAGGCAGAGGCCCTGGTCCACACCGTTGCCCAGGGACCCAGGCTGTGCAGCCCTTCTGCTGGGGCCTCACAGTCTGGGACAAGCGGCCTTCTAGATTGCTGGGACTGAGGGCAGCAAAGCACTTGATAGTCTATAAAGCCTGTTGCAGATGTGGGGACACACGGCTCTTGTTACTATGGAAGACGGGGGCCAAGAACAGCGAATCATATGAGAGTAAGATGGTCGAGCTTTCCTTCATCCACCCACCCACCCCTCTCCTCTTTCTCCTTGGTGCCAGGCACGTCCCTGGGCACTGACGATCTGGTGGCGAATGAACCAGGCTTGTCCTTACCTGAGCAGAGATGTGGGTGTGGGGGGTGAGAGCTGTAGAAGAGCCATTACACGGTGATGGAGGCCAGAGAGCTGGGAGCGTCCCCAGAGGAGCTGGAGAGGTAGGGGCCAAGCCCCCCTCGATGCTCCCTTCCCAGAAAGCGGCTTCTGGGATGTGCAGAGGGATGAGGGCAGAGGAGGTGCCCAGAGGTGCAGTGTTGCTGTGATGTTAGGGCGTGTGTCTAGCGCAGGTGTGGATGGACCCTTAGAAGAAGGGGCAGGACCGGGAGGCAGGGTTTCAGTCTGGATTGTGCCCGGACGCATCCGGGAACCTCAGTGCAACTTTCCAGGACTCTTATCTGGAGGCCCTGTTCCTGAAGGGCTGGGTTGGGTTTGGGGAATTCTCACTTAAAAAAAATTTTTTTTCAAATGTTTATTTATTTTGAGGGAGAAAGAAAGAGAGGGGGAGCAGGGGAGGGGCAGGGAGAGAGACAGAATCTGAAGCAGCTCCAGGGTTTGAGCTGTCAGCGCAAGCCCGACGTGGGGCTTGAACCCATGAACTGTGAGATCATGACCTGAGCTGAAGTCAGACGCTTAGCTGACTGAGCCCCCAGGTGCCCACAGGGAATTTTCAGTCTGATAGGTGGTCTGGTGGTCTGGGAGCAGGCGGGGCGCCATGCTAGGAAAGGCTGGGCTGAGCAGTGGTGTTCCTTGCCTCCTTCTTGGCTGCAGGCGCCATGCACGAAACCACCCCCTCTGCCGTGTCCCGCAGGGACCTTTCTGGCTTCCAGCAGCCCCCCCCCACCCCGCCCCCTGCAGCTTTGTGGTAGGGATCGTGGAAATAGTGTGTGCCTTGTATCTATACACTGGCCTTCTCAGATGTTTTGCATTTTGTTTTTCCTGCAGAGCTGGGGTGAGGCAGGAGGGGAGGGCAGGGACTATCTATTTGTATCTCAAGTTTCTAACACTCAGCTCAGGAAAGGCGGTGAGAAGGGGTGCATGCGCACACCCCAGATTTCCCAGGGAGCTGCTTAAGACTTAGATCTTTGCAAACTCCCTGCTCTCTCCTTTTGCCCATTAGTTACATAGACAAGTACGCAGTAACCGTGTCATAAATGTCTACTGGTGATGAAGAAAGAACCCCAAGCTTTCAAGTGTGCGCATTATGACTCAAGCAGGAAATGTCAACCGGATCTGGTGTTGATGGTCAGATGAGGGGCTCTGTTTCCCTCAATAGCGGGGTGTGCGCTCGGTGCCCTTACTGTGAACTTGTGAACTTTTGCTTTGTTTCAGTATTGCCCACATCGATCACTGTCTTTTCTTTAAGTTACTTCTGAGCGTGTCAGGCTGAGTAAAACACTTGCCTGCTAATCTAGAAAGAGGGGAGGCGCAAGACCTCACTTTGGAGACCTGAGACCAAAATTCATTTCCAAAAAGGTGGATTAGTTTTTGTTTCCAAGGCTAAGGGCTGACTTATTACATCCAGAATTCTCACTCGCTGTTTCTGCTCCTGAAATCTACGGTGGATAATAGAGGCTACGCCAGGTGCTGAAGCCCGTGTGCCTAGGGTCCCTCCCCGAGCTCGGGGCCCCCCCGCCTCGCCCTGGGTCTCTGTGGCAGCTTCCCTGCCAAACAGGCTGCAGCTGCCCATGCTCCCTTGTCCGGGGCCCACTCAGGATGCAGAATGTTATTAGCAAAGGTGAGAGTTTCTGCCAAAGAGCCGAGAGTTCTTTCAGGTCTGGTCGGCCAAGAAGCTATTTTTTCAGATGCCCTGGGGGCACGCGGCAGGTGTGAAGAAAAAGAGTGAGGTCTGACCTGTTGCGGGTTCTAGAATCTGCCAGAGAGAACTACATTTCCACTTAATGGGGAAATTCACAGATTGGAGAGATGTTTTCTCTTCATCATTTAAGAGGCTCGATTCTCTTCCCACTTTATTCGAGACCCTTAACAATCCATCCGTTCACCAAAGACACTTAACTTTCATTTGATTTCTTTTGGTGTTCCCCCTTTTCAAAGTGTCCCCCTCCCTCCTCCTCCGAGTTGAAGTGAAGGCTCACCTCGGTGCTTCGCAGGTTTTACTGTGCTTCTCAGGGACGGCGTCTTTACAAGCGGGAGGTCTGTGGCAACCCTGTGTCGAGTGCGTCGATCGATACCAACAGCATTTGCTCACTTCGTGTCACATTTTGGTAATTCTCACAAAATTTCTAATTTTTCATTACTACATATTTATAGTGATCTGTGGTCAGTGATCTTTGGTGTTCCTATTATTATTATTTTGGGATGCCACGAACCACATCCATATGAGAGGGCAACCTTAACTGATAAACGTTGTGCGTATCCTGACTGCCCCACTGATCGGCCGTTGCCCGTCTCTCTCCCTCTCCTCAGCCCTCCTTGACCCCTGAGACCCAACAGTATTGAAATTAGACCACTTAATAACCTTACGATGGCCTCTACGTGTCCAAGTGAAAGGAAGAGTCATACACCCCTCGCTTTAAGTCAAAAGCTAGAAATGACCAAGTGAGGAAGGTGCGTTGAAACCCGAGGCAGGTCGAAAGCTAGGCCTCTTGTGCCAAAGAGCTGAGCTGTGAATGCAGAGGAGGGTTCTCTAAGGAAATTAAAAGTGCTCCTGCAGTGAACACAGGCCTGACAAGAGAGCAAGACAGCCTTATTGCCGGCATGGAGCAGGTCTGAGTGGTCTGGATAGAAGATCAAACCAGCCACAACATTCTCTTAAGCCAAACCCTAATCTGGAGCCAAGGGCTCCATTCTTGAAGGCTGAGAGAGGTGAGGAAGCTGCAGAAGGAAAGTCTAAAGACAGCGGAAGTTGGTTCGTGAAGCTGAAGGAAAGGCATCTCCGTAACGTGAAAACACAAGGTGACGCAGCAGGGGCTGGCGTAGAATTCACGAAGGCGGCCACGCAAAACAGCAGCCATTATCGGGGGCGTTCATAGCTACAGAGGAGAAGCCAATGCCTGGCTGCCAAGCTTCAGAGGACAGGCTGACTCTCCTGTTAAGGGCTAATGCAGCCAGGGGTGTTAAGTTGAAGCCAATGCTCATTTACCATGGTGAAATTCTAGGGCCCTGAAGAACTGTGCTGAATTTACTCCGCCTGTGCTCTATAAATGGAACAACAAAGCCTGGATGACAGTACATCTATTTACAACATGGTTTGCTGAATATTTTAAGCCCACTGTTGAGATCTACTGTTCAGGAAAAAAGATCCCTTTCAAAACCTCACTGCTCACTGACAGTGCACCTGCTCACCCCAGAGCTCCGAGGGGGACGTACGACAAGATGAATGTCGTTTCCGTGCCTGCTAACACCACGTCCGTCCTGCAGCCCATGGATCAAGGAGCAATTTTGACTTTCAAGTTTTATTATTTAAGAAATACATTTCGGAAGGCTATTGCTGCCACGGAGAGTGATTCCTCTGATGGATCTGGGCAAAGTAAATTGAAAACCTGGAAAAGATTCGCCATTTTGGGTGCCATTAAAAGCATTCATCATTGATGGGAAGAGGTCAAAATATCAACATGAATGGAAGTTTGGGAGGAGATGATTCCTACCCTTATGGATGGCCTTGGAGTGTTAAAAACTCCAGGAAAGGACGTCGCTGCAGTGGAGACAACAGGAGAATGGGGAGCAGAAGTGGAGCCCGAAAACAGGACTGGATGGCTGCAATCTCAGGATAAACATTTAACAAGAAGTTCAAGGGTGAGCAAAGAAGTGGCTGCTTGAGCTGGAATCTACTCTTGGTGAAGATGCCATGAAGACATGGAAATGACAACAAAGAATCTAGAACATTTCATACATTCATTGATAAAGCAGCAGCAGGGTTTGGGAGAATTGACTCTAATTTTGAAAGAACTTCTGTGGTGGATAAAATGCTATCAAATGGCATCGCATGCCACACAGAAACTGTGAAAAGAAAAGTCAATCGAAGCCACAAGCTCCGTCGTCCTGCTATAAGAAATTGCCACAGCTACCCTAACCGCCAGCAACCACCGTGCTGATTACTCAGACCCTCCACCAGCAAAAAGATTATGACTCTCTGAAAGCTCAACTGATGGTTAGGATCTTTTATCAAAGAAGTAGTTTTGAATACGGTGTATACATCACTGTTTAAGGCCTAATGCTATCGCACAGTTCATAGACTACGGTATAGCATAAACGTAAATTTTATATGCACTGGGAAACCAAAAGATTCATTGGACCCACTTCATTGTGGTGGCCTGGAATCAAACTCACAGTTTCTCCGAGGTACACCTGTGCTCTGGCTGCGGGATTGAGTCGTTACATGTTTTTGCAGGGATGACTTCTCCAGATCCCAGGAAAGCAGAGCACCCAAGATGCCCATCGGTTTTCTGGTAGCCTCCATATTGGGACTTCTTCTTGGTGTGACAGGTGCTGACCCCATCATGCCAGGGACCACACATCTCAGTAATTTCTTCCCTTCCCTCCCTTCTCCTCCTGCCCTCTTCTCCTTCCCTCTCCTGCTCTCTTTCCGGGATAATAGTCCTTTAGGAGTCCTGGTTCCTGATGGTGCCCCACCCCGTGCTACTTTGGCCTAGTGTTTGGTGGAGAATGTTCTATGGTTGGCCTGATGGGATGCTCTGAAAACCACAGCATCCGTATGAGCCTGAGTGTGCGGTGGGGTCTGCCAGTTCCCTGAGAACACTTGGGAGCACATCAGCATTTGGAGGCATTGTCTCCCTGTATTTTGTCAGCGGCTCGGCTAACAGCAGCCTGTTTTGCCCAGCTCTGTCTGGATGTGGCCTTCAGGCTTCCCTGAGACGGACCAGAGCCTCATGAATTAACTAACAGAGACCTAGGGGCACCTGCGTCTTTTACCTCGGCTGAGCAAGACCTCCAGGTTGCTGAAGGGGCATTAATCCTTATTTTATGTGGGGAAAACAGCTAGGAAAAAAGGTGCGTTTGCAATTTAATGTAACTAAATGTCATTCCACCCCCCCTCCACCCCACCCCCCATATTGCCTCTCGATTGAAAGCAATGGGGATCTGGGCCAAGGGGAAGAAAGTGATTGCATAACCTGATTCATAACCCTCAGCTCCTATTTATCATAAAATCATTTACAGCTCCATAAAATGTGTTAATTTGGGCAGCCGGTGATGTATGTCTTTGATTTAGGAGCTGACATTTCTGCCCGGTGGCTGCTTAGCACGGGCCGTGCAGCCCCAGGAACGGATGGGGGAGAAAGGAGATCGCGCTCAGAGGGCAGTGAGGCGGCCAGTTGTTTACCAGGATGTGTTTGGACTGGTGGCCTTCTGGGGAAGCCTGCCATAAGCAGGGGTGCCAGGAGGTCTGGGGCACGTCTGTGGGCGCTTAGTGCACTCTTGGGGGGTGACGGACAGGATGCTGGCCCGTTGTCCCTGAGGTCCCAGAATTCTGCAGTTTATTTAAAATTCCCAGTGTGATTTCCCTAGAAGGGAACTGGGTCCTTCGTGAGCGTCTGTTACCCTGGACACATTATTTTACTGAGCACTTACAGTGTACCACCACTGTCCTGGGGGAAGTCGTGTGCAACTCGCTTGGGACCCCTGCCTGCAGATTCCTTCTGCAGCCCCTGGGATCCCGCCTTGCCATTTCTAGATGCGTCCAGGGAAGAGGTGCGGAGGAAGGGCGCGAGGAGCCTCTGCGGCTCCCCTTCCTACCCCTTGTGGGTGACCCAGCTTCTCTTCCCTTAGTGGGGATGTCACTGGGTGACAAGCACGTGGATGGACCTGTTCATGAGCTCGGAGCCCGGTAGAAGGGCAGGGAAGCAGGTGTGGCCGTCGGAAGCTGGGACCATCCTCGGCCGGCGTTGGGACAGCCCCACAAACCTAGCTGAGTCCCTACGTCTGACCTCTCTCTCTCTCTCCTGCCCTCCCCAGACTCCTTCCCTGGCTCTCCTCCCTTACCACAGGCTTCTTTTTATTGATTTGAAAGGTAAAAAGCCAACGTTCTGTGCAACTTCATCTTCCTGAACCTGCCCCCCCACCCCATAGTTTATTAAAAAAGCTAAATGCTTAGCAAATCATTTTTATGAGCAATTAAGTGCCCATCTCGTGTGTGCATGGAGGGCTCAGCTGACAAATAGATTGGCGCCTGACGTGGGGGCCGAGCTGGGCTCCCAGGTTCCACCCCCCCTGCCCCCCCCAATCCCCGGTCACCCCACCCCTTGGTGGACGAGGTAAGTGTTTCCATTCGTCAGTCTCAAGAGAAATGATGGTTTATGTTCTGGGCAATGAGCACTTTTATTTGCCAATATTTTCTCCTCTCCATATGAACTGTTGGTTCATAACTTTGGTTATTGCGGAATATTATTTACAGATCTCAGTGTGAGGGAAAAACAGCTGGGGGAAATTTGTTTGCAACCCCTCCCCCACACTCCCCTCCGAATCTCTAAATAAACTTTTCCGTTGATTCTGAAGGGAGGCATCCTTCAGGCTCTGCCATGACTGCGAGACGGAGAAGCCTACTTCCTTCCTGTTTGCGGTACGTTGCATCCTCACTTGATTGCCCTGGAGATGGAGAGCTCTCACCACCCTTGCTGGTGCCCACAGGATTCCAGGCAGGCCCCCCGCCCCCGAGTTCGCCAAGACGTCTGCTCTCCACGAAGGTGATTCCTGCACCCAATATTGTGCCGGTGGCTTTCCAGTTACATCCAGCGATCATGAAATTATCCAAACGATGTTTACTTAAGGCCTCCTCCTTTGGAAAGCCATGTCCTCCAATGTGATGCAGACAGCATCCTTTTAAAACCAAGAGCCCATGCGTGTTCTGACAGCATTTCCCCTGATGCTTACATTTATTTATACACACAGTCTTGCAAGGGTCCAAATTTCGGTCACGTGTATGATCGATCTGCTTTATTTTAAGGGATGGTGACAGGGCATGGGGACTCATCCCTGAACGTCCAAGAGCTCTGACCTCTGGACTCATGGAACACCCCTGTTGTGGGGGATCAGTCCCCATTAGGAATTGCAGGTCCCAAAATGCTGTCAAATGTCTCCTTCTTAACCTAAAATACTCCTTCATAGCAGCCACGAATGGTAACCAGGACGGCAGATGACTGTTTTCCACTTTACGTCCTCAGCATGGAGAAGAGGGACAGCGTAGTGAGAGGCTCCGGGACTGTTGGAGTCTGGCCACTTGGGCTCATCCCCTGCCCGTTCCGCCTTCTCTGCCGAGAGGAGGTACTGTGGCCGGGTAGGCACGACCCGCAGCGTCACGTTGGTCCCTGATGTCCGTGATGACATGGACAAGGTCACGTCACCATCTTGACCGGCTGAGCTGCTGCTGGGAATTGTAAGCAAGCTCGTTCTTTAACATACCAGCAGACCCTGGCACCCCAAGTCTGCCCACCCCCTGGACGTCAAGACACATGGTCTTTCCAGATACATATTGAGGGTAGGAAAGGTGAGTAAACGGGCTCTTTCACTTTCCAGAGTATCCAGAATGCCTGCTGCTTTCTGGTATCTCTTCCTCACCCACCAGTGGCTCAGGGTCCCCAGTGGGGGGCTTGGATTTGGGTCTGTGGGTGTTTATTTGCAACCAGTTCTCACACGCATCGAAGTGGGTGGGAGATGACGACTTATCTCAGTTCAGGAGGTTCTGGTTTCTAGAATTTGTCATGTACTTCGGGCGGGCTGGGTGGCCTGCTGGATGCTGTGAGCGTTCACATGATACGACAGGCTTTGGTTGCGCGGCTACTTTCTGCTCTGTTCACCCAGTCGGGGGCTGATCGTAGCTGGAGTTCTGAGCCTTCTGCCACACCCTGTTTCACTTGAAGTTCGCCGTCTGGATTTTGTATCCTAGGAAGCAACCCGAGTAATTTGAAACTCTGGAAAATCTCTAATTGTCATCCCCACAAGTAGTGTAACCACGGGCAAGCCCCCAGCTCGCTGTCACAGTTAGAGGCGTGTGTCGACCAAAGCCAGCTGCCCCCCGAGGCTGAAGTGAAGACCCCCAAGGGGGACCTTTGGGTTGAGGCTCTGAGTGGTAGGTAGCCGGGGAGAAAACAGGGGCCAGACAGGGGCGCGAGAGGGACGGGCGTGTTTCGGCCCTGAGGGAGGCCCTCCCTCTCTCCCCGAGTCTGGCCAGAGCCGTCCCACTCGCCCACCTGCTCCTAGCTGACCTCCCCCTCCCCCACGTCTTCCCTCCCCTCCTGACATCCTGGCCGGCTGCCTGCCCGTCTCCCCACCTCCCTCCCAGCCCCGCCGCACCTGGTTCTGCGTACATTGCTCTCCGGAAATCCGGGCTCGCACGCCCCACGTCTGCTCTGGCCTCCCCTCCGACCGGTCATGGTGCTGCTGCTGCGGCCACCCCTCCCTGGGTCCTGCGGCCCCGTGTCCCCCACCCCTTCTGCCTCTCCCACCGATGCCTCCGGGCCCTGCCCCCACCCCACACGTGCTCCCCCCTTACAGCCGGCCGTCGCCTTGCTACCAGCATTTCCTGGAGCTGATCCCAGGGTGAGCGGCACCTCCCGGGCGTGGCCTGGCATGGGCGCCTGACTCAGCCTCCCTCGGGCCAGCGGGGCCTCCCGTCGTTGCCCATGTGGGGACACTGAATGGGACTGAATGTTTGTGTCTCCCGCAAGGTCATGGTGAATTTCTAACCCCCAAGGTCACGGTTTTGGGGAGGGGGGCTCTGAGAGGTGATTAGTGCCCTTACACAAGGACCCCAGATGTTACTCCTTCCTCTGTGTGAGGAAGTGGGAAGATGCCGTGTGCAAGGCCAAAACACAGGCCTTCACTGGACGTCAGATTGCTGGCACCTGACCCTGGGCTCCCAGTCCAGAGCAGTGAGAAGTAATTGTCTGTCACTTAAGCCGCATGCTTGGCAGTCCCGGAGCCCGAGCGGACGGAGGCAGATGCTCTCATGGCCCAGCTTGTCCCCCGTCCTGCTCCCGAGTCCCCGGCCGTGTGTCTGGGGTGACCTCAAAGCCACGCTCCCACCTCCGGACCCGACAGCCGGCCTCACACACGGAGCACTCCCAGAGCCTCAGCCAGCCTTCCTTCCCTTCTCGCCCCTGCTGCGTCAGGCTTCTCCCTAAGACCTGGGAGGCCTAGGAGCCCGAGACCCCCTTGTTTTCCAGGCTGAGTCTCCCCTCAGAAGGGGCCGAGGCCTCGTAATTTCCTGGACCTGGAGGTTCCCACTGGGGCTGACTCCGGCAGTGCTGCGGGACAGATACGGAACCAAGCTGCAGTTGGAATAAGGTAACGGGAGTGAAATTTAACTGTAGCTGAAATGTGAGTGAGCCTGGAAACGCCCTCTTCCCGGTCACCACTGTGCGTGTCCTGAACGATGCTTCAAAGCCGTGGCTCCCTCACCCCAGGCCCCGCCCCCCGCCCTCCGGGAAGAAAGTGTTTTTCTTCCTGCTTCCCTGTCCCCTGCCTGCTCACTCTGAGCCCTGCGGACACCTCTCGGCATTCAGCAAACAGACACAGTGACCTCAAGGGCAACTCCGTGCCCCCAGGAGCCCCTTCACCCGCTGCAGAACATCTCTCCTGTGGTCTTCCTCCCCCCACGGGCTTGTCGCAGGTCGCAGAGGGGGCGCTAAGGGGCAGGCTGGCGCTGCCCTGCTTGCCTCAGCCCATGTGTTCGGTGTGTGCACACAGCCGAAGCCCACCTGAGCGAGGACCAGGGGGAGGTGGGCCACGTCACCTATAGTTTGGTGGAGACTCAACAGCAGGCAGGGGAGCGGGAGAGCTTCATGGTGCAGAAGAGACAGTTTGTTTTGTGAGCCCTGCGAGGGGGCTGGGGGCCTGGGGGAGCAGCTGGGGGCACTAACTGGGATAGGGGTGCTCCACGTGACTGGTCAGAGCACATCTGGCTTTTTCTAGTTGGTCTTGAGTTAGAAGGTGGGACAAAAATTGGGTAAGCTGCGAGTTATTAATCAAGCCCTGGCCCCTTTGGGCTAATTGTTCCCAAAATGATTATTCTGCTTCCTGTGTTGTTACTGGAGACAAAGCCTGACTTCCTACAAGTCTGACCCACAGCAGGCCGGGGGCTGGTGACGCTCACAAGGACCTGTCTTGCTGGCAGGTCGCTGCAGGGTGTGGGTTGGGGTTCCATTTCTATGTACGGATTGGCCACGGCCCTCATGGATTCAGTCTCTCGGTAGGAGGATAGGGACCCAAGGTTTCTGAGCCCTTGGCTTTGCCCACTAGTGGAGAGAATAGAAGGATAGTGTTCCATTTAGCCTCAGGCCTTCTGTGAGTGCTCCCAGGACGCCCCTGACCGAGACCCCAGCTCATGACCTGCACAATCAGACCTGAGTGCTGGCATCTGTATCTCACACCAAGTGAACCTGTGGCCTCTCTCCAGCAAAGTCCTAGTGACTGTCCGCTAAGAACTCAAGCAGATGCATCCTGCACCCGTTTGCCAGGCTGTACTGGACACTGGGCTCCGAATCAGGTAAAGGAAAGCAAATCCCTTGGAAATCGGAACACTGAAGGCGTTTCTGGGAGCTGGGGGGCACTCTTCACTCCCACGTACACACGAGTGAGCCCAGGGTTTCTTGTGAAATTCTCACTCCGGCAGAACCTGACCATGGCCGGCTGGGCTGTAGCGAGGGCCTCGAGGTCATGCGGCCCCACCCCACCTCCTGCCCCAGAACCCTAGAGCCCCAGGGATGGAGGCTCGGATGCACTTACTTGTGCCCTGCGCAGGTGAGGATGGAGGAACCAAGATCCTCTCCCAGACTGAGGTCCCGTCTTCCAACTGTCCTGGCTCGGTCTCCAAGGGCTGACTCTGCCCCGTTTGACACGGCGATGAGGCGAGCCAGGCCCTCTTCCCACCACAGTCTGTCCCCACGGAGCCGCCAGCATCGCGTCTCATGAAGGACACGCTGGGCTCCAGAGGGGCGTCCACACGTCCCATCGATGCCCAGAGCTGCGTGTTGGAGGCCGGGCTGGGAGGGAGTCACAGGGGGTTGTGGGGTCATGCGTCCACCCCCGTGGCCTGCGAGTGTGCTCATGAGTGTGTCCTCACGTATTTGTATGCGTGACTGTATCTACATACGTGTGAGCATGTGTGCAAGAGTGTGCGGGTCTGATGCCTTCAGCGACGAGGGTGGGGACACTATCCACAGAGGCACATCCTGCCGTCACGGTGCAGACCTCGTTCTCACGTAGAATTCTGCCTTCCGGGATTGAGGCCTCCTGATACATCATCCAGGCCCGGCTCCTACTGGCTGCGGCATGGGTGGAAGCCATCATTGTCACTCTATTTCAGAGTCTTCGCCTCCAGCAGAAGAATCTGTAGGGACACACACTTAATGTGATTATTCTGAAATACAGAGTCAAGCGGCTTATGTTGTCAAAACCCCTGCTACCCACAGCTTCCCAGAGAAACGAGCCCGATCTGTCTCCTGCTCTCTAGTAGACCCGAGAGGCATCCATGCTGTTTTCACAGTTCATGGTTCAGGAAAATTTACATTTGAGTCCTTTTAGAGAATATGAAGGTAGCTATTACATAACAGCGAGTTGAACTGAGGGAGATGTTGGTGTAATTTAAGCATTTAAAACTATAATTTAAAAACTGAAGCTAACTACTTTGGGCTTACGACAGCCACCCGCTGACTCACAGATCAGTGAGTGGGGTTGGACGAACTTCTGGACGCAGGTTCAGTGCTTCAGCGGCGGGCGTCTCAGGGCCTCAGCTCTCCTGATCGCAAGTCAGCGGCTGGGGGAGCTGCTCTTTCCTCCAGTGTCTGTGACATCATCCACTCAGGATTTTGTATCAACAGTGTAAGAAAACTCATCTTTTACATGAACATTTCCTTCTCAAAATACACCAAGCATAGGGTAGAAAATTCACGGCCGTTGGCTTTGCGGCCCTGTTTTCTGGAACCTACTATGTTGAGTGAGAGCCTGGCAGTCAGGCTGTCCTTGTATCTGGCCTCCTCTCCTGGGGATGCCGAGAGGACGCTCCCACTCAGTATTCAGGCCACGGCCCTCGGGCACTCAGGGGAGAGGGCCAGTTGGTGCAAGTATTGCAAGAAGAATTCGCACAGGGCTGATCACTGGAAGTTCTGCCTGAGCCTGAATCCCAGTCAGGCCACTAGCCAGGTGGGTGGCTTGAGGCTAGTTATTAATAAACGAAAGCCTCAGTTTCCTCACTGGTAACAACTGTCCTTACCTCATGAAATTGTTGTGGGGATAAAATGAGTGAATATATGAAAGTACTTAAACAGTGCAGCGCTTAGCAAATGCCTAGTCAGTGTTGCTTTGCTGTCATGACCACAATCATCACCATCACCACCACCACCGTCATCACCATCATCACCACCACCACCATCATCGTCGTCATTACCATCATCACCACCACCACCATCACCACCACCACCACCATCATCACCATCACCCTCACCACTACCACTGTCATCACCACCTTCCTCACAACCACCACCATCACCACCATCTCCATCATCACCATCACCACCACCACCACCACCACCGTCATCACCGTCATCATCACCATCATCATGACCACCACCATCATCATCACCATCACCCTCACCACCACCACCACCGTCATCACCACCTTCCTCACAAACACCACCATCACCACCATCTCCATCATCACCATCATCATCACCACCATCACTGCCATGATTTTCATGGTTTGTCACTTGGCAAGAAGAGTTTAATCAGCTAGAAGTATGAGAAGTTAGGGGCGCCTGGGTGGCTTAGTCGGTTAAGCATCCGACTTTCGCTTAGGTCATGATCTCGCGGTTTGTGGGTTCGAGCCCCACGTCGGGCTCTGTGCTGACCGCCAGCTCAGAGCCTGGAGCCTGTTTCAGTCTGTGACTCCCTCTCTCTCTGACCCTCCCTGCTCACGCTGTCTCTCTCTCTCCTAGAAATAAATAAAAACATTAAAAAATAATAATAATAATAAAAAAAAAGAAGTATGAGAAGTTAAAGAAGATATAGATGCCCTAGTAAATAAAAGAAGAGTTAGGTCTGTTATTTGGTGCTATTTTTATCCCTCCTTCATGGACAAGAAAGTTGAAGCACAGAGACATGGTGCCCTGCCCAGCATCACACAGAAAAGTTAGGAAATCTCAATCAAGCTCTTGTTTTTAATGTTTTATTTATTTCTGAGAGAGACAGTGTGAGTAGGGGAGGGTCAGAGAGAGAGGAAGACACAGAATCTGAAACAGGCTCCAGGCTCTGATCTTTCAGCACAGAGCCTGACATGGGGCTCAAACCCACAAACCGGGAGATCATGACCTCAGCCGAAGTCAGATGCTCAACTGACTGAGCCACCCAGATACCACATCAATCAAGGTCTTAACCATGGAAATGTTTAAGTCTTCAGAGGAGGATGGCTTTGTGGGACGGCTACAGAGGGGATTCAAGCTCCAGTGAGATGCTTCAAATAAACGACTCTACATCATTTCAACCACTCAAATTCTGTGATCTGACGGAAGCTGTTTATTCTAGTAACCAACCAAAATAGAGAGTGCGTTGGGTCAAATATCTTGAAACACATTCATAGACTAGTACACAAAAACCGGAGCCCTGGGGAGAGATAGTTGACTATTAAAAATAGTAAACGGGATTCAATTCAGCACTGAAATGCTGTGGTTGGCTGGGCCAAGGGCCCGCCTATGTGAGCTGCTCAACAAAGCAGTTCCCAGGATGCACACATGACCGATGGTCGGCAATCGCGTTTCTAGTGCTCTTGTCTAAATGTTTCTCACTTGATCCTTTTCTTATTGGACTGTTCAGACATGTCATGAGCTGAAACTCCCTTAGGGCGGCAAACACTGGGAAAAAGACGAAGCAATTCTCAGCCCTGTTTCAAGATGAGTCCTCCTTCCTCCTCATTATAAAATACCTATTATCTCCCTTTATCTCCAAGCGAGCAACGTTATTTCAATTTAACAGTGTATGAGAAATGTACCACCATATAATAAAAGGACCAGAGATGCACTATTTAATGTCAGAATGACAGATGCTTCAATTAGGCAGACAGGACTATTTCTCCCCAAAATAGATAAAGATGAAATTTTTATAAGCTTGTGCTGTTTGTGTCTATGGTACAGTACTAATACAAGCTTTCATTACAATATAAATTAAAATAGAAACTCCTCCTTCAGTGGAAGTACACCACCTTGCTAATAATTTTGCAACTCAAAACTGCAGTTTAGCAAAGTGCCTGGTCCCCTCACCTGGAGGAGAGGTCTTCAAGGGCCGGAGACATCATCCAGGTAAGAAATCTCTCTTTGACATACATATGTCCTTTTCTAAGAAAGAAAGGAAGGTGTGATTGGAAGTTATCATTTGGCTAAATGCTTGTGGAGATATTTGTTGAAACATGAAACATTTTTTCTGCTTGGTCCGTATCTTAAAGTCGTTGGACAATTAACAGCCAAGGTGGGGTACCGCTTACAATTCTGCTGCCAGGATGCCCCACACCCTGGCAGAAGGATTGGCGGCCATTCTGGCCACCACGCCTGGAGTGTGAAGACCATTGTCATCCGGCTTCGGCCACGTGAAGCTTTTTTAGTGTCCTCTGACTCCTCACAGCACTTTCCTTCATCGGGATAATTCCGAACAAAACATTGTTACCAGTGACAGCCGGCGATCATTCGAATGAAATGTTCTTACTGGTGACAGCCATACTTTGTTTCTAAAGCTTCTCTTTAATGACTCCTCTGTTCTCCATTTGAGGGTTTTACATTCTCTGCACATTATATTTTATAAGTGGAAAAATGCATCAACGGTGTGAAAACATTTGGAATCTGAAAACAAATGCCTGGTTCCAGGAAAACAGGAGTTCGAAATAACACGAGGCTCCTCCTCCTAAACGCCTAAAGAAACACCACATGAAGTAGAACACTTGAAAAAATCAACAGTGGCTTTCACAAGAAAACACAGCAACGCCCTGGGCCAGAAATGAACACAGAGCGGGAGCGTGTGAGTTATAGTGTCTTCAGGAGAGGGGAGCCTGCAGAGGAGGGCTGGAGACTGCAGTCCTGGGCTGTGATATCCATTCAAGACGAACGGGCACGGGGTAGGTGGTTGGCGCTCTGACCCTCACGCAGAGCGCGGCTCTGGGGACAGCTGAAGGGCAGGGACAGGGAGAGGTGGACCCCAGGCCACCAGCCCAGGGAGACTCAAGCTCACCAGCGCCCATGTAAGCGGGGCAGGATCCCTGGAAAATGGAAACTCTAAGCTGGTTCCTCCTACAAATTTGGAGCCCAAGTTTATAT
This sequence comes from Proteles cristata cristata, assembly GCA_017311185.1. Taxonomy (NCBI): domain Eukaryota; kingdom Metazoa; phylum Chordata; class Mammalia; order Carnivora; family Hyaenidae; genus Proteles; species Proteles cristata. Next base: position 135,109 of record JAESUZ010002727.1, on the reverse strand, counting down.
TGGTAACATGATTTTTCATATTTTTTTAAAATATGAATTTATTGGGGCGCCTGGGTGGCTTAGTCGGTTAAGCGTCCGACTTTCGCTTGGGTCATGATCTCGCGGTTCGTGGGTTCGAGCCCCGCGTCGGGCTCTGTGCTGAGCTCAGAGCCTGGAGCCTGTTTCAGTCTGTGACTCCCTCTCTCTCTGACCCTCCCCTGCTCCCTGCTCATGCTGTCTCTCTCTCTCTCTCCTAGAAATAAATAAAATAAAATAAAATAAAATAAAATAAAATAAAATAAAATATGAATTTATTTAGAACAGGAATTGTGTATTCTATGGGAACCTTATAAGCTCCAAATTCTGGGAGTTTCCCCCTTTTTGTTTTGGTTTTGGAGCATTTGCTTCTGTCGTGACCAGAGGGGCATCACCCGTTGGGGACTGGTGTCTCGGCTTGGGTCCTGTGGGTTTTCTCCGAGTCCTTCCCTGGGCTCTGCTGTGAACTTGGCTTCCTGTAAGGGCAAGGGCGTCCCTGGGTCCCGGTGCCCAGCCCAGCAGCTGACACCTGTCACAGGCGTTCAATGAGTGATCTCTTTGGGGAGGGGATGAAAGGACCACTGGAAGCCTCCGGTGTGCCCCTCAATTCTGTTTCTGGGACTCTAAGCCAAAGTTTAAACAGCAGCCCACTTGTATTGGGTTAAACGGTTTGAAGAAAGAAACGCAGTGGAGAAATCCTTTTGTTGAGGTGATATTTTTAAAAAAACTTAAAAAAAAAAAAAAAGCTGTTGAAGACCTCTCTGCTCTGTGACACGACCTGCCCCTTTCTGCCCTGTGTCTGCAGCGTCCTGACACGGGAGGCGGGGCTGACGCTCTCAGACAAAGGGCTCTTAATAAAGAAGATTTATCATCCCGGAGGCTTCTGTTGCAACTGTCGGGCCCATCCTGGAGCAAGGGAGAGGTGGCTGACAGTCTCTAAAGCTCTCGTTTCACACGAGATACAGAGATAATTAGAACTTTGGGTGACACGCCAGGAAGAGAGGGAACAACCCAGGAGCAGGTGGGTGGGGTCAGCCCTCAGCATCACCAGGCTGGGAGCCGGGGTTGGGGGAGGAAAGCGGGGCGCTCACTGCCCTTCCTGCCACACTTGGGTGTCCTCACGAGACAGGGTGGGTGGGGGCGAGCCGGGCGGGGGGAGTCTCCCCCACAGCCATGGTCCTTTCCCCGGAAAGTGGTCTGTCCTGCTGTGTTACAGCCCCCACACACCCCCCACCCCTCTGTAGGGTGTCGAGTGCCAGGCAAACTGTGACACTCATCCTTCTCCACAAACCGGCCACATGCCGTCTGGTCCCCAATCCGAATGGAGGCTGGGCCATCCATCCTGGACGGAAGACACACACAAGGCTGACGGGCCCGGGGACAGCCGGACGCACCTGCAGACGGAGCCGGGCTTGTCGGGATGGCTCTGCCTCTGCCCGGGGAGGGGGGGCACCTCGGAAGGAACCCTGGCCTCGAGCTGGCACAGTGATGCCCCATCCACTGACGTGGTGAAAACAGAAACAAAGTCAATTCACCTGGAATGAGGGGTTCCGGAGACCTGGGGCTTCTGGTGTCAAAACTGGGAAAATCCTGAGCAGATTGGGACGAGTCTGTCACGGCAGGGGAGGAGCGCAGAGGGCTGGGACCCTGAGCTCAGCCTGGGGTCGCCTGAGACCATGGAAGGTGCCGGCGCGTCCCGCGTGGGTGGAGGACGGGAAGTGGAGCGAGAGGGGCCCTGCGTCTGTGGGGACCCCCGTCTGGTGTAACCACGTGAGCTGGCCCAGCCCGTCCCACCATGAAGCTAACTCAGCGCTCAAAGCAATACCAACCCGGGCACCACAGGTGATTGCCGAGGTGTTTCAAAGGGTACCAGACCCCCCACAACGCACAACATCCTCTAAAACATTGCTTCTCTCCTGCTCATTACTCTCTGCCTGTTACAGGTACCTTGGCTCCGCCCCGGCTACCATGGTGTTTGAAGTGGCCTGGGCTCCAAACGAGAGGGAGCCGCGAACCTGGAATCAGATTCAACCCGTATCTTCTCAGAGACCATTAGGGACTCCCCCGAGGTCATTTAGCTACGAAGGCGCGGAGCCAGGATCTGTCATCACCTGGATGACAGGAAAGAAGTCGCCACCTGCCCTGGGCAGCCCCCCGGTGGGGGAGAATCAGGAGGTGATCCCCGTGCAAGGCCTGGTGACCGGCGGAGGCCCCGGTGCACAGGGACAGCGCTCTCTAAACGGGAGCGCGTGTGTCTCTTTGTTTCGGGCGAGGCCTGAAGATGAAGGCTCCCCCCCAGCCCCCGCGCCCCTCAGCTCTGTCTTCCTGCTCCCAGCGCCAGAGCTAATGGTCGCTGGTCTGTGATGATGGGTTGGGGCCGACAGAGCCTGGGGTCTGGCCCTGGTGACACACGGGTTGGTGACTGAAGGCTGCACACGTCTAACTCAGCACCACGCACAACCCACGTTGCAGAGCAGTCGCTGCTGACTGGTGGCCCGGCCGGAGCTGAGGGGCATCCTTCGCCGAGCGCACGTCCAGGACCCGCAGGTGGGCTGTGCCCTATAAGGCGGGAGGAGGTCTGGCCTCATGGGACAGCCTGGCCTGGGGCGTCCCAGCACCCTCTCCGGGGCCCAAAGTCACCAATTACCGAAACTGCAATTTGCTTGTGAGGTTGTGGTTTAGAAGCGATTCCAAATATCTGCTTCTGTTTTCACTTAACTATGTTTGCCTACGAATCAAATCTAACGGTATCCTGTTTAATTCCCCTCTCTCAAATAGCATGTGCTTAATGTAAACCAATTACTACAATTCTGCTTTCTAAGAAATCAGGAAATGTAATCAGGGAGAGGCAATTTGTTTGCTTTTCATGAAATATTACAGTGTGGCAGTGACAAGAGGTGGGCTTTAGAGAGATCAGAGCGGATGTGTGCGTGTGTGTGTGTGTGTGTGCACACGCGTGTGTGAGAGATGGGGGTGTGTGAGTGTAGCCACGAGTGCCCTTCGTGCATCTCTGTGCTGGGTGTGTGTGTGTCTGAATGCGGTGTGGGAATTTGTCCAGAAGCTGTGGACCGAGGCTCAGATTCAGTGCGGCTCACACACACACGCACACACACACACACACACACACACAGGATGTGAAGTATTTCCTAAAAGAATAGGCTGAGACCCAGGGGCAGGGGAGGCTCTGATGGAGCCCTGCTTCCCCAGGAGCTGCCCTGCCCCCAAGGCTGACTGGGCATAATAACGGGCATTTGTTTTTATTTTAAACGATAACTACTCTCTGGGGTGAGAGATGAACTTCATCCCAGAGCAGTGGCCAAAGTTGAGCTGAGTCTATAGAGAGAAGGAGGGGAGGGCTCTTTCCTGATGACTCCACAGGTCAGGGGGGCCCCCCACTCCTCACCCCTACCGCCAGGGCGCTGGGGACATTCTCCAGTGCTGGGTGAGCTTCTCAGCAGGTTGTCCCCTCTGCCCCCCACACTGGCTCCATCACCCCTTACCCTGGTGTCTGTCCACGTGGGCAGGAATGGGGTCGGGGAGTCTGAGATGCTCTGTGGGCTCCCCCCGGGACCCCTGCTGTTAGGGTCCGGGCATAGTCGCTGGCGAGCTGTTCTCACTCCCTGGTCTCTTTCCTTTCCTTCCGCAATCCCAGAGCCCAGAGCCCCTCTATGCGGTGGGGGTGGGGGGAGGAGCTAAGAGACCAGCCCTTGAGAAGAACCCAGTGATGAGGCTGACCGGCCCTCATGGGTGTTCGGACTGAGCTGGGTGTCTGGTGCTCTGCAAACATGAGATCCTCTCAGGAGGACAGGGAGGTGGGTGACTCATTCCCAGGGGTCGCAGCCGGGTCCTTAAGGTTCCTCCACCTCTTTTTGCGGAAGTGAAATTCACATAACCCACAACTCACGCGGTAGGGCGCAGGCTCCGTGGTTTTCCACACCCCCGTGCACCCTCCAGCTCTCTCCGGAGATTTCTCGTCACCGAGAAGACACGCGGTGCCCGCCAACACTTTCACCCCTTAAGACTGAATCCTTTCCTTTAGAACCAGGGGCTGGCAGCTCCTGCCTAAACTGTCCTCTGTGATTTTCGTTGTAAATGCCTTTACACACGGCCTGACCCGGCCCACCCCGCGGTCATGTCACGGCTCCTTAGAAGCCTCACATCAGCGTATGGGATGTTCTGCCCAAAGTCTGGGGGCGTCCTATGTGCCGTCCGGGCCACAGACCTTCTCCAGAGAAGCAGGGTGGCTGAGCCGCAGACATTTGGGCGAAGCCATGGGGCAAACACACGGACACGGAGTGGTCTTGTCTCCCAGTTTCGTCTGATACGACTGTCTGACCTTTGAGTCACGGGTTAAAAGTTATGCTCCATCAAACCCAGTACTGAAATCACCGGACTAAGAGCTTAGACGATACGATATCATTCTGACTGCATAGGATTGTCGTCCGGCACCCATTCTGGGCGGTAAAAGGATTGATATTTAAAGTAATTATGACCTGGGGCGCCTGGGTGGCTTAGTCGGTTAAGCGTCCGACTTTCGCTTAGGTCATGATCTCGCGGTTGTGGGTTCGAGCCCCGCGTCGGCTCTGTGCTGACTGCCAGCTCAGAGCCTGGAGCCTGTTTCAGTCTGTGACTCCCTCTCTCTCTGACCCTCCCCTGCTCACGCTGTCTATCTCTCTCCTAGAAATAAATAAAAATATATTTAAAAAAAAATAAAGTAATTACAACCCATGAAGCCGTGTCCTTTCCCCCCTTGCACACTGGGCAGCGTCTTTGGGATTTGCTGAGACACAGCCCCCGGCACCACGCACCGTGACACCACATGTAGCAGGTCAGCCCAAGGGGACAGGGCAGGCGCTTTCTGGGAGCAGCTCTCTGTCCGGGGACCCCAGAAGTGTGCTGGCCACGGGCTTCTGCGGAAAAGGAGGTTCAGGGAACCAGAGCAGCAGTGAGAGGCTCCTGGCGCACAACTCGGTGAGCAACAGGCCCCCAGTGTTGAAAGGTCCCCTGATGACGGGTGCGCTGGGGGCGGCCACCCACCTGGGCACCTCCAGAGTGTGGTCGGAGGAGGGAGAACCACTCCCCGACTCTGCCCAGGCCTCGGGGTCACTGGGGCTCCAGGCCTGTGGGAGGCCGAGTGGGACGGCTCTGCTCAGAGGGTGCCTTTGTCCCCCTGGGGGGCAGCTCGTGTCTGTGGGGGCCAGCTGGGGTGGGGAGCGGGCTGGGGGCTGTCAGCGTCCTGGCATGAAGCTTGACCCTGACAATGGCCTTGGGCATCAGGATGAGTGATTGGAGTCCATGACTAAATCAAAGGCTCTCACAATTTTGCCCATTTCGTGCCTCTCTCGCCTACCCCTACCCACCCACCCACCCCGCCGCCCCTGCACCAAGACTTCCTTGCAGGGTTGCCATCAGCTGCCAGGCTCCCTGCACACACCTGCCTCTCAGCTGATGCCGTGTAGACACCCCCATCCTTGGGGCGCTGGGGTGGCCTCCAGGACGCAGCCTCCCGAGGGAGGTGCCCCCCCTCGCTCCCCAGGTCCTCGGTGGGCTCCACCCCTTGGCTCACCCCCACCACCCAGACCCCTTCTCTGCCCTCTCTTTCTCTCTCCCTCTCTGAGTGACGTCATGTGGTCCTGTGGCTGGCAGAACCATGTGCCCCAACGGTGTCTGCATCCCAGTCTCTGGAGCCCGTGGATGCGCGAGATTCTAGCAAAGGCGCTGTGTCGGTGAAATGACGTGAGGAACCTTGAGACAGGAGACAGTCCTGGAGAATCTGGGTGCCCCACGTCGTCGCAAGGCTTCTGGAAACGTACAAAGGGAGGCCAGGGGGCGAGAGGCAGACAGTGGAAGGTGCCCAGGGGGTTTCCTTGTCCTTCACAAGGGTCTCCCTTAGCAAGGTTTTTGCAGAGTGGGTTTGGGGACCAGGGTCATCGCTCTTGGCAGAGACCTTTACGGAAGCTTCAGGGGTGTCGCTGCCATGGCCCAGTGGCCGGGGGCTACTGCCAGGGACACCCGTGTGGTCGGCGCCGGGAGGAGGCCGCAGGCACGGACGTGAGTGCAGGTGACTCTGCAGGAAGACAGAGCAGCGAAGACGTTCCTCGGCGGTGAAGGGGAACAGAGGGAAATCACATCTGACATAATCACGTTAAACATCCAGAGGAAAGTGGACATTTGAACATTTCCCCTGAGAGCGTGAGTGCCAGCCTACTTCAGTTAGGATCCTGCCTCAACTACGTTCTGGTTTTCATTTGTTTTAAGACAGATTTCATTCTGTGTGACAGTGTGGGGAGCCCACAGGGTGGGGGCTCCTGGGCTCTGCCCTTCCCAGGAGCGGGGGGTGCTTTCCTGCTTCAGGAGCCAGGTGTGGGCCAACTTAGAGAAGCTCCGGTGGGGGCTGCACTCCTCATGGTAACATATTTATAAAGGGGATTTTTTTTTCCTCTGAATACCGATCTCAGTCTCCATAATTCAGGTGAAAGGAAAGGGCTGGGTGGGCTGGCATCAGGAGTATAAGAAGATGACAGCGACATTGTGGCCCCTGCCAGCGTTCTCCAGGGAAACAGGATCAGCGGAGGGTATATGGGTGTGTACGTGGACACGCACGCACGCACACGCACACACACACGGAAACAGAAAGAGAGAGAGTCATGTTAAGGAATTGATTCACATACTTGTGGGGGTTGGCAAGGGCCGGTCATCAGGCTGGAGACCCAGAGAAGAGTTGCTGATCTCCTAAGTCTGAAATCTGCCATCTGGAGGTAGAATTCCTTCCTCCAGGAGGAACCTCAGGCTTTTTTCTCTTATTTATGAACTTCAACTGATTGGGTGAGGCCCGCCCAATGTGGAGCGTGACCTGCTTTACTCAGAGTCTGTGGATTTATGTTAGTTCCATCTAGAAAATACCTTCACAGTAACATCCAGACTGGTATTTGATGAAAAAACTGGGCACCATGGCGTAGGCAAGTTGATCATAAAATCAGCCGTCACAGCCCTCTAGGAGTGTGATTAAATAGACGCTTTCCCCTAAGGGAGGCTGCTGCTGGGACAGGGGCTTCCCTCCTCTGCTGCCCTGGGTGGCATTGGATCTGGGGTGGCCTGGGGCCAGCAATGAGCACCTGAGCTTCAGCTGCCCCTCAGTGATGGTAAACCCTGGGAGCCAAGACCCATGCAGGGCTTCCTCACCGGTCACTGATAAGGAACTTTTGGGGAACAGGCAGAGGAACTGGATTTCTGCCTGGAGCAGCCTGAGAATGGGCTGGACTTTGTTTCCCCGTCTGTAGAATGGAGCAACACAGAAGGAGAGACGCCTGTGGGAAGGAGGCGGGGGGATGGTGGCGGCTCAGAGAAAGCCCCTGGGTTCCAGGCGGCTAGTGTCCTGTCCGTCAGCACCAAGGGGCTCTGTGTGGGGCCCCACGGGGGCACGGATGGGGACAGTGAGGCGCAGAGGAGGCGGGAGGGGCCCCCGTCCCCAGGCTTCCAGGAGGCCCTGGGACGCGTGGGCTGCAGAGAGGATCTGTGATTTATATCTGTGTCTGTGTGTCCATCTGGCTGTATCCATACCCATATCACGTCCATATCTATTTTTTCCCCCCACTATTTTAGTGGGACCTAAATTATATGTACATTTGTACACACTCACACACACGTGTATTTCAGGCACACTCAAGATGTGGACTAATGACTGTAAATGTCATTCTGGTGGCAGAGTCTGGCTCACAAACTCGGTTCTGTTTTTGTGGGTGGAGCTGCTGCCTGACCACCTTGAACCTCTCCAGACAGTCTTTCCAGAAGAGTCTAAGCAGGGGCTGCCTGGGAGGGGGCGTGGAGGAGAAGAAGGAGCTTCTACATCAGTGTTGCCTCTCAGTTCTGGACCCCCGGCTTCTAGAGGGATCCGAGTGAGGATCAGATAATGCAGACGCCAGCTGCCGTCACCCCTACCCCCGTCTTTCCCTCCTCCTGCCTCGTGTCCTTGAGCCCCAGAACCTCCCGTAGAAACAGGACATGTGCCCAGCAAAGAGCAGAGGTAGAGAACACAAGCACTGTCCCCACGAGCTCAGCAGGGTGGCGGAGGCTGGAGCTTGGCTGGGAATGTTGAGACAGCCTGCAAATCAGCCCCAAAGCTCACCGATCTGGGTTGGAATCCTGTCTGTGTGCTGGAGCCTAGAGAGGGTGGTCACCTCTGCTTGCTTCTTCAGCCTCAGCTTCCTCATCTATAACATGGGGGTGACATTACCGAGTTGTGAGTTTTAAAGGGGATGACACACCTCAAGCCTTCAGCTAAGTGCTGAGGACAAGGTCAGCATGCCGTCCATGGCTATCTGTCAGCCTCGGTGTTCTCGGCCATTAAAGGGACATAACAACTACCCAGGTGGGCTGTGTGAGAAGAGAGATTATACACCATGCTTCATAACCCACACCGAAGACTAGTAATGTTATTCATTTCTTCAGCTTATCACAGGATGAGTTTTCTAACACTTAGAGCCGTTGGAAGAGGACGATGGTTCTGGGAGGCGGGAGGCCTGTCGCTGTGGCGTCCAGGTAGAAGCTGGTAGACCAGCCGTCTGGAGAGTGCCAGCCAGGCAGCAGGACCTCTACTTCCCTCGGGCATCGGGGCCAGAGGGGGCTGAGAAAACCACAGAGGGGGTGAGGCTGACCATGAGGGTGGCTCTCCAGGCACTGTCCGCAGGCCCGTGCCCCCAGCCCCCCAACCAGCCCAGATGCCCCCCCAGCCCCCTCCCCTGAATCCCACTCTGTCACCACTAATAGGACAAACTAACCAAGATTTGGGCTTTGTATTTTCAGACACACTTTGGAGCACACATTCTAATCATTAAGGCTGAAAATGTAAGTGTCCCTCCTTCCAAAGGCAGTGGGGGCTCCTAGGGGTCCCGTGCCTTAACTCAGGGGACGAGACTGGGGTCATAGGCAGGCTGTGGGATCACATCTTCTTGGGGGCCTCCCACGTGGCTCCCAAGGCAGCCCCCATAAAACCAAAGCGAAACAAAGCGATTGCTGTGGAGCCAGGGGTGGTGTGTGGAGGTGCTGTGAGCAGAGAAGGAAAGTGCCGGACATTGACGGGGCTCCTTCTGTCAACTTTCTTGGGGCCAGAGAGACACAAAACTGTGACTTGTCTTTCCATCTCCACCATTTCCCCTCAGCATCTTCAGGCAGGCAGGCAGGCAGTGTGTGTGTGTGTGTGTGTGTGTGTGTGTGTGTGTGTGTGTGGTGTAGACGCACTCCCAAATTCCTACAGAGAATGCTAAGACATGATGGGCTGTCACCACCTTCTGCAGGAGAATAAAAGGCTCTCGGTGTCCCGGTGGCCTCTGGTCTCTTGCCGCTGCTTCCTGCTCCGGGCCTCACGTCCTTCCCAGCATTGATAAGAAGGCCGCTGTCCCTGATGTCTCGATTGGGAGCCTCTGAGCCCTGCCTCTGCCCACCTGCTGTTCCCTCGATATCACACACATCTCCTGCCACCGTCGTTCCAACTCAAGCTGTCCCTTCTACCGCCACTTCCTCTTGCCAGTGGCTTTCCTTGTTACCTGCAGCCACCTCTGCTCAGGGATCCCAGGAGCCTGGGAGGGGGCCTGTCCAAGCCACACCTGTGCTTCCCAGCCCCCTTGCCCACCCAATCAGGCCTCTCCCACCATCACCCTCTGCTTATAGCTCTGGACTATCCATTAATTCAGCTGGAGTATCAATTAACTTCCCGAGTCTAGAAACTTCTTGAAAGTTGTGTGTGAGATGAAACCCCTCGACACGTTCTGCCACTACATTTCCTTGAGGAGAAAACACCAATGAACCAACCAGCAAGATGACCTTCCAGTGGTCACGGGGGCAAAGGAAGCACCCTTCCCTCCTCTCATCGTGATTATCAGGGCCTTCAGGGTGGTCACCTTTGTTTACGTCCCGTGTTCCTGACAAACGACACGCTTGTGAAGTTAAATGCATGTGGTCTTGCTTCCCCATAGGGCCATCGCAGGAACATGATCTCTGGGTGACTGGAAGTTACGCTGCCCTGAGCCGTGGTCACGCCTGCCAGCTCCTCGGGGCCTGGGTGCCCAGAGTCCTATAAGCTTCCACAGGTGTCAACGTTTTATCCTTATTAATGCTTCAAGACAGGCCAGCACCAGCTTAAGAGAGAATCAGCAAAAGCCTGTCTCACCTGGAGTTTCCAATTGAATTATTCATGGCCAAAAACTCCTTCTGAAAGCACATGGCTTTGTCAACACACAGGGTCTGGAGGGCTCCCCATTGGAGTCCTCCCTTGGTGGCGGGGTCCTCCCCAGGGTGGCGGGGTCCTCCCCTTGGTGGCTGGGTCCTCCCCGGGGTGGCGGGGTCCTCCCCTTGGTGGCAGGATCCTCCCCAGGGTGGCGGGGTCCTCCCCTTGGTGGGGTCCTCCCGGGTGGCGGGGTCCTCCCCTTGGTGGCGATCCTCCCCGGGGTGGCGGGGTCCTCCCCTGGGTGGCGGGGTCCCCCGGTTGGCGGGGTCCTCCCCTTTGGTGGCGGGGGTCCCCACTTGGTCCTGGCGGGGTCCTCCGGCGTGGCGAGTCCTCCCGGGGTGGCGGGGTCATCCGCTTGGTGGTGGGGTCCCCCTTGGTGGCGGGGTCCCCCCGGGGTGGCGGGGTCCTCCCTTGGTGGCGGGGTCCTCCCGGGGTGGCGGGGTCCCCCTTGTTGGCGGGATCCCTCCCTTGGTGGCGGGGTCCCCCCCGGCGTGGCGGGATCCTCCCCTTGGTGGCGGGGTCCCCTCCGGTGTGGCGGGGTCCTCCCGGGGTGGCGGGGTCCTCCTTGGTGGCGGGGTCCCCTCGGCATGGCGGGGTCCTCCCTTGGTGGCGGGTCCCCCGGTGGCGGGATCCTCCCCTTGGTGGCGGGGTCCCCCTTGGTGGCGGGGTCCCCCTGGGGTGGCGGGATCCTCCCCTTGGTGGCGGGATCCTCCCTTGGTGGCGGAGTCCTCCCCGGGGTGGCGGGGTCCTCCCGTTGGTGGCGGGGTCCCCCCCAGGGTGGCGGGGTCCTCCCCTTGGTGGCGGGGTCCCCCCCGGTGTGGCTGGGTCCCCCCAGGGGTGGCGGGGTCCCCCCCCCCCCGGCGTGGCGGTGCCCGCTCTGTGGAGCGTGTCTGGGTTGGAAGGAGAGTCAGGCTTTGTCACCTGGGTGCCTCTCACAGGGACGTGCACAAAACCCCAGGAAGTGGGCGAGGGGCTCCAGCAGGGGCTGTGGGCCGGCCCAGAGCAGGGAGAGGGGGCACTGCCTGCCCTTCAGGCACACACGGACAGGCCTCCGTGGTCTCGCACCTCGGGGTCCGTAGGAGCTGTCGGGGTGCGGCGGTGCCCCCGCGGAGCCCGCCCTCCGGGGACAGAGGCCGGACGGGAAGCAGCGCAGAGCGGCACGGCCGGGGCGTCGGGCGTTGAGCCGCCCGCACAGGTGCGCCCTCTCAGGCCGCTGCTCTGTGGCTCCTCTTCAGGGACGCTGGGTTGCTCCGTGCCCTGGACCACCTCTCTGCGCGGAACCTTCTGAGGACTTCTGCAGCCCTGGGCCAGTTCTCAGGCCCTCTGGGGCTAGCCTTCAAAGAGAGGTCCGAGTCCCCAGGCCAGGGCGTTGCTCGGGTTGTGCACTGCACTGGGTTGGAGGGTTCTAGCCCTCGCTTCCCCTGCTCAGCTTTGAGCTCTGGCAAAGGCTGTGTCTGGGGCTCCTTTTCTATAAACCAGCAAAGCCCCTCATCACACCCTAAGATGCCCAAAGTGCCTAGGTGGGCAGCAGATGGCCCATGTCACCAGGTTGGTGGCGCACGGCCCGATGTCACCTGCCTGGCAGCCCAGCTGTACTCCTTCCGCTGGAGGCTGTCCGTCTGTGCTGCTGCCTTGCTGACCACCCTGCCCTGTGCCTCTCTGGTCTGGCCCTGACTACGCCTCCTACCTCCCGCTCGGGTCCCTCTTTCCTCCTAAGGCTCCCTCCTCCCTGTCCTTGGCGCTTCCTCCAGCTGCCTTCTGGGTGACGCTCCTCTCGGCTGACACAGGGCCCTGCCTTCATGGGCACCGACGCCCGGCAGCCCTGCGTCACCACAGCCTTCCGGCCTGGTGTCAGAGTCCTTGTCTCTGCCCGAGCTCCCGGCCGGTGAGGGGGCCCCCCTGGCTTCTGCTCACCCTGTTCCACTCGTAGCTGCAGCCTTAAAATGAAGCCAGGCTGTCCCCAGGCTTCCAGCCCCTAAAATGGTGACGCAACGCCAAGCGTGTTGAACTCAGTGCTGTGGGCGTCAAGGAAGCGCCCGGTGGGCATGCAGGCAGGCAGGAGCCATGGCGAAGGCCGGAGGAGACCGCGGCGTCCCGCCTCAGCGATGGAGGGGCTCCGGGGCCGGAGGGCGGCCGGGAGACTGGGGCAGGGGCCACTCGCTCTCCTCTCCGGGTCTAGGAAGCGACTCGTTACGGCCCGGCCCGCTCGTCTCCCGGCAGCCCCTTTGCTAAGCTCCCAGAGCTCACCCGCTCTCACGTTCTTCCCATTTGCCTGCCCTCCCAGTGGATCGACTGGGCTTGTTGGCGTCCAGGGGCTGTTCTTCTGGTCAGAAGAGTTAGGGGCCCCTGGGTTTGGCTCCCAGCCCTGCCGCTGCGACTGGACGTGGGCAAATCCCTTCCCAGAACCTCACTGTCTCAGGGAGGTCAAACCATGGGCGACGCTGCTTACTGTTCAGGCTTCCGAGGGTTAGCTGAAGCGGCGTGTGTGTAGCTTCTGGAAGCCTGGCGGGAAGAGAGAGCTAAGCTCCTGAAGGGGCCGTGATTTCCTGGGGCGCCGGGCAGTTGGCTAGGGCAGCCCCCGTCTTCCAGGCTGTGTGCGTGCCCCGCCAGCCCCCCTCCCCCCCCGTGAGAGAGCCCCTGTTTTCTGCACGGTGGTGTTCAGGAGCGATAGTGACTCCTACGTCACTTGGTGTTGTTTGCCTGTGGTTGGCTGGATCCTTGTACTCATTTCCCGTGTAACAAAATACCGCCATGTGGGTGGCGTACCCTACAGAAATGTATTGTCTCACAGCTCTGGAGGCTGATAAACATGTTGGCAAAATTGGCTTCTCCGGAGACTTGTCTTCTTGGCTTGCTGATGGTCACCTTCCTGCTGTGCCCTCACATGGTCTTTCCTCTGAGCACATGCATTCTGGGTCTCTTTATGTGTCCGAATTTCCTCTTCTCACAGGGACAGTCAGGCAGGATTTGGATCCTCCCATACAACCTCATTTAATGCGAATCACCCCTTTTAAAGGCCCTACATCCAAATACAGATACATTCGGAGGTGTGGGAATTAGAATTCAACGTACAGATTTTGTGGGAGCCCAATTCAGCCCCTAATAGCCTCCCTGAATGAGGAATCTTACCTCCCTGGACTTCAGCTTACTCATTAGTAATATGGGAATGATGATGATGATGATGGTAGTGATGGTGATGGTGGTGATGATGATGATGGTGATGGTGATGGTGGTGATGATGATGATGGTGATGGTGATGGTGATGATGATGATGATGGTGATGGTGATGGTGATGGTGACAGTGGTGATGATGATGATGGTGGTGATGGTGATGGTGACGGTGGTGATGATGATGATGGCACTTGTGATAATGGTGGTCCACAAGTTGCTGTGAGGTTTAAAGGAGTTAATAAATATAAAGTTTAGGAGTCAGTGTCATATAAATTTTCACTGTTATCACTTTCCTTATTACCATGCTTTTTTTAAACACATAATTACCAAAAAATCCCTGTGAGCTGGTTTTTGGTCTGTCATAGACCTGAGTGTGAATCATCAAAGAGCCTGTTAGTGGCAGACACCGTGAGACACGATGGCTGACAGCCTGACACCGTAGAGGGAAACAAAACTGATTTAACGGGAGCCTCCACAGTGCACTCTCTGTAACCAAGTCAGTGCATGTGCACGGAGAACTTTCCTCATTTAAAAAAAAGCCCAATTATTTTCCTGGGCTAGGGAGACAAGGAAGCACATCATTTAATTTAGAATAGTTTCCACCCACATAGGACAAAGTTTGGGGACCTGAAGCTATGACAGGCAATTCAAGGGGCGGTAGGTAGATACCTATGTGTGCTTCTGCCTTTGCACGGTAACCTATTAGCTCTGTGACCGTGGGCAACTAATTACAGATAAATAAATAAATGGTAAGGCTAAAAAAGGAAAAAAAAATAGAACAGGCAAGTGGACCATGATAGTCAAAGCTTTGACAGAAATCAGATTGGTTAGGGAAACTCATTTTTGGCAGTCTTTCCTCATATTGCAGAAATAAACAAGGTCACAGATAGGATTTTCTTAGAGTTTGGTGTTGTGTCATCTGTTTTTTCTTCAAATACTTATAAATATATGGCAAACACCACTTGGGGGTAATTAGCCGAATTGTCCTCGGTCCATATGGACAAGTGCATTGCCACCTCCTTGTCTGCCTTGAGAGCCTCACCTTGCCAGAGCTACACTCAAGGTGAGGGCTGCTGCTTCCCATGCTGCGTCCATAGCACAGCAGGTAGAAGGGTTCTCTGGAATCCAGAGGGTAGGCAGGTCCATGACCCCATGTCATCCAGTTACCTTCTCTCAGTTCTGCAGCCACTCACGGCCCCCATGACTAAATTCTTCATTATCCTGGCCACCAAGTAAGCTTAGAGAGTATAGGATGACACACATCAGAAAACCTCCACATTTGTATCTGAAAATGTAGCACAGGGATGCCCGGGTGGCTCAGTCAGTTAGACACCCGATTCTTGATTTCGACTCTGGTCATGATCTCATGGTTTGTGAGTTCAAGCCCTGCATCAGGCTCTGTACTGACAGTGTGGAGCCTGCTTGGGATTCTCTTTCTCCCTTTCTCTCTGCCCCTTCCCTGCTCACAGTCTCCTTCTCTCTTTCTCTCAAAATAAATAAATAAAAACTTAAGAAAAAAACACAACACAACAGAGAACAAAACTTGAAGTCACCAAGGTTTGATAAAGGATAAAAAATCTTTTCATCCCTCAAGCAAAAATCAGCACCTGATTGGCCAAGCCCATGGAGAGGCCATTCCAGGAACCTCCTACCATCAGGGACCTCCTGGATCCAGGCTACTTTTCCCTGAGTGCTCAGCAAAGATGTTCAGGAACTCGTGACTGCACACTTCCAGTGCATCTTTATAAAGAGCAGGGCTACCCGTGGCTCCAAGCACCTGAGGGTCAGAAGTGGCTTCTTGGAAAGAGCCATCATGTTTTTCTGTCTTTTCAAACCCAAGTTCCAGTGAAAGGCACCCTGGGGAGGGGCTGGCTTGCTGAAGATGAACATATTTGTCTACAGAGTGGCCTGAGCTCCTAGAGAGAGTATGGATGCTGCACAGATGTCAGATAACATTATGATTCACCACCACTGCTGGACCCGGGTTGCTCTGTCCCCAGAGCTCCAAGGACTGGGATTTCAGCCGTCCCGCACAATTAAGGGACCGCCTCTGGGGAACTGAGCTAAGGACCCTGCCCCTCCCCATTCTACATGAGCAGGTAGGAGAAGAGGCTGATGTTAATGGGCTGAGCTTGGGTCTCTTCAGTAGCCACTGAGAGGTTATTACATATCCCCTGGTCCGGAAGCCCATCCCTCAAACTTCTCAGGGCCGGTGGCCCCTCTTCATGCCAGCAGGTGGCAAATAGATTGTGGGCACGATTTATTTTTCCTTCAAGTTTGCCAGAATAAGTTTCTCCAGAAACTTCTCCAGGCTTCAGAGATCGCTCCATTAAGTTAAACATCTTTAATCTGGCTCATTTTGCAGCCATTCATTTTAATCATGCAAAGGTCAGCTGTCACCTCACAAATGTTAGACTTAATTTGTTTTCTTGATGCACCTCATATCAGTGATAATTTGGCCCAATGTTTAGTCATTTGCCAATGGGGAGCTGCAGTGGGTAGAGTCACCAACAGGGGAGATGGGGATTGTGGATGGTGAGGGGCTTGAATGGGGCAGGGGTGCTGATGACAGCAAGCGGCAAGAGCCTGTGCCTGTCCATCCCCAGACTATGGGCTCTGCAGTGGCAGCAATGTGGATTTGGAACCAGCAGTCAGGTTTGAGACAGGCTGCTGTTTTTTTTCAAGTTGTGTGACCCTACATGTAAATGAGCCCTCATCCTCTTCTCTTCCCCTCATTTCGAGCAAGTATTTTCATTTTGGGAGCTGTTCTCTTACCTTTTCAGAGTGGAGAGAAGCTAAAGAAGGCAGATGGGACTTCCCGACCCTTCCCGGCCCTCTTCCTCCAACCTCTCCTTCCTGTCTCCTATCCCTGATCATCTACTGAGTCTTGAAATGAAGGCTCTTAGGTTCTGGCAAACTCCCTGAGCCAGTAGGACACCCACAGGAAAAACTGTAGAAGCGTGGCAAGGCACCACGTGGGAAATGGGCTCACCCTTTGGCATGTGCGTGACATGGCACCAGGTGCTCCTGAGCCCCCAGACTCCACAGAGGAAAAACTCAGAACAGCAGTTCAGTGCTTATAAGTGCTATGCGTGCATAACGACCATACTCACATGCCTGAATGGGAAGGGTCTGATGTGGGGCTGGGCAGGTGGGGAGTGCTTCTCATCTTTATCACATGCCAATGTGTCTTTTTTTTTTAAATGTTTTATTTATTTCTAGGAGAGAGAGACAGAGACAGCGTGAGCAGGGGAGGGTCAGAGAGAGAGGGAGTCACAGACTGAAACAGGCTCCAGGCTCCGAGCTGGCAGTCAGCACAGAGCCCAACGCGGGGCTCGAACCTGCGAACCGCGAGATCATGACCTAAGCGAAAGTCGGACGCTTAACCGACTAACCCACCCAGGCGCCCCGCCAATGTGCCTTTTTATACATCACCCACCAGATCGTCTGCAGCTCCTTAAACTCAATAGATGCAGAGCTTAGCTTATGTCTTCTCTAAACCCACTGTCCACGCTGCCCTCGTTCCCTGTTGCCAAGTCATCACTCAGCCGTTGCGCACCTGGATTCTCCTCTTCGTGTCCCCCTCAGTCCATCGCCAGTCCCCTCCAAAGTCTCCCAGTCCACCTCCTCTTCCCCCACTCCACTCCTGCTGCTGTGGTGGGGGTCCTTTGTGATCCCCACCTGGACTATGGAGTCTGTCCTTTACTGGTTGTTGGCGAAGGGCAGCAGAACAGCAACCCCAAAACATGCCGCTTTGGCATAAGGATTATCCTGAGCCGAAGACGGTTGAGAAGAAGCGGGTACAAGAGTATAGCAGGGGCGTCTGGGGGGCTCAGTCGGTGAAGCGTCCGACTTCGGCTCAGGTCATGATCTCGCGGTTTGTGGGTTCGAGCCCCGCGTCGGGCTCTGTGCTGACAGCTCGGAGCCTGGAGCCTGCTTCAGATTCTGTCTCCCTCTCTCTCTGACCCTCTCCTGCTCATGCTGTCTCTCTCTCTCTCTCAGAAATAAATAAAACATTTAAAAAAAAGAGGAGCTCCGTGCCCTGTCTGGCTGGAAGCAGGACACACATTTGTGAAGGCGTCCCCCCCCCCGCCCCCCCAGGAAGGACGGAAGTTAATCACTGGAGACCGTGGCCGACCCTGATCAGCACCAGAGACAGCGCCAGAGGCATCTGCACAGCTGACCTCACTCCTGCCCCTGGTCTAACCTGTCCCCATGCACCCGCCTTCCCACAGTTTGCCACCCTAGAACCGAAAGCCCTCTTCCTTTGTCCTCACCGCTCTACTGACCCGTTGTTCTTTGTTAAGACGCTCTATAAGCCCGAGTTCCAGCCACACCTTTGAGTCACTCTCCCTGAGATTTCCCCTGTGTGTGCAGGATTCACATGTTACTAAACTTCTGTTTGTTTCTCTGCTTAGTCTGTCTTTGGCAGTTTGATCTGTGGGTCCCCAGCAAGGAACTGGAGGTGGGTGAGGAAGATTCCGTCCCCCCTCCCCCGGCCACGTTGGCACACATGCTTGCTTAGCTTCTTTCTCCTCACTTAGGTCTTGTGTCTCCCACGGTGGGAGGGGTCGGGGCTGCTTGTGTTTGTCACCATTTCTCCAACACCTTTCGTGGCGCCTGGCACATGGCCCACCCTCGGTAAATGAACAGTAGTTGTGAATAAATGAATGGTAAGGTGACTCATCTTTGCAGCTCCGCCCACGCCCCTCCCCAATCCGTTGGTTCTTTCCTTCCTAAGCAACAACCGCTTTTGCTACTAGTGCAGCAGTGATTCTTCTAAGCCCTGCTTGGCCAGGCACCATGCCAGGCACTCCACACATGTCCTTCCAGCAACAGCCCTTGGTGATGGCTACCATGTTGCCCACTTTACAGAGAGGTGAAGTCACTTGTCTCGAGGCACACAGATAGTGTCTATGCTAACCCAAAGCCCATGCTGGCAGACACTGGGTCTTCCCCATCAGATAAATCTGAAGGAGTCCCCATCTAAGGGGCTTTTAGTGGCCCCTCGGGCATCTTGGCGCCACCTCCACCAGGAAGTCCAGGTCTTTACAGAAGATTCAGCCTGGCTCAGATCTGCCTGGCTAGTCTCATTTCCTCACTTCTCCCACATCACCCCTGCGGGCAGGGCAGCCTCTCCCCAGAAGCCCCGAGGTGACGGCTTCTCTCTGCCGGGGCTGGAGTTTTCACATGATGATGGCTCCTCTGGGAGCTGCCTCCTCCCTTCACGTGTCAACCTCCTACTCATCTGAGGTACAGCTCACATGGCACCTGCTGGACTTCCACGGTCGTCCCAGGTGGGGCACTGAGCTCTGCCTCTTCTGTTTTCCACGTGACCCATAGGAAGTTGTTCAGCAATGGCTTCCAAGTAGGGGTCTCAAAGGCCTCAGAGACACTGCCTCCTAAAGCAATGTCTTCATGTAAGCCCTTCTTGTGTCTCCACCTCCTTCCCCAGCCAGTCGGCATGGCTCCTGGCAGGTGAAGGCTCTCAGTGAATGTCCAGAGAATGAGTGAATGAATATTGCGAAGCCAGTGTGCCCACACTTTAAGGAAAGGACTGAAAACCACTGGTGATGTGTGACACATGTGGTCCAAGAGTGATGATCAGTGGCAAGTGTCCTAGTGAAACCAGAACACCATCTATATTGCCTTGGACAATGAAGTCACTTCTTGGTCCCTGGAAACAGAACCAAGGGAAATGGGATTAGGCAGGCGCCTCTCCTTGCTCCTTTTGTGTTTCTCTTCCCAGCTCGTAGCAACACGGGGCTCCATCCCAGATGGGGCACTTGCTCCACACAAGACACTGACATCCAGAACAGCAGCAAAGGGTCAGATTACTATAGCCTGACACCCTGTCCCAGTGAGACTAGCTAGCTGTGTGGTTTGGGGCAAGGTACTTGCCCTCTCTGTGTCCCCTTGATGGAGACCCACCCTTGGCATTAGCACAGCAAAGGCTCAGCTGAAGCATGAACTGAAGACACCTGTTTGGGACGCTCTAGGTTCCAGCATGTTCTTCACTGAAGGACTTCCCAGAGCATTTGATGTGCACGTTTACGAAAGGAGGATCCTGCAAATTTTACCGCAGACTGTTTTTATTCAGGGGCATCTCACTTCGGCAACTGGATGACGACAATGACAAGGATGGCTAATGTTTATGGGGCAGTTACAGTGTGTGGGGTACCAGGCTAATCACTCACATAGGTGGACACGTTCGATCCTCACAATGACCCTGTGGGGGCTAGCGAGTCCCACTCACTTGTGAGATTGATGCCTCCCTCAGGGTGGGGCTGCCTCTGCTTGGCCGCCATGTTTCATGCTGCTCTGGGCTGAGAAGCTTCGTACTGGGCTGGTCTCTCGGACCCAGTCCCCACCTGAGAGCCCAACCTGAGCCCAGGTCCCAGCAGCCAGCAGCCCTCCTAGCACTTCCTGGGAAGCTCTGTGCTCCTCAAATGGACCTGGGCCCAAACTCAGTCACGGGTACATCCTCTCTCTTCCCTTCTCCCCAGCCCTACAAACCATCTTTGTGTTTTCTTTTCTGGTCTCAGTGAAGGGTGACCTGTATTCATGTCCTGAGGCTGCCAAAACTAAGGACCACAAACCAAGGGCTTTGGACCACAAAATTCCTTATTCCCAGTTCTGGAGGCTGAAGTCCAAAAGGTGGTGTTGACAGGGCCATGCTTGCTCCAGAGGCTCTCACGGAGGCTTCCTCCTTGCTTCTTCCAGCTCTTGCTGTGACTGCCAGCTCTGGCTTATAGATGCATGACTCCCATCTCTGCTCCATGGCCGCATGGCCTTCTCTGTGTCTATTTTCACTTCTTATAAGGACATTAGACATATTGGATATGTACCCACTCTAATTGAGTGTGACCTCATCTTAATCTGATCACCCCTGCAAGGACGCTGTTTCCAAATAAGGTCACACTCACAGGTATGAGGGATTCACCACATCTGTTTAGGGACACAATTCAACCCACGACAGGTGCCCTCCGTACAGGTGCTCCCCCTGGGAACTGGGCAACCCTCAGTTCTGCTCTCCTCTTCCTTCATCCCCGTTCCTGGGCACCCCGCTTCCTCCACGTCTCCTGGCTCCATCTCCCTCTCCACCTGCTTCCTGGACCTTCACGCTTCACTGTGTTTGCCCAAATCTCTGCCTCCATCTGCTCCCTGGTGTTATTTCAGGCAACTGCTATTTAGTCTCTTTGTGTCCCAGATGTAGCTCAAAGCTGGGGATGCAAAGGTGAACAAGGCTGAGAAATGCTCTCCTGAGTTCATCCTCAAGGAAGATGACAACAGACACTCTGGCAAATAACACAGAATGCAGGCTGAGTAGTGGCCCTTCTTTGGGGAAATAAGGCAGGGCAATGGGGGAGATGAAATAGTAGTGAGGGGGAATGGGGGGTGCTGGGGTAGTGGGGACAGCAAGGGGAAGGGCCCAGAAGGGGGGTGGATGGGGAGGAGGCAGGTGGGACCCACAGCCGTGGGGGCCAGGGGAGTTTAGGGTTTGGCCACGTGGATGGGAAGGCACTGTGGTATGGCCGGACTAAGGGGGTGACTGGGAAGGAGAAAGTGTGAGCGAGGAGGCCTCCAGGGAGGCTCTTCTCAGCGTCCAGAAGTGACCTGGGGTGACTTGGATGGGGTGTAGCGATGTGGGTGGTAAGGAGCGGTTGGATGGGGGTAATAACATAGGATTTGTCTGTATTTCTAGCTTCCCATGGTTCTGCTTAGGTGAAGGGCAGTGATCTAAGAGGTACTGTTATTCCCATTTCACAGATGAGCGAACGAGGCACAAAGAGGCTCTGCCGATGACTAAGCCTGGAAGTGTCGGGATGGAGCTGAAGGTCTCCCACATCCTCCTCCTCCTCCAACTCCTCCCCCAAGTAGCCTGCTCTGCTGAGCCTGACAGTCCAGCTCCCTCTCGGACATGTTTCTCCCCTGGTTTGGGACAAAGTGGTCCCCTGCTAGGGGGCATGGCCTGCATCAGAGATATTTGTCAAGCTGCAGTGCTCAGGCGGCTGATTCTGGCACCAATGAGTGGACCCTTTCAGAACCATCACTTTCCTATGGCCACTAACATGGATGTGATCCTGTCACTTCGATCCCTTCCCAGAGCCCCGTGGGATCCACACATCTCTGCCTGTGACACGGCTTGTGCACTCAACTGCTCAACAGGAGGAGATGGGTCAAGTGATGCTCTTAAACTGTTACCCCCAGGGGGCTTGAGGTGTTGTGTTTACGAGAAACTCCTTCCTTTTCCATTGACAGGGATTCTCACCTCCGTGGGAGTCTGGGGACCTTCTGGGGGTTGTGGTTTCACGCTGGACAAGCTATTGGTTTTAGGTGTCCTCTGGTGCAACGGTGGAGCGGAAGAAAGCAGGATCAATGCGGGATGTCACCATAAAATGGAGTGTGGTCTTTTTGGAGGCAGCAAACAATACCAATCAAAGAATTTATCTTGCCAACAAGCTGAAAGCAAGATCGATTGCGCCCCACTCAGAAGGGAGTCAACTGGCCGGTATAATTCTTCCACTGGGCTGTCCGTGTGACACCTGCAGAAGAGGAATTAACTCAAACAGGAAGATGGGGGTGATAGAAAAGTCCCTTTCCAGGACACCAGGGTGACATGACAATGGCTTTGATCTTTCCGCTCATGGTGATCGAAACTCTTGTAGGGAGGTTGCATCAGATGATGGTAAGCTGGGCACACCCTGTCCCTCTGCCCAGATGCTGTGGGATGTTTGGCACGGTGGATAGAATCAAGATCAAATATTTCTGTGCTGGGAAGGGGTTTTGACTTGTGGGGTAATGGACATGTAGCTTAGCGTGCAGGTGTGAAATGTCAGGTGATGGCTTGTTTCCCAGGACTGGGCTGGTGCCATCCATCTCTGGTCTCAGGAAGTTTGCTTTCTCCAGAGCATGGCCCCAGTGTGTGGCCAGGGCAGGGGGCAACTGGAGCCCAGCAGGAAGATGTTGCCCCAACCCGGGGCTCTGATGTGTGATGTTGTGCTAGCTGCCCTGACATTCTGGCAGGAAGCTTCTGTGAGTCACCAGAGATGGAATCTTTCGAAAGCAACCCATGCACATGGCTCTGGTTTGCATGCGGAATTCAGGAGACCCGTCTGCAGGCTGCAAGGGATGGCTTCGCGTGGCCGGAAGAGGAACCAGGTGTACTAACTGGCGAGTGCGCTGGGCCACCTCATTCAAGGCCGTCCTTCACACACAACTGGCCCCCGCTCAGGGGGGAGACAGGACTGGCCAAGGTCACACAGGGAACAAGGCAGAAACAGACTCTTGAACCCTTCCAGGGCTGTGTCCTGAAATGTCTGCTGCCTGCCCTCAGGAACAGAGGGGCACTCAGATGGGTCCTTCCTTCCTTCCTTCAAGGTCCACAGGGGGTGGCAGTCTCCATCAGTGTGGTGGTGGAGATCGATTCCTCTCACTCTGGTTGGCCCCCTACTTTTCCCTGGACTGGCCAACGAGCAATGATTTGGGGATGGGGTCACCTGAACCCACAAGTCTTTCTGGGGTACCTGTGTGGCTGGGGAGTAGTATCTCGTGGTTTTGATTTACATTTTCACTCATCTTGTCACATGCATGTTGGCCATTTGTACATCTTCTTCCAAGAAAAATCTATTCCTTTGACCATTTTTAATTGGAATATTTATCTTTAATGTTGAATTATGAGGGTCCTTTACATATCTGGATAAAAGCCCCTTATCAGATAGAGGATTTGCAAATATTTTCTCCCTTGCTGCGGGTTGTCTTTTGAAGCATAAAACTCCAATTTTGCCCATTTTTCTCTTTTGTTACTTGTGCTTTTGGTATCTAATTCTGAGCTGATGGTCTGGAGGTGAAGGTACCCGTGGTGTCCCCAGCCCAGCCTGGGGGGTTGGGAAAGCCATGCACATGAGTGAAGTGGCAGGTGCGAGGACCCCTGGATGCTGGAGGGCACCCCCAATAGGCAGAGGCTAAGGGCTGAAGAGAGGCAGGGAGGTGGGTTTGTTAGCTGCCGGCAACTCACTCACACATTCTGAGGATGGCACCCTTGCTCTGTACCCATCGTTTTATACCAAACTATGAAGAAAACTCGTCCTTCCCATTTGGAAAGTTTCAGGTCCCATCCTAATGAGACTTGGCTATCCAGGACAAGCAAACTAACAAGCAAAAGAAAAAGAGAGAGCGAGTGTGGGGGGTGAGGAGAGAGAAGACTGCAAAACTCTCCTCTCGCTGGCTGCCAGCCATCGCTGAAAAAAGAGTTGGCAAATGATCTCGAGTTTCACATAAATAATTGCAGAAAGGAGCAATCTCTCACGGGAGTCAAGAGGCCCAAATTGTTCCTACTTGTAACTTTTCCTTTAAACAACTTCAAAATGTCACTCGGTTGGCAGAGTGGCAGGCGACGTTCTCGAGGCAGGTGAGCACTTGGCTGAGTGCCAGCGCCTCGGAGGGGGAGGCTCTCTGCTCGGGCGGCTTGGGAAGGAGCTTGGGGCACCTGCTCCCCACCATCACCATCATGGCATCAGGGTTCAGCCCTCCCCGCTGTGTTCCCTCCAGGCACTGATCTCAGAGTTAGATAGCACCTCCCACCCCCCAGTCCAGGAAGCATGCTCCTGCAGACTTCTCTAGAAAGGGACTCGCAGCCCCAGAAGTACCATGCAGACTCATCCTTTTGAAGGGACACATCTGGAAGGTTTTCTGTTGGGGACACTGTCCTGCAGCGGCCACGTGGGGTCCGGGCAGACCCTGGGAGGAGTTAGATAGCTGGCCTGCCTTCTCTGAGTTGTCCCAGCACCGGGGTCGGGAAGAGCACGCTGGACAGGGAGGCGTTGGTGCAGAGTTAGTGGGGCCTCTTGAACCTCACGCCGCCTGCTTTTCACCTTCCGCGTTGGCTTCTGCCGAGTCTGCCTGCTTCTCGGAGCAGCCGTGGAAGGAGCCTCCAGAGGACTCCCCGGGTGCCTGAAGTTTTCTCACTGCTGCGATGGCACTACCTCGTTCCTCAAGCCCCTTCTCTCCCCACTTGGTGCCTTTCTTCTTCTATGGAAACTTTCTTACCATTTAGCTGTAAAAATCTGTCTTTGGGCACATCTATCGGTAAATTATAATCATCGCATCCTAGGTCTTGACTATGGTTTCTAATCAGTGGATTTATACGAAACTGCAGAACAGCCTTGACCTAATGTTCCAAAGAGATCTCTGGGATATGACGGTAATCGGAAAGTGACTTGTTGTGCTGGAGAGCTAACAACTGCTCGGAGACGTTTCTCGTGGGGACTGCAGCACCACCAGGGCTGTTTCTGCCTCTTGGCCTCTCTTTCTTCCTGCCTCTAACTTTCATGGCAGAGGCGAAGCCAAAGGAAGTGGAAGACGGTGGAGACGCAGCAGCCCCAGCTATGCAGCCATTGCAAAAGCAATACCATGAGGCCGCTTTACATGCAGGGAGTCGGGGAATCCCTCTCACTGCACCTGGCTGGTGTGTCCTGAGCACCTACTATGCTCCAGGCACTGGAGACGCTCAAAGCAGACAGGAATCCTTGCTCACATGGAGGTCAATCAATTTCCGCTGGAGAAGACAGGCAATACACCAGTTCAGCAAAATAAAATGCATGAATATTCAATGGTGGTTAAGTGCTCAGGATAGAAATAGAGCAGGGAAGGGGTATGGAATGTGTGAGAGCGGAGAGGGTCTAGTTTTAGAAAAAGTGTTTCCTGAGAAGGTGGTACTTGAATAAGAATGTAATATTGGAGGGAGGGTGGTATGGGGTACATGGGAGGGGGTGTCTGGGCACTGGGAGTGTAAAGGCAGTGGCCTCACAGAGTAAGGAGAGGTCAGGAAGACGGAGGGGTGATGGCCACTGAAGTTGCAGGAGCTGGGGTCAGGGAGGTCGTAAGGCAGATTGCACAGGGCCATCCACGCAGGTCCCTGAGTGGGATTGGAAGACACCACAGAGGGTATTTGGATGGAGTGACATGGAGGGACCTGCCTTCTATAAGGCTCTTCCTGGATGCTCTGTTGAGTGTAAACCGCAGGGGGTCTAGGGGTAGAGCTGCAGGAGGCTGTGGAAGGAACAGGGGGCAGGTGATGAGGCTTGGGTCACAGGGCAGCAGCGCAGGTGCTGAGCAGTGCGTGGCTGCTGTATATGTTTTGAAAGTAGAGCCAAAAGAACTTGCTGGCCTTTGGCCCCAGCACAGGTAGGAATGTGTGCCACAGGTGTGGCTTCCTGGGTTGATACAGACCTCACGATGAGCCACTTGGGATGCAGTAGAGATTTGAGGTGCTTTTTAGAAATCCCTGTAGGCAGTGGGAGGCATGGGTCTGAGTTCAGGAGTGAGGGGAAGACCCAGCACTAGTGTGGGAGCCACCAGCGGACAGCCGGGGTTTGAAGGCATGACAGGGAGGAAACCAGTAGTAACAGCCAATCTTTGTTGAGTGAATGTGCCAGGCACATCATTTGTTCTCATTTATCAACTCATTCAATCATTTCAACCATTCTGAGAATACCAGAGAGACCAGGCATTCTGGTTTTCAGGTGAAGAAACTGAGGCATAAGGAGGTCATGTGATTTAACTGGGGTTCTTCAAGCTACTCACTGTTGGAGCAGGGCTTCCCTCCAGCAAGAAGACTCCTGAGCCTGGCATGGCGCTGAAGTGGGGCAGCCTCCAGGCCTCGGCCAGAGAAAACCCAGAAAAACCCAGCTTGATAGCTACAAGGAAACAGGTTTTTTCAACAGCTCACAGGAGCTTGGGTACAGATTCTCCCCACTGAGCTTCCGGATGAGGACACAGCCCGGCCGACCATTGACGACAAGGTGGGTGAGACCCCCTCCCATGCACACCATGCATACAATTCACCGTATGAGCACTTGTTCCTTGGTTTCAACCACTTCTCCTGCCCCGCGGTGTTTGGCCTGGGAGTGGTAGTCGAGTCAGTGTGTCTGCAAGCATGTTTTCTCATGATAAGTCACGGGGTCGGGGGGGCACCGGAGGCCGGGACAGGCTCTGTAGACGGGATGCTGGAGTGCCTGGCTGAGACAGGGAAGTTCAGAAGCCCCTTCTGAGCTTGTCTACACAGCATGAGCAGCCGGGCGTCAGGCCTGGATGGAGCTGAGCCTTGAATTGGAAGGACGTCAGCATCCTAGACTCACCTAAAGAAGGGCCCCTGGGTTGTCCTCTTCAAAGGGTAGGGCCAGGTCTGTCTCATCCATCACTGTGGCTCTGGGGCGAACGTTAGTGCTCGATAGGTATTTGTGGAATGAATGCATGAGAGGAGGGCAGAGAGCACCCTGCAGGGGCCCATTTCCTGGAACGTTTTCTCCTTGTTAGTGCTCACACAGCCCCCCGCCTCCCTGCGTGTTTCATCTGTAGCTGCAGCACAGGACCTCCCACCCAGGCCCATGACAAACGTGGTCTCAGGCAGCATTTCAGAGCTAAGTGTTTTTATACTAGTTTTCCTGGCTGTGTAACAAATTAACACAAATTTAGGGGCTAAAATGATACTTGTTTATTATCTCACAGTTTCTGTGGGGCAGGAGTTTGGGCACAGCCTGACTGGGACCTCTGCTCAGCTACTCACACAGGCTGCTGTTGGTTGCCGGCCGGGCTCTGTTCTCATCTGGGGGCTGGACTGTGGAAGGCCTGCCCCCGAGCTCCCGCAGGCTGTTGGCAAGACGCATTTCCTTGCCGCTGTGGGACCAGGTGCCTGGATCTTTGCTGGCTGTGGCCTGCAGGCTGCTCATAGTTCTGTGCCAGGGGGGCATCCTCAACACAGTGGCTCATTTCATCAGGCTGCTGAGGAGAATCTCTAGCTCCATCTGCCAAGATGGCATATCTCATCACTGCTCCTGTATTCTACGGGCTAGCAGCAACTCACAGGCCTGCCCACACCTACAGAGAGGGCTCACACAGAGGTGGTGCCAGGAGGTGGACATCGTTAGGGACCATGGCTTCTACCAACCCTCTGGGAGTTCGGAGAGGACTTGTCTTCTACAGGAATCTTCACTGCTTTCTGTGCTCACCTCCATGTTTTGTTAGAAGAAGGAAGAGCTTCACTACTGGGACCCCAGGGGGTGTTTCATGGAGACTGTGGGGAGAGGATCAGCCAGAATCCCTTATCTGTCCACCTCTCCTCCAGGCACTGGGCCAATGTGTTGGCAGATGAGTTCCCTGCCCTCAGGGGGAGACGGGTGACACACAAGTGGGTCGATACATAGAGGAGGTCATGTCATCTGGGACGGGACCAGGAGGGGAATAAACAACATGACAGAGTGTCAGGAAACTGTCCAGAGGAGATGGTTCCTGAGGGTGACTGGTGAAGGTTTTTCTGAGCAGGTGGCCACAGCTCTGGGGTCAGGGCTCCCAGAGACCATTCTGTGCTGGGAGGAGATGGACCAGCTTCCACGCCCACCTCGTTCCTACCTGCTTAACCTCCATGGTCCTATCACTCAGGCTCCGAGGCAGCGGAAACACTCAGCAACCAATTAACACAATGACACAAGTCTCCCACCAGCTGAAAGTGTCCTTTCTGCAGCCAGTGGCTGGGATCTGGGGACGTGGGCAGAGTGCGGCCTCCGGCTGTGGTGCTGCTCACACCCTCACATTTCTTATACATTCCCTCACTCAGGCATGGGTCCAGAATCCCCTTCTCCCAGAAGAAAAGTTTTTGCTTAGCATTTTCTGCTTCTCAGATATTTAAAAATTTTTTTTAAGAGGCCAATGGAAGAACGACCCAGATAAATCTAGTGAGGAGGTGTCAGGTCCTGAGATCATTGTTGAGAGGGAGATTTTAAGCCAGCGAGCTCCCTGATGGCACTATCGACTGCTGACGCTTCGTGCTGGCCAAGTCTGTTTCTGGAGAGAGGTGTTCGGTCAATGTCTATTCACTCTTCTGGTGAGGGAGGGACCCTCTGCCCTAAATGGTATGAGATGGTTGACTCCTCATGTCCAATGCTGGACAAATGAAGTAGACAACAATTTATTAGTCATGTGTACTCACAGCCCGGGAAGGGAGGACCCTGCAATCATAACAACTGGAGATGTCCCCTGGGGAAATGGGGACAAAATTGTCCCCAGCTGAGCCCGTGGGTCTGTGTTTGCCATATTCGGAAGTCAGAACTTACAGGCACTTGAACTTAGATAAGGTGATTTTGGTGGCTCTCTGCTTTCTGCAAGATGAAGTAAACCCTGCTTATGTTGGCTTCTAGTTGTGACCTTGAACGTCATCCACCATGACCCTTACAGGGGTCCCGTCCTGGCCTCACTCAGTAGGTCTGTCCATGGTTCTGAACACATTACGACTTTTCTGGCTTCAGACCCTTGCTCGTGGTGGCCCTTCTTGTCCATCCCCACCTCCCCAAGCTGCACCCTTCACCGAGGTCCTGGTGACTGTCATGGGGGCTTGGCAGACCCCTCTCAACTCCATGATAACCCTGCTTTGAATTCATCTGTCCATCTAGCCTTAGAGCATTCAGTCCTAGTGAAATTCCTCTTAATCTCCCATGCACCCTCAGTGACCCACCTATGAGAGTAGTATTCATTCCACAAATATTTATTCAGCCCTACTGGGCATCAAGTCTTCTCCCGGGGACTGGAATCATGGAGCATTATGGCTGACTGCTTATCTGACAGTGTATCCCAGTGGATGG
This sequence comes from Proteles cristata cristata, assembly GCA_017311185.1. Classification (NCBI taxonomy): domain Eukaryota; kingdom Metazoa; phylum Chordata; class Mammalia; order Carnivora; family Hyaenidae; genus Proteles; species Proteles cristata. The sequence goes on along the minus strand of JAESUZ010002727.1, from coordinate 106,066 downwards.
GACATGAGGTGTTGGAATTCAGGGGCTGGTATATTTTAAATCCTATATTGTCAGGGCTATAGTAGTTGCTCAATAAATAGTAGTTGGATGAATACATGGTCTGTCTTCAGCAAGCCTACCACGAAAGCCTTCTCCCCCACCATGTTTTCTGTGGCATTTCCGGACATCTTTGATCGTGCGTCTTTTCTGCACCAAGCTGAAAACTCCTATGAGGACGGACGTGATCCTTCGCATCTTTGGACCCCACCTGTGTGCAGCCCACGGCCGGCCAGGGCAGCAGGGATGGGTGCACGTGGCCGCCCTACAGCCTTGGCCTTGCTGCTGTCCTGTGGCCTGTGGTCACCTGCCATCCTTCTCGGGGTCTCAGTCTCCCTTCTCTGTTCATCATTAGAGAAATGGATTAGATTCTGAAGTGTCCGGGCCCTTCCAGCTCTGGGATTGGGTGATTCCGTGAGGGTCCTGACTTTTGGGATGCTATTCAGTCATTGCAAAGTCCTCCCCATGGGTCACTGTGTCACACTGACCGTTGTTAAGGGACGGTCCCACGGGGGCTGGGGTGGGGCGGGGCGTTTGCACCTGGGCTCGCCATGCTGGGAAAGTGGCCTGGCGCACTCCTCTGCTGTGTACAGGACCTCCGCCTGGGCTTCCCGGAGGGGGCGCCTTCCCACGAGCATCCCACACCGTGATAATGGCCTCAGAGCAGCCCGGCTGTGCACGCCTGTTAACATAGTTAAGTCACCATTTAGGCCGACCGCAGATAGCGCATCGGGGCCGCCAATCTTCTATCGATTATTCTCCTCTACGGCGATGCAAGGCTTTCCTTCTTGTTTTCCTCCATGTGATTAAAAAGAAGAGTTTCAGGAAGCCTTATTGTTCTTTCCCTAAATCAGTGCTGTTGCTTTATATAAACCAAGGGGGAAAATGGTCCTGGGAACATTTTTATTTGCCAAGTTAAGCTGCCCCCCAGGGACACATGCATCTTGGCACTTACTTAGAAGCTGGCTCTCTCTAAAACTTGTTTGCAAGGAGTTTCTGGGGAAAACTTTTTAATAAAGGGCTCACAGAACAAGACCATTCAATTTTCTCCAATTATACATGGAAAGTAACTTTTGCTCACTCCATAGGTTTTTTTCTTTGCCTCTGGTCTTTTTGGGGGCTGGATTTAAATCAAAGCTCGCACAAGAGAGAAGAAAAGCTTTGTGATCTGTTTGCTGAGGGTGACTTGCAACAAATTAGAAAGAAATGAAATAATCCCACGATATTCAGGCAACTTTATTGGGTCTTCTGCATTAACAATGTGGTTTTTATATTTCTCATATTGCAGGGAAGTTTGAACAGGCCTGCAGAGCTGAATCACGGGCTTCGTTTGTGCACTTTAGACGGAGATTGGAGTTTGGGTGTGACGTCCATCTTGGCAAAGAGGAACCAGCCCCTCTTCTCAGAACTGCTCGCATAGGGATACGGATGAGGCAAGGCAAGCGAGGCACCTGGGAGGCGCGTTCGAAGGATGCGTTCCTTCTCGGGTCTCAGCAGGTGTCTCCTTGTCCTGCCCTGATGTCAGGCTGCCAAACATTCACACGCCCAGGAATGGACTCCTGGGGACCTTGCTGGACTCATTAATTCAAGCCACCAGCTGAACGGATTTTGCATAGCCAGATTCTTGGGTTGTGCAGTTTCCTTGCAAGGGGCAGAGAGAAGTGACCTTCTCCCAGTGGGTTGTGGAGTATGGGGTGCGACTTAGAACAACCCCCCCACCCGTGCTGTGGGCCGAATTATGTCCTACCCAAATTCAGATGTCAAGTCCTAACCCCCAGGACCTCGAATGTGACCTTATTCGGAAATAGGGTCACTGCAGGTGTAATTAGTCAAGATGAGGTCACACCAGAGTAGGGCGGGTCCTGATCCACATGTCTGCTGTCCCCATTACAAGAGGAAATTTGGAGTCACACATGCGCACGTGCGTGCACACACACACACACACACACACACACACACAGGATGTTATGGGAAGCTTGGAAAGGGGTTGAACACCCTTCCCCGGAGCCTTCAGAAGGAGCCTGTCTCTGCGGACACCTTGACCTCGTATTTCCAGCCTCCAGAACTAGGAGATAATAAATTTCCATTGTTTAAGCCACTCTGGTTGTGGTTCTTCGTTGTTACTCTTTTTAATGGGCTCCTCATTTGCAATTGTATTTACTCTCCTTTGAATGTCCCTTATTTAGCATCTCTGGAGGCATTCAATTCAAGCCCACCCTTCAAGTAGGAGCAAGTCCAGCAGGTGCTCACCACCGTGGGGATGGGAGCCAGCCCGCAGGGCAGCGGCCCCTCAGAAGCCACCCAGTCCCGTCCACACATCATGCCTGGCCAGTGATCTCTCAGTGGGAAAGGGGTTTGATTTTCTCCGCCAACTGGTGGGTATTTTTCTCCTCGTGACTGTTAGGAAATGCCAAATCAAAGGCAAGGTACAGAACAGAGGGAGCCGTATCCCTGTGCTAATTACGAGCCAGAGTGTTTACAGAAAGCTTGTGTTAGGGAGAATTCTCTAAACCCATCTCTGGGTTTACAGTGCTCGGAAAGCATAATGAGAACATTCAGCAGTGAAAATACCGTCCATTTGCATATTTCTCGGGATGCGATAATGTAATTCAGGAAATCTAGCTGCTGATGATGCCATTTAAAGTTCACGCCTGCTTTTGTTGCTCTGTGGTACTTTAAATTGAACATGGTGAGTAGGCATTGGGGATGGCGATCAAAGATGGAACCCAGTCCACAGAAATGATTCTGTGTTCTGGCCAACTGCACTTAGAGGAGTGGGGAAAGGCCAAATGGACTATTTTCTTTTTTAAAAAATTTTAATTAATTTTTTTAATGTTTATTTATTTTTAAGAGAGAGAAAGACAGAGTGTGAGTAGGGGAGAGGCAGAGAGAGGAAGACACAGAATCTGAAGCAGGATCCAGGCTCAGAGCCGTCAGCACAGAGCCCGACGCGGGGCTCAAACCCACGAAATGAGATAATGGCTTGAGCCAAAGTCGGACACTTAACCAACAGAGCCACCTAGGCGCCCCTTTTAATTTTTTTAAATGCACATTTATTTTGAGAGAGAGACAGACAGAGTGTGAGCAGGGGAGGGGCAGAGAGAGAGGGGGACACAGAATCCAAAACAGGCTCCAGGCTCTCAGCTGCCAGCACAGAGCCCAGCATGGGGCTCGAACTCACAAACCGTGAGATCATGACCTGAGCTGAAGTCGGACGCTTAACCGACGGAGCCCCCCAGGCGCCCCAAATGGACTAGTTTTCTGTACTCATGCTACTGTTAGGACTCAGCAGCTCGAGCCCCGGCCCCTCACGCGGGAGTTCGGCCTGTACCCACGTGTGCAGTTTCTCTGGATCTGCTGGACCCACACCTGATGTTGCCATCGGGAGATGCCAGGTTCCTTCCTGTGTCAGGACCGCGGCCCTCATGCCACTCAGGGGAGATGACGTCTGCACACCTCCCCGTGCGCTGTCTTGGGGCCGATCTCACAGGCCGTCAGGCAGATGAGCAGACGGCCAGCGGCCCCAGAAGCGGCAGCGATGAAGACCCATCAAGGCTAACCGAGGTCCGGTGCTGGCCTCTGGGACAGCTCCCCGACACCCGGATGCGTGGTTTGCTGAATACATCGAAACACCCCTGAAAAATAGCCTTTTTTTTTTTTTAATGTTTTATTTATTTCTAGGAGAGAGAGACAGCGTGGAACACAGGAGAGGGTCAGAGAGAGAGGGAGTCACAGACTGAAACAGGCTCCAGGCCTGAGCTGGCAGTCAGCACAGAGCCCGACGCGGGGCTCGAACCCACGAACCGCGAGATCATGACCCAAGTGAAAGTCGGACGCTTAACCGACTAAGCCACCCAGGCGCCCCTACCTTTTTGTTTTTTTAAATGAGTGGGGAGAGGGATTCTCAAGACACAGGAAATCAGCTGTCTGGATAATCTGCCTTCGAACAATCAAGAGTCAGAAATAACAGCGGTCGGTGCGTTGCCTGAGCACGGGCTGCACAGCGCGCGTGCAGGTTCTGGGCGGCTCCTCCTGCTCTGGCGGCAGAGCGGGCGCTGGGCCCCCGCTCCGCGGTGCTCCCTCCAAGGTCGCCGCTGGGGGTGAAGATGCAGGGGTTTTGCCTCGGGGTCTGTCTGTGTCTCAACCTTAATGTATTTGTACTTGTCTCCCGGGTCTGTGGGAACAAATCACCACAAACGGGACTTAACACAACAGACACTGATTCTCTCACGGTCCAGGGAGCCAGAGTGTGGGGTTCAGGTGTGGGCGGGGCCGTGCTCCCTCTGAAGGATCCAGGGAAGGGTCCTCCCTTGCCGACTCCAGCCTCCGGCGTGATTTGCTGGCCCCTCGGGCCGCCTTCACATGCCGCTGAAGCCTTGCCGTCTCTGCCTCTATTGTCACAGGGCCATCTTCTCCCCCTTTGTCTCTGTGTCCAAATTTCTCTCCTGTCGCAAGGACAGCAGTCACTGGATTTAGGGCCGACATCCCGATCCAGGATGACCCCTCCTTAACCAGACTAAATCCTCAAAGACCCTTTCAGATGAGGAGCTGGGATTTCAGAATAGATTTTAGGGGGCGATGCAATCCACACAGTTTACTGGTTCCCCCACGCTGCACGCCCCCCCCCGGGAGGGAACTTTATTCGGAAAGCGTTGGCTGTATTGGAAGAAAGGTAGAAGCCCTGGGCAGTGGCGGATTTTGTTTTCTTCCACCGTGCATCCAGAAACTTCTCTGCTTGCGTCACTGTGAACGGGACGGGCCCACGTGCACCTGAGAGTGCCAGGGATGCCGGCGTGGCCTGTGGCCTTGGGCTGCGAGGGACACATTTTATCAGAGTGTGACTGTGTGTTTTGAAGGGCACGTTGTGTCAGCCTGTGGACCAGTGACAGGGACCCAAGAGAAGGTGTCCTCCTGGAGGAGATTCAGCTCCCGCCCCACCGATGGGCTGTGGGCTTTAGATTTGCCCTGAGCTCGCGCGGCTCTCAGTGCACTGACGTGTGGCTCCAAAAATACGCTCCCGAGGACCACCTGTGACCGACTCCGGGCGCGGCGGCTGTCTCCGCCCCTCCCCCATCCACACTCACGCTGCCCCTTCACAGCCCCCACCCAAGCAGCTGCTCCGGACTCGGAGAGGGGCGGCCATGCTGGGCCCGGTCCCGTGAGGCCGTGAGGCTTGCGGTTTGGGGGGAGTGTGGAGGATGGGCGGTGGGCCTGGGGAAGCGTGGGTGGAGTCAGTGTCCCAGGGGGCAGATCTGGGAGGTTGGGGTCCTGATTCTACATCTGCCACTTCCTGTACGTAAGCAGGGAGACTTCACCTGGGCCTTGACTTCCGTGTTTGGGGAAGCAATCCCAGACGCTTGGTCCAACCTTCAGGGCTGCCGTGAAAACAAAGGGTATGGAAGTGGATCCCCGGACGACCCTGCCGACGGGGGCTTCCCGGCCTGGGTGGAGGTGAGGATGGGCGCTCTGGCCACACGGCCTGCTGGGTCCCAGTCTGCCCATAACGCTGTTGGGAAGAATCCCAGGCAGTTCCAACAAGTCTCTGAGGCTGAGAGTGGCTGCAAACCCTGAAGCAACAGGCAGCCGCATGGAGGCCGTTGGTCTATACCCTGTAAGCACTAAGGGGCTTTGTCTGCAAAGGGCCTGGGGTTGCTGCAGCTGGGGAGAGAAGATATGCAGAAGAGTAAACCTGGCCCCAGAGACCTGTAGGGGCTGAACAGTGGCCTCCTGAAAAGATATGTTTGCCTCCTAAGTCCAGGAGAGAGAGAGAGAGAGAGAGAGAGAGAAAACGAGCCAGTGGGGGAGGGTTAGAGAGAGAGGGAGAGGGAGAGAATCCCAGGCAGGCTCCACGCTTGCACAGAGCCTGACATGGGGCTCAATCCCACAACCTTGAGATCATGACCTGAGCTGAAATCAAGAATCACCCAGGCACCCCCTGCCTCCTAACTGCAAAAACCTGTGAGTGACCTTATTTGGAAAGAAGTCTCTGAGGTACGATCAAGGCAAGGCTCTTGAGAAAAAGATCATGGATCATGTGGGTGGGCACTGAGTCCAGCGTCTGTGGGAAGGGCTGCACTGGGTCCCTCCCCAAAGATAGGCTGAAGTCCTCGTCCCCGAGACCTCACAGTGTGACTCGGTGTGGACATAGGGTCTCCACAGAGGTCCTTAAGTTAAAAAGGGATCATTAGAGTGGGTCCCAATCCACATGGCTGGTGTCCTCATAGACAGGTGGCCCAAGGACATGGAGACAGGGGTTCATAGAGGGAAGATGTCGGAAGAAGGGAGAAGGAGATGGCCGCGTGACTGGAGGGAAGGGTCTATAAGTGGAGCGACACCAAGGATTGCCAGCAGCCACTGAGAGGGGAAGAGGTGGGAGGGACCCTTCCCTAGAGCCTCCAGGGGTAGAACAGCTCTGCTGTCACCTTGACCTTGACCTCCAACCTCCAGACCATGAGAGAATCCACCTCTGTTGTTCTCAGCCCCGCAGTTTGTGGGACTTGGCTACGGTGACCCCAGGACATTAGCACAAGGCCTTTCTCTAAATGGTGACCAACAGGGACTTGCGGGTCGGAGGCTGGAGCTCAGCGGCTCTGCCACCTGCAGAGCCGCGCATTCTAGAGCCTGTTGCTTGTGTCTTATTCTTCCTGAGCCCCACTGTCCTTTGTAAAGTGTGGGTGCCGCCGGGAGTCTGCATCAGTGTCCCGGGGCTGGCACAGCAACTTAGTCACAAGCTGGGGGGCTTAGAACCACAGAAGTCTATTCTCCCACAGCTCCCCAGGCCAGAGGTCCAAAATCCAGGGGCGGGCAAGGCCGGGTCCTCCGGGCTGTCAGGCGGACCTCTGCTCGGGCCCCTCCCAGCTTCCGGCGGCTGCGGGCGGTTCTTGGCCTTCCTTGGCTTGAGGCCCCGTCACCCCGATCTCTGCCCCATCTTCACCTGGCTGTCCCCCTGTATGTCTCTGGCTTTCCCTCTAAAAACACCGGGCACGCTGGGTCGGGACTCACCCTCGTGACCGCCTCCTAACTCGAGGACGTCCGTAAAGACCCTATTTCCAAATCAGGCCACATTCACAGGCACTGAAGGTTGCGATGTGAATATATTTTTCTGGGGACAGGGTTTTGCCTGCAGGGGAAGCTCTCACGGGGCTGCTCGAAGTCCCAGCGGACAACGCAGGCGGGGCGCACAGCAGGTAGGGACCCGTGTCCGCCAACCGCCCCGTGCCCCCAGGCCGCTCTGCAGACAGGCTCCCTCCTTGGATGCCCCAGGTGGGGGGAGGAGGGGGCGCAGAGCAGAGGTGGGCTGGCCGCCCCTCTCTGGTGCATCTCTGCCCAAGGGTGTGTCCCGAGGCCCCGGATTCCAGCTTAGTTTTTTTGGGGGGGGACCCAGTCCTACCCGTGCAGTCACCATGGACAAGTCCCTCACTCTGGGCCCCCACGGCCTCCTGTGTAAATGCAGTTTCCTGGCCGTCCCCCCCTCAGAGGACTGTTTCAGGATCAAAAGTCTAGGCTGACGCACACCTTGTGCGGGGAGTGCTGCAGAGGACCCACTGTCACCGGCCTCTCCGAGCCTGCTGTCCGGCGAAGCCGAGCAAGGGCGGCAGCCCAGGGGGGCAGGGCGGCACGCGCTCTACTTCAAGCTGCTCGCTGGAAACTTCCCTGCCGAGAACAAGGAGCAGCAGTTGCCTGGACGCAGGGCGGGAGCCGAGCTCTCCCGCGGAGCGGACGCGTTGCTCATCCATCGCGTACCTTTGATGGGCAGAACACGGGCAAACGTGCCAATCTTTTAAATACGTGTGATTTTTTTTTTTTTTTTGGTGGATTATCTTCCAGCACCTGGAGTCGGCGGAGGGGAAGAAAGGCGGCAAGCTCCTCAGTAGTCACAAGGCTGGCAATCCTGCCCCCCAAGCCGTTTGCTGGCTACAAATCCAGAGATCCTGAAAACTACCGGCCGGGGTGTGGACGCACGTCCCCCAACAGCCAGGCTGCTGCCGTCCTTGCTGCGCTCGGTGTTTGACAGTCTCAGGGATGAATTGGGTCTAGTCGGCTCTCAGACTCCACCGAGAACGGACACGTCAAGGTGCCCTTGTGAGGAAGGCCCCAGACGCGCCTGTGGGTTTGTTTATTCTGCAGATAACAAAGGACAAAGGGACTTCTGTTTCTCTCAGGGCGTCCGCGCGCGCCAGCACAAGAGATTAAAGTTCCCTCTTATCTCCATTACGACCAGAAAAGAGCTTTGGTTTTATTTCCCAGATTCTTTGTTGTTGCTGCTTTGGCTGCGGAAGAAATCTCGCTCGGTGGCCGTCATCCACGTCAGGCCGTCAAGACCAAGCCTGCTTGGCATTTGTATCCTTCACCAAAATCACTTCTCTTCTACTTCCGTCCCCGCGGGGAGGTTCACTTCCTGGGCTCCAGAGCTGAGGAGCGGCTTCGGGACGTGCGCTGGCCAAGGTCAAGAAGTTTCTCGCGGCCCCAGCCCTCCCTCCCTGCCATGGTCTGGGGGCATCTGTGGGTACAACGGCACCCCAGGTTGCCGAGCCAGCTCAGGGGGCCGGCGGCCCTGGAGGTGTGCAGCTGGCTTTGCAGCAGCGAGAAATAAGCTTGTGCTGCGTCACTGACAGATTCGGGCTGGTGGTGACTGCAGATATGCAAGCCTATCGGGGTGAAGACAATGATTTTATGTATTTTTCCCCCCGAAAAGCAGGTAAGCAAAAGAGACCCAGCAGAACTCAGGAAACCTAAAGCCTCGCTCTGACTTCACAAGGTAACAGCAGCCGCCTAACCTGTGACGGGCTGATAAGTGACGCCCCGAGGGTGTCCCGATCCTAGACCCCAGACACGGAATATGTGACCTTACCCAGCATCAGGGACTGTGCCCATGGGGTTAAGTCAGGGATCTTGCAATGAAGGGATTATCCTGGGGGCCCAGTCATCACAAGGGCGATTCTAAGGGGGAGGCCGGAGAGTTGGAGTCTGAGAAGCAGGTGTCATCGTGGAAGAGGAGGTTGTAAAGAGGCAACTGATGACGCAGGAGGGGCGGCCCCAAGGAGGGCATGCGGCCTCTGGGATCAGGGAAACAGATCCTCTCCCGCGGATTCCAGAGGAAACGCACCCCCGCAGGTGCTTTAATTTCATCCCTGTAAGATCCATTTCCAACTTCTGGCTTCCAGAATTATCCGAGAGCACGCGTGTGTGGTTTTAAGCCACTCCATTGTGGCAATGGCAGGAAACGGAAGCCCTTCCCTGTCTACTTTTCTCAGCCTGGGAAAGTGCGTGTGAGCCCCACGGGGTCTGATTCGACTGTGCGGGTGCAACCAAGGCCAAGACCTCTCTAGAATCACAGTCAGCTGATTCTCCACTTGCACTTATTAGTGTAATCAATTTGCTGATGGGTGAAGCTGACCAGCCACAAGGTCGTGTTAATCGTATTACAACACACACGTTCCCTGGTTGGAGGGAACTGCACTCAGTGGCTTATTTGGGAATCAATCCAACGGCACATTATCACCAGGACACCTGGGGTCCCGGGATGGTTAGAACTAGAGAAAGTGCGAACCCTTGCTTCCCTTAACGAATAGGCGCCCGGGAGCGGAGACCTCCGTTCTCACGGCTGCCAAAACCACGACGTCAGGAAATACACCAGAGAGCATTTTTAATTTCATTCCTGCCATCCATCCTTGGAGCCACCCCCCTGCCTTTCCTTGCTGTCTCTGTGTCTCTGGCCTCCACAATGAGAGACATAAAGGGCGAGTAAGTAGATTGAGGGCGGAGCCGGCCTTGGGGTTGGAAGCTAATAAGTGAAGTGGCGCGGGGACCCTGGGGGCTCAGGGCCAGCGCGGTGGAACCGCGGGCCACCCAGTCAGGGCTCCTGCCACACGTGCCGTGCCTCCCGCGTCCTGCAGGATCATCAAGTCTGACAGGCAGTGTCTGCCCGAGTTTTGGGATCCCTGCCCTTGCTCATCTCATTTCACGTTGCAGGCGTGTGTAGTAAGGCCGGACAGAGTTTGAGATGACACGGTTTTTCCAGGCGCCTGCGCTGGGATTATGCGGAGTTTATGAAACTGAACTTGCAAGCCGGCATCTTTTTTTTTTTTAATTTTTTTTTATTTTTAGGAGAGAGACAGCGTGAGCAGGAGGGTCAGAGAGGGAGTCACAGGCTGAAACAGGCTCCAGGCTCCGAGCTGTCAGTCAGCACAGAGCCCGACGCGGGGCTTGAACCCACAAACCACGAGATCATGACCCAAGCAAAAGTCGGACGCTTAACCGACTAAGCCACCCAGGCGCCCCGCGAGCCGGCATCTTTTAATTAAAGGCAAGAGCCCTTCCCTCCCTGAGAAGCAGATCTGATGGTGAGATGCTGCCGACGCTGGGCCCCCAGAAGGAAGGCCGCCCAAAGCCACCGTGAAGGAAGCGAGAGGGCCCAGCTGGCAAAATCCCGTGTTTGCTTCAGTCTGGGAGGGTCTCAGGACCCACTCAGCCATCCTCACCACGAGGTGAGGCCCGTCTGAGAACTGAAATAGAAACACGAATGTGCTTCACTGATGAGCTGAATGGCTGGGGGTTGTCCTGCGGGTGCCCCGGGGACAGGAGGCTGGGGTCTATGGGCAGTTACGGTGGACGTGGCATGTGATTAGACCCAGTGGTCACATTGTTCAATACAATTGCAACACAACTTCGCCCCAAGACTGAGAGACAGATGTTGCTGATGGACAAAATAAACCAGGGTGTGAACAAAGCATGCGTGGCCTCAGCTGGTGACTGGAGTGTGGCCAGGCATGACAGTCACCGCAAAGGCCCTTGCTCGGCACCGTGAGCTGGGTAATGGGGTGCATGCAGCTGCCCTGGCGGGGGTCCCTCCATGGACTGACTGCCTAGTCAGCTCAGGTGGTCTATGTGTGCGGCTGGCGGGGTTTCTGATGTAGAGAAAAACCCTACGACAGACCCGCAGCGCTCTCGGGCACTGACTACGTCTAACAATGTTTATTATCATCAAACACTTGTTTACAACTGTGGTAAAATGCACATGTTGTAACATTCGCCAACCTAACGTCTCACGTGTGCAGGTCAGGGCTGGTCAAATCGCTGTGCGGCCACCAGCCACCCACCACTTCCAGAACGTTCGTCCCGTAAAACCCAGGCTGCCCCCACCCCCCCACTGTGAACTATGTGAGCACACAGATAAGCTTAGAAAGCCCACTTTTAGCATATTTGTGAATCAGCAGATCACCATGTCTTCTCCTTCTGCAGTCGTTAAGTGTATTTTGGGGGATGTTTCAGCCTTTAAAAAAGTGGTGCCTATGTCACCCTGGAACTCAATGTCATAACTGAACACTAGGTTTTTACATATTTCCCCATGCCGCTCTCTGCCAGTCCTTCTTCGCTCATTCCAGCTACTCCAAAGTACATCATTTTATAAAAATTTCACAATGTATGGTTTTTGCTAATCCATTAAGTAGGAGAAATGTCATTCTTGTTTCCATATGTGTTTTCTTGATTATTGAGGGGGTCAGACATCAACATCCAATGAATCTTCTTTCATTGCAAATGTTCATTCTATGACAGGATTTTTGGATGAGGAAATGCTCTGATCTCCCAGGGACATCCTTCTCTGTCATGAAACATAATCTCTTTAAAAATTTTTTTAAATGTTTATTTAGTTTTGAGAGACAGAGACACACACACACACACACACACACACACACACAGAGTGGGAGCAGGGGAGGGGCAGAGAAAGAGAGAGACGCAGAATCTGAGTCAGGTTCCAGGCTCTGAGCTGTCAGCACTGAGCCCAATGCAGGGTTTGAACTTGGGAACCATGAGATCATGACCAGAGTTGAAGTCAGTCGAAGTCGACTGAGCCACCCAGTTGCCCTGAAACATAACTGCTGTCATTGAAAGTGCTGCTATGCTGCACAGCAAAGGAAACAACCCACAAAACTAATAGTCAACCAATGGAATGAGAAAAGATAGTTGCAAATGACATATCAGATAAAGGGTTAATATCCAAAATCTATAGGGAACTCACCAAACTCCACACCCGAAAAACAAACAAGCTAGTGAAGAAATGGGCAGAAGATATGAACAGACACTTCTACAAAGAGGACATCCAGATGGCCAACAGACACATGAAATGATGCTCAGCATCCCTCCTCATCAGGGAAATACAAATCAAAACCACACTGAGATACCACCTCACGCCAGTCCGAGTGGCTAAAATGAGCAAATCAGAGGACTCTAGATGCTGGCGAGCATGTGGAGAAACGGGCGCCCTCCTACACTGTTGGTGGGAATGTAAACTGGCGCAGCCCCTCTGGAAAACAGTGTGGAGCGTCCTCGAAAAGTTAACAACAGAACTCCCCTATGACCCAGCAATAGCACTGCTAGGAATTTACCCAAGGGACACAGGAGTGCTGACGCATAGGGGCACATGGACCCCAATGTTCACAGCAGCACTCTCCACAATAGCTAAAACATGGAAAGAGCCTAAGTGTCCATCAACAGACCAATGGATCAAGAAAATGTGGTTTATCTATACGATGGAATACTACATGGCAATGAGAAAGAATGAAATCTGTCCATGTGTAGCAACATGGATGGACCTTGAGGGTGTTATGCTGAGCGAAATAAGTCAGGAAGAGAAGGACAAATATCATATGTGTGCACGTATAGGAGGATTAGGAGGAACTTGATGGAGGAACAAGGGGGAGAAGAAGGGAGGAAATGGTGGGGGAAAGGGAGAGAGGCAAACCATGAGAGACTCTTGAATGCTGACAAAAACTGAGGACTGATGGATGTGGGGGGAGGGGAGATGGACATGGAGGAGGGCACTTGTGGGGATGAGTACTGAGTGTTATGTGGAAACCAATTTGACAATAAGCTATTTGTAAAAAACAAAAAGTGCTGCTATGAACACTGGGGGGGAAATGGGTGATGGGCATGGAGGAGGGCACGTGTGGGGATGAGCACTGGGTATTATATGAAAACCAACTTGACAATAAACTACAATAAAAAAAAGGGGGGAGAGAAAAAAATAAGAAATTAGTAAAACAAAAATAAAATAAGCACAATGCTGTCCTTGATCAGCTGATGTTTTGAAAAGATAATTTACATATATATTTGAACTTTAAATTGATCTATGGTTTTACTTTTTGTGAGTTTTGCCATCAAGTTTATACCCATTTTATCCAATGATTTGGGTAGCTTTCCCTCCTCTGACGGTCTCTGAAACAACTTTATTATTATTTAAAAAAAATCTTAGCCCAATTTATTCTTTGCTATGTTAGAAATTGCTTCTAAACCATCTCTCCTTGGTGCCTTTTGAGGGCGGGAGAGAGATTTCTGATAATGTCCTCACTTATTTGATGGACTTTGACTGATTCTGATTTTCTAATAATCTTTAGCCAGTTTCTTAATTTTTTTTTTTTACTGAAAGTTACCCAAATTTATTGGAAAACCAATAAACCTTTTAGAAGGAAAATAAGAGAAAATATCTTCATGACCTCAGGATGGGGAAGAATTTCTTAAACAACGTATAAAAATTGACAGTAGCTATAAAAGGGAATACCGATCAATTTGGCACATTAAAATTAAGGACACCTGTTCAACAGAAGATACTATAAAGTAAAGATCAAGACCCAAGAGAGGCCTGTGTCTGGAGGAAAATACCTATGATGCAAGGAACTAACAAACAAACTGTATTACGAACGTACAAAGAGAAAGCCATGGGAAGCAAAGATTGAACCAGGGTTTTCTAGAAGGGGTGCACAGTCCGTGCTTCTGGACAGACACCCCACAGCCCACCTCACTGGGCATGGGGAAGAAGCAGGCTCAGGTGGAGGTGAGCCATGCCCTCCACACTGACAAGCTTCCTATTCTGACAGCGGCAGCCGTGGAGAGAGTACAGGGACACAGGCACTGGGATATTTTGCCCCCGAGGAGAGTAAATCGTGACACTAGCTTTAAAAATCCAACTGGCATCTCCTGGCTTGTGGGCAGAGGAGGTGCTCAGATCTTGGGGCCCATGTCCCTCCAGGAATGTGCCCGAGACAGGCCAGGGGGCCTCAGGGCAGCACCGTGCAAACCAGAAAGATGCTCAACAATGCATGCGCCTGCCCACAGGAGCCCCACGCGGCAGGACTGAAAGCCCATCCAAAGGTATGTATCCGCCACATCCCTACCACCCTCTGCTCTCACATTTCACTGCGGGAATGTGGCCCTGCCGTTGAGCGGGAGGACTGAACTGCAGAAGAAAGTAAAAGTGTCTTAATTATCAGATGCTGTGACGGCTTCCCCAAATGCCTTAGAGAATTGTGGTAGAAGCAAGTCAGTGCGATGAGAGCATTCCGGAAGTGTGTTACTTTCCTTGGGCCACCGTGACTGAGTGCCACAGACCAGGTGGCTTACACAGCAGAGGTTTAATCTTACAGAGCTCTGGAGGCCGGAAGTCCCACGTCAAGGCGCCGGCAGGCAGGCTGGTCCTTCCGAGGCCGCAAGGCAGTCTGCTCCACGAGTCTTGCCGAGCTTCAGGCTTTGCGTCCATCCTTGGTGTTCCTTGGGTTTTACGCATGGCCTGACATCTGGCTTAATGTGTCCGTGGCATGTGCCTGTGTCCGGATTTCCCCCTTTTATATGGACACGGTTGTCTGGATTGGCTCACCTTCCTCATCCTGCATAGCCTTATACTGACTACGACACTTGCAACAATGCTATCTCCAAATAAGGTCACCTTCTGAGGCCCTGCCGGTCGGGGCTTCCACATGTGAATGTTCCGAGGACACACCTGAACCCATGCGGGAAGAGCAGCAGGACATGCAGTTACAGTGGGAACCCAGCCAAGAGGGCGAAGCGCTAAAACTGAATACAAAAAGGAACAGGCGAACTCAACTCCATTTCAGCCGAATACTATGACCCTATTGAAGGGGGAAAAGCTCACACCGGAGGCTAGACACAGGCCCCAGATGACGTGACCTTAGCCCAGGGAAAGAGCAGACCCACCGGGAACTCGTCTCCGGAGGTGTGGTTAGGGGGGTGAAGGTGCGGTGACTGTAGAGCTATTCTGTGTGCATCCTGGGACTGACCACAGGGTGAACAACGTCACGGTGTTGGGAGGCGCGGATGTCCTGTGAATGAAGGGCACGGGGTGGAGGAAGGCGTGGAAAACCTGGTCTCCGTGTGGACCGGGGGGAAACCATGAAAAATCAGCAGGCTGATGTAGTCAGGACGCTGGGGCCACCACTGGCCACACCTGGGATGATAGGGCAGAAATGCGCTGCAAGTCCATACTGGTAATAAGTAGATAACAAATAGTTGAACAAATACGTGAATCAGTGAGGGAAAAGGGAGGGCTCTTACTCGCAGTGAGAAGATGTGCGCGGAAGGAGACCGTCATCCCTGCCCAACATCCCAGGTGAAGACTGGCTCCGAGGAGCATCATCAGTGCACGCTGCTAAGGTGGAGGGTTGGTGGGGACACAGCACATTGGTGTTGTCTCAAAGGGGTGCACATAGTGGGGGAAAGCAGTTCCCATGCAGCAGAGACCCCGGACAACACTTTGTAGGCTGATCCAAGTTGGCTCCATCACGAGGGAGCAGGCCGACCTCGTGCACCTTGGCGGGGAAGCCTGAGAGTCCCAGCGTGGTGTGGGTGGTGTGCTGGTCCGGCACGCACAACCTGAATCTGGGCACAGTGAGACAGCAGACAAGCACAGTTGGGACCATCCCGTGGAATCGCTGGCTGTTTTTCAAAACCGTCAGTGTTGTGAGAACCAGAGCAAGATGGAGGGGCTGTTCCGACGATGGCGCCTGGAGAGGCAGTTGCCAACCGCAGCGTGTGCCTGGGACTGCATGGCGCACGGAGAGGAAGACGCTGGAAAGCCCATCTCTGGGGAAACTGGCAGTGCTGGATTATGGACCATAGACTTGGGAAAAGCACGGCGCCCAGATGAAATTCTCCGGATTTTATAACTAGACTGTGGTTGTGAGGGAATATCCCTTTCTTTAGGAAACTGTAAAGGGCAAAGGGGCGTGATGTGTGCACCTTAGTCTGAAATAGTTCAGAAAACCGCATATACGCACACAGACACATGTATAAGTACATACGTGGGAGGTGGCCGGTGGACATGGGTAAAGGGCACACGGCACCTACCTTCTTGCAATTGTTCTGTAAGCTTGCCAGGTATTTCAGGATAAAAATTTTAGAAACATAATGTTCAGCAAAAAGCAAATTACAGAAGAATAGAACTGGAGTGCACCTACGTAAGATCTAGACACGTGCACAGGTGAACCACGTGTTGTTTAAGGGCTCGTGCATGGATTGGAATATAAGGAGAGGGATGACGGAGAGACACACAGAATGCAGGGGGCACAGGCTTCGGGGGATGGGAGGCCTCAGAGCAGGGCATGAGCTCACGGCAACCCTGGTAAGGGGTCTCTAGTGTTTGTCTGATTGGTGTTCTTTAAGTTGTAGGGATATGTTATATCGACTCTTGACCATTTTCAATGATTTCATAACACGTTAAAAAAAAACAGGAATAAATGTAAAGATACCATCCTCTACCTTGGATTTTTTTTAACTTTTTTTTTATGTTTATTTATTTTTAAGAGACAGAGTGTGAGTGGGGGAGGGGCAGAGAGAGATAGAGAGAGACAGAATCTGAAGCAGCTCCAGGCTCTGGGCTGTCAGCACAGAGCCCGACACGGGGCTCGAACTCATGATCATGACCTGAGCCAAAGTTGGACACTTCACCGACTGAGCCACCTAGGTGTCTCAACTCTGGATTTTTTTTTTTTTTTTTTAACAGATAAGGAAACCTAAGCTCAGTGAAGTTTAGGAATTTAGCAGGGCTGAATTTGAACCTGATTCTAGTGGCTACACAGCCCACACTGTCTCTTGCACTGTAGAAAAGAGCCCAAGTCAAGACAGAGAAAAGGAGAAACAGGAAACCCAGTGGGAACCAGACTCGTGAAGGGACTCTTTCTCTCTCCTCCCTTCCCCCCTCCAGGACTCTCAGGTGCCTACGGCCAGGCCCATTGATGGGCTTAGGAGGACAGTGACACCAGTCCTGTGGGCTCTGACAGCTTTCCGAAGTTGACCAAAGGGGCTCTAGGATGTATTTTCCCCAAGTTAATTTAAATTGCAAAGTAACAGCTGACCAGAAGGATGACCCGTGACAAGATCAGGCCCACAGTGCCCGCAGATTACTTCCTCTGCCTGGGCTGTTGGACGTCATTCCTCCAGTGACGCTGGAAGTAGCCAAAGGGAACTTCCTGTTCTCCTGGAGGGGGAATAACTCCTATTGGGACCACCATCAAACGGCCATATGGGTCCACAGTCATCATGTTTGCCCAGAGTCCCCTTGTCCAGGCACCGGTGAGGGTCAGCTGGAAAACACCAGCCCCCCTTTACTGCTCTGGACCTGCACTATCCAGGGTTCTCTTGCTCCTGTTAATGACCAGATTTTGATCTGATAAATAATGACTTCCTAACCGGTATTTGCTTTCAGTGTTTGGTGTGATGGGTGACTGTCAAACAACTTGATTCAAGTCCCCCGTAAGTCAGCTCTCTCTGATGTGTTTTCCTCTGTTCCTTTATTCCTCAGTGAAAACATACATACGCTTAAAAATAAACACAGGTGTTGGAGGAGATGTTTTGAAATGTTCTCTTGTACTTGACAGCTGTGCTCTCTGTAGAAATCGCGACAATTGTTTTCGCCATAATTGCACAAGTTTTCCTCGGAGCTTCCAAAGTATTAACACTTGAGTGCATTATTATAGAAACTTAGCAGCACAAGGATGTATTACCAGCTCTCCTAAGATATTACCAAGAGCTTATGGATTTGTGGTGGTATTCGTGTAAGTCTCTCGGAATAAAAACAGACGATCTTTCTCATCAAAATGTAATCCTTGTTGGGTTGAGCAAGTTTGGGAGAAGCGCTGACTTTGGAGAGGCTCAGACATCTTCACGCCAGCGTCCTGTGTCTGTGGTGGAGTGAATTGAGTCCTCTGGTCCAGGGACGGCGTCGAATCGCAGCATCACGGCACCTGCCTGTGTTCACTGGGGATCTCAGATACAGAAGGGACTCCACGTGGTTCAGAGGCTCTGTTGTTTGGAGAACAGCCATGGTGGGTAGGGGTTGGGGGGCGATGTTCTCCTGCCCAGCTGTGTTTGTTGGCAGGAAGAGAGAAAAAAATGAGCCTGATGCCAGGGAGGGAGTCTGAGAGCGGCAGGACAGCGTTGAGACGGGCACGGCCTCTGTCACAGCAGCCCCTTGGCCTTATCTCTATTGGAGATCTAATAAAGCACAGTGTGTTGGTCCCAGCCCCTCACAGGGAACCAGCAGCCAAGAGGCCCTGCCACAGTCCGTGGCTTCCAGATAGGTGGTTTTGCTTTGTTTCGTGCACACAGTACAGACACAGATCGTGGGCACATAGGGCAGGGCTTGTCCTCTGTCTGGGTTCTGTGGGTTCCCAGGTGTCTCAGGATGCTCTTCCCAGATGCTGTCTTGGCTGAAAACATCCAAGGCAGTAGGCGGGGGAGAGGCTGGTGGGCATGTCAACTTTGATCGTCTACCCTTCCCTCTTTCACGAGCTGGCGTTGGGCCACGGCCCTCTGCCGCACCTTGCTCTTCCCATTTGACGTGGTCTCTGGGATCCCTCTCCAGCAAAACACACACAGTCACATCACAGTCCTTTCTATGGATGAGTCATAATCCTTCAACCGACCCTCCGTTGAGAGAGATTTAGGTTCTTCCTGTATCTTGCTATTAAACGATACTGCAAGGGAGAGCCTTGTGCCCAGGATGTTTCTGCCCTCCAGTGACTAAAATCCAAAGGGCAAATGCCTAGAAGTGAGTTTCTGGCCAAAATGGTACGTGTGGTCTCCATCAGCCTGCAAAGAGGCTGTCACTGGATAGAGCACTTCCGCCCAGCGCACCTGGGGGTGGGGAGGGCTGTGTCTCTGCCCCAGTTCCCTTGTTTGGGGCCATTGTCTACCTCATACCAAAAACACATTTCTCTGATTAGGAGCAAGGTTAAAAATCTCGACCACGTTTAAGAAATACTTGTGCTGCCTTTTCAATGAGCTTTCATCTCCTGTTTCTGTGGGCGGTTGGTTGTTTTGTTATAGATTTGTATGTGCTCCTCATGCATTAAAGAAATTAGCTCTTATCTGTAATAGAAATGAAGTCTTCTTCCTCCTTCATTCCCTCCCCTCCTTTGCTTCTTTTATGATATTTGCAGTCGACATTTTTGACTTTGCTTCTGATGCTTTTGTTTTGCCTTGCAGAATAATTTTATTTTTCCATCACCGAATAACATACAATTATTTCCTGTTTTCATTATTTTTATGCCCAAATCTTTGATTCATTTGAATTTACTTTAGTGGAACATATGAGGTTGGGACCTAGTTTTTTGTTTTTCTTCAGGTGGCTACTCTGTGGCCCCCATCCCTGGTCCGTCTGGCTCTTGGGCGGGGCCCTGGATAACTAACACCACCCCACCCTCCTCCGTGCTCTTCGGCCTCAAGGCTGGTCTGTATGTTCCAGATAGCAAGGCTGCAGGATAGGGTGATGTGAAGACGTGTGAGCAGAGCTCACACAGAATGTGATTTTTAGTATCCAGCTTGTTGTTCTTTTCTCCAGCATAGCATTTTTGGTGCATCGGTGTGGTTATGGTGGTGCCATTGTATTCCATTGTGTGACTAACGCAGTGGGCTTGCTCATTCACTTTTTCGTGGGTATTTGGGTTGTTTTCTTGGCATTTGGTTATGATGAATGAAGGCGTCATAACGTTCAGGTCAAGTTTTTGTGAGGGCGTAGACTTATTTCTCTTGTGTGAAGCCCTGGGAGTGGGATCTAGGGATGTATTGAAAGTGTATAGTCAGTTTCTTCAACCAGGTGAGCCCCGGCCCATTATTTCCCATTCCTCTACTGTGTCTGATCTGCTCCAGATTCCTGCCAACGCTCGGTATTGAAAGGCTTTAAGCTTAGCCATTGTAACCCCCGGGGTGGTGTTTCCATCGTGGATTACATTTGTGTTTCTCTGATGACAAACAAAATTGAGCTTCTTTTTATGTGCTTATATGACACTTGCATATCTTTTTTTCGGAAGTCTCTGTTCACATTTTTTGCCAAATTAAAAAAAAATTGTGTTACCTTCTCATATTGAATTATGAGGGGTTTTTCTTTTCATTTTTAAAAAATAGCTTATTGTCAAATTGGTTTCCATATAACACCCAGTGCTCATCCCCACAAGTGCCCTCCTCCATGCCCATAAATATATATGGGACTCAAGTTTTTTGCTTGTTTGTTTAAGATATTTTTAATTTTTGTTTGTTTGTTTGTTTATTTTTAAATTTACATCCAAGTTAGTTAACATATAGTTAGCATATAGCATATAATGATTTCAGGAGTAGATTCCAGTAATTCATCCTCTATGTATTACATCCAGTGCTCATCCCAACAATGTCCTCCCCAATGCCCTCCACCCATTTAGCCCATCCACCCCCCCTCCAGCAACCCTCAGTTTGTTCTCTGTATTTAAGGGTCTCTTATGTTTTGTCTCCCTCTTTGGATGGATGGATAAAGAAGATGCAGTATATGTATACAATGGAGTATTACCCGGCAAGCAAAAAGAGTGAAATCTTGCCATTTGCAACTATGTGGATGGAACTAGAGGGTATCATGCTAAGCAAAATTAGTCAGAGAAAGACAAAGATATGACTTCACTCACATGAGGACTTTAAGATATAAAACAGATGAACATAAGGGAAGGGAAGCAAGTTTTTTATTAGAAACACGCATTGTGGCCTCCCCTCACCACCCCTAAACCCTAGAAGTCCTTTTGTTTTCTTAACAGTGTGTTTTAAAGAGCAGAAGTTAGATTTGGAAAAATCCCAGTTTATCATGTTTATCTGCCACGCTTTGCTTTTTACATCTTATGGAAACAATCTTTGCCTACCCCAAGGTGATGAAGATTTTCTTCTACGTTTTCTTCTAAAAGTTTTACAGTTGTAGCTTTACACTGAGTTTTGGATCCATGTCAACTCAATCCATATCTTCATCAGCCTCTGCTATTGTCACATTGTTAGGAATCAGCCATTAGAATAGGTGTGTAGTGACACCACATTGTTGTAGCGTCTGTGATTCCCTGATGACAGATAGCTCATTCTTCACCTGTGAGTCTTCTTTGGTAAGATATATGTTTAAATCTTTTGTCCATTTAAAAAATGGTTTTAACATTTATTTATTTTTGAGAGATAGGGAGAGACAGAGCATGAGCAGGGGAGGGGCAGAGGGAGAGGGAGACACAGAATCTGAAGCAGCTCCAGGCTCCGAGCTGTCAGCACAGAGCCCGACGTGGGGCTCAAACTCACGAACTGTGAGATCATGACCTGAGCTGAAGTCAGATGCTCAATTTGCATATTCTGGATAACATTCCTTACCAGATAAATCTTTTGTAGGTAATTTTTTTTTTCACTTGTGGTCGTTTCTGTTGTCAGCAATCTCTTTGCAGAGCAGAAGATTTTAGTTTCAGTAATGTCCAAATTATAAAAAAAAATGTTTTTCACAGATTGTATTTTGGAGGTTGCATCTAAAACTCACCTCAAACCTTATAGACATTTTGGTAGATTGTCTTTTATCTGAATTGCCAAACACATGGCCCCTGAGTTGTTTGTAATATTCCTTTATTATCCTTTTAATATCCATGGGATTAGCATGGTATGTTAACAGGTAACATACTTAACAGTGAAAAACTGAATGCTTTCCCCTCAAGTTCAGAAAGAAACAAAATGTCCATTCTCATCCCTTCCATTCAACATACTGACCAGAGATGTTAGCCATGGCATTTATGCAAGAAAAAGAATTAAAAGACATCTTAATGGTAAAGGAGAAGTAAAATTGTCCCTATTTGCAAATCATATGCTCTTGTATATAGGTAAATCCTAAGGGATTTACAAAAAATATATATAAGTCAGTTGAGAGAGATTGAAAGATATAGAATCAATATACAAGGTATCTAGCCAGGCTAAAAGAGAGAGAGAGACAGAGAGAGAGAGAGAAGACACAAATGTCTAATGCCAGAAATGAAAGCGGGCTCTTAGGATATAGGATTTCCCTATATACAAGAGCATATGATTTGCAAATAGGGACAATTTTACTTCTCCTTTACCATTAAGATGTCTTTTAATTCTTTTTCTTGCATAAATGCCATGGCTAACATCTCTGGTCAGTATGTTGAATGGAAGGGATGAGAATGGACATTTTGCTTCTTTCTGAACTTGAGGGGAAAGCATTCAGTTTTTCACTGTTAAGTATGTTACCTGTTTTTCCTTTAAGTTTCCCTTTCTTTGATTCAGGCACTTTCCTTCTGGTTTCTCGAGTGCTTTCAGTCAGGAAAGGGTGTTCTACTTTTTCAAATACTTTTCTATGTTTATCGAAATGAATATGTGGGGTGCATATTTTAGCCACTGGAGGTTTACATTTTATTGCTCTGGGGGTTACAGTCAACATTTTTACTTAAAACAACCTCGCTCCAGTTAATGCTGCCTTCACTTCAATAGTACACACAAGCTTTCCTCAATACAGCTCTATTTCCTCCCCTTCCTTCGTGCCAATATTATCATACAAATTACATCTTGACATTACAAGCCAGTCAACAAGGTTTTGCATTGTTGTGCTATGCAGTCTGTTTAAATCAGATATGAGAAGAAAAGAGTTACAAATACTGTCCTTATTTTTTATCACTGCCTTTAAATTCACCTTTTTGTACTCACTTTTATTGGCGTTCCTTGTCTCTGGATAGATTTGTCTTACTGTCCATTTCGTCCTGGAGGACTCCCTTAATATATCTTGTAGGGAAGGCCTGTGAGCCAAAAATTCACTAATGTTTTGTTTATCTTGGGATGTCTTCATTTCTCCTTTGCTGAAGGTTAGTTCAGCCTGATACAGAATTCTCGTGTGACAGCTTCTTTCTTTCAGGACTTGGGATATGTCACCCTCTTGCCTTCTAGCTTCGTTGGCTTTGATGGAAGTCAGCTGTGAAGACCCCTCGCGTGTGACATGGGGCTCATGGGGCCCTGCTCTCACTCTTTTCAAGATTCCTTGTACTTGGTTTTCATCAATTGGGCCATGATGTGTCCACATGTGGCTCTCTTAGATTTTGTCTACTTGGGAGTTTGCCGAGTTTCTTGGTGTGTAGATTGACATCTTTCATCATGTTTGGGGACTTCTTTCTTTTTGTTCATTTTTTTTAGTTGTTTGCTTTTCATCCCGTTTGTGTCTCTGCTCTCTTTATGAGACTTCCATTATGCACACGTTGGTGTGCTTGGTGGCATGCCATGGTTCTCTGAGGTTCGGCTAGCTTTTCTTCATTCCTTCCACCCATGTTCCTTGGACAGGATAATCCCAGTCAAGCCATCTTCAAGCTTGCTGATTCTTTCTTTTGCTGGTTCAAATCTGATGTTGAAACTCTATTATAAATTTTTTATGTCAGTCACTATACTTTTGTAACTCCAGAATTTCTGTTCAGTTCTTTTTTTAAATCATTTCTATTTCTTCGTTGATATTGTCTCTTTATCAATGTGAAACATTGTTCTCTTACTTTCCTTTAATTCTTTAGGCATGGTTGCCTTTAGACCTGTGAAAACATTTATAATTACCTTTAATAATGTTTATAATAAAGGGGCACATGGGTGGCTCAGTTGGTTAAGTGTCCGGCTTCGGCTCAGGTTATGATCTCACTGCTCATGGGGTCAAGTCCCGTGTCAGGCTCTGTGCTGACAGCTCAGAGCCTGGAGCCTGCTTCAGATTCTGTGTCTTCTTCTCTCTCTGCACCTCCCCCACTCTCTCTCTCTCTCTCTCTCAAAAATGAATAAATCTTTAAAAAAAAAAAACTCTGGAGCACCTGAGTGGATCAGTTGGTTGAGTGTCCTACATCAACTCAGGTCATGATCTCAATTTGTGAGTTCAAGACCCACATCAGGCTCGCTGCTGTCAGTGCAGAGTCTGCTTCTGATCCTATGTCCCCCTCTCCTGCTTGTGCTTTCCCCAAAATAAATAGATATTTAAAAAGTAGGGGCATCTGGGTGGCTCAATTGGTTACGTGTCTGACTTTGGCTCAGGTCATGATCTCACGTTTGTGGGTTCGAACCTCGCATCAGGCTCTGTGCTAACAGCTCAGAGCCTGAAGCCTGCTTCAGATTCTGTGTCTCCCTCTCTCTCTGCCCCTCCCCCACTTGCACTCTTTCTCTCTCTCTCTCTCAAAAATAAATATTAAAAAAATAACAAAGTCCTTTGTTTACAAAATCTCTCTGGTCTCCCTTAAGTAAAGGCTCCATGACTATTTTTGCCTTTGTGTATTGGCCGTATCTTCATGATGTTCTGTGTGTCTTATAACCTTTTGTTGAATACTTGACATTTGAAATAACTCATGTGACAACTCCAGAAATCAGAGCATGCCCAGGTTTATTTCTGGTGCTGTTTGTTTACTGACTTTTTGGGAATCAGATCTGTATTTTTTGTTGTTTGTGGCCAGTGAAGTCTCTACTGGACTAGCTGCATGGTCACCTAATGACTTGACAGAGATCCTCTTACCTGACTTGAATCGCTAGCTCTCTTGGCCTTTGCAGTGGGCCTTTGTGTGTGTGCAGGGCACATCTGCAATGCCTGGGCAGGAAGTTTGCAACTCTGCCTTAGCGCTTCATTTGCTTGTGTGGATTCTGGGCACTGGCTGTCAGTGAGAGATGAAGACCTTCTCATTGCTCCGCAGGCACTGCACAGCCCTGCACATGCGTGTGGCCTTTTAAATTCTTAACACTATGTCAGAGTTTTTCAAAAACCTCTATGTTCTCATTTTCCAATTTTTTTCTTGTAAGTTTGCTCACTGACCTCGCATCAGATCACTTGGTAACACTGTCTCCAGCAGCTGCAGCCCCTGGGTATAGGGCTGTTCTCACTGAGTGATGTCTGTATCAGGTCAGATAGAGACAGTGGGGACGCAGCTCTCCAGGGAGCTCCCAGGTCACTTGGTGATCATCCTTCAGGTGGGGACTTTTTAGGGAGCTCCGATCTCTGGTGGCTGGCTGGCTGCTGGTTTTTACAGCTTCTGTGATTGGGAGGCTGTTGATTTTGAATCTTACCATGTAGCTGGGGAGAAGGTAAGTTAAAAGCCGTAAAGCTCACTGTTCTTTCAAGATTTAGCCATTTAGCTTGAATAAATTTTACTCACATTGTTATAAAACTTTGGTAATAGACATAGTTAAAAAAAAAACTTGACTTCAACCATTTTTTCCCACATCCTCACTGCTTTTATGCAAGAGTGGAGTTTTGGAGGCCCTTACTCCACCGCAGAGGGTCCAGGATTCGATTTCAGGGAGTCTGACACCAAAATCTGTGCTCATACACTCTACACTATGGTTTCTCCTCCAGTGCTGTCTTTTTGTTTTTTTAATGTTTTATTTATTTCTGAGAGAGAGAGAGACAGCATAAGCAGGAGAGGGTCAGAGAGAGGGAGAGACAGAATCCAAAGCAGGCTCCAGGCTCTGAGCTGTCAGCACGGAGCCTGACACGGGGCTCAAATCCATGAACCGTGAGATCATGACCTGAGCTGAAGTCGGACACTCAACCGACTGAGCCACCCAGGTGCCCCTCCAGTGTCTTCTTGATTATCACCATGCCCCAAACTCACAACCAAATAATGAAATCCTATCATCACATTTGTCTGTTAGTTCTTCCAGTGTCAGAGCATCAGATCTTCCCCAGAAGGCCCACGGAGAGCACAGAGGAAGCTGCTGGGGTCCCAAAGAGCCATAGATAGCCAGTTTATCCATTTAATTTTTCCAGGGTGAGATTGGCCCTGGTGATTCATTCTGTGCTCTCATTAGAGCAATTATCCAGTTAATTGTTCTGATCTGGATTTGGCCGAGGCAGTCACTGCAGCTGGGGAGCCCCAGAGAACGAGCAGATGGACGTCAAGGAGCATTCTGAAGGAGGCCTGGGTAGGCAGGCTGGTCTCTGTGCCCCAAGCATGCTGTTCAGTGCCAGCCACCCTGCTTATCTCAATAGCACCGACTCCTCTGGATGACCTTCCTTCTCCTCTCTGCTGCAGTCAGCAAAGGGAATGGATGGGGAAGTTCTGGGAAAGGCGACCTCTGAAACTGGGAAGAAGTGGATATGAGGCCTCTATCTATGAGGATATCTATCAAGTCCTGGATCATGGTGGGGATAAGTCACCAGGGTGATGGAATTGTCCCCAGGCCAGCAAGGTTTGACAGTCACCCAACCTTGTTGTTAAGGTAGCTAAAAATAGGATGTTTCAATACAAAATAATATAAGGTAGTTAGTTGTGTCTGTTTTCTTCAGTTCTGTTCCCTCAGTCCCTTCCAGAAACATGCCTTAACGATACCCCTTCACTTGGTTCGGCTTACTTGGAGATCATTTCTCTGACTCCCCAGCTGGAAATTGGAGCGGACATACTTGGATTGGTTAATCTCAAATTTGTTCCATGGTTTCAGGGTAATAACTATTATAGCAGGGAAGACAGAGTAGAAGTCTCTGGAATGGTGGTCAAGATAATGAATCAAAAACAGTGCCATATCTTAGGGGCTGACAGTCATCCTTTAAAACTTAATGGACACAGTCACAGGCCCCATCAGATGTACATCTAATTCAACAATCCAGTGCACAAAAGCCACGTGGGGTCTGGGGGACACATGTGGACAGCTGTAGACTTAGCTGAGGAATGGACCTGATCATGTCACTGTGCTGAGCTTGGCATCCTTTCATCTTTGCTGGAGAAGGTGGGCATAGTCCCAGGCAGCTGGGTGCAGTCACTGATCTGCTGACTATAGTTTTTTCTTTTCTTACCAGGAGACACGAGAAGCCATTTGTACCCATATGAGAGGGCCACAGTACACCCTTCGGTCTTTTCTCACTCAGGGCCTCATATTTCCTGCCCAAAGGCCTGTGGACAATCTGGACCTTCTGCAAAACATGTCGTTGGCTCACCCTATCAGTGGTATCATGTCCCCTGAACTACATGAGTAATTAGTGGCACATATACTGGTGGGTTGCCACGTGGTGTGCACACTCCAGAAGGTGAGAGAAAACCCCCCAAAGTTTCAGGAGCCCACCACATCAAGGACGTCTTAGGGGCTGACTCAGGCCAAGATAGTTCCTGCAAGATAAAAGACAGGTAATTGCAGCTCACATGTCCCACACGTAAGGAGAAAGTGCAATGTTTTATAGGCCTCTTGGGCATAGTCTCCACTTGGGAATGCTTCTCATATTCCCTTTCTGTGGGTGACATGGAAAGCTGCCAGCTTTGAGTGGAGCCTGGGGTAAGAAAGGGATGTGGAACAGGTCCAGGCTGCAGTGCCAGCAGTTTGCTACATGGGTCACATGACATAGAAGAGCCTACAAAGGTGGAAATAACTATGGTGGAAAATACACACAGGGAGTTTGCAGCGGCCCCAGGAGAAAAGTCTCTCAGATTCCAGAGCAAGGACACACCATCTGCAGTGTGAATGTTCTGTTAATGCAGGGAGTTTTGCTGCTTTTATTTACTACAAGTGGCTCCAACAGTGTCAAGCATGGAGGAAACTCTCAATAAATGTTTGTGCAGTGAACTTGTGAATTGAGTGAATGAAAGTCCCTTCCAACACTGAAGGTCCCCACACTCCAAACTATGGCTAACTCCTTGTCTAAGTTGTTATTAGACCTCATTTCTTATCATGCTCCCTGGCTCCCAACTCCAGTCCACAGTCTCCTCTACTTGTTTCTCAATATGCAAAGCTCACAGCTGTCTCCCACCTCAGGATCCCCTTGCCTGGGACAGGTTCTCCTAGATGTCACTTGACCTCTTCTTCACTTTACTCAGGCTCTGCTCCTTGAGAGCTGGTCCACACGCCTTGGCTGAAAGAAAAGATCCATGATTCCTTGCTGTCCTTTGTTTTTCTAAAGCAAGACTTACTGCCAATTGCATGTCTTCCTCCTAGCAAACAAGTTCCAGGCAGCAAGAATTTGCTTTATTCACTGTGGTTGCCCCAGGTCCTACAACATTGGTTGGTACACAGCACCCAGCAGGTACTTGCTGGAGACAGTTTCACAAGTGCTGGATGAAACAACAGGTAAGACATTCTCTCTCTGCAAGGTTGTTCAGCAACTTTAGTGTGCACGATCCTATAATGTGCACAGGTATGGTATGATGCACTGTAGAGTTCCAAGAGAGAGAGGCAGCATGAAGAATTTCCAAAACTTGTTTCACTGGAGAAGCATTTTTGGGATCTCTCAGTGCAGTATACTACAGGGTACATTTGTGGAAACTGCACCGAGGTGGTTTTAGTCCACAAGAGGGACACTGGTACAGAGAGCTGGCCTGTCCTCTTCTCTCTGTGCTGTTGACTCTATGACCATTCCTCATCTGATTTTCCAAAACTGACTCCACATCAAGGGGCACCTTGGGTCCTTCTTACCCCAAGACATCTTCCCTAGCCTTGCTTATGACATTGGCATTCTTACCTGTCACCGTGAATTGACCTTGACACTAAGAAGGGTAGTGAGCCCAGGAGCCTGCCCAATGTTGCTATTTTACCTGTGTATTGCCATCCACCATACATGCATATATACACTCATGCTTAGATGTCAGGTTTTTTGAGGGAGGGGACCAGGTGTTGCTCTCATTGCAAGACTGATAAAAATGAATTACCTGTCAGCCCCAGTGGCTAAACTTTCACTCTTTGTAGGAATCCTTTGAGCTTTCCTATGAGCTCTTGGGGTTTCAGAGAGAGGGGATTACATAGTTTGGGTGAGTTTGCTTCAAGCCCCATGGGGTTCTGGCCAAGAAGGTGGATGGTGGGGAGCAGCTGTAAGACTGAGAGTGTGGTTGGAAGGGTTTCCAGGGGGGTGGCCTAGAGCAGAAGCATCATAGCTAAGAGTCAATGAGAGTACAGATATTTGACATCACATTGAGAGGGTTCTTAGCCCAGACATTGGAGGAAAGTTCCAAACATGAGTTTCAGAATATTGGAACCACAGAGCAGGTGCAAGGAAGCTTGGGGATCCAGGCAGATGCCCATAGGGACCTTGGGTCTTGACATCTACTACTTCTGGCAGCCAGTGGTGGGGGAGCAGGCTGAGTAGGTTTTGAGAGAAAATTGTGTAAACAGACTGATTTCTTGTTGGAAACCCCAGTGCACAAAGGCTTTTGGCAGCCCTGTGGAAGGCAATATTTGTCAGCGAAGAGCTCAGACCAGGATTTCAAGATTGTATTCAATAAGACTCATGGCCACTCTCCTCTGTCTGGTAAGTTCTCTAGAGAGAAAATGCCTGGCCAATCATCACTGGACTGATGCTTGTGATTCCCATTATAGATTAACTTGTTGTGGAAGACGGTGCAGGGCAAGGCTGTCTCAGGACATTTCTTACAACTTTAAGTGGATTGGTTGGTAATAGACTTTACTGGTTAAATCCTAATGTTTCTGTCACATAGGACTAGCTTTAAGCTAGTGTTAACTTGTCAACTTGGGCAAGTGGTTTAATTTGTTAAAACTCTGTTTACTCTTTGAAGAGGTGTAGGATTAAGTGACGCAGTGATTAAGGTATGCAGCACTATTGTTAAAGTCATTACCATCATCATCACCATCACCATCATCATCACCATCACCATCATCACCATCACCATCATCACCATCATCATTATTACCATCACCACCATCATCATTCACCATCATCATCATCATCATCACCATCATCACCATCACCATCATCATCATCACGATCATCACCACCATCATCATCACCATCATCACCATCATCATCACCATCACCACCATCACTACCACCATCATCGCCATCATCACCATCACCACCATCATTATCACCATCACCATCATCATCACCGCCATCATAGTCCCACCACCATCATCATCACCACCATCACCACATCACCATCACCACCATCACTACCACCATCATCATCGCCATCATCACCATCACCATCACCATTGTCACCACCACCATCATCCCCATCACAATGATTGTTGTCATCATCAACATCATTGCCAATGTCTATTGAGCTCTTAACAACGAGTGTTAGTTGAGCAGATAAAATGATTTTAAGTGTTATGGTATAGAAAAAACAGGGAGGGTGGAGATAAAGGTTCTTTTAAAAAGTCAGGATTGCCAGAGGTTAAAAACAAGGCTTGGAAAGAATTGGAAGCTGGTTGATTCAATTTACCAGTAGCTGGTAAAACAAACCAGCTACCTGTGTCTCAGACATTCCTTCTGGTCATTGTCCTAATCCCTGAAGTGTATTTTTTATCTATTCCTTTACTGAGGGACTTTTCGTGGCAAGCCTTCTCAGACTTTGTTTGTTTAGAAGTATCTTTAGGTCACTGAATTCTTCCAGCCTGACAGTGGCTTCCTCTCTCTACAGCTCCGAGTTGTGGCTGCTGTGCTGTCTTCCAGCACCGGCTGGTGCGTGGTTGAGACCTTTGTTGTCAGCATAGTCGTTCCTCTAAGTAAGTTATCTTTTCTCTCCGACTGCTTTTAACATCTTTGTCTTTGATGTTTTATGGTTTTGATGGGATCCCCACCCCTCACTAGGTTGCATTTATATATTTTATTTCCCTCTATTCCTTTCAACAGATGGTTGCGATGTTTGATGGGTCCCTGTTCTGGGATTATGGGATCCATTACTGAACAAGGCAGAGATCTTAGCTCTATAGTCTTAGGTTCTAGGGGGTATATAAACATCAATGTGATAAATGAGGGAATTATATGTATGTATATGATGTGGAGAATAAGTGGTACGAGGATGGAGTGATCACAGAATCCGATAAGGGACTGGTGTCATTGGGAAGGTGACATTTGAGCAAAGACTGTAGCTAACTGTACTTAACCATCACATTTGGGCATTGACACTTGCCTCCTAAGGGCCAAAGTGACTCAGAACCTCTACTACCTCCTTCACAACACCAGGATGAGCTGGCACCCTATCGTTGAGGGCCCCTTCTTTCCTCCTGTGAAATTGTTGTACAATATTTTTGTTCTTCCTGATCTTGATATGCCCCTAAGATACCCATTATATATCTACTAGGGGGCTCCTAATGTATGGCCTTTCTCCTTCCCACTCAAACACTGGACAGTTTGTGGAATAAAACTACTATAAAGACTGAAGTCAAAATACCACCTTTATTTCTGCCAGAGGCCAACCCTGAAGAGCAGCTTAGTGGGTGAGCCAAGTGGGCAGTGTCTCAGTCAGCTCAGGCTTCCATAGCAAGGGGGCAAAGACTGATGGCTTACACAACCTACATCTGTCTCTCATAGCTCTGGAGTGGGAAGTCCAAGATCAAGGCACTATTAGATTTGGTTGTCGGTGAGGACCCTCCATCTGGTTTGAAGATGACTATCTTCTGGCTGTGTTCTCATATGGCTTTCCCTTGGTGTCTGCACAAGGAAAGAGCGTGCTCTGGTCTCATGACCTTCTTAGAAGGGCACTAACCCCATTGTGGGGGCCCCACTCCCATGACCTCAACTAACTCTGGCCACCTCCCACAGGCGTCACCTGTAGATAGCATCACAATAGTGTTAGGGCTGCAGCATATGAATTTGAGGAGATGCAGACATTCAGTCCATTGTAGCATGTAACTCAAATCCCAGAAATAGGAAGATTTACCTGGTCATAGGCAGCCCTAGACACTGGAAGATTTTCAACATAGACACTGCCCAGGTAAGACTTAGCACACCAGGGAGAAGAGGAGAGCTCAGGTACTTTCTGAGTAGCAGGCTTGTCCCAAGAAGGATGGGGAAGGCAGAGCTGGGCTGTTTTTCTTCCCAAATTGACTGATCAGACAGGTGAGGTGGAGGAAGCTTTGAGAGAGGCCTGAAGTCACACTACTAAATTTTTTTTCACAGGAAGGAAACATCAAGTGTGGCGAGAGGCCTTCCTCATTTGCAGCCATGATTATTATTTTATATAATTGGTACTTCTTTAGACCCACCCTCATTTTTGCCTCTGTCTATTTTTGCCTCACCTTCCTTTGTGCATCAGAGACCTCCTTTTGGGTTTAATTTCTTACTTTTGTACAAACCTGTTTAATGACTCAGAGGCAGGGCTAGCTTCTGGACTCTACTGTCATGTTGAGGAGCTGACCATAGGTGTGAGCGTCATTATGTCTCCAGGTGACCTGTCTTTTCTCACTCCTTGATTTCAATGGTGTCTTATCTTTGGTATTCCACAGTATCATTGCCAGGCGTCCAGACAGGCTATTTATTTCTACTTCTTGGCATCCATGCTTACTGAATCCGAGAGGGCAACACTTTCATTTACTCCAGAAAATTCCCTGCCATGACTTTCGTTAGTACGTTCTCTCCCTCGTTCTCTTTCTGCTCCTTCCCTGGAAAGGGTAGACATTTGTTGGGCCCCTTTTCATGCTATTCCCCGTATCTCTTAACTACTTTAAGAAGTTTTTTAAAACTCATCCATTCAACGTTCAGTGATTTATCTGGCTCATGTCGAAATGCATCTGTTATTTTGAATGGTGCCCTTCATCCCCTACAGTTCACGTCCCTTTGTGTCTTCACTCTTCCTGTCCCGCCTCCTCCCCAGCATTCTCTCTCCAGACACGGCCCTGCTCAGTGCCTTGCTTCCCTCCGCTCACTGGACAAGTGTGGTCTGGCAGGTGGACTTCCCTTGCCTTTCCCAGAAGCAGCCCTCCCGCAGGACCGTCTCCGCTCCCAGCCCCCCTTGCTGTTTCTTCTTTGTGTTCCCACCTCTAGCACGCTGCAGACATAGATGCCCATGATCTCTAGTCTGAGCCCTTTGCTGGAGGAGGAGCCCCAGGAGAGCAGAGAGTCTGCTTCATGTCCTGCGATAGCTCTGGAGGGCCGTGCATCTGTCATGATGCCTGAGTGTGGAACACACTTACCATCCCATCCTCAGTCTCCCAGAAGGACTTGCGTGGCTCCACTCTTGCCTTACTTTTGGGTTGTTGCTCCTGGTGGATAGCTTCCTCATGATCCTGATTGTGGCTCATGCTCCTTCTTAACAAAGCCCCTCCCCAGTGAAGTAGATGGTGGGGGGGTTCGGAGCACAGCTCTGGAGCCCGATGACTGGGTTTAAGTCCTGGCTCTGCCACTCTTTAGATGTGTGACCCTGGAGAAATGACTTATCCTCTCCAGGTCCCAGTTTGCTCTCCTATAGAACAGGGATGATGGTGCCTGCTTCATACGACAGTCATGGATGTTCACTGGGCTTCTGTAGTGCTCTTGGAGCAGAGCAGGCTGTAACTGTCCCCTGCACGGCCAGGCATTGGCAGGAATGTCACGCGGCCAGAGGGTGTTCTTCCTGGCCCCTCGAGCCTCTGCTTCTTGTAGGGGTCCATCTTCCATGTTGCTGCCTCAGCCTGGATGCTCCTGGAAGGCTTGGGTGTGTAAGACTCTATGCATGGTGTCCTTGTGGGCAACCAAACTTGTGAATGTACAGAGATGCCGCCCCCGCTGAGCCCAGGCCGGCACACAAGGTCCCTCACCACCCTGCGTCAGATGGCTGCTGTTGCTTAGCCTGCCTTTCTCTGGAGGCCCCTTCAGGTCCAACCCCCTGCCTGTGGGGTCCATGGCCTCACCCCTGTCCTGTGTTGGTTAGGGAGACTCACAAGTGTTCCTTCCCCAGCACGCAGGTGCACACGTGTGCAGATGTGCACACACACACAGACACACACACACACACACACACACACACACACACCCAGAAGCTCTGGCCTCAGCCCAGGTGCCCCCAGCTCTGGCTGTCGGTGTCTCATTCTGATTCATCCCAGGGCTTTCCTTCGCCTCTGCCGAGCTCAGCTGCACACCTGAGGTCTGGATGCGAGTTTCAGCCATCATCTGGAAGAATTCCAGCAGAAGGGTCTCAGTGAGTCTGTCACAGTCCTGGGGGGGGGGGGGCTGGTTGCTCCTGCCCCTCATGATGCACCTGAGGGAGCCCTACCGCAGGCGCCACAAGCCGCCTCTCTGCTTTGGGTGCTGCGTAGGGTTCCCACACTCAGTCCGCTTTGCGTTCCTGTCGATGCCCTTCCGTATTTTCTCAAGTGTTCAGTATTATAAACAACGATGCGGTAAAACTTTGCACGTGTCCATCTGTGCATTCTGAGAGCTTCTCTGTGCTAGAAATGGGTTGGGCTAAATGGTACCTCCGTGTTTATAGCCAAAGTTTTCCAGACACATCAGCTCACACTCTCACAGATGATGTGTGAGCAAATTTGCTTCACTCCAACTGCAAACAGACATCTTATTGTTAGTGCTGTTTGCTCTGTAGTGATAATGACCATGCAGAGGAAGAAAGCAGGGTTGCGGGCACAGAGAGAGCAGGGGTCCTAGTTCGGAGAGTGTTCTGAGGGCTGTCTGTGGGGGGTTAGGGAGGGGGCCATGCAGACATCTGGGGGGAGCATTGCAGAAAGGAAGCAGCAAACACAAAGGCCCTGGGGCAAGAGGGTGGCTGGAGCAAAGAGAGGAAGGGGAAGGGTGAGTTTGAGGAGTGGAGGGAGCAGATGGGTGGGGCCTTCGAGGTCTCCGTGCAGATACTGGATGTGATTCTGAGTGAGGCAGGAAGCCATCTTGGCTATGGGGTCAGGATGGGGCTAGGTTGGCCTGTGTCTTAGGAGGGTCATTGTGGCTGTTGTGTTGAGGACAGTCTGGTAGGGGGCCAGGCAGATGTGGGGAAACCACGCAGAAGGTTCTGGTAGAACCAGGAGGTGGGAGGTAGACCAGGAGGGAAGAAGTAGAAGTCATGGGAAGTGATTGGATTCACATCTATTTTGAAGGTAGAGCCAACAGGATTTGCCCAGCGATTGCGTGTGTGTGTGTGTGTGTGTGTGTGTGTGTGTGTGTGTGTGTGACACATGGACAGACAGATAGATGGATAGGTGCGTGGATGGAAGGATGGATGGATGGATGAATACACAGAGAGATGACAGAAGACCGAGAAGACAGATTGCTGATAGACACAAGGAAAGGTGAATAAGAGACAGAGAGAAAGGGAAAGAGAGGAAGGCAGAGGCTCCTCAAAGTCTGACATGCAACTTGGTGGGTAGGAGTGCAGCTGGGTAAGATGAGGAAGAAGATGATGAGTGGGCTTGGGGGGCGCATCAGAGCCTGGCTGCCATCAAGAACACCACAGACCGCGGCTTAAACAACGAGCACGTGTTTCTCACACTTCTTGAGGCCACACATTCTGCATCAAGATGCCAGTGGATGCTGGATTGGGGAGAGCCTGCTTCCTGGCTTGCAAATGCCACCTTCTCATTGCGCTCACGCAGCCTTTCCTCTGCGTGCAGGCGGGGACAGACGCTGGTGTCCCTCACTGTTAGAAGGGCCCAGTCCCACTGGACCAGGGCCCCATCCACAAGACCTCATTTAACCTTAATCACCTTGTTAAAGGGCCCACCTCCAAATATGGCCATGTTGGGAGTTAGAACTTCACCGTAGGAATTTTGGAGGGGACACAATTCAGTCTACAGCAGAAGGAAATCAACTTTATTTTTGATAATGTTCAGTTTGGGGTTCTCACCAGACCAGCAGGCCAAATGCTCAGTTGGGCAGCTGGATTTCAGAGTCCGGGGTTCTGGAGTGGGTTCATGAAGTCAGAGGTTAAAGCCACAGAGAAGCCTAGCCCACGGCCTGGGGCACTGAGGCCATTGAGGCAGGGGCTCCTGTGTCGGGGGCACTGGAAGCGGACTGGCCTGCACCTAGAACTGAACACTCCCTTTCTCCCTGGGCCTCAGGGATCACTGTTCTTGAGACCTGGGCCATGTGTTCCATGTTCTGTGCATTTCACCACGTGCTCTTCGGGGCAGAAGGACTTCAAGGTAGTTCCCTTCATCTTCAGCTTCAGCAGGCAGTGGCCAGAACACTCCCCAAGTGATGCCATCTGTTTATTGTCCCAACCCGAGTTCCCCTTTAAAAGATTTTTTCAACATGTATTCACTTTTAGAGAGAAAGAGAGAATGCAAGTGGGGGGATGGGCAGAGAGAGAGACACACACACAGAATCTGAAGCAGCTCCAGGCTCTGAGCTGTCAGCACAGAGCCTGATGTGGGGCTCGAACTCACAGAGAGATTGTGACCTGAGCTGAAGTTAGATGCTTAACCGACTGAGCCACCCAAGCGCCCCATTGAGCTCCCCTTTTTAAAAGAAGATAGTGTTGGGGGACAAAAATGGTAATGTTTGGAGAATCCCCCTCCTCACTCACCTGGACAGGCTCTGGACAAGGGCGGGACACAGGGGCACAGGGGGTGGGGGTGGGGGCACTGGGGGCACTGCACGGTGCCAGTTGCTGGCTGCTGTGCCCACCTTCTTGGACAAATGGTTGCTGCCTGGGGACCTGGGAATCTGCTCCTTGATGCCTTGCTTCTCAGCCTCAGCTATTGACATTGGGATCGAGGTAGCCCTTTGTCTTGGGGCCGTCCGGGGCTTTGTAGGAAGTTCAGAAGCAGCCCTGACTTCTCCCCATGAGATGCCAATACCCGCTCCCAATCATGGCAGTGAAACTCTCTCCAGACCCTGCCCCCAGGTGAAAACCACTGCATGGTCTGGACCAACTACATTTGCAGAGATAGAACGCGGCAGATGCGCTGAGGGTGGAATGTCTCCCGATGGCTCTTTCACCAGGTGGAGCAGACTGGTGTTGTCCTGAAACCAGGGATCTCTGCTGTGTGCTGGCGTCTCCTTTCTTTGTAAATCACACGGTATGCACCCCCAGGAACACAAATCAAACCTGGAAATCATAGCTTAATAAAAACTAAAATAGTTTACTCTCATCAAATGATTACCTTTGCCATCCAGGCAAAAGGGAGCGTTCATGGCATGTGCCCAGCCCGTATTTAGCGGCTGACTACTAAATGGATGACAGTCGTATTTGAATGTGAATTATTTGTACACAGCTTGAGGATTTCATCCAACACAAACCGTTGGAAGGCTGAAGAATGGGATCTCTGCAGAACTAGCCAGCCAAGGGGACAGGCTCCGAAACAAGATTCTGCAAGCGCCCGGGCACCTGGGAGCAGAGTGGGCTGCCTGGCAGTTAGTGGGGACACAGTCCAGCCCACGGGCCCCAGCCCGGGTGATAAAATCACCCTTTTCTTCACCATCAGCCTCAAGTCCAGCTGCCGCTGCCGAGGGCTAGAATCTTGACATGATCGGAGCAGATACACACGGCACCTTCCTGGACGCGGTCCAGAGGATGCCCATGAACTCTGCACACAGTGCTTTTGACCTACTCTGGGCCTCCCATCATGCGGCCTCTGAGGCCACCGAGAAGGGGTAGGGGCAGGTGGAACGGCACTACACCAACGGTCCGTGTGGACAGACGGGGCCCTGGGGCCAGAGGCAGAGGGACAGCTGTACCCTGTGCTCAGTAGCTCTTTGCCTTCTCACAGAAGACGCCTCTCTCACTTCCCTCATGGTTTTCAGAAAGGACATGGGGTAAAGACACAGAATAGCAGGTCCTGGCAAACTACTGGCTGAACACTGACCATGTGTGCAGGAGGGGGCAGGTCTGACCACCTCTCGGAGAGGCAGGTCCTCTGGGCAGTGCTGGGCTGGCCTCTGGCTGTTCCCCTGTGACGCAGGCATCTCTCTGAGCCTCTGTGTCTTCACCTGTAACTGATGAATCGCAGCCCCCGGCCTTGCCACCCTCCAGACATCCTGGCTTCTCTTGTTGGCTGAGCCAGAGCCAGAAGCACAGGAGACTGGGTGCTGTGACATTCAGGGCCAGCCCCCAGGGCACAGAAGGCAGTGGACAGACCTGTGGGCTGCTGGTGATATCAAGTCCACCCCTGGGCAGGGAGACCCAATGGGGTTGGGTGCCCGGCACAGACGACAACATGCACAGCAGCCACGCTCCTGGAAATAGGGAAGCCCCTTCCCACCCCCACCCTCCACCGGGACACAGGAAGGAAATGCCTGCTTGTGCCGCTCTGGACTTGGCAAGCGGTGGCAAGGAGAGACGGCGATGCGGGCGAAGATTCCGGAGAAGGGGAACGCTTGGCATTTGTGAAGAAAGCTTTATTAGTGCTCCCCATTTCACACCACGGTCTCCTCCCCTCCCGGGTCCACACCGCCGTCTGTTCCCAGCAGGCGGTTAGGACAGGCATCCTTGAACCTCATGCTCACTGGAGCCTGCCCGGGGCCACAGCCGGCTCTGCACTTGCCCCGGGCGTCTCGCCCCTGCAGGATTCGCCCCCGCAGATGGCTTGCTAGGACCTCAGTTAGGGATGCTGGGTTTTTCTTTAGTCTTCCAGCTCCAAGCCAGCAAATCCATCACCTCCAGCCCATTGGGGACCTCAGGTGTAAGCTGGCAGGTCTGTTGGATGGGGTGGGGGCACCTTCTGTGACAGGGGATTGACACTAGCCTCAGGGACCAGGAGCTCCAGCTCCTTCTCTACACAGAACACGCATGGAGGCCAGATTTGGCCCCCGGCTTCCACAGGAGCCCCGCCACCCTTGCAAGTCCCGAAGCGCTCAGAGGCCGCAAGCGGCTGACTGGGAGCTCGGGTCTCAGTCCCTCGGAGAATGTTCGGCACTGTCCCGCGCTGCTGGGGTGAGAGATGGACTCCAAACCTCAGCTGCCAGAGCCAAAGTCTCCCAATCCCGCAGGTGACCAGGTGTGTCGACCAGGCCAGCACCCAGTGATCGGAACCGGATCCTGGGGGCGCCGCCAGAGTCAGCACCTGGCGTCCTGGGGACTGGCGGCCATGCTGGAGGAGCACGCAGACCCTCAGGGGACAGTGGAGCAGCAGACCCACTGGGACGTTCTCCAAAGCAGACGGAACCTTCTAGAAACCCACCCGGGTGTGGCCCATGAGCACAGTCCTTGGCTCCTCCCTAAGGCTTGCTTCCTGCTCCTAATACTCAAGGCTCTAGTGACCTCACCCCTGTGTTTATTGCACGTGCTTTTCTTTCCTCAAAAACAGGATTCAAAACCCTAATTAATGTAGCAAGATTCTATCATGGTAGCTTGGAAGTGGTAGTTCTCACACGAGAAGGTGGGGGAAGCCAGTGTAGACCCCCGTCTCAGCTCCAGTACCCGGCTGGTCTCCTGCCCAGTGACTTTCTGCCCAGGACGCTTGGCGGACAGAAGCCTCCATGTCTGTCTTTGAAGCTTCGCTCACAAATGCCGTCTGATGGAGCTCAGATTTGCTCTTTCCTTTTTTCTCCCTCCCCAGATTTTTCAAGACAGGGTTGGGGGTGAAAGGCTAACAGGAAATTAGGAACAGCAAAGGGAATGAGAAAATAAAAACAGAGAGGCAGGATGGCACCCCCAGGTCCCAGCTTCCTCATCTGTCAGCGGCGTTCGGTGGATGACTGTGGGGTCCCTCCTAATTCCACGCCCCTGGGACTCAGGGTTCTCAGCTCCGTCATGGCTGGACTGGGGCTCTGTTAGTCATCGTCTCTGATTAAAAGTGTTCATTCCAGGAAGACAAGAGCCACAGCTCTGTCAATCGCGCCTCCATATTGACTGCCTGGAAATTGGCTGCGTGTACAGGCACTTGGTGGTTGATTCATTATTTTCAATCAAGCGGCTTGCCAGGCTGTTAGTGTAGTCAGAGTCTCCTGGGTGTAGGCATGATCCAGTCGGGTCCATTATCGAGACACAACCCAAATTAACTGAACCGTAAATGTTTTCCTTGAGTGGGCAGCTGGGGAGCGAGTGCGTGAAAATCCCGCAGGAGTTTTATTTTCCATGGAAACGTATCATGGTAAACGAGGAAGCACGTAGCGCTTTGAGAGAAGCCCGTGGAACTAGGGACTGGGCGCTGTGAGGGAACCCCGCCCCCGCAGCTTCCCAGTGCCTCTGGGATTTCAGCAGCTGACCCTGTGATTCCGCAGGAAAGTGATGCTTCCGGGATCTTTGCGCTCCTCTGTGGGTTTCCCTGCACCACCCGCCTCCCTCCACCGTACCTTGCTCTCCCTTGACAGACACAGTGCTCTGGTCCACCC
The DNA here is from genome assembly GCA_017311185.1 of Proteles cristata cristata. NCBI lineage: Eukaryota > Metazoa > Chordata > Mammalia > Carnivora > Hyaenidae > Proteles > Proteles cristata. The sequence continues at coordinate 66,048 of JAESUZ010002727.1, read as the reverse complement.
CGGGGTGGACTTCTCAGCTGAGGCCCTGGGTCAGGGTGGTCAGGGATCCAGGGTCAGACCTGTGCCATCCCCACCCAGGGAGCTCTTCGGCTCTGTCCAAGGGGATCTGCCACCACAGCACGGCCACCCCGAGATGCTGGGGGGGAGCAATTCTCACCTTCGTTTCTCTTCAGAAGCTGGTATCAGTTGCTCTTTTACAAATTCATCTAAATATTAAAGAATCACACATAAAACTATTTTTGTAAAAAATTCTAGTGATCTACATGGGACCACCTCTTTCCTCTCGATCCTTACCCCTTCCTGCGAAGTCACTATGGATCCTTCCAGACTTTTCTAGCCATTTCTATTTGATGTTTTTATTCTGTATTGCTTCTTGGGGGCATCAAGGTTTGTGCTTTTAATGTCTGTTCTGCAAAGTGTGGCTTTCTGCCATTTGCCTTGACAGCACTCATTTCCAGCGGGGAAGCCAATTCTAGCTTGTTCGGACCCTGATAGATAAGATGGGTCAGTAGTTCGTGCCATCCGAACTCCTCCTGGTGTTATGAATAGGCTCACTTTTGGCCCCTGGACCCTGCGGAGGATGGGTCCCTCCCCCTCGTGCTCCCTGTGATGCGGGGCAGGGCTCGCTGTGGTCAGATGTGTGATGTGCCTGTCTCTGCACTGGCCATGCACAGCACCTACAGGGGAGAATGTTTCGATGTTGGCAAAACAAGAGGCGCAAGACAGTCAGGGGGAAGAGGGCAGGTCCCTTCCGGGGGTCAGTGCTGTGGCCCCTTGGCCACATTCTCAGCCGGAGGGACCTCTTCCAAAGGCCATTTCCCAGTCGCTAATCCTTCCTTTCCTCCCTTCTTTCCTTCCTGTGTTGTTTAGAGCTCTGTCCCGCCCCAGGGCGCTGGCTGTTTGGGGGTGGGTGGTGAGTGACAAGCCTTTGCTGGCCATCTATCTATGGTAATTGTGGACTCTTAGTAATTACCTTAGCACTGCGATCGTCCCACATCACTGCCAAGAGCAGCAGAGACTGCCAGGCAGGCCAGCAGCAAATCGTGCCTCCTCCCTGCCCTTCTGCTCCCTCCGTAAGCTAGGAGGATCACTTCTTGGACAAGGCAAACCAAAGAAGGACAGACGCCCCCTCTCGGGGACACCCCAGGGGCACATTGTTCCCTTGCTTAGTGTAGAGGGTCCTCAGGGCAGAGTGGTCTCAAGTGCAAGTCTGGCGAACTCCCAGACAGGGCCTGGGTTTTCACAAAATGTGTTCACAGCTGCACTGTACTCATGATGCAAGGGGGTCCTCCCCTCCCCACCCCCACCCCCAGCTCACATCATGACCTGACTGTGCTGTTATCACAGATTTTTTTATGTCAAACTCAGTACTGGATTTTCCGTGGCCACCTGATGAGAGGGCAGACATTACGAGTCCTTGAAGATGTCCATATTTGTCCTGTTATTAGCACGGCTCTCTGCCTAATTAGACCTGGAGCCACTGGGTCCTGCGCTCCCCTCCCTGCCCCCCTGCACTCCCAGGGTGGCAGGGCTTTCTGTCTGGTCTTTGCTGCCAGCTCCCATCCAGACGAATGCCTCCCCCTGCGCCCTCCAGCAAATGCTTGTTGAATGACGGACTCGGTGAAGCCCCTCCTCCCAGCCCTCAATTCCGCCCCCGTCCTTCCTCCCTCCTGCCTGGATCAGTGATAACCCAGGGAATGAGCTCCTGCTCTGGACCCTCCTGCTTACTCAGGAATATTCAGGATATTCCGTTTTTGTTCTCTATTACTTCCTGAGGACATCAACCCATCAGGACCTGTTTGCATCTGAGGTCCTTTGGCAGCCACATCTCAACATTCTGGGAGAGCTCTGAAGTCTCTGAAAGGAAGGGGCTTCCCAGTGTCTGGATGCTGGGAGTAAGGGAATCTGGTGTTTTGGGAGGCTGCTTTGGAAAGTCCATACTTTAGTCCTTGGGTGTGAGGCTAGCACTTACCCTCCTTCTTAGGGGGAGGCTGGGCCCGTGTAGTCAAGTACAAACGGGGATGGTTCATTCCCAGGTGTTGGGTGTTCTGTTCAGAGGTTGACTGTGCCCATACAGAGATAAAGAAGGGCTCTTGTCCTTTAACTGTGGCCCTGGGCAGCCTGAAAAACATTATTCTTGATTATTACGATGCCAGGATGAGCTAAGGGTGTGTGCAGTGAACAGGTGAAGGTCAGAGGTCACCCTGTGGAACCCTGGAGTAGGATGATGAGGGTAAATAGTGACCATGATAATCCCTTTAGACTTTGTGGGTCCCCGAAGCTCTTGGGACCAGGTGTGTGGTGGGAGACGGGACTTCCTACATGCGAAGGGAGGAGATGGCAGACACTGTTATTTGGGCATTTCTGGAAAGGCTTCCCTGAGGCTGGAGGGGCTGAGGGGCAAGGCCAGGTGGGTAGCTCCTCACCCCCGAACTGCTTTGATGGTGCCCTTGTCTACACGTCAAAGCAGGGTCCCATAGTGAGGCAGGCCTGGCCCCTCACAGACGGACGGGCTTTCTCTCTCCTTTCTCTATTTTCTATTTCATTGGTTTCTGCTTTTGTCCGCATTTTGGGCTTTACTCTACTTACCCTGCCGCTTCTTAAGGTGAACCGTAGGTTGTTTATTTCATATCTTTCTTCATTATAGTATAAGAAATTAAAATGATGAATTTCTGCCCTAAGCACTGGTTATTTGGATAGCTCAAATACTGGTATATTTTCGCTATCAGTAGTGAAATTTTAAATATTCAAAAACTTTCCTTCAGTTTTCTTTGACCCAAGAATTATTAAGAACTGTCTTATTTCATTTCTAAATATTTAGGTTGAGATTTCTTACTGGATTTATTTCTAATGCAATTCTTTTGTGGCCCAAGAATCATCTTTCTATGATTTTAGACCTTTTAAATTTATTAAAATTTATTAAAATTTATTTTGTGCCTCAGCATAAGGTCTATCTTATTAAGCATATTTTATAAAAGAGTATGTATTCTGTAGTTCTTGGGAGTGATGTTCTATGAGTATCAATTGTCAATGGTTGATCGAGCTGTTCTGATTATCTTTGTCATTACTAAGTTTTTGCTCTAGTTATTGTACTCATTGATGAGGAAGCAGATCGTAATACTATTATTGTATAATTGATCTCTTCCATTATTTTGTTAATTTGTGCCTTGTGAATTTTGAAGCTCTGATATTAGGTGTATACACATTTGTGATTGTTACGTCTTCCTGATGGAATGACTTTTCTATCATTATGAAATGTCCTTCCTTATCCTGTTAACACTCTTCTAAAAGACTATTGTCATAAAAAGGTCTTTTTATGACATCGATACAGCCACTTCAGCCTTTATCTACATACCCATTGCGTAATTTATTTTTTCTCTATTTATTTTCAACTTTGTCCCTTTCTGTGACATGCATGTATTTTAGACAGCAGACACTTGAGCCTTGCTCTTTTAAACCATTCTGAATTCCACTGCCTTGTAAATATTTGGTTTAGTCTATTCACATTTAATGTAATTCTAGACACACTTGCACTGAGGCTTACCAAAGTTATTTATTTTTGTTTTGTTCCCTGCTTTCCTTTTGTTCTTCTGTTCTAGCTTTCTGGTCTTTCTTATTTGAATATTTTTAGAATTCCATTATAATATATCTATTGACTTTTTAAATGCTCTTTCTTGCTTTTTTTCCAGTTGTTGCTCTAGGAATTAGAATACACATCCTTCAATTTTGAAGTCTACTTAAAGCTGACATCGTATGACTTCTTGAGTGATGTAGAAATGGTGAGGTCTTATAGATACATTTAGCACCCTCTACCACCCTTAATGCTATAGGCCCTATAAACACTCATCTATGTACATTATAAACTCCAAAAGACATTGTTGATTTTTGCCTAAACAATCATAATTTTTTAAATCATGTTTTTAAACATTTAGAAGAAGAAATAGTCTATCCAGCTATTTACTACTTGTCATCCTATTTATTCCTTCCTGAAGATCCACATTTATCTCTAGCATTATTTTCCTTTCCTCCAGCTTGACAACTTCCTTGAACATTTTTGTAGGGCAGATGTGCTGGCAGTGAATTCTGTTTCTTTACTTTGTTTAAAAATGTTTTTATTTCTTTTTATTTTTTAAAAGTTTAGGGGTGCCTGGGTGGCTCAGTCAGTTAAGCGTCTGACTTTCACTTAGGTCATGATCTAGCGGTTCGTCGGTTCAAGCCCTGTGTCAGGCTCTGTGCTGACTGCCAGCTCAGAGCCTGGAGCCTGTTTCAGAGTCTGTGACTCCCTCTCTCTCTGACCCTTCCCTGCTCATGCTGTCTCTCTCTCTCCTAGAAATAAATAAAACATTAAAAAAATTTTTTTTAAAAGTTTATTCATTTATTATTTCTGGGAGTCAGGTGGGGGGTGGGAGGGAGAGAGCTAGCAGGGGAGGGACAGAGAGAAATAGAGGCACAGAATTCAAAGCAAGCTCCAGACTCTGAGCTGTCATCACAGAGCCTGATGTGGGGCTCAAACTCACCAACTTCAAGATCATGATCTGAGCCAAAGTTAGGCACTTAACTGACTTAGTCACCTTGGCACCCCTCCTTTTAATTTTTGAATGAATTTTGTATAGAATCCTCTGTTGACAGGTTTTTTCCCCTTCCCCAGGATTTTAAAGATACTTCACTGTCAAACGGAAGAACTACATTGTTTCTGGCCAGACACCAGCAGTTATTTAGATTATTTTCCCCATGTGTGTAGCTTATCATTTGTCTCTGTTTCTAAGATTTCTACTTCATCTTCATTTTTTGGCAGTTTATTATGTGCCCAGGAATGGTGTTGTTTGTATTTATTTGTGATTTGCTAAACTTCTTGTAAATGTACATTTACCTCATTCACCAAATTTGGGAAGTTCTTAGACATCATTTCCTCAAATATTTTTCTACTCTTTCATTCTCTTGTCTCCAGTTATATTTTATTTTATTTTATTTTTTAGTTAGTTTATTTATTTATTTTTATTTTTTGAGAGAGAGAGAGAGAAAGTGAGCGAGAGCAGGGAAGGGGCAGAGAGAAAGGGAGAGAGAATCCCAAGCAGGCTCCACACTGTCAGTGCAGAGCCCAGTGTGGGGCTTGGACTTATGAACATGACCTGAGCTGACATCAAGACTGAGAAGAAATCTGATGTTTCACTGAATGAGCCACCCAGGCACCCTCCAGTTATATTTTAAAGTCAGTCTCCAAGGCACTATTCATTTCCTTCCTAATATTATTTCACTTTATTCTTTAGATTGGATAATTTCTATTGATCTATTTTCAGTTTCATTGATTTCTTTTATTGATCATTTCCATTCTGTTATTAAATCCATCCATTAAGTTTTTATTTCACATACTCTAATTTTCAGTTTAAAAGTTTCCATTTGACTTGTTTTTATATATTGACTTCTCTGCTGAGAGTCCCCATCTTTTCAGTTGTTACCAGAGCATTCCCTTGACCCCGTGGAGCATGGTTACAAAGGCTGCTTTTCAGTCCTTGTCTGTTCATTTCAACATCTGGCTCATTATGGAGCTGGTCTCTGTTGATTATCTTTTTACTTGAGAGTGAGTTCCACTTTCCTGTTTTTCTTGTATGTTAAGTAATTTTGGATGGTATCCTGAGCATTGTGAATACCATGTTGAGCCAGCTTTCTTTTATAGTTCTCTAAGGAGTAATGTTGTCTAGGTTTAGAGAGCAATTAGCTTGGATGGACTCAAACAACAAACTCTTTCACCTACAGGTATTAGCAGCTCTGAGCTCAGCTCAGCCCTTTGATTTGTTGTTCTTGTTTCTTCTTTAACTGGGTTGTTTGGCAGTTTGCAGCATGCACGGTCAGTTTAAAGGTTGAACAGAGACTTGGCTGGCATTTCCATGTAGAGTCAGAGGCTCCCCCTGTCTTGCTATTTTTCTTTTTTTTTTTCGTTAAGTTTTTTTTAAATTTATTTCCATGAGAGAGAGAGAGAGAGAGAGAGAGAGAGAGACAGCGTGAGCAGGGGAGGGTCAGAGAGAGAGGGAGTCACAGACTGAAACAGGCTCCAGGCTCTGAGCTGGCAGTCAGCACAGAGCCCGACGCGGGGTTCGAACCCACGATCCGTGAGATCATGGCCTAAGCGAAAGTCGGATGCTTAACCGACTAAGCCTCCCAGGCGCCCCTGTCTTGCTATTTTTCATATGCATTTCCCTACTCACTCTCCAGCACCTGGGGACACTTGGGCTTTTTCTTTTCCTGGGCAGAGATGGTGGGTTTTCTATCAGAGCTGTGGCTGCACTGCACCTCGCATCCTGTGTTAGCTCCTTCTTCCAAGTTCAGACTCTTCCAAAATTTTCCTGCTTGTGTTCGCTTTCTTCAGCCTTCATGTAGATTTTTTTTGGAGACTTTATAATTATTTTCTGTGGGAAGGTTGGTCTACTGGGAACTTACTCTACTGTACAACTTAATAAATATTTATTTCTCTTGTTGATTTTTTCTTTACTCAGTTTTTTATTAGGCTTGTCTTTGGACCCTTGGGGGATAGAGAGACACGGATCAAATTCTGCCAGGTTTGGAAGGGGCCTGGGAAGGGGGTTTGGGAAGGATAATGTGGGAATGTGAGAAATAGAAATTACTGCATTGGTGCACTTGAGCTCCTGCTTCAAACACAGCAGGAATTTTTTGCTATTTTATATATGGACCTCCCGAGTAAGATTTTATTGTGAAACTGCCATTGACTTGAAATATATTCAAAGGGCATTTGTCTAAATATTTTCTAGATTCTGATTCTCTGAGAAGCATGACTGGCTTCAGGAGGCTTTAGCCATGCTGTGTTAGAACTCTGGCTCCCGACCTCCTACACTGTTGGTGGGAATGTAAACTGGTGCAGCCCCTCTGGAAAACAGTGTGGAGGTTCCTCATAACATTAACACTAGAACTCCCCTAGGACCCAGCAATAGCACTGCTAGGAATTTTCCCAAGGGATACAGGAGTGCTGATGCATAGGGGCACATGGACCCCAATGTTCATAGCAGCACTCTCAACAATAGCCAACACATGGAAAGAGCCTACATGTCCATCAATGGACGAATGGATCAAGAAGATGTGGTTTATCTATACCATGGAATATTACATGGCAATGAGAAACAATGAAATCCGGCCATGTGTAACAACATGGATGGACCTTGAGGGTGTTATGCTGAGCGAAATAAGTCAGGCAGAGAAGGACAAATATCATATGTTTGCATGTATGAACTTAACTGAGGACCATGGGGGAGAAGAAGGGGGGAAATGGTGGGGGAAAGGGAGAGAGGCAAACCACGAGAGACTCTTGAATGCTGACAAAAACTGAGGACGGATGGATGTGGGGGGGAGTGGGGATGGGCATGGAGGAGGGCACTTGCGGGGAAGAGCACTGGGTGTTATGTGGAAACTAATTTGACAATAAACTATTTGTAAAAAATAGAATAGAATAGAATAGAATAGAATAGAGTAGAATAGAATAGAATAATAAAATAAAATAAAATAAAATAAAATAAAATAAAATAAAATAAAATAAAATAAAATAAAAAGAACCCTGGTTCCTGGGCCAGACTGACTTGTATTTGAACCCCATATTGCCTTCTCTTGGCTGCAGGGACTGGGGCTAGTGCTTGACTATACTCCTCCATTTCTTCATCTTTAAGACAGAGACATTCATACTCCCTTATAGGATGGTGTGAAGTTGGGGAGATGGTGAATATTTAGGCTTTGGCAATGACATGACTTAAGGTAAGCGTGTCATGGACTGAATGTTTGTGTCCCCCAAATTCATATATTGAAGCCCTAAACTTTAATGTGATGATATTTGGAGATGGGGTCTTTGGGTGGTGTGCTCTTGATGGGATTCATGTCCTTATAAGAAGAGACACCAGGGTGCTTGCTCTCTCTTTCTCTGCCATATGAGCACTGCGGTGAGAAGGCAGCTGCCCGTAAGCCAGGCAGTAGTCCTCACCAGCATCTGACCATTTTGGCACCCTGATCATTCACTTCCAGCCTCCAGAATTGTAAGAAATAAATGTTTGTTGTTTAAGCCACTTAGTCTGTGCTATTTTGTTATGGTAGCCTGAGGAGACTAACATTGTGTGTGTGCTACTGATGAGTACCAATCATCCAAGTGTATGTGGATGCTTCTGTGCAAAGGCATTGGAGAATCTGACCAGTTTCTGGAGGGAGCCAAGGAAGGGCCCCTCAGTAGCTCCACAGAAGCACTTGTGTGCTAATGATACTGATAAAGCTTTTGCCAGGAGCTCAGGGGACAGACACATGGCATCTCATGATCAGACACATGGCAGCTGACACTTGGTCACTTTATAATTGACAGTCATGGGTCCCATTAGTGTCAACTCCCAGTTTCCCAGGATGGAATTGTCAGGGAACTTGACTCTCCAGGAGATCACCTCCCAAGATGCAGCATTTAGAAAATCTGGGTTTAGAAAACCAGGGTGTGAGGACGTAATACCCACGTACAAAAGGACTCCTCACATGTCCCAGAGAGAGAGCTTTCTTTTAATGCCCTCAAACCAGACTGGTGTTAAGGACTTGAGTGTTTTAGGGAACACACTTAACCCAAGCCTGTGGCCCTGTACTTGGAGATGAGGTGTATCTGGAAGTGAGGAGGGCACTGTGCTGAATCTGCCTTCTTGAGAAAGCTCTGGCAGACATGCAGAAGGAAGTGATGCTGGGAGGTTGTGGGGGAAAGATGTCTGTGGAGGGCCGGCTGCTTGTCCAGGTCCAGCTGCTTCACAAGGTCGTCATCAAATGTGATTTCCAAGTGCCCCTCATTGCTGCAGGCACAAGTGAGGCCCAGAGATTATTGGAAATCTCTATGAAAGTCTTATCCTATGTCAGGCTTTTTCCTTTCCCTCCTCCAAGCAAAGGGAAACTAACTGAACAGGGAGTAAGGAAAATGTTTTGCTTTGGCTCAAAACTTTACATCTTTTGTAGCTCAGAGGTTTGTCCTCATTTGCAAAGCAGGATTTAAACTTTGTGTGGGTGGAGGTGGGGTGTGTGGGGAGGATGGAGATCAGCATTTAGGCTTAGCCCCAAGAGATCCTACCACCCACTGGCTTTAACCCCAGGAGGTCTATACTCTAACTTACCCTGGTGATTTTAATTTTTGTTCACCCCCCCAACACTTCCTAATATGAATAACATTCTCCCATCCCCCTAGATTCAAAAGGTGAAATTTGCTGAATTTCAAGTCTGAGTTAGCCTCCTTTTGCCCACGGGGTTCTAAGGTCTGCAACCTCTTAACAGAGAGGATGCAAAATCTGATTAAGGTTTTTCTTTATCAAAAGTCTCCGGTAAATATTTTTTGTTTGTCTGTTTTAATAAAATCAGCTCATGTTTCTTGATAAGACCATTTGGTGGGAGATGCTCTTTGCAAAGTTAAAGCCCTCCACTGCCCTCCCTGTGACCTCTGCTTGCATGAGGGGCAAGCACGGGGCTCTTACTGCCCCTTGTTTTCATTGCCAAATTTACAACCATGGAAGCAGGGCTTGATTGTGTTCCTCTGTGGACTGTCTGGGAAAATGAGGTCCAGGGTCCAGGCAGAGGCAAGATCTTGGTCTGTTCTATGCAGATTGAGAAGGTCCAGCTCCTAGCGCAAGCAGGAACCTAAAACAAGGAAGAAAAATGTAGCTGCTAGGTGAGAAGTTAGAGTATCCCACCTAGGACATCTCTCAGATAAATGTGTTCTCAGGAAGGGCTGCAGAGCTTTAGAGTGGCCACTGCAGCCAGTACATTACAGGCCCTAAGTGATTGATGAATGAATTCATGAGTAAGTGAATGAATGATGTGAGATTCTGCCACATTTACCTTTCATCTTCTTTGGGTTCTAGCTCAGGGCTGGGCACAAAGAAAGTGCTTGGTAAATGTTGAGTTAATTACAGGACTGCATTAGGCACTGCAGGAATTCTGGAATTCAGAGTCTTTTCCACCCTTGAGGCTATGCACATGCCTCAGGTTGCAGCTTTGACTCCTCATATGGAAGCAGAAAGGTCCATGGCCTGTTCATCTGCTCCTGGAGGCACAAAACTGGTGGAGGGACCATGCCTGAGCTGATTTACCCTTGGACAATTCCAGCCCCTTCTTTGCCAGTCCTGTTGTGAACGCTAACCTAAACTCTGACTCATTCAGACCCTACTGGGTAATGGGAGCCAAACTGATAGACTAATTCATAAGGAACTCATGGTGGTTGTGGATTACAGGTGTTTCGTTTCTATAATAAGAATAGTTGGAAAGATTTAAAAAACTTCAGGGAGAGGTTTGGGGTGATATTTTCACTGTGGTCATACATAGGGAAAGATTTCAGGGAATGGTTGGCAGTCTTAAAGCTGTTCATAGCACATAGGGCTGTGCATTAGGTGGCACAGAGCCTTTCCCTCCATCTGACCCAAAGTCCTACCATTCAGGGTGGATGTAGACAAGCACATCAGATTCCTCCAGGTTTGTTTCAATTTGGGATTCAGGGCAGAGTGTGAGGAGCAATTCCACCTGAACTAATTTTCCTCCAGGCAACTTCATGGGAACAAAGTTTTATGTGGCAGATAATGAGAAACGCAGCTGTAAAATTCTAAAAAGGATGAAAATGATTTCTGAAGAGATCCTGAAAATCTGCCAGAATGAGAAAGTCACATTGATTCCTCCAATTATGATGAGGAACATGCATCTGTAACATGCATTTTAATAGGCATTAAAGACATTTTAATGAGAAAACAATTTGAAAGTTGATAAACATGTGTCTTTTGTTGATATGCAGCAGAGATTTTTTGAGGTTGGGTGGTGGGGAGTTGGAGGATCATTAACACTGGGTTGCTTTATTAGATACTGTGTTGTTCTGAATATTTTAGCAGCTGGAGTTCAAACTGGGTGTCTGAGGATTTGGGTGTGATTATATGTAGGGTCTGAGGTTGAGGGAAGAATGAGAACATCTGTTTCAAAAGTAGGCTGATATCAAACCCTGGCATACTGGTGTCCAAAACTCAACATCACATGATCCAAAAACACTCATTATTCCTGCTCAAAATAATGTGGGCTTGAGAAAAAGGAAAAGAAGTTTGAGAATTTAGTATCACAAAAACTCAGGCCCGGTGGGGGAGAAAACCATAGGTTATCTGGTTCAGGAAATTAGCTACCTTTTAGGGCTCTGGCTTTGGAGAATATTTTGGCTAGAGTTTTGTCTCTTGGTGCAGCCAATGAACCAACTCTGGTAATGAGAAAGGAATACCAGTTGATCTAACAACCTTGGACAATGGCTGGTTCTCAGATTGGCCAACTGGATGCAGTATGTGACCATTCCTTCTGGCAGTTTCACTCACCTATTATGTGACAGTTAATAATAGTAGCTTATAGTTATTCAGACATACTATGTGCAGACACCATGTTCCGCATCCCACCTGGATTTCTTTATTAGCTTTCTATTGCCATGTAACCAATTACCAAATTGCATGGATTAAAATGATAACCTGCTTATTATCTCAAGTTTCTGTGGCTCAGGAGTCCAGGCAGGGCTTAGCTGCGTCCTTTACTCACGGTCCCACCAGAGTTCAGTCATGCTGTCAGCTGGACTGTGTTCTCATCAGAGGCTTGACTGGGGTGGGATAAGTGCCTGCTTTTCCTTAGGTGGGTGACAGAATTTGTTTCCTTGCAATTAAAGAGCTCATGGAGACTTCATTCTTCATGGACATCAAGAGAAGCCTGCCACTTGGAGCCTCTGACTTCAGGGAGGGCTCCCGCCCTTCTTTTAATGGGCATCCCTGATTGGGCTAGGACTACTCAGAATAATATCCCTTCTGACAAACTCAAATCCCACTGATCAGAGGCTTCATTTACATCTGAAAACTCCCTTCACATTTGCCACATTCTATTTATTGAAAGCAGGTCACAAGTCTCACCCACATTTAAAGGGAGGTTGCCACACACAGGCAAGGATACTGGGGAACAGGAATCAATGATGTCACTTTAAGGTGTGTCCAGCACAATTCCTAAACCCACTGTATCCTTGTGAGTTGGATGATGTTACTGTCTTCATTCCACCAGCCAAACCTCAGCAAACCAAGGCTTGCAAGGATAAAGTGGCTTGTCTAAGGTCACCTGACTAGACATTGGTTGAGCTGGTATTCAAACCTAAAATGTCTTACTCCAGAGCCCCACAAGTAATGTCTGGTGTTTCCCTGGTTAGAGAATAATGAGGTAGAAAAGCCCCATTATAAAGGTCATAAGGGCTCTGTCATGTGTAATAGGTATCATAAAAATAATGGGGTGAATTTGCTCATTGACATAAGCAAGCACTGAATAAATGTTAACTACCTAGTTATTCTCATGTTTTATTTTTTTAACTAAGGAAGTAAAGTTTAACAGAATTTCTTTGGCTGGTAAAATAGACAGTAGCAGTAGTGAGGAAGCATATAGAGGTCAGGGTTAACAAAAGCTTACATAAAGGACCACTCAAACAGTGTTTCACCGCTGATCTTGAGAGAATTAGGGTAGCATATTCCCTGAGCAGCTGTAGGGTTTGCCCACACATTATCTCAGACTGTCTTTCAAGCATGCCTCTGAGCATTACCATCATTTCCATATTAATGATGAAGCAATAGAAAGTCAGAGCGGTTAAGTGACTTGCATCAGGCCACACAGCTACTAAGTTGCAGAGGTAAGGTTTGAACCCAAATCCAGAGTTAACACCCTGTTCAGTTTTGGTGCACAACAGTCATGTCGAGCTGCATTCTATAGCACTACTATGACTTGTGTTTGCTCCTATAAAGCCTGAGTTTCTTGAGAACTGTACTTATATTGTACCTTGGTGCCCTGCACAGAGCTTGGGATCCGGCACAGCTGGTTGACCTATTCACTGGAACCTGATTGTCCAGTTTGTCACAGAGGTGCTTTTTGAGTAGGCACGGGGACCTAAGAGTCAATTAGAAACAAGCACACTGCATACCCAGCTCTTTGTCCATCCCTGTCTTGAGTCCAAGGGTTCTGCTGGCCCAAGCTGGACAATGGTAGAGAAGTGCTCTCTCAAAGGATGCTGGACAACAGCTGTGTGCACTGATGTCAGGTCACCAGCCAGCTCAAGTTTATTTCCTGGGTTTGCATTAGGCATGTTGGGATGGAAGTGGGCATACAGGTGGGCCCAGGGATTGGAGGTGGCCTCCTTCTTGGCCTTAGCTATCTCTTTGGGGTTTGGGTTTATTTCCCTTGCTTCTGGGCAGGTAGGTTGTAGAGCAGGGCTGTGTGTTCTGGTTTCGGCTCACCTCTTGGTGTGGACCAAACCAGAATACCTGTCTACCCCTAAACTTTGTAGTTGTGTCATAGGCCTGCCTCTGTCTGTCCTCTGTGCTTTCTGGACCACTGCAATGGATGCTGAATGCGTCTTAGGCCCAAGAGATCACAGTCCCATCATCCCTGGCTTCTAAACCTCTCTCCAAGGCAAGGACCCAGCTTTTCTTTCCTTTCTCTTGCAGGAAATAAGGGGCCATAAACCACTTGCCAAATCAGGCTGTTATTGCTCCACTCCCAGATCCCCCCGCCTCCCCCACCGAGTCCCAGAAGGGACCGCAGGGGCCATGGAGGATAGGGTACGAGATGAACAGGAAATCAACTGCAGAAGAAAAGCAGGCAACTCACTGGAAATGCGTTTTCTGTGTGAAGGAATGTGCAAGAAACGGCACCTTCTAGAATCTACCAAAATATGCCTGAGGTCTACCAGGAAGCTCTGTGAATCACAAACCCCGGCAATGGCTTGTGATCGATCTGCTTTAAATGTATCTCTCCACAGAGCTGCCAGGCACATGAACTATTGGTAATTATACTTTCAGGAGCTAAATCCCCCAGTTTCACATATTTTATAAGGAGAACAGCACAGTTCCCTTTGTTTTTCCTGCTTTCATTCTCTCTCTCTCCTTCTCCTGTGTCTAAATTTTGTGTGCCTGGAGAGAGAGAGATGTTGATATAACAGAGAATTAATTGCTATTGGGGAAGTGACTTGTGTATCCAGCCTTACAAATGGCCCAAAGCAATCCTGCTTTCTTGATTCTTGCATGTAGATGCCTCTCTAATGACTGCTCTGTTCACAGAGTCTATTAACCACAATCAGCAGCTTCCTGAGTAGACAGCAGATCCTTCGGTGCCAGGGATTTCTGTTTCATCCTTCTTAGGAGCTGCTACAGCTCCAGGTATAGTATCTGAGGCACAAAGGGCTGCATAAATATTTGTTGGTTGATTTAAAATGGACTCAGGTGAAATAGGATTTCAGAAACAGGAGCAATTGATGTTGGGTGAAATAGTTTAATATCTCAACTCCTTAACATGGTACAGCAATCTGCAAGATGCCGAAGCGTCCAGTGAAGGGATTTCTATTACTCTAATATGACATACGCACACGGTGTGGGCAGAACAGTGCTGAGCGGTGTGTGGCATTAGCGGGAGGTTCACGTTCAGTCCTCCGCGTACCGTGAAGGGACACATGTTGCTCCTGCTTCCGTCTCCCCCACGTCTGCAATCACAGAATCCTGGTTTCTTCAGTGTGACATGTGCCCATTTGAAGCTAAAGCCATGGGACCCAGTTCCAGCCAATAAGACCAAAATGAAAATCACTGGGGAGAGTAGCTCTTCCCCTCCCCCCACCATCGCCAAAATGCAAGGACTTGCTGGGGGAAGCTCTTTGCCCTTCACCTCTTCAACCTTCTCCTTAATTTCTGCCTGGAAACTGGAAGAAATGGAAGTAATGCCTGGAGGAACAACATCCGGCTTGGGGCAATTAGCATAAAAGCCACAGTAAACATGGTAGAGCAGAAGAGAGAAGAGCCCAGACCTTGGACATCACTACCAATTATCCCCCACCCCCCAGCTCAGGACTGGCACCCTTTTGTATGAGTTACGTTAAACCCCTTCACAGTTTCAGCCACCGTTGGAAGATTTCCTGTTACTGAAGCTCACTGTGTTCCCTGTGCTTCCACAACTCTTCCTGTTAACCCAACTGGCGGGGTATTAATTATGATTTGCAAACAAGAAAGTCATAGCTCAACAAAGTTAATAACATGCCTAAGATCACAGAGCCGGAGAGTGGTGAACCTGGACATGAATCTCTTATTCCAAAGCTCTAGCCTATATTTTCTCCCTAGATGTGAAGAAGGGACAAGGGCCAGGTCTGTACAAGGGGCCCTTTCTGTCTAGAGAATCACATTTATTCATTGGGTTATTCATTCAACAAATATTAATTGAGATCTGTCCAAGATGACACTCTCATGAGTAAGGCTTCCTGCTCCTGAGCTCTTCTCCCCTGGGGGCTCTTCTCTCCTTGCTACCTTACACTAGCCTCTTCACCCTTCTGCCCAGGCTTTCAGTGTCCTTGTTGGAGGAATAGCATCCCAGGGAAATGAGCTGTCAAGGGAAATAAGCGCCAGCGAAAGTTTTATCCATTTGCTACATACCAAATCATGGACACCAATTGTTTACGAGACAAAGTTAACTTGAGTTTTCGGTGAAAAAGAGCGTGAGGGACCAGCATCTCAATGCTGATGTAGTTGCCAGGATGAAAGCAATATAAATCCAGTAGGTTGGGGATGACCACTGCTCTCACATCTGGCTTGGAAAGAAAAAGGTGGGTGCACCTGCGAAGAGGTCTCTACCACCGTTTGCATGTTTCCCGGTTGGTCTTGGCACGAGCCTGCAGGTTAGAGATGGGAACCACATATTCAACTGGTGTGGCTGCTGCCAAATTAAGGGGCTTAAATAAAAATGAAAAAAGGTGACTGTTCAGTAAGTCCACACCTGTTCATGGCTCTGTGTTAAGCACTTCAGTCACGTTGCCTCGCTTTACCCCAAGACAATCTCATGGGGTTGTTACTACTTCAGTTACCATTGTAGAAGTGAAGGATCATGGGATGTCCAGAGAGGCCAAATGGGGAGCTCAAGGCCCCGCAGTAGCATAGTTCCCAGATATCTGGTCTAGATTCTCTTCCTTTGTCATTGGACTGGGGGAAGGGAAGTCTGAAACTGCCGCCTGACAGTCAAATGTCTACCTATCACTTAATAAGCATCCCTGACAAGTGCCTCAGATACAAAATCAATAAGACCACATGCTTCTTTCTGGGGAGCCTAGGCTGGGGTGAGGAAGTGATGAATTTGCTGAGAAAACAGATCTGATATTATATGAGAAAGTATTTCCAAACCTTCTGCTTATAGCACTATCTATTCTAGCAGTGCTTGCAACAGCTTGTTTCCCTAAAGTCAAGAACCCAACATTCTCAAGACAACTAAACTTAAGATTTACTGACTGTCTCCTATGTGCCAAACTCAGTTTACCTCATTTAAACCTCACAGTGACCTTCAGAGTACTGTCTTTGTTTAGGCTTTCCCCAGAAGCTGATCTGGAGACAACAATTTGAATTCAAGTTGTTTAGGGGCGCCTGGGTGGCTTAGTCGGTTAAGCGTCCGACTTTCGCTTAGGTCATGTACTCGCGGTTCGTGGGTTCGAGCCCCGCGTCTGGCTCTGTGCTGACTGCCAGCTCAGAGCCTGGAGCCTGTTTCGGATTCTGTGTCTCCCTCTCTCTCTGACCTTCCCCTGCTCACGCTGTCTCTCTCTCTCTCTCTCCTAGAAATAAATAAAACATTAAAAAAAATAAATTCAAGTTGTTTATCTGGGAGGAGTATGGACAACTGATAAAGGGAAAAGAAGGCATTACAAAAGGTCCATTATTAATGGATGTCTAGAACTTAATCCTACAGAGAACCTTTGGGAAATGGTATAAAATCTGTCTCTAATTTACCATGATAGTGATGGTGATGGTGATGGTGATGATGATAATGGTGATGATGATGGTGCTGGTAATGATGGTGATGGTGCTGGTAATGATGGTGATGGTGATAATGATGGTGATGATTTCTTTCTTAAGTGTTGAAGAATATTTTGTATTTTGATGGACCTTATCTTTATATAGAATAAACTTAATTATTGGATATGGAAAGCCTCAAATATAGGAGATTCAACTTTAAAATGCACATGCTATTTAAGTAATAAATAGATGTTTTGGAATCAAGAGAAAATAAGTCCAATCTTTTTGCCTTCCACAACATGTCTTATAAGGTGTTAATCCCAATGAAAATAGAAGTCAGTACTGCATCAGAGCACCTAGCATGGGGCTGATATATAGCCCTCCACAAAACTTTGTTGAGTGAGTGATGAAGGTAGACAGCATGTTCAGCAATGACACTGTAGAATTCTAGTGGGCCTTTGTACTAGGAAGTATTAAATTTCAGTATAGTTTTTTTTTGCATTGTTTTGTTTGCATATGTTTATATTAGAGTACAACTACATATCATGAATTGTATAAATCTTAAATGTACATATTGTTGACGTTTTACAAAATAAATACACCCATGTAACCACCACCAGCATCAAGAGGTGGGATGTTCCCTGCACCCCAGAAGCCTCTCTGATACCTACTTCCCATCTTTATCCCTCAGAATAAGCTCTCTAGACTTCTACCACCATATAATAGTTTTATTTATTTCTGAATGTCATTTCAATGAATCATGCAGTATTACTCTTTTGCCTGTCTTATTTTCATTCAAAAGTATGTACATGAGATTCATTCATGCTTTTCTTTTCATTGTTGTCAAAGAATTTCATTTCAAGTCTATAGCACAATTTATTTATCTACTCTACTGTTATTGGGACATGTAACTTCCAGATTTTCATTATTATGGTAAAGGTGCTATGAACATTCCGGCATGTTACTTTTGTAATCATTTTTCTTAGGTGTTTACCAAGAAATGGAATCCCAAAGTCCCAGGGTGAGAGTACGTTTAGTTGTGATGGGTTCTGAGAGACACTTTTCTGGAGTGTCTGTGGAGGTGTGTACTCCACCAGCAATGTGTGTGCATCCAGGGTCTGCAGTGGGTCATATGATGTGCAGGCTCAAATCTTGTTCTTGCTCCTTCTGAGCTCTGTGATAGTGCAGCTCTGAGAGGTTCAATAACTTTACCTTTGGTAAATGTAAAAGTAATTGTAATTTGTCTACTTTATGCTTTCAGAATGCATGTGTTTACATGTATAGGAAAAGAACATACTAAGTACAGCTGTGACATCCAGCGTGTGCTCAAAAAGTGATAGGTGCGATTGTTCTTCTGAGTATTTATCTAGACTATTTAGTGCACTGTGCTACCCTCTTTTGAAAAAAAAAAAGGAAAACTGGTGTAGCTGGGTTATTTCATCTTGATGTTTTACAAGCATCAAGGTGAAGGGTGTGACCTGAAGCACGCGTCGGGGGTCTGTGACCTGTGCACCAGGGACTGCCCCCTTAGAACTGTGCAGATTGTCTTACACGGTGTTGTTCTGCAGAACATGGATTTTCCCCGAAAGCCTATCAAGGGTAGAGTAATTATTGTCTGTGACAGAAAACATCAGTCAGCTAAAATCATCATTCTAGCCAAGCATGTAACTAGAATTAGCTAAATATGCAATCATGGAAGATGCTCATGAGGTTGAAGATTTTTCTTCTCTTTCACACTCTGATCGGGGCCGTGAACAAATGATTGTCTTGGCAGTTCCACGTCCCGTGACTTTGCTCCCTTTTGTTCCATTGCGAGGACATGTCGGCTCTCCCACATTTCGGGGTCTCTTCCTGAAATGTCCCCCTCTCTCTCCTTTGCCAGAGACTTTGTTTTCAGTCCAGCCCCTCAGTGACATCCTCCCTCCTGCTGGTGCCTGAGTTGCTAAAGCACTCTGTCCCCATCCCTCATGCACGGGCCACTGCTCTGGCCCACTGCTTATCTTAGCCTCCCGTGGTGTTCCAGGGGCTCCCCCAAAACCAGAGACTTCTAAAGTTCACATTTGTGTCTCCTGTTCCCTACCCAGTAAGTGGCTGATGAATTAATTAACCAACAGAACATAAAACAAGATGTCTCCGACATCTAACTTCATCTTCTAACTCCAAACATCTATCCTATTCTATTCCAGTATCGAATGCAATCTAACTGGGTGCTAACTTGCTTTAGGTCTTTTAGAAAGGCAGGGCAGGGCATGGTCAGGTGCATGAGCTCCAGGTTCAGGCATGTTTGTTGGCTTTACAGCTTCTAGACTACGCGGCCTTTGTCAGGTTGGTTGGCCTCTCTGGGCCCTGACTGCTCATCTGCGACCCAGGGCTGTCCTGGGAATCCAGTGGCACCCATGGTAACGTGCACCCGGCCTCTACAGACTGGGAGGTTGACAATCTGCCCCATGGTGCTGGTGACAAAGGACCTTGGGAAGCAGATTCCAACAGAAAATATTTCCTTAATTATCAGGAGAACTGAGGACGTCACCACCAGGCTTGGGAAGTGTCTGGGTGGGTCAGAGCCTGGGAACCCATGGGAAGCTATAATTGGGTCAATGGCTAAGATCTGTGTGGTCAAAGGATGAAAACAGAGAAAGAGTAAAAGAGAAACTTTATTATTTAGAAGATGTCCAAATTCTCCCTGCCTCCTTGCTCCAGCACCTGACATGCCTGGAAATTTCTCAAAGGCCAAAATCACAGAGAGACTAAATGTCTCATCCAGCTTTCCTCAGTGGGGTTCACCTCCGGGTTCTTAAAAAGGCCCCATGCAGGGCTGTGTGGATAAAACGTTGCATTGACTTCCCTACCAGCTCATCATCTGGCCTGTTATCTCAGAGTGCGAATGAAAACAAGCCTCTAAATCAGACGTTTTGCTCATTCTCTTCCCAGGTCTGGATCAGCGAGATAAAAGGAAAACTTAGCGAACATTTTTCCACTGGTGGAGGCTGTGGGACTGCAGACTCAAGGGAGGCGTTGAAGCAGGGACCCCGGGACCCACCCCATCCCCGTCTGTGCTTTTCCACGCAGCAGCGAAGGGCTGCACCCCAGGTTCTGCCCCAGCTGTCAGTGCTGGGCCATCAGCCGTGGTCAGGGCCACCCCCCCAGACTCAGGAGCCCAGGAGACACGTTCCAGGTTTTCACAAGAGATCACATCACAGAATATGAAGAAATACTCCCACACACGGTGAAAAGAACAGCAACAGCACACAGGAAAGCCGTGCAGAAGAACTTGGCCAGCCTCCAGGGACTCAGGTGACAGCTGCAGGTCACAGCTCATCAGCCACGACAGGTGTCACTTGGAGGAGCAGAGGATAGTGGCTTGGGGGCTGGCTTCTTGTCCAGGGATGGTTTACGATGCTCCCCTCTGCAAAGTCCCGTTTCCTCGCCTGGGACTTAAAGACCCATATGCTCTTCCCTGGGTGGGGACCTGGCAGGGTGACCAACTGTCCTCATTTGCTCAGAATTAAGGGGGTTTCTGGGACACAGAACTTTTGGTTTTGAAACTAGGTCAGTCCCAGGCAAACCCTCAGATGTGGGACTTGAGTCTGAAAAGTCCTGAGTAAACGGGACAGGTTGGGGGCCTGGGTCTGGGTGGGCCAGAAGGTCAATTTTGTTTTGTGTCTCCTCGTCCCTGCGGCAATCTCGGCACAGGTGTGGCCCCGTCTGTCCTGGGGCCTGGCGTCCTCACAGCTGCCCCCCATTCTGCTCCCGTAGCCCCTGGTCCCCGAGCTCCCACTTGTGCCCTCCACGTCTGACCAACAGAGGTGGCCCTCTTGTCATGTCTTTCTTCCTAAAGTCTATCTGTCACCATGAGCACCACCCACAGCCCCTTCCCACTGCCTCAGTGATGTTGTTTACTGATTTCAAGACAGGCTGACTCCCGGTGGAGTCCAGGGCAGACAGTGGCCTCTCCCTCCACGGCAGCCTCCCACCTCCATACATGGCTTGTCCAGCCCTCTTCCTCATTTCACAGTGAATCTCATGAAGGTGATGCCTCTCAAGAAATCACCTGGGTGGTATCCCTGAGACAGGGGCAGGGAACAGAAATGAAATCTGCCAAATTCCTCCATGGCCTCAATGCTTCATCAATAATCCTGTCCTGAGATCCTGGGAGCATTGCTTTACCTCTCTGAGCTCCTCAAATTGTAAAATTGGTTTATAATCGTGTCTGCTCCAGAAGGTTTTTGTGAAGATAGATGTGTGAAGCTCTGAGTCCAATCCCTGATGCAGGGTAAGCACTATGAGGATTAGCTCTTCTTATTGTTTCATCGATCCATCCAACCATCCATCCATCATCTATCATCCATACACCCATCCATCCATAATCCATCTATCATCCATCTATCATCCTTCCATCCATCCATCATCCATCACCCATTTATCATCCATACACTCATCCATCCATCCATCCATCCATAATCCATCTATCATCCATCCATTCATCCATCCATCCATCCATCCATCCATCCATCATTCCATCTACCCATTCACTAACCTGTCCATCCCTTTATCCACTCACCTACTGTTCATCCCATCTATCCACTAACCTGTCCATCCATCCATCCACCAGGGTCAGCCAGCCTCTGGCCTCTGCCTGACTGCCTTCTGAATTCACCCAGATTCCCCCTCCCATAATGACTGCCCTTGACTGATTCAGAACATCAGGGGGAGAGTCTCTGGGCATGCAGACGTAGTGGTCTTAAGGTATGGACTCAAGACAGTCAAAATGGCCCTACTGGACCAGATGTTCTTGAGCAAAAGGTCCTCCTTCTTCTCCTGAAGAGGAGGGAGGTGAGCTCCCTCTGAAGCAGAGCTGAGAGCTCCAGGCTAATCCTGCCAGTGGATCCTCTAGCCTCCAGGGGCTGACCTGGCACCCACCCAGCTATACTCAGCCTCCATGGGGATGATGTTCTGAGTTCTAAACAACCGACCAGATTAGCTGTATTTGCTGCTGAGCCTTAATCAGTGAAACAGAGAAGAGTGGGGTGGAGGGTTGGTGTTGGTTATGACTTTTGCATAACAGTGGGAGGGATGCTATTTGTGTGTGCATTTTCCTGAGACTGGACCACTTAGTTACCACCACCCCCCCCGAAAGGAGCAGGGGTGGAGTGGGAACTACCTGCAACTTGCCATCTAAAGTGTACAGCTACTTTTCACCAGGGTCTGCCTCTACATGAAAATAATGATGTTACTGAGCAAAAATTACCCCAAATTATAGTAACGAGTTTGCCCTACAGAGAATTTTACAGGGGGCATGAGCTAAAGGCAACATTCTAAGTAGGCATCAGGGGAAATAAATAAAGCCTGCAATTAGGTGTCAAAGGCTATTCCAAAATGCCAAATCAGGCTCATTATTCCTCAAGATTGTCAACATCCACTCGGATGGTTAGGCCAGTGCAGACAGCCCATCCGGGGTCGCACGCACCCAACGTCTTATCTCCAGAGGGTTTGTGTCCACAGCAAATGCTCCCAGAAGCAATAAATACATTGATTGATTTTCAACGCTTGTGTTTTCCAGGTGATTGTATTTGTGGAAGAGCAGTGATCAAGCAGGCTGGGATGGCAGCCCCATGCTGCTCAGTCCCTCCCATTGTGTGAAGTGGTCTTTTTAAAGTTTATTTATCTTGAGAGAGAGAGAGAGAGAGAGAGAGAGAGAGAGGGAACATAAGTGAGGAAGTGGCAGAGGAAGAGAGAGAATCCCAAGCAGGCTCCACCTGTGAGTACAGAACCTGACACGGGGCTCTAACTCACCAACAGGGAGATCATGACCTGAACCAAAATCAAGAGTCAGGCCCTTAAATGACTGAGCCATCCAGGCCCCCCATTGTGTGAAGCAGTCTGGAGGAAAACAGTGCCTCTCTCTCTCTGAGGCCCTGGAGGGTGAGGGATGAGGTGAGCTGGCCACAGACTGATGTTGGAGAAGGGACCTCATTCAGGGCCACCTGTACCTCCTGGAACATTTCAGATGCTTGGTCAAGCTTCCTCACCTGGTGAAGATCACCTGCCCCACTTGGGCCTCCGCAGGGCAGGAGAATCACTGCTTGCCCCTGGCCCAGGACCTGACCCCCGGGGCTGACCTGGTGACGGAGTGAGGACCGTGACTTGTCCCCCAGACCTGGGAGCTGGGCCCCCGAGCTCAGAACCATTTCTTCTGGCTCACGGCTCCCTGCCTAACAGCCCTGGCTGGGTGTGAAAGAGAAAAAAGTAACCCACGCGCGTCAGCCAAGAACATTTTATTCTCCATCTTTTGTGGCAAATCCTTTAGCCTGGGGCTTCATTTTTGAATTAGTGTCTTCTGGAAAAAAAACAACAACAGTGCAGGAGCCCGACATGAATAGGGCGTCGTAAACAAGTCATTACCACTTTGCCGTTATTCTGGCTGCTACTGAAGCCTGAGTCTCAGTGTCAGGCGGGGGGAGGAGAGACCAGTGCGTGGGGAGGTGGGGGCGGGCGGAGAGACTCAGGCAGGGCTTTCAAGTGGGGCTCTGCCTGCCACCCGGCCTCCGGCCCCAGGCGGCACAAGCCTGTTCCCTCCCTGCCTCCTGCTGCATCGTGCCCATCGGACCTCCCTGCAAGGTGTCTCCATCCAGACGCGCTGGTGAGGAAGCTGGGGGAGGCGTGTGCTGAGGGTGCCTGGGCTCTTTTGGAATCAGGGACGGCAGGACACATGGATGTGGGTTCACAGATCCCCAGAACCAGGAGGCACATCACACCCGGCAGAGCGATGCAGGGAAGCACCAGGTCGGCCAGGAGGCAGAGCGAGGAGGGGAAGTGTGGGCGGGGGTCGTTGCTGCGGCTTCTGCGGGAGGAACGGGCCAGGGTGAGCAGGCCTGGGGCCCCCAGGGTGAAGGGTCTCAGCAGGTTGTCTGCATCTGGCCTGAGTGACAGAGGGTGGTAGGCAGGGTGCAGGCTCTGAATCGGTTAGTTTGCATTTTCCCCACCACTTACCAGCTCCAGGAACTGGCTGACCCTGGAGGAGCGATCCCTCCGCGGCCAGCAAGCCCCCCCCCGCGCCCCCCCGCCAGTGTCAGCGCTTCAGGAGCACAGAAAGTGAGGAGCATGGTTAATACAGGATGGTCGAGGGTACAGATTATCACACTCTTCCTTTTACAGAGAATTATAAGCCGGGAGTTTCTGATATGTTAACTCACTTCTTTTGTGCTATACCCCTAACAAAGGGGTATTTATACCCCCTTCACAGATGAAGAAACTGAGGCTCACAAAGGTTCAATGAGCTGTCTGCTCCCACAGAGCTAATGAGTGGCTCTTCGGAATGTGTGCCACATCCCTGGCCGCCCCTGGCCCTCAACCTGACTCCCCAACAGGTGACCTTCCCCAGGGCCCCATCCCGCTTTGAGTGTCTGGAAATCCCTCCCCCCTCCTGCTCAGGTCCGTCCCAGTCCTACCAGGGACGAAGTGCACTAAATTGACTGATTGATTCATTCATCCCACACATAGGCACTGAATGGCTCCCAAGTGCCGGGCGCAGACCGAAGCCAGGCCAGGGAAGCTGAACCGACTGTTTGCAGAAGAAATAGAATCTTCCACGGCGGTTGCTGGCAGGGACCCTGGGCTTGGAGAAATATGAGGGAGGCCTCCCCTGAAACAAATAAGTAATTTGTTATCAGATAGATGTGTACTTTTAAGTGGAAGGGAACGGGGACTCGTCGTTCATGGGAAGCCGGGTGTGCAGCGCCCTTCCAGCCCGCTGGCCTTCCTGTGCCTCGGGGGGGACGCAGATTGATGGGCTGGTCCGGGCAGGCGCACCAGGAGGGCCTCTGAGGCACGCCTGCACCGAGCACGGCCCGCGAGATGGATTTGCAGCTGCGCCTATCCGTCAGCTGCCGACAGAGTGTGCCGCCTCGTGTTTTATTTGGGCCCTCGGGGGGGGCTCCGAATGCGGCCCCGTGGCCACTGGACCCAGATGCCTCAGGGATCTGGGCTGGTTTTCGCTGTGAGTTGCCAACCCAGCCTTACTCCCTGGGCTTGAGGCAGAGCCTTGTCCTGGACGGAGTACCCTCTGGACAGCCCCATTCATGGGGAAGGAGGGTGCGAGCCGGGGGTGGAAGGTGACCCAGGGAGCACCCAGGTTTGCCTCCTCCCAGATGTCCTCAGTGATGCAGTCAAAGGCGGGCCTCTAGTCTTCAGCCAAATAATTACTTCTAGAAGAAACATGGCTTTTCTCTTTGAGGTTTTTCAGGAACTCAGCTGCAACAGGGCAGCCTGAGACGTGACGGTCATCGGACATCACACACGCACGTTTGTTTCTTAACGCAGCCTCTTGTTTGCCCCTTGAGTGTCCAGTCCTGGGGCCCAGAGAAAGAGCCACATCCTAACTGGGGTCCCCTGCCAGGGAAACTGCCCACTGCCTGTGGAAACCTTGAGAACATGGTCAGCTGAGAGATGATGTAGAGAAAGGACACAGCCCCCCACCCTGGGGCTCCCCGGGGCCAGAGTGATGGCCTGTCCATCTTCACCACCGTCGGGCATCACCTGCTGGCCCCAGTCCTTTCTCCCCCAGGGGAGGGGAGAGGTGATGCCAGGAAGGGAGGGGGCTCCGGAGAGCTGCAGTCCTGCTCTGGGCCGTGCTGGCCTCAGAGACAGCATGTGGGCCCCGGCGGGCGGGCTGGGCACTACTGCAGGCAGGCAGGGAGCCTTGAGGTGGGGGGCCAGCTCTGATCGGTGGGGGCCAGCCTTCCTCTTCCTCCTGCTTCCGCATGGTGTCTGTGCGCTGAGAAAGCCCGCAAACCCCTCCGCCGTCCCTGGTGTGCGTGTCCAGCTGTGATGAGTGTGCGGAGGGATAGACCGGAGGCTCACTTTGGGCCGGGATCTCGGGGACGTCAGCCTTCGCCTAGGAAGCCTCTGCCTCAGACGCCCTCCTTCTCTCTCAGCCTCCTTGTTTCCTGACCAAGAATTCGTGTGGGAAGCAAGTCCGCCCCCACCTCCCAGGGTCCGCCGTTTCCCCCCTCATGGAATTCCACTGTGCATCTTCCTCCAGACCAGTAAGTGCCGACCAGGTACCATTCTTGTTACCAGCTTCTGACATCTCAGGGGGCCTGGACTCTCTTGGGCTAACAGTCCTCGGCCCTGAGCCTGGGCTGGGAGCCCACCGTGAGCGCTGTAAATACTTAGGGAACGAGTGAGGGAGGGGTGAACAGATGAACGGATGGGGGGAGGGGCGTGAGGACCTGGCTGTGCGGGACCCCGAATGCCGGGCTCAGGCTCGGTGGGCTGATGGCTGGCAAGCACGGGCGACCCAGGCGAAGTGTGGTCCTGAACGAGAAGTTTCTGGCTGTGGAGAAGAGTCAGCTGCTCAGTCAAGTAGCACAGGTGAGGGTCAGTGAGTCCCCAGATGGAAGCAGGTGAGGGGCAGGTCGGGGGACAGGTAGGAGCCCAGTGGGAGCAAGGTCAACACACTGGAGCCACGCAGAACCCAGAAAACACCTTGGTCATGAACTCCACACCTGGACCTGCTTCCCCAGGGCTCATTTGTTTGTCAGTCTCAATGGCAGTGCCTGGTGGGGGCAGGGTGGGGGCGGGGGCACCCAGACATCTCATCCCAGGCAGGGAGGGAGGATGCCAAAGGGGCTGCCCCCCTGGGGTCCGCTGGGTCCCTGCCGCATCCTGGCCTCACCCTTGTCGCCCCCTAAGTTGAGGTGGGGGAGATGCACTTTCCCTGCTGGGGACCCAGGGGAGCTGTCTCCTGGTGGCAGAACCTCACACAGGGCAGCAGGTGAGCTGCAGATGGGTCTTCTGTCTGCTGGCTGCAGTGAGGGCACGGTGGCCCCTTGGGTCATCGGGGTGGCTTCCCAGACACCACCTGCCTTTCCTGGGGCTGAGGCTTGTGTGTGAGAGGCCACTTGGTGCCGATGTCCCCGACCCCGTTCCCTCTGCCTGAGATAGGCCAGGTGCTGGACCGAGGTACAAGCTGGGCTCCGGCTGTCCTGTGACAGGTGTAGATGGCTGTCTAGACAGACAGGCTGCAGATGGCTGAGGTGGCCGTCTTGCTCGGAGCAGGAGCCAGTCAGCAGCGTGGCCGGGACAGCAGAGCTTCCCGTGGCCGCCTAATACGCTGCTCGAAGTTAGTGGCTCAGAAGCGCACGGGCTCATGGTTCACCGAGCTGGGGCCAGAGGTGCTACCATCAAGGCGCTGCCAGGCTGGCTTCCTTCTGGAAGCTCTAGGCGAGAGCCTGGTTTGTGCAGGCGCCCGCATTCCTTGGTTTGCAGCCCCTCCACCTTCCAATCTCCCTGCCCACCTTCTGTTTCTCACATGCCTGCCCCCCTGCCTCCCTCTCGTGAGGACCCTTGTAACTACGTTGAGAACACCTGCATAATCCAAGAACTCTCCCCACCCCCAAACCCTTTAATCCAATCACACCTGCCGGCCCCCTCTCACCAAGTAGGGAACAGAGTCACAGGACGGGGACATCACTGGGGGGCATCGTTCAGCGGGCCACAGCCCCTTTCCCTGTGCCCTCCCTGCCTGTCATGGCTTATTCCTTCTCGTTGCTCCTCATTGGCCTCTGTGCTCTTACTTGAGTGTATCAGCTATACTCCTGCCTCAGGGCCTTTGCACTCACCTTCCCTCTGCCTGGAGTGCTCTTTGCACCGATACCTACATGGTCTGCTCCTTACTGCCTCTGGGTCCCTATTCAATTGCCCCTTCCTTGGGCCCTGCACTCCAACTACAACACCACTTACACTGCCCTCAAGCCCTGTCCCCTGCTCCACGTGTACCTTCTATCTGTGCCATCCAGTGCGGTGGCCACTGGTCACATGTGCCTACTTAAATTTTTTTTTTAAAGACATTAATGTTTTATTTGTTTCTGAGAGAGAAAGAGGCAGCATGGGCTGGGAGAGAGAGGGAGACACAGAATCCAAAGCAGGCTCCAGGCTCTGAGCTGTCAGCACAGAGCCTGATGCAGGGCTCGAACCCACAGACTGTGAGATCATGACCTGAGCCAAAGTCGGATGCTTAACCAACTGAGCCACCCAGGCGCCCCCGGGCTACTTAAATTTAAGTGAGCTACACTTAAAAAGAATAAGCAATTCTAGTTCCTCTTTGCGCTGGCCACGGTTCAGGTGCTCTGTGGCAAAGTGTACAACACAGGTTGAGAGCATTTCCGTTGTCCCAGGAAGCCCGGCTGGACTGCCCTGCCCTATATAGTCCAAGTCCAAGTACACGGAGTGCATACCATATATACCCTCAACCAGAAGCTGAGCTTCCCGTCAGAACAGGGTCGCTGTGTTATTTGTGTGTCCGTGGCTATGTTCCCAGCCTTCTCCAGTGCCTGGCACCGGGCAGATCCTCATGGGCGTTTGTTGAAAGGATGACTATGTTGCCAGAACTCTGTCTGCATTCAAGGTGATGTCCCTGAAGACCCCCCACCCCCACCCCAACCGCAGGGCCCCATCAGCAGTGCTGCCAGCCCCACCTCGAAGTGCACTGCCACTTCCACTGCCCCCATACTTCCTGGGCCACATGCTGATTGCACTTCCGTGCCTCGTTGCAGTATAGCATGGCCACGTGACTTTGGCCAGCAGTGTGTGAGTGGAGGGGATGTGGCTTAGCCCAGGGGGAAGCTTGAAGAGCCAGCATGTGATTTACCTGCCATCTGCTCCCCTCGGCCTCAGTGGCTAGCAGCAGCCTAGACAATGGCTATTCTACTGGCAGAGCAGGACCCCTGCCCAGTGAACTTGCAGTGAACAAATGGTGTAAGAAATAGATATTTGTAATTGATGCCACTGAGAATTTTGGGCTGTTTTTTTACACAGCTCAACCTAGCTCATCCTGACCAATATAAATGCTTACTCTGTGCAAGGCACGGGGAGCTTCAATGTGTTATGAGGTGCACCCAGTTCCATTATAGGTGGGTAAACAGAGGCTCCTGGAGACTCAATGAGTAGCCAAGGTCAGGTCCACATGTGTGTCCTGTCCTTCATGAGGGCTGGGTGCATCCCACCCTGCAGCTCCATCATTGTTCATGCACCTTAGTTACCCATCTCCCCTGACACACTGTGAGGTCTGAACAGGAGGCATGGTCCATTTAAACGTATTTCTTATACCCTGGGGCTCAGTAGAGTGCCTGGCCCAGAATCATGGGGTCACCACTGGAGGGAATTGAATTTGAGTCTAGATGGTGAAAACAGCTGGAAGCAAGTATCTGGGAGGAAAAAAATCTTTTTCCCATCTACCTACCTCAGGTTCCTTGCTGGGGACCCACAGATCAAACTGCCAAAGACAGACTAAGCAGAGAAACAAACAGAAGTTTAGTAACATGTGAATCCTGCACACACAGGGGAAATCTCAGGGAGAGTGACTCAAAGGTGTGGCTGGAACTCGGGCTTATAGAGCGTCTTAACAAAGAACAACGGGTCAGTAGAGCGGTGAGGACAAAGGAAGAGGGCTTTCGGTTCTAGGGTGGCAAACTGTGGGAAGGCGGGTGCATGGGGACAGGTTAGACCAGGGGCAGGAGTGAGGTCAGCTGTGCAGATGCCTCTGGCGCTGTCTCTGGTGCTGATCAGGGTCGGCCATGGTCTCCAGTGATTAACTTCCGTCCTTCCTGGGGGGGCGGGGGGCGCCTTCACAAATGTGTGTCCTGCTTCCAGCCAGACAGAGGGCAGGGAGCTCCTCTTGTACCTGCTTCTTCTCAATTGTCTTCAGCTCAAAATAATCCATATTATGCCAAAGCAGCATGTTTTGGGGTTGCTGTTCTGCTGCCCTTCGCAAGCAGCAAGGATCAGCTGCTTCGGCCAGTCCCTGGCCCAGGGTGGGGGGTGCCCCGTGCTCTTTGCAGAATGCAGGGTGGTGGTCTTTGTGCACCATCTGCTGAGGCCGTGGAGTGGCTGGGGAAGCTGTGCATTACCCAGTGTGAGTGTTTATTTCTTCCCCACGGACACTTGTGCTCCTCCCTCCTGATCTATTTCTGCTGGGTTTCCATTTAACCCGAGGACTGCAGCCTTGACTTCTTTTTCATGCACAGGCTTTGCTGGGCTTCTTGTGTTCCATTAATTCTTATCTGACCTTTCTCCCTCTCTCTCTTTCCCTTTCGAAGACCAGCTTAGCATCACAATTCAAGACCAGCGAACACAGTTTCCTTCCTCAAGTGCAGTGTCTTTCTCCTACCCTTCTATCTGGGTGGAGTGATTGCACACATTATCACTCAGTACTTAAACATCCTCCCCCTACCTTTGTGGTTAACCATCAGCATAAGTGCCATGGGGATCAGTGGGCTCTCCCCCGCCCCCAGTCTGCACTGGGCTCAGTTCCCAAGCAATGGAGGCACAGTGCGGCAGAGTGGTATGTGGGGTGTGGGAGGCTCTGCTTTACTAAGTGCACTGAGCTGGTATATGCCCTTCTTTCTTCTCCAGAGCTCAAAATACTCTGCATATCCACCTGAGGCCCCAGGGGGTGGGGTGGGTGGGTGGTGAGCTTTCAGTTCCTTTGTGACACAAACTCCCTGAGGCCTCCAGATTGCTTCCATGCAGACGGGGGGGATGCTAAGCCACCCTGTGCATCCTCTCTTCCTGGATCTGTGCCCTCTTCCTGGATTCCATGCTCTCTTCTGGGATGCGCCTCATACTTTTCCCCTCTCACTCCCGTGGGCTCTGCTGAGTGGTTGCTAACACGGGGCCTTGGGTGTCACTAGGACTGCAGGATCATTCACAAGGAGAAGCCCTTTCTCTGTAGTCTCTGCCGAGCTGGGGAGCCCACCTCAGCCCCAGGGCTCTCCATCATTGAGGCTGCTGCCCTATCTCCAGTGCAGAGATAAAAGACATCCACCGGCAGTGATCGAGGAGGTGATAATAGCCAGGAGTGTTTATTTGGGTAAAAGGAGACACCCATGCTCAGATTGCCCTTAATGGAGGCTAAATGTGAGCCTGGAGCTGGAATCAGAATGTGAATCTGGAAGGAAAAGGGTCCGGGGCATAAAAAGGACCCAGAATAAAATTCACTCATCAAAATTAATGTGTCAGGGAGGGAATGTGCAGAGATGTGGTTGGTGTTTCTTCTTTAGGGATGGCCATAATTTGGACACTTCAAAGCAGGAAGAAGGACAGTGAGCTGGATCTGAGCCCTCCCCACTGTCACCAAGGCTGTTGTATTCCCTCTCCAGGCTGGCAGCCACCTTGACATTTTTTTTCCCCAATGACTCAGCCTGGCCAGCCTGAATTTGCTCCCCAGAGAGTCGAGCTGGTGCATGACCATTTTAAAGTCTGTGTCTCTCCTGCTTCGAACTGGAGCCCCATCTCTGGGGTATGAGTAACGGATCAAAGCCGCTCTTCCTCCGGGCCCTTTAAACAGAGGCAGGATGCAGAGCTGCAAGCAGCACATTAGGTAAGCTTGGAGGGACCCCCCCACCCCAACCGCTCTGCGGGCACAACGCCAGGATTCTGGAGACTTTCCTGAATTTGAATAGTCCTGTCTTCCCGTTGGCAAGGAGACTAGGGCTTGAGGAAAAGGCAGCAGCAGAGGTGAGCTTTCTTCTCCCGAGTCTGTGTCTGCCCAGAGGGATGTGTGATGGACAGGAAGCCAGTTAGAGGCCATTGAAAATTTGGATTGAGGGGCGCCTGGGTGGCTCAGTCGGTTAAGCGTCCGACTTTCGCTCGGGTCATGATCTCGCGGTTCGTGGGTTCGAGCCCCACATCGGGCTCTGTGCTGACTGCCAGCTCAGAGCCTGGAGCCTGTTTCAGAGTCTGTGTCTCCCTCTCTCTCTGACCCTCCCCTGCTCACACTGTCTCTTTCTCTCTCTCTCTTCTAGAAATAAATAAAACATTAAAAAAAAGAAAGAAAATTTAGGTTGAAAAAGGACCCCAGAGACAAGGCCTGTTCTGCTGTCATAACTTCAGGTCCTGTGGGATTTGGTGACAGAAAAGGCAGGGTGCATCCTCAGACCCTGGGTCCTTGAGTGATGGGTCTGTGGGAAGGAAGGAGGGGCAGCCATTGATGAGGCCACCTGCTCGCTTTCTGGGGGCACTCACACTAGAGGGTGGGTGCCCCCAGAGCACCACTGCCATGGGTCTGTGTCACACAGCCAAGGCCTGGTCTTCATGCGCCGGACAGGTGGGTTCAGAGGCATCCCAGGTTCTTAGGCTTCCTTGCTCCCCTGTGGCACTTGCTTTAGAGGCCTATCTGCCACGATCTCAGGTACAGTCCACCCATCACTGCCACCTCTTGGCCTCACCTGGGAGAGCTGGGAAGGACTCTGTCCGGAATTTTACTCCTTGCTTTTTACTACAGAAACTAGGGATGTCCCCATCCCTTTGGGGCCCAGGTTCCCAGGCCTGTGCAGGGCGCTTTGGATGGAGGCTTGGTGGGAGGAGTGGCCTGTCTAAGGCCCCACAATCCCCCCCCCTCAACATGACACTAGGCTCAGCTTCTCAGAGATGTTTGAAGCTAGACCTCGGTGACCACACTAGGGACCAGACTTGGTTCTTGTTCTTGCACGTCTTCAAAACTAGACTGTTTTTCTCCTGGGCTGAAGAGCAGAGACCATGGGCAAAGTCAAAGCCCTTGAGGGGAGGGGTCATCCAGCAGCATTTGTGAATAATGGTCCAAGGTCCAGGCTATGCCATCCAACATGGTGGTCAGTTGGCCATGTAAATCGAAAATTGGATTAATGAAATTAACTGAACTGTTAAATCCCCTGCACACTAGCCACGTGTTGAGTGCCCAGTGGCCATATCACAGAACATGTTCATCAGCTGAACACCACTACCCTTCACCTTGCCTCCTGTCCTGATTTACAGCCCCCAGCTGGCACCTGGCCAGGGCTACTGTCTTCTCATAACCCAGCTGAGATTCAAAGGCTCCTGCAGAACTGGTGTCCACACTGTCCCCTGTCCCTGAGCATCCCCATGGGTCTGCATGTCAAAGCTGTCCCAAACAAGGAATAAAAGAAGTGTCCTTTGAGCCTCCACAGGCCAGGCCATTTCCTCTTAATCAACTTGTGGGTAGAGGGAGCTGTGGGTGGGAGTGTCCAAGGAGTCTTGGTCTCAGCCTCTCCTTGTGGCCCATCCCAGAGAGGGAAGGAGATGTTGGTGCTGTCTGGGCAAATCTCAGATGGCCTCTGGCTGGGGACCCTGGTGAGATGTGCAACCAGCCCAGCTGGGGGATGCATCCTGACAGGAACATAGATGTGCCATTTCGTTTATCCTTCATGGCATCCCTACTGCACTTCTGCCCCAATTCACCTTTGCAGCTGAGCCAGCTGCTATCTCCCTTGTGAAACCCACCCTCCCAGAGGCCTTCCAGCCTCCCTGAAGCCCGTCTCCTGCCCCTGTGGCTTGGCTGCACACACAGGTGGGAAACTGTCTGCCTCCCTGGGGGCTCATAGCTACTGGTCCCTCTGAGATGAGAGGAGGTTGGACACTCCAGCCACAAGGAGCATTAATACTCATGGTCGTGTATGCTCCAGGGAACATTTGCTGGAGGCTGCCTAGGTCTCTGCGGGCATGAATGTGCTGGAGCTCCCAACCAGAGAGGGAGCCTTGCAGGAGCTCAGTGCCTAGTGGTTAGATGACCAATGGCTCCAGAGGTAAGTGGATCACCTTCAACGTTTGGTGCTACTTGGAAGCTGTAGGTCGGCAATGTTGCTGCACAGAAAATAACCTTTTCTATATTGGCGACACCTGATGCTTTCTGCCTCCTCAAAACTTCTGAGGCTTTTCGTGTTTGCGTCCATCCGTCAAGGGTGTGCCCAGCAGTCATTGTCTTTGGGGTGGCAGCCGGGAGCTGGGCAGCAAGTAGCCCTATCACGTGTGGCTGAAGCCACTCAGTGTGGTGTTATTAAAAGCCCTCCTGTGCCTTGGATTCACCCCCTCACTCTCTAAGTCTCTTGTTCTGCCTTTAGAATGGGATTATAATGCTAACCTTCATTGGTTATGAGACTTACACAAATAAATGGAAAACACCAGAACATGGGAGAGAATGTTTGGGATGCCTGCCTGATATTTTGGCTCTGCCATTTTTGCACTTTAGGAAAGTCACCAAATCTCTCCAGGATCAGGAAAAAGTTTCTGCTTCATGGGATTAGGGTAGGTGCGAAATGGGATAATGCATGAGAGACACTTAACACCATGCTAAGAAAATGTTTCATGCTCAAGGAGGGTAGTTTCCATGCTGCAATGATTCCTTCCTGAGTTCTTTTTCTTTGTTCTTCTTTTTCTTTCTTCTTCTTCTTCTTCTTCTTCTTCTTCTTCTTCTTCTTCTTCTTCTTCTTCTTCTTCTTTTTTTTTGCTTATCACCACTAAGTTTAAAGTTATTTTAACAGTGCTTTATTGAGGCATAATTTGCCTACCATAAAATGTGCAATTTTAAGTGAACAGTTGGTTGGATTTTGACAATTGCATCTTACCCAAATCAAGATACAGAACATTTTCATCACCTCAGAAAGATTTCTCCTGCCCTTTTGCAGTCAACCTTCCCTCCCAACCCCTGCAGGCAACTATTGATCTGACTTCCATCAGCATGGATTCGTTTTGTTTGTTCTTGAACTTCATATAAATGGAATCACAGTTTGCACTATGTTGTGTCTAGCTTTCCTTCATTCCATGTAATGGTTTTGAGTTTCATCCAAGTTGCTGTATGCATCACAATTTGTTCTTTTTTTTTTTTTTTTTGTCCTGAGTTGAATTTCTTGAATGGATATACTACAGTGTACCCATCTATTATCTTGCTGATGAACGTCATTTGGGTTCTTTCCAGGGTTTTGCTATTATGAATCAAGCTGCTGTGAACATAGGTTCTTTTATAAGTCTTTTGATAGATAAGTGCATTCATGGGTCTTGGCTATGCCTGGGAGTTGAAATGCTGGGTCTTAGGGCAAATGTATGTTGAATCATATAAGAGACTGTGGAGGAGTTTTCCACAGTGGCCTGAACATTTGATATACCCACCAAATAATGGGTATGTTTTCCAGTTGGTGCACCCTCACCACCACTTGTGGTCAATAGACTTCAAGATTGTGGCCATTCTGGTGAATGTGTAGGGTTCTTCATACTGGCTGTAATTTGTATTGCCCCAATGGCTGATGATATCGAGCAACTTTTCCTGTGCTCATTATACATTTGGTTATTTTGTTTGTTCTGGTATCTAACACATTTGGATAGGAGTCATCTCTCTTTATTTTTGATTTGTTAAAGTCCTTTACAAATCTCAAGTCTGCATTCTTTGTCTGACATACATGTTGAAAACATTCTTTCTCAGAATGGGGCTCTTATTTCCATTTTCTTAGTCGTTATCTTTGATGAATGGAAGGTTTAGATTTAGAGAAATATCAGAGTTATTTTTGTTGTTGTTAATAGGTAGTGTAATTTTGTGTCCTAAAGGAATTTTGTGCACCCCAAACTATAAAGATCTTCTCCTATGTTTTCTTCTAGAAGTTTTATAATTTGAGATTTTACATTTAAGTTTCTGGTCCATCTCAAGTTAATTTCTGTGTATGATAAAAGATGGGAGTCAATTATTTCTCATTCCATGTAGATATCTGGTTATTTTGGTAATGTTTATTGAGAACATGTTCCTTTGCCAATGAATTATGTTGGTACCTTTTAAAAAGTTAGTACATACACACACATGTGCACACACATACATTTACATATACACATACATACACACATATATCTATCTACACACATACACACACTACACATTTCTTGAGTCACTGCTCTGTTCTGTTGATCTATTTGCTTATTATTATTATTATTATTATTTTACTAATACCACACTGTCTTAGTTACTGTAACTTTACAGTATGTCTTGGAATAAATCCTCCAACTTTATTCTTTTTTCAAGAACATATTGGCTATTTGTTCTTGGCCTTTTAAATTTTTCATGCAAAATTTAAAACCAGCTTGTCAACTTCTACCAAAAAGTCTGCTTAGATTTTGATTAGAATCACATTAAACCCACAGATAAATGGATGCTTAGCAATATAAATGCTTCTAATTTGTGCCTTCTCTCTATTTATTTAGACCTTCTTTAATTTCTCTCAGCAATAGTTTCAAGTGTACAAGTCCCACCCATCTTTTGTTAAGTTCAATGCTATTGTAGAGGGTATTTTGTATCTAATTTTTAATTGTTTGTTGTTAAATGTTTAGAAATAGCATTTACTTTGTATATTAATCTTGTATCCTGCAACTTTGCTAAATTCACTTATTAATTTTAGTAATTTATATATGACTTTGGATTCTTCATATACAATTATATTTTCTGGGCATCAAGACAGTTTACCATCATTATACCTTTGCTTTCTGGATTATTGTTTGGGAAATATTTGCTTTTCTTGCCCTCACTGTGAATAGAGGGTATCCAGTTAGGCTTGGACATGAGGCTTATTTGACTAAAGGAAAGTGGTTGACACAACACAAGCTGAGGGATTAAGTGTGCTTGTGTAGACTGGTCTCTTGTGTTCAAGGCATACTCACGGGAAGAGCTTCCCCCATAGCCTAGGCCTTGGGATGAACACATGTGGTTGAACTTCACTTACCCCAAGCCCTGGGTCAATCCACCTGCATGAAGTAGAGAAGCAGAGCCATCACCTGATTCCAGACAAACAAGCCAGCCTAGGAATCTGGGAGCATGATGGATGGCTGAAAGCCTCAGAGTCTGAGGGCAGTTTGGTATGTATGCAGCATTACTGTGGACACTGCTAGCCAATGTAGCCATGAAGGGTTAGGATTTCTGTTAGACATTCAAATGCATGCATCCTGGGGTGAAGGAGGAAGCTGTGTGAATTTGTGGCTGAGGGTAGGTCAGGCTGGCTTATAGAAATGTCATCCTATGAATTAATGGGTGAGACTATCAAAGCAGACAGTGCATAGAGAGACAGGGGCTGCATTCAGAGTCCTGCAGTGCAGAGGAGCTGAGGGGAATCCAGCAAAGGAGACCTCTTCTGGGCAGCAGGTGAGTTATGGAAAATCAAGCATGTGGAGCGTTGCGTACTCAAAGGGGGAATTATCTCATAAATGAGAAGCACTCCACTGAGTGGAAACAAAGAGCACCCAGTGAGACCACACAGAGAGTATTTACTCAGAGCTTGCTTCCTGAAGGTTCAGGCAGAGGCGTGGCAGGGCTCACAGAGACAGAGGCTCCAGGTGAGCCCTGATGGAGGCTGTTGGCCTGGAGCAGGGTGCCCACGTTATTGGTTTGGGGAGCACATTTGGCCTCCTCTGTTTGGCCCTGAGTTGGAAGAGCGGGTACAAAGTGGGAAAGCTGCAGTCATTTATCAACTGGGTTGATGGCAGCAGAGTTTGTGGTTCGGCTTCTAGGCTGGCCACGGCAGAGCTGGTGGGTCAGGGCTCCGCTGTCATATGTGGTCTGTCCATTGTCTGTTTGCATACTTGGTCTCTCAACTAGGTCAAATGGTGTCAAGAGGTTGAGTGAAATAAGAGAGACTTGGTGGTGTATACATAGATGATGACCTGCTGAGAGCCTTTTCCGGGTGCCGTGTTGATGTGCGCTCAACGGGGTAGCCAGGGAGGTAGAAGGTGGGGCTGTGCACAGGGTGGTGGGTAACACAGGAAATGGGGAACTTTGCTAAAAAGAGAGGGAGATCAAGCCTGTAGGAGACAGATATGCAGTCAAGGTTTTGTAGTTCTGTGATCGCTATTTTAGGAAAAGGCTTTTAAGAGTGGTTTGTAGGCAGATGGGAATGGTCCCCTGGGGAGAGAGAGATTGATGAGGCACTAAAGATAAGGCATTCAGCATGTTGGGGGGCCCTAAAGTGGGTGGACTTTTGTCTCCTCAAAATTCATGCTTACTGGGAATCTCCAGTTGTGACCTTATTTGGAAATAGGGTCTTTAAAGACAAAATTAGTTAAGGATCTCAAGATGAAATCATACAGGTTTAGGGTGGGCTCTAACCCAGTGAATGATGTCCTGAGAAGCAGGGGAGAGACACAGAGCAGGTTATGTGACCTGGGGACAGAGATCAGGTGCTGACAGAGATCAGGTGTTTCCACACAGGAAACATGCTGGGCAGACCCTGGGCCGTGGATGCTGGGCGGGACTGGGCGGATGGAATTGCAGGAGTGTGAGCAAGTCCATGTGGCTATGTCTAACCTTCTTCCCAACCAGCTGGAGTCGCTCAGTCTCACCGTCCCACTTAGCACCTGCTCCACACAGTGCTCCTCATTGACCCCCCCCGCCCCCAAACTCCAGCTGCAGTTCCTTCCCCAAGCCTCCACCTGCCACCGTACTCCATTCTTTGGGCTTCTGTTCCAGCAGCTTCTCGCACCTGGAAACCCCTCTCTCACTTGGCACATTTCCTTTCTTTAAAGCCTAGCTGCACCCACATCCTGAGCACCCTTTCTATGTGATTGACCCCAAAGGCCACTGGGGTGCACATTGCGTGCATCCTGTTGTCTGCTGGTGGCACACTCGGTAAAAATTCTCAAGCCACTTCTTGTGATTGGTAAGATTCCCTGGGGACTTATTAAATCTGGGACTGTGGCCGAGATTTCCTCAGGATCCTCAAGGAGCCCTGCCTCTCCTCAGTCTCTACCACATCTCTTCCACATCTATTATGCTGTGGGCACCTGTAAGGGCCCATCAGTGCCCGCGAATACCCACGGACGTCTGCGAAACGCTAGTCTGCCTGGCTTCTGGAGTTTCATGTGTCAGCACTCTGAAGATGCACAGAGCTTCTCACACGGGCAAATCAACTTCTGAAACTGAACTAGAAATAATCCTGCATGTTTGGGCTGGTCCAGTAATCAACACTACACGGAAGGCTTTGACTCTAATAAAACCCATAGCGTCAGTTCTTCCCACATCATTTTTCTCCGTGATTGCTCTCACATCTGCTGAGGATAGAGAACGGATGGTGTTAATTTCCCGGAAATTTTCTGCAACCTCAGGGCTTCGGTCTGCAGGCCCCAGGCCCCTCCCTAAAACATCAGAGCCATATTTGGGTCATATCACCATGTAGAAAGAGGATCCTCAGCACAACTGTGTACGACACATCCAGGCTCTGCTGTGGGGAACTAAGTGGACGGGGACTTACCTCCTCACAGGTGCCACTTGTCGCTGAGTTTCCTGTTCACGTTTCTTTTCAACATCTCTGGAGCAGGGGCGCAACCCCATAAACATGAATTTGTCCAGCCAACAAGTACTCACTGATGATCTATTGGAGATGGATAATCCTGGTAGGTTCAGAACTGAGTTTTCTGGGACATGAGACACTCAGAGCTAAGTTGGGAGGATTCCGGGCGAGCTGGGCAAGCTGCCCACCTGGGAGACCTGCCACAGGGCTGGGGTCTGGGCTGCAGTGGGTGGGCAGCAGGAAGCCCTTCTTCTATGGAGCTCTCATTTTACAGGAGAGCAGTAACAGTTAAATAGCCATTGATTTACAGTTGCTGTCTGAGCCACCCAGAAGAAATCAATTGTTGGTGGGACCACGTAACAGGGACCTGTCCCATTTGGGCTCGGGCGAGGTTTCCCACTGGCCCACAAAGTTCAGAGCTCCTACAGTGCCCAGGCTTCTTATGTGTACACATGCCTGTGCATGTGTGTGTTTGATCATGGAGCCTGTCTAGGGATGCATCTTGATTCTGCAGAGATGAGTTATTCCATTGCTCTGCCCTGAAAGGGGGAAGATGGTGGGAGGAGGGGCAGCCGGAGGGTGTGTACAGCTTCACCTTCCCCTTTCCTCTGCCTTGGAGGCTTGCTGGGTGTGCCCTGGTCTTCACTCTCACTCTGCTGGGGGAGTCGGTATGGCTGAGGCTGCAGTTACCTTGCAGAACGGGTGCTTCCTTGCTGTGGCCTCAGAGCAAGCTTGGTCTTTCGGCAGCGATATCTGCTTGACTGCTGTCTCTCTCAGTAGATTTCATTCAAGCTCTGACTCAGGGCAGGAGGTTTTGTTTATTGGCCCTTTAAAGCCCTTGCAGGGAAAAAAATAAAAACCCAATATGCAGACCATGTTTTGTTCCCTAACCACAGCCTGCATCTGAGCTCATAGGTCCTGGTGAAGGTGAGGCTGATGTGGGGCGGGGAAGATGGAGATGGTACAGGGGTATTAGGGACTGGTGCAAGGGAGGGGTGCTGGTGCAGTGAGGCAGCCTCAGTAATGTAACTTCACCCTCACTGTCTGACTCCTCGGGAGCTCCTGGAAGCCTGGCACCATGTTGGAACATTTTTACCTCCCCTGAGCCAACCATTTCAGACACATTTCAAGTATGGGATGTGTGTTGAATTATTCTCCTAGTGTTTGCTAATTATCTCTTTGAAGGGACACAAAAGTCTCTTGTCACTTCCCCTGTTATTTAGAAGGATGGAGAGGCTGACCCCTCAGTCTTAGGAACGGAACTTTTGTGATGTCCTACAGTGGTGAGGGCGTGGGAGTCCTGGAGGAGGAAGTGGGGCTGGGTTGGAGAGCAAGCTCACCTCCTGCTCTTCATGACGCTCTGGGCTGTGTTGTCTCAGGGTCAGATCCTAAGGCCCCTCCATCAGAGGTCCCTCCTGGGGATGACACTTTCTGTCTGAATGTAGCTCTTCTACCGGATCTCCTCCTGCCTTTCCAGGGTGTGGTCACTAGCTTTGCACCTGACATTGGTCAGGGGAAGAGACAAAGACTGAATGGGCATAATTTGAAAAGGTAATCCATCATAAGAACTCATGCATTGATTTCTGCCCCGACACCATCCTTCGTCCCCAGAGCCATCTCCCACCAGGAGCAGGGATTTCAGAGAGGAAGAACAAAGACAGAGAAGGCACTGGCCCTTCTGGTGGATATGGGGAGAAGATGCAAATCTAGTAAATATCAATAATCTTTCAAGGTTCTCCCAACCATCACCTCCGCCAGGATGCCTCCCCACTTCTCCCCTCATGGCCAGAAATGACTAAGGGGCCCTCTTCCTGATTTCCAGGCACCTTGTGGGCACCTGCAGCAGAGGACAAGTTTTTCCACTGTCTAAATTTCTAGGTGTCCGGTGCTTATCTGATGTCTCTGGCTCACTGGCCATCTTTGGCGTTCATCCATTCATTCTATCTTTATTGAACACAAGTCATCCTGGGCCCTGTTCTGGGCATGGCGATTAACTGATGGGCAAAACAGACCAAATCTGCGGTCCCAAGGACACTTGATCCTGGTGAGGAGAGCCTGGCAATCAGCATGGAATTGAACCCCAGGGAGCCAGAGATGTGGAAGAATGGAGCTTGGTAATAGGGTGGCTGCGGAGGGTGAGGGAGCAGCTGCAGGTAGGAGCAAAGCCAGGATGGGAGTCTCAGTCCAGGCTGTGAGTGCTCTATATCCGAGCACTCCCTATCCACTCATGGTCATGCTCTGTCCCGGATCCTGGAGGTAAGGCTCAAGGGGGACCCGGGTTTGAGGACAAATCAGCAATTGAGCTGTGAAGCAGGCAAGAAGCAGAGACAAAGACACTTGTGGGGAAGTAAGCCCCCACAAGTCGTGGAGGCTGTCCACGGTCCTCATGCGGGCGCCCCTTCCAGGGAGGGTCCCTCAACCCCATCCAAACCTCTGATTTAGGGCTCCTGTAGTATTTTGGAATAATTTGGCTTTGCCTATCAGGATATTAGCTTTTTCAGGGACGGACCAAACCTTTTCATCTTTGTGTCCCCAACACTTGTCCCAAATCTTGCATTAGATAGGTTCTCGGTGTGTGATT
Organism: Proteles cristata cristata; assembly: GCA_017311185.1. NCBI lineage: Eukaryota > Metazoa > Chordata > Mammalia > Carnivora > Hyaenidae > Proteles > Proteles cristata. The sequence goes on along the minus strand of JAESUZ010002727.1, from coordinate 24,577 downwards.
ATGGAGCTGTATCCAAATATTCACCAACACTTAAAACATCCTCATTAAACAAGGGAGTGTGAAATGCTGTAGGGAAATGTACATCTTGGGAAATTGAGCTGAGAAGGTATCAGAGATGAAGCCACGAACGGGCTGGGGCAGAGGTAAGGTTTGGAGGACTAGAGACAGGAGAGGCATGTGGGGTGGTCCAAGGAGAACAGGGCCTGTGAGCCATGGCTGCCGCTCTGTGCATTTATCTTGATGTGAATATTAGTTACCTGAGAAAGGCAAAAGAGCTTTTTAAAATCTATTCACTTTCCCCTTTATTTTTAGTAAGGTAGAATTGTTATAGATTTAATGGGGGAATAAATACCGCCCTTCACCGCCAAGGTACTAGTTCTGTTAATAATTTTTCAAGCAAAGAATAACGACAAGGCATGTAAAAATAGTTACATCCCAATTTGGCCTGATTTCAAATGATCTAATTAGAGAAGGGTGAGAGTTTCTTCTTTTTAAAAGCGTTTACGAAGGCTGTTTCCGGCTAGATGGTGGAAGTGAACGGAATAAGAGAAGCGTTTCGCAAAGCCACAGGGTGGGGATGGCAAGAACCGATGAACGAGTCCAACCAAGGCCAAACCAGGGGAATCACCCAGAAGAGGAATGAGGACCCATTAAGGGCGATCAATCACTCCTCAAGCAAACAGATGGTTAACTGGAACTGTAATGCCATGTTAATTTGTTTCATCTAAGATGAATGTTTATGACACCAGCCCCCTCTACAACCTTTCCTTCATTATTCTACTTCACACAGACCATTTTCTCTCCAACTTTGCCCTTCTTGGAAGAAAGGTGATAAATACATGTGAAGTATGATTATCTTTATTGTTTCCAAGGTGGAAGTCTTTCCCTCGTGTTACTGTTAAGAGTGCCACCACCAAAATCCATCACCTTCCCTGTTGCCACATTACCCTTTTACCAGGCAGCCTGAGTATCTTTCTTTGCATCTGAGCAAAAGTACCACGCCACAAGCCACTGACATCTGGCCCTTTGGAAGGAGGTGATGGTGATGTGGCAAAATGTGGTCAGATGATTACTCCATGGAGTGTTTCTCTCTCCTCCCTGAAAGCACGTGCATTTCTCCAGATGAATGGAGGGACCCCAGAGAAGGCTGTGTGGCAATTATGCTGTAACCACAGTTTCCTCAAGCAGTAAACCACTGGCTTCATGAGGTTAATTCTTGTCATCATTTGACAACTATTCACTGAATGCACAGCGCCCACTCCTGCTCCATGATCTGTTCACAAGTGAATCAGAGAAATGAGTTTGTCTGTACAGAGCTTACGGCCTCCTGGGAGACAGGAGGAGAAACTAAGTTGATAAGAAGTGTCAGTGTGATAGCTCCAAAGGGAGACTAGTGGGATGATATGACAGAGGACAGCTGTAGAGGGACCAGGGAAAAGCTTGGTGATGGGAGGCGTGTACACTGGAACTCAGGTGTCCAGGGAGGTGGCTGGAGAGCCTGGGTCTTTGGAGAGTGAGAGCTCCATGTGATGCTGCGTCCTACATACTCGCCTCACATTGGAGGCATGGTTCAGCCGTGAATGGGAAGCACACTGCTGCCCCATCAGCTGTGGCTTTGGGAAGACCCCACATTTCTCTGGGCCTTGTCACCTGCAGAGCGTGGTGAAGGATCTCTCTGTGTCTATTCCTCAGGTCTAGTTTGAAAATCAAATACAAGGAAGTTGTGAAAGTGTTCAGTAGATGACAAATCCCCGTAAAAAGATCACATGCTACGTGGGGTCGCTCTCCCAAAGCAGAGCCTGAGACAAGCATTTGGATCTTTCAGGAACAGCAATGAGGGCTGTGGGCACAGTCCCAGCCTCAGCCTGGCCCTGCAGGGAGCCCTGGGGTCCACACTCTGCCCCTGAGTGTGTCCAGCAGGAGGCGGGAGAGCTGTGTTCCTGCACCATCCAGCTCTTGACTGGGGACCATGTGGGCTCAGGGGGCTTGGAGAGGAAGAGCGTAAGCTCCTGACACTCCTTTCTCTGGCCTTGCAGGTGAGGCTGTCCCAACAGACTATGTGTACAGCCACTCTGACCTTGAAAACCAAAAGGGCCTTGAACGGTCTGACACAGACCCCTCTTGTCCACGCTGCTCCCGTGGATAAGATTCCCCAGCAAGATGAGTTCCCTTGTCAGGGGACCAGACACACGCCTGGTGCCTCCAAGTGCTGGGCTTCAGTTCACTGCCAGCCCTCAGAATAATCAAACAAGCCCATCACATGCTCCTGTCCAAGGCTGGGACCACCCTGCCCTCAGCTTCCCACGGCCCCCTGGTTCACTCTGTACACAAGTGCAGCCCCTCTGTGGCCCCTCATGGGCAGAAACCCCCTCCCCTGGGCCATGAGAACGTGTGACTAATAAGCTTCTCACCTGTCCAGTGTTAGGGTCCTGTGTCCGACCATCTCAGGACCCAAGGATGGGGATCGTTCCCTCCCCAGCAGAGTGGAGAGGGGTCAGACCCCTGGAAAGAGTCTTAGGTCTGGGGCTTTAGGAGCAAAGCTTGCTGATACTGTGGGGTGGACACACAGAGATGTGATGGGGGTCTGAGCAGATCTGAGCAGCCCACGGAGGTGACGGGCACAGCCAGGCAGACATGAAGCAGGGCAGGGCGTTGGCAGACAGCAGGGCTTTGTCAGCCGCTCTGCAAGGCCTGAGCTCTGGGTGTGAGCATGCTTCCCGTGAGGACCCCTAGGGCCATGGCTTTATTTGGGGGGTTGTGTGGTTTCCCAGGTTTCCAAGGGTCGGGCGAGGCTTGGCCTATTGGGATCCTTGAGGGCAGCTTCTTGCACCCTCCATACGACCCTGAGACAGTGAGCCCGGGTTCTCCTGGCGGGTGTGGGCACTGACTAAGAGGAACACGGGTTGTGGGCATGAGCTGCGGATTGGCAAGGACGGCCAGCCAGCCGGAGGCCCTGTTGTGGCTTCAGTGACCACCAAGGGCCAATAGTTGTCCAACCTTTCAGTGCCAGATGTGGTGTTCGGGGCCTCACCTGTACTGTCCGGTCATCCTCAGCACTCAGGGGCAGCAGGTGCTGGCATGCTCTCTGGGGCAGAGACACGCTGGGTCTCGGGTCTGCGCTGCTCCAGCCAGCTCAGGGCGGGGCCCCACGGCCCACGGGTGCAGCTCAGCGCCGTGTTCCGCCTGCGGCACCCTCAGCCCTGACAACAGGCCCATCGGTGTGGGGTGGAGAGACAGTCTGGCTGGGCACCACAGACATTTATCGAGCAGCTGTTGTGTCCCAGACGCTCTGCTGGGCGCTGGGGACATTGGGGGAACATGCCTCAGAATAGATACCATACCGCAGGGCAGGTGCGAAGACCGGTGTGTCCGGACGCCATCGGGACTCGAAGGCAAGGGCGGAACGCACCCAGCCCTGCCCGCCTCCTGCGGGACAGCTCGCCGGAGCTGGGGTGGGAACAGGTTCAGGGTTTCCAGGGCGGGGCGGGGGGGGGCTTCCCGGTAGGAACGAGAGCTTAGGCGAAGACACAGGGACAGAAGCAGCTCTGGGCGAGCCGGGGGCACCTGGTTTGGCGTCCTCAGAGCAGAGGACAACTCTGCAGTGGGGGCCGGGGGGGCATCAGCGGACTCAGCCGAGGAGGAAACCGACCTCTGGCAGGTGAGGAGGAGCCCTGGGCCACTCTCGCCCAGATTCGACGTGACCGGCGGCCGGGTCTGGCAGTCTGTGCCCTCCGCGTGTGCCCTGCCCACCCCACCTGTGCCTGGAACCCAAGCTCGCGCCTGAGCATGTCCTGCTGGCAACGACCCCGGTCACACGCTCCCCAGAAGGGGGGAGGCTGGGATGCAGGCGGGGTTGGGTAACTCAGGGCTGAAGGGGGAGTGGTCAGAACAAGGGTCAAGACTTAACACCCAGGAGGCTTTGCCAGCATCCAAGGGAGGGGAGACGGAAGGCTGGATGGAGGCATGGCCGGAGGACGTTGGACTGGTCACAGTGGGCAGCGGGTAGGAACTGGGTATTAAGGACAAATGACAGACGGGGAAAACTCCATCTCAGGGTCGGGTCTGGAGACATGGAGCCTGAGCAGCCACAGGAGCTCAGGAATAGAGCCTGACAAGTTGGTGGAGGCTCAAGAGGGCAGGTTCCTTCCTGGGTGTAGACACCTAGCGGGGGCTCACGGTCTAGAGCCCCCACTTGTGAGAGGGAGGGGGGTGGGGGCTCAGGGATCCTGCTCCTGAAGGACCACATGCCAGGGCCTTTCACCCCCCTTTCCCCAGGGACTGATCTACTCCGAATCTGTGCAGGTGGACGTCACGGACGGTGGCTCACTGTCCTTGCCCCCCAGTCCCCGTGTCCATTGTCCTGGGCCGGAGGGGATTCTGCTTGGTTGAGCATCATGGTTACTCGGGACCTCAATATATTCTGCTTGGCTGCACACACATTCCCTTTCCCTTTAGAGCATATGTGTTTCGCTAATGGGGAGATTTTACATGAAGACCTTATTACTCCAAGTAAAAATAGTAGCTATGCGAGGGCAGTGGGATTACGGGCGCTTCTAATATCTTCATATTCCTTTAATAGAGCTTCAGCAGTGCTTTCTGAGTGATTGTTTTTGAAATGTGTAACAGGAAGAGATTGTGCTATGGCCACGCAGCTTCCTGCCAAGGAAAACAGAACTCGGCTGGAGGATGGCCCATCACCAAGGTCGTGCGGTGACATAGGTGATATAGGGCAGGACCTCCCCCACGTCTCCCATCTTGGGATGGGGACGGAGGGGACTGTTGTCCTGGGCAGTCTAATCGCCTTTAGGAGGAAGCTGCACCTATATGTCATCTGTAGACAGGATCTCCATCCCTCAGAAAGGGGCTCCTGGGTTGTGTGAAGCAGGCAAGACAAGGGGGAGATGGGGGCTTCCCAGGGAAAGGCCGTGGGCTCTCCGTGGGCACGTTCTACCTCTGAGGAGTCCCAGACCATGGGGAGCAAGTGGAGCTGAGGAGCAGGGAGGAACGACCACAAGGGAGAAAAAAGAAAAACAGGCAAGGGGAATCCGACTACCTGGCTGTGAGTCTGCAGGGCCCAGTTAGCTGTAGGAAAGGGGATTTATGCCACAGAGTCCATGCCTGAGAACAAGCCAGGGGTCAAGAAGAGAGACAGGCAAAAGAGACAAGATGATTAATTTTATGTGGTGTCTCGGCCGCAGGCTAAGCGTTTGGTCCGGCATGATTCTGGAGTGTCTGGGGCGTGTCTCTGGATGAGAGTAACTTTGGATTGGATCTGTAGATCCAATGTGGGTGGGCCGTATCCAATCAGTTGAAGGCCTAAATCAAACAAAAAGTCTGATGCTCCCTCAAGTAAGGGGAAACTCCCTCAGCCTGCCTGCCTTTGTATTGGGACATTGGCTTTTTCCTGCCTTCAGATTCAAACGAAAATTACACCCTCGGCTCTCCTGGGCCCCCGGCTTGCTGACTACAGGTCTTGGGATTTGCTGCTTCCACAACTGTGTGGGCCTGTTGTTGGTAGTGAATTACGTGTGTATGCACTACTGTTCTGTTTCCGTGGAGAACCCCGATGAACACAGGAGGTAGGAAAGGCAGGGTGACCCAGAGGTCATGGCACCTCTGGCCTCATAGGTTCGGGGGAAAAACCATAGAACAGAAACCGGGAATTTCGTTCTCCTTAAGGAAAATAATACGTGCTTTTAACATTTATGAAGTAGGAAAATAAAACAAAAGATGACTCAGAGCATCAAGCCCATAGATGAGAAAATTAAAGTACATAAAATATTTATCCATTTAACTTCGCGGCGGCCAGCCATGCGTGCAGGGTGGAAATGTGCGGTTTCTGGGCATAGTTAAACCCCCTCTTCCTTCCCTGCAATGAGCTAAAGCAATTTGGTAAATGGGAGCTGAACGCAGAGTTCATTTTTCACATTCCATTAATGTTTCATTTCTAATACTCTTTTCGGTATGAATTCAAAAACAAAATGAGAACTGGGTCTCCATAATTATTCTCTGTTAAGAGGAAAGGAAAGTGCTCCTGTTTGGCAGTCAGGGCCCCACACGGGCTCGGGCTTGTGGGGCCCCGTCCTGCTCTGCAGCCTCTGTCCTCTCCTACTCATCCTTCTCCAGAGGGCCCCACCCTGCACAGCACAGCTGGCCCCGCAGACACCACTTCAGTGCTTTGTTGTGAGATAGCCGGGGGTGGGGGGCGGGGGGGAGCTTTGGGACGTTGGTGCCTGCGATCCGGCGTCAGTGCACATGCATGCGTGACGCCACACGCCGCAGCCACAGCACACGCCTGAAGCACTGGAACAGAGACAGCAAGTTGCGAAGAGCATCAGCAAGGAGGCATACCCGCCCCCCCGTGGAGACGGGCAGGCTGTTGGAGCAGACCGGTCGGGAGAGAGCTCTCTGCACAGGGTCTAAATATGTAAATGAACAATGGCCAGACTCTGCATAAAAAAAGAGCTCCAACCCATGCCCTGCAGCGACTGGTCAGCAAACCAGCCCATGTGAGCATAACCAGCCCAGGACGCTGGTCTGCTGTGGGTCAGACTTGTAGGAAGTCAGACTGCCATCTCCAGTAACAACACAGGAGGCAGAATAATCACTTCGGGAGCAATTAGCCCAAAGGGGCCAGGGCTTGACCCGTGATTGGCGGCTTCCTGAAGCTTCATCCCTGCCTCTGACTCAGGAGTAGCCAGAGGAAGCCTCATGGGCCCCCAAATAATCACATGGGGCGCCTGCTTCTGGGTAGTGCCTCCGGCTCCCTGGGCCCCATCTGGGCTCACCTAGAACTTTCCCTTTTCCCACCAGGAGGCTCCCCCAGGCCCCTGCCCGCCTGTGAGTCTCTGCCAAGTCAGGTGCTGGCGGCGGATCGCCTGCTGCACGGAGCTCTGGGTAAAGTCGTCCACCTGCTCCCACGAGGCGCCCTCCTGCGCGTCCCTGCTGTGTGTGATTTCCTGCCGCACGGGCGTCCCCAGATCTCCTTTGGCGTGAAGAGCAGCAGACAAGCAGACAGGTTCACGAATCCCTTCAGCGGACATTTCTTTGGGCGCCATCTCCCCACTGGGCTTGGCTGCGGGGAGGGGTGCTTGGGGTGAAGTGGCAAATGTGGGCTCGCAGGCCCGAAGGAAGGGTGAGGGTGAGGGGGGCGAGGAGTGTGTGCCGGGGGCCGGAGGGACGGAGGCCAGCTCATGCTTGGGGAGGGGCTGCGGGTTCATCACGGCTAATGGTTTCGAAGGTTTACTTTGTCCTGCGCTGTGTTCGCGAGTTCAGTCGTGTAATCATCATTAAATTTAATCGTCCCTGTCAGGAAGGCCCTATCATTATGCTCGCTGTCCAGTAATGGGAGTGGAGGCCCCGTGCACTTGCCCAGGACGGCGGAGCTGGCATGAAGCCTCGCCGGGCTCAGCACCTGCGCTCCCTGCCCTCCTGGGGGCCCGTGGGGACGATGCAGGGGGCGTGTGGCAGAGCCGGGGACCGGGCGGTTGTGGGGGTGGGAGGCTCCTGTCGAGGCCACCGTGGGAAGGCGCAGAGGACAGGGCGGCTCGAGGAGGTGGAGGCGCCAACGGAGGAGAGAGACGCAGCAGGCGGGTGCCTCCGGGTGGGGTGCAGGGTTTTAAGAAGATGCATGTGGGGAGCCTGGTTCAGAGGAGGCTGTGAGCAGCACTGGAAGCCGGAGGAGGCGGCTGGGAAGTGCAGGCAGGCAGACGGCCTCAAGGTGTGTGAGGAGGTGGGCCAAGCAGGACTCAGGTATCAGAGAGCAGGAGCTGAGTTGCCCCTTCTCCCCAGGTTTCTGGCAAGAAGGGCTGTGTGGACGGTGGCACCTCTTGCCTAAGATGAGGGCTGCGGGAGGGTCGAGAGTCCCATCGAGATGGGAAGCGTGTGTGTGAGATGCAGTGAGGCCTCCGTCACACGGATGGCCAGGGCCCCAGGCGAGGGGCCAGGGTGACCGGTGGGAATTTGGGAGCCACAGACCTGCAGTTCACACGAGCCCTGCCCTGGGATGGTGTGGGGAGAGCGTGTGGCACTGTACTGTCGGGCCACAGCACCAGCCACTGGAAACATGCACAATTACACAAGACGCTCAGTGCGTCACTCACACCAGACACATTTCTAGGGTTAGAAGCCACACGGACGAGAATGTTTCCATCGTGCAGAGGGTTCCACCGGGCAGTGCAGGGTGGAGGGAGGGCCGGCGCCAGAGGGGAGCCCAGTAGAGGGGTGGTGTATGGACTGATGTTCGTGTCCCCCTGAATTCATACACCGAAACGCTAACCCCCAGAGTGGCTGTATCCAGAGATGGGGGCCTCCCCGGAAGTCATTAAAGTTAAATAAGGTCGGGGGGTGGGGCCCTGCTCTAAGAGCATTAGTGCCCTTGTAAGACAAGACACCAGAGCCTTTCCGTTCCCTGGGTGCACGCACTGAGGAAAGGCCATGTGGGGGCACAGAAAGAAGGCGGCCGACTCTCTACAAACTAGAAACTGAATCAGCTGGAACCTTGACCTTGGACCTCGGACCTCCAGCCTCCAGAGCCTTGAGAAATAACACACGCTGTTTCAGACTGTGCGTAGCATCTGGTATTTTGTCCCGGCGCCCAAGCAGACTGACACAGCCAAGGTGCGGCCGACACACAGCTTTGAAAACAAGAGCCCAGGGCAGCAAGAGGGAAGGAAGGGGGACGTGGGGCCCTGGGACCCGAGTGAACCGGGAGCTCTGGGAAGACGGGAGTGGGTGGGGTGACAGCAGGGAGGCTTACAGTGTCCACTGAACTTAGCCTTGTGACCTTGACCAGCTCAGGACTAGCAGAATGCTGAGGATGGAGTGCAGGCCACCAAGTGGGTGACAGACAGAAAGGGAGGGCAGCAGCTCCATCAGGAAAGGTATTACCTCCCCATTCGCAAGTCAGGGGACCAAGGCTTCACGAGGTGAAGGTAGTACGGTGGGGACCGAGCCCGCTCAGCCTGCCACCCAGCTGCATACTCAGGCCACAGACCTGGAGAGCAGGCCACGGATGGGGCTCCCGGACCTGCCAGCCGTGGAGCCCGGGTGCTGTGCTTGTGGGCACTCAAGGCTCCCGGGGATGGAAGCGCTGAGCACCAACGTTAACTGTCCACAGAAATGGGCTGGAAAGAGACACCTTCCAGAGATGCCAGGGCAGCTGAGCTGAGCCTGTAGGCAAGACACGGCTCAGGCTCCAGAGGCTAAGCCAGCGTCTGAGGCAGAGGGGCGCGGGGGGCTGAGCAAGGCAGGGGTCTGCCGAGGAGGGAGTCGGGCCCCGGGAAAGGCTGTGTCGGTGGTGGGTGGGAAGGAGGTAGAGAGGGGAGCCCCTCTGCCCTGCGCCAGCCCCAGTGGGCAGCCATGACCTCCCTGTGGCCCTGAGGGAGCCAGGCTTCTTGTGGGGCTGCAATAGGCTGACCGCCCAGGAGGTGGGCCCTGCCCCTGCTCCTGGGGGCACCACTGTCTGTCCAGCTGGGTCTGGCTCTCGCCACTGGCCTGTTGTTCGCCGCTCGACACATGCTAATTTCTGTTGCTTAATGGGATGTGCAATCTGCTTCATGTCACATCCTTCTGAGCACACGGCAGTGCTTATTCTCCCCATACAAGTTTTGTAAGTCGCCGGGAGTAGTTTCTTGTCTCTGGGGAGCATTGGAAAAGTGTGATCCTTCCCTGGACCCCGCTAACCCCCACCCCCCACTTCCAGTACAGCATTCATTACATCCTCCAGCGCGTTTTATCCTGAGCTGCGCGGGGCTCTCATACCAGCAAGAGAGGAGAGCGGGAGGGGCCTCAGGCGCGTTACAGTTGTGAGCAGCGGCCCAGGGATCTGTGCACACTCTCTAATAATCTGCTAGTCTGAGAGGAAGTACTGCAAGGTTGGCGTTATTACTCCCACTTTGCAGATCAGGAAGCTGAGGCTCAGAGAGTTCACGGAGACCCTGAGGTCTGCTGCTGTTTCCCAGTGACCAAGTTCCTCTGTCCACGATGAAACTGGATCAAGTAATTCCCTGCCCGGAAGGTAGCAAATGGTCTGAGTTTTGCTCCTACGGATGTATAACCTGGGGCTGGTCATCAACCTCTCTGGACTCCTGGTTTCCCCCCTGGAAAAGGAAAGGCCAGTGATGTGGAAAGAGCTCAGGGCCGCAATCCGGGCTTGCCAGGTTTTGATGGGTTGCTTATGTCAAGAACCCCTGAACCTCTTCTTCATGTGCATGGTAGGTGTGGCAAAGCAGTCCAATGAATTTCTGAGTGTTAAAAAGACCAAAGGAAGACATATGGGAAAGCACTTGAAAAGCACAAGGGGCCAAGAGTCATTACTGCCTTCCCATGAGGGTCAAAGGCATCTATCTCCACCCCTGGGATCCTCTGCCTGCCTCTGGACAAGGCTAACCTTAAATGTGGGTAGGAATCACCAAGGTGTGCTGTGTGCCTACCACCCCACGGGGGAGCCCGGGGCCCATCTCCCCGCCATGTGGCATGTGGCTGCCTTCCTGGTCTTTCATACTCAAGTGTAAGTCTGTCTCTGAGCCAGGCCACACAGTCTGGTCCACTACAGCCCTGGCTAGCACAGAGTCCACCGAGCTGTCGGTGAGTCTATATCTTGGACGGGCATCTGTTTCCTGGGAGCAGAATCATTTAACAGCTCTAATCTCCGGTCTGCTGGTTTCATTATTTAAACCAAAATGAAATGTGACCCAGAGTGAGACAAAAGACCAAGTGTGCAGCTGAGAGCCGTAATGAGGCATTTACAGCCTAGCTGGGAGATGCCATGTCCCTTCACGAGAAAGGATCCAGAAGCCCCCCCAGGTGGGAAGAAGACATAAATGACTATTGCCAAAGCTAGCCAGTGGGAAATTTAACAATAATGGAACATTTTGGAGAGAACAAATCAACTCCCACGTTATTCTGATTACACTGGTCCAGAGCTGGAGGCCAGGCGGCCGCAGCCTGCCAGCTAATTATCATGCCATTCTCGTTCCCAGCCCAGGGGGACTTTTCAATCAACCTCTAAGAAGAAACCCAAGATGCCTCTCTGGGAAGCCAAGGGGCTAGACAGAGAGTTGCTGAGGAGGGAGACGTTCTTCTGCAAAGGGAAGTTGTATTTGGGTGGCCCTAGGAGACTGGCCCTGGGCAGCATGCGTGGGCCTCTGCTGTTGTGTTCACACATGTGACTAGAACGAGGCGCTACATTGCAGAGATGGAGCGGGGGCTACAGCCCAAGCGCAGGTACAACATTTGGATCTGAGGAGAAGAAGAGCACAGCTAGGAGGAGGGTGGAGCAGGAGGTAGGGAGGCTCTAGGCTCTTATGAGGCTGCTGGTGGTGGACCCCAAACCGCCTTCACTGCCAGGCTCTGCTGCTGGCCCTCCAAGGACACTGGCCTCAGAAATCCTTCCTCTTGCTAGTCCCTGTTCCTTCCTTCTCTCATTCCCCCTGAGTGAACTGCTTCTCTCTCCTTCTCTGCCATCTCAGGATAACACATTTTTTAGAGGCCAGCATAAGTTCTACCTTCTAGGGTATAATAGTTATGATAATGTTGATGATGGTGGTGGTAGTGGTGGTAGTGAAGATTATGGTGATGGCGACGACGACGACGATGATGATGATGACGATGACAGGGGTGGTGGTGATGATTATGATGGTGATGATGGTGATGGTGGTGATAATGGTGGTGATGATAATGGTGGTGATGATGATGGTGGCGACGATGATGATGATGATGAAGATGGTGGTGATGATGATGGTGGCGACGATGATGATGATGATGAAGATGATGACAATGATGGGGTGGTGGTGATGATGATGATGGAGATGGTGGTGATGGTGATGGTGGTGATGATGATGGTGGTGATGGTGGTGATGATGATGATGGTGGTGTGATCTTGATGGTGATGACAGTGATAATAAAAATGATGATGACATTGGTGATAGTGATGATGATGGTGCTGCTTTTGCTGCTGCTGCTGCTGTTGCTGCTGGTGACGGTGATGGTGATGACGCTTATGGTGATGATGATGAAGACGGAAATGATAGCACCCGATGTATACCTCACACGATGCTTCTGAGGCATTATGTGTATTAACTCATATAATCCCCAAAACAACCCTGCAATGTAGGGCCGATTATCATTCCCATTTTATAGGCAAGGACCCTGAGGCCCATAAAGGTTAGCATCTATGTTCACCCAACTTCCTACTCTGATGACCTGTCAGCTATTGGGCACTCTCTCAGGGAGGCCCTACTTTCCTGTATCATACCTAGAAGCGTTATTTATCTATTCTGTGATCATTAACCTCTCATTTATTTCTGTGTCCCCACCCCCCACCTGGGCTCTCTGTGTCTTGTCCACTCTTGCATCTGCCACTGTATTGTGCAGGTGCTTCCCTGTACAGAACGTTCACCAGAAATGAGGGAGAGTAATCTGGGTTTTGAGAGCTGAGGTTGACCACTGTTTATGCAGCCCTTCAGGAATTCAGAAGACGGGTGATCTGAGGCTGATGCGGAGAGGGAGTGGCAAGCACAGGGTAAAGGGAGTTTAGGTCCTTCTGGTGGGTGGGTGGCATGGTGACAGCAGCTCTGAAGCCTTGTCCCTGGAAGGAAGATCTTCTCTCCTTCGGAAGTGGATCCCCCCCCATCCCCAGCTTTTGGACACATGAGTAGTGTTTGTTTTTATCTTTCTGAGTCATGTGAAATACTTCAGTGAAATACTATTGTGAAATACTTCAGTGTTTCATCCCCCGGGGACACCAGGACTTCAGAGAGAGACAGAAAAGAACCATTTATTTTCCCTTCCTAAATGCCATGGACAGCCTTTTATGCCTGAGCTGACAGGATGTGTCTAGTTAAGCATCATAATGCTGAGGGAATGAGGGATGCCGGGCCTGGAGAGGATGGGGTGGTGTGTGTGTGGGGAGGATTCTCCAGGGATGCTGGTCTCAGTCTCACCGTGATTGTAGGTAAAAATCACTTGGACCCAGAGAGACAGACACACAGTCATTTTTTATTTATTCACACACCCTTAGAAGGCACTTGTTACACATCAGACACCGTTCTCAGCGCGTGGTGACATTAACTCACTATCCTACAATTCTATGTGGTAGACACGAACACCACCTCCATCTTTCAGAACAAGAGACTGGGCCCACAAAGGCCACGTCACTCCCTGGGCACAGCTGGGTCTGCCTCCGGCATCAGGGTAGTTGGGTTCAGAATCTGGCTCCTACCTACTTCTCCAGGTTGCCTAGCACACATTTCAAGTATTTCCAGTAAGCTTCAAACTTATTCTTTTAAATCCAGGCACATAGGAGGGACAGAACATCAAGATACGATGGACTCCCAGAGCGATGTGCACTCCCAATGTCAAGGAGCCCTGTTAGCCTGGCTCCTCTTGCCCCAAAGATTGCAGAGCCCACTGGCTTGCTCTGTGGGGGCCACGGCCACACCATGAGGCAGGAAGATTGGTGGCGCTTCCTCTTGGAAATGAAGACATGGGTTCAGGGAGTTCGTTCAGGTAGGACAGGTGGGGAAGGGCAGGTGAGGTCTACTCCCCAGCCAATGCAGGGGGACCCCTGCTCTTCCTCCAGCATCGCATCCTGCAGGCCAAGCTTTCCATGTGACAGTGGTATCAGACACAGGGAGTTGGGTTGGGATCACAGTTTCTTTCGAGCTTTACATCTACTGAACTTAACACCTTGGTCAGGTCCAAGTAGAGAATGAGAGCTAGGGTTTCTCAAGCCACACGACATGCCTGTCTTCTCTCCTTCTGTCCTCCGTCCTTCACTCTGCGGACATTCTCTGTGCTTCCACCCTTGCATGAAGAGGTTCTCCAGGATCTGAAGTGGATGAAGCCACATTGACTCAATTTCCTTTCACCAGGCTTCTGGAACCCATGTGAGGTGCTTGGGCAGGGCAGGTGGGTAAAGACGGGGTGCTCAGATTGGGGTGCCAGGGGCATGATGGGCAGTGGGATGGGTGAAGGCCCTGTCTGGGAGGGCCCTCACACAGCAGTCAGGGCTGACAAGGGACTCAGGGGAGGCACAAAAGGGGTGAGGCTGTCCAGGGAGATGGTGTCTGTCATGAGAAGTGGGTGGAGGACAGAGCTTGGGGGGCAGACAGAAGAAGAGGCAGCGATGGTGACGGAGAACCAATGGGAAACCCAGGGGGCAGGGAGAGAACTCACACAGGAGCCACAGGGAGGGGGACGGGAAGGGGGAGTCACCAAGGCCTGGGAGCCCAGGGCCCTCGCCATTAGTGCACATGATGGGTAATTTTGTACGTCAACTTGACTGGGCATGGAGTGCCACGATGTGGCTGCACATGACTCCGCATGTGTCTGTAAGGAGTTCCCAGAGGGGATCAGTATGTGAGTCAGCGGACCCAATACAGCAGGTGGATCCTCCCTAATGTGGGTGGGCATCTCCCAGGCCACTGCGGGTCCGAATGGCACAAGCAGGTGGGGGAAGGGTAGTCACCTCTTCCTGACAGCCAGAGCTGGAACATTATCTTCTCCTGCCCTTGAAGCTCTTGCTTCTCAGGCTTAATGAAGACTGGAAGCTATACCACCAGCTCCCCTGTTCTCAGGCCTCTGCACCCAGACTGCTCTACACCCCCAGCCATCCGGGGTCTCCAGCTTGCAGACTGCAGATGCTGGGACTTCCCAGCCTTACTGGCTGCACCAGCCAATCCCTGTAATAAATCTCATCCGCCCTCTCTCTTTGCGTACATATGTATCCTGTCTCTCTCTATTTCATTGCTCTGGGGAGCCCTAATACAGTGGGTGCAGTGGGTTGAACAGAGCACTCCCCCAGATTTGTGTCCACCCGCAAACTCAGGCCTTATCTGAAAGTAGGGTCTTTGCAGATGTGATGAAGGCACAGACTGAGATGAGGTCATACTGAATTAGGGTGGTTTTCCTAAATCCAGTGAGGGTGTCCTTATAAAAGACAGAGGAGGACAAAGAGGAGAATGTCACGTGAGCTCTGCCTGATGTGTTTGCAAGGCAAGGAACACCGAGGCCCCCCAGAAGCCAGCAGCAGCTGAGAGAGACCTGGGACAGACTCTCGCCTCAGTCCTCAGAGGGACCCAACCCTGCCCACACCTGAGTCCCAGACTTCTGGCCTCCTGGATTGTGAGAGGACACATGTTTATTATTTCAAGCAATCTGATTTATGGTGGTTTGTCACTGCAGCCCCAGGAACTAACACAGTGGGCCACTGGTCATGTTCGAGAAGGGGGGTGGTTAGATATAGGCATATTCATTGAGAACATGGGGAACACCTGGGGACCTGGGGAGGGGGGTGGAGGCAGCAGGTGCAGATGACTATTTCAAGGATTTTTGTGGTGCGGTGAGGAGCCAGCAGAGCAGGAAGGTATCAGGGGACTGTCTTTGACAAGCAGCCTCAGGGAGAAAGAGGGGGTCCGCTTCCCACTGGGTCTGCTGGCTTGGGGGGCATGTCTGCCCTCCTATGGCCCTGATGCTGTCACTGGGCCCCCACAGAGTGGAGGTGGTAGTGTGAGGTCACAGAGCAGGAGACAGGGGTGAGTGGGCTGCACCTGTGTCCTGGGCGGTCATCACTGAGCCCTGCATGTCAGGCACAGGGCTGACCACCAGCACTGGCCACCCGTCCTGCCTGGGGACCAGCACTTACTAGCTGTGGATCCGGAGGCAAGAGAAAGCCTAACCACCTCTTCTTTGTTTCAGGTCCTGTCTTTACAACAGAGCAGAGAGCAGCACCCACCCCAGGGGGTCGTCGTGAGGGCTGAACAGAATCGTCCTGTGATACGCTCAGCATGGTGCACACACTTTGCAAGAGCTCTTCATAGCCTGTGACATAGGCGGTGTCTTTCCTGCTTGACTTCTAACTGAGGCTCGGGTAGGGGACCTGGAAAGACCCGGGAGGTCCCTCCCCAGCGCTGGCCGCTTCTCCTTGGGGTGGTGAATGCACTTCTGGGCTCTGACTGGAGTCCCATTGGCCAACTTTGGGGTCTCAGGACCACCTAGACACCCCTGACACACAGCTGAATGGGCAGTGGAAAGGCATGGCATGCAGGATATGTATCCAGAAAATGGTCGGTGCCTTTACTGAGCAGGTGACTTTGGGATCAATGGGATAGAAAACACCCCCACTTCTTGCTAGATACAAGAGGGGCGCTTGGGTGACTCAGTCAGTTAAGCGTCCAACTTCGGCTCAGGCGGTCTGTGAGTTTGAGCCCTGTGTCTGACTCTGTGCTGACAGCTGGAGTCGGAGCCTGCTTCAGATTCTGTCTCTCTCTGTCTCTGCCCTCCCCCACTCATGCTCTGGTGATGGGCAAGGAGGAGGGCACTTGTGGGGATGAGCACTGGGTGTTATATGGAAACCAACTTGACAATGAACTATTTTTAAAAAAGAAATAACCAAACATTTAAAAATAATTTTAAAAAATACAAGAGACCCACTCCAGAGGCAACTGCAGAGGGAGATAAAACATCAGCTCTCATTTGGAGAGCTCGATGGGAATGCACAGCTTTTAGGGTTTTAGGGTCACAGGGTCTGCAGTTCCCTCCTCCCAAGCTTACAACTAGGAGGGACCCACCTGGAGAAAATTGGGGACAGCAGAGCAGACGCTTTCCTGTGTGCAAGGGGCAGGACAGACAAAGAGAAGAGAGCTCCCAGGGCCAGAGCTTTATAATGGATTAGCTCCAAGTATGTGAGCGTTGGGGGCCATGGCTGTCTGAGCACCCGCTCTCCCCCAGGGCTGGGGTGAGGAAGAGGGGGATTTACAGGCCATCTGGTATTCCTCTGGAGGACCCCATCCCCAGGGAAGCCTGAGGGTCCCTGAGGGAAGTGGGAAATGCAGGACACAGGCTGGGGGCGTTGGGATGAGTTCTAGGGGCCAGATGAGCTGGTTCTAGCTGTCAGGGCCGCAGGACACCCATAGCTGCCTGCTCGTCAGGAGGGGCCACGGGGCTTGGGGGACACCCTTCTGAGACTAAAGAGAGAGCCGTGGGGAGCAGAGAGTGAGCAGGACAGTTCCTTGTCTCCCGTAGCCCCTCCCCCCTGCAGACCCCACCTTCCTGATTCTGTTCTATGTGACTGTCAGCTCTGTGTGGCATCCATGAGACTAATCACCCCCCTACGATGTAGTGTCTTGTGTGGCTCTGACTTAGGGCATAAACTGTCACGCTATTCAGGCTGAGAAGTAGCCTGCCCTTCCCTTCTGGTTCTCCTTGGCTCCTTATCAAGGGGTGAACTGTGTCCCCCAATCCTGCAATTACATGTTGGAGTCCCAGCTCCGGGGACCTGAGAACGTGACTGTGTTTGGAGAGGTGACCAGGTAACATGAGTCAGCCTTCATCCAACCTGCCCGGTGTCTTCACAGGAAGAGGAGATCAGGACACAGAGGGACAACGGGGTGAGGACGCAGGGTGAGGAGGGCCATCTGCACGCCGGGTAGAGAGGCCTCAGAAGCAGGCGGCCCTGCCCACGCCTGGATCTCAGACCTCCAGCCTCCAGTACATACATTTCTGTTAGGTCCTCTTACTCTGGTGCTTTGTCAGGACAGCCCCGGAGAACCAGCCCACTTTCTGTGGGGGCCGCTGGGTGTGTGATGGGGTTCGGGGGCCCTGGCACCCACCCCCAGCTGGAAAGGGCACAGGGATGTCCCAGAGGACCCGGGAGTCAAGCCAGGACCCAGCACCTGGGCTGAGGGAGAGCCAGGAGGTGGGGCAGTGCTGGTGACCCTTCCTCCTCCCTTCCCCCCTCCTCACTGGTCGGCCAGTGGCTTTCAGACTCTGGGTGACACCAGGGCCACTTTGAGGGGTTGTCGAAGATGCAGACTCCTGGGACCTGACCGCAGAGATCCTGACACATGACCTCGGCCGGGAGATACACCCAGAGGACGACACAGACACATTCAGCTGCTCTTGCTGCCATGTAACTGTTAAGTCTGCTGACACGGGTTTTCTTCCCTGAAATGGCCCCTGAGTCCTGACATTGGTGCTGGTTCCCAGGATCCTGCCCTCAGATCTGTGAGGGTCTGTGACTTTAAGAGCTCCTCCCACATGTTTATCTGGATGGTGGCATGTGAGAGCAGAGGGTTCCCGCATGGGGGGCTCTGACCATCAGGCCAATCAGGGCAGGGCTGGGATGCAGGTCAAAGAATGACTTTGCTTCTCAAAACACTGTAAAACTGAAAATAGGAAGGGGGCCTGGGAGGGGGGCAGTGTGGGGGGACACGACTGGAGGGTCAGCAGGGTAGACCGGCTGTAATCTAAGGCCTCTGACAGCGGCATTTTTCTTTCCGAGAGCTCTCCAGCGCAGAGACCTGTGTTTAATAACATCACCCTCCAGTAGAAGAGAGGCAAGATTTGGACAGCCCTCTGCCAGGGAGCTGTCTCATCCTGATAAATGGAACAGCATCCCGCCCACTGTGAAAAGTCCCAGTGTTAGATTAAACATATCAATCCTGTTTGTTACCTTCTCTTATCCACCAAGTGGCACCTGGCCGGCCTCTGGGGGTCTGTCTTTGATGGCCTTTCACAGGAAGCGACACGGTTCAGCACCAGGCACCGTGATAATTGTCGTGCAGTGCTCCTGGCCCGGGAGAGCAGCCACGGAGAGCTGGATGCTGTCCTGTGACAAGGCTGGGCAGGCCCTGTGATTGGTGTGGAATCACGGCTCCTTGGGAACCCTGTAAGATGCTGGTAGGAAAATGCCTGTTTCTGTAGATGTTCGAGCCACATCAGGCAGGTACCTCATCCCCGAGCTCTTCTTCTCTCCGGAGAATTGTTCTCGGTGGATGGAGCCTCCTTGCCCTGTGGCAGGTCACACCCCCTGCCCCAGAGTTTACGCCCCATTCTGGAGGGGGGGTGTCAGACTTCGACCAAGGCAGGCATGGGGGTGGTACACAGCTGGCCCCTCATCTGAAGGCAAAATTGACGCAGGTGCAACCCCTGCTTCAGTGCTCATGGGGGAGGTGGTCACACTGAGGCTGATTCAGTCCAGGGAACTTTTCACTTCCCTCCTCTTCCTCTCTGCTCTCCTTGCTCCCCTCCCTGAGAGCTGGCCCTCGGTCGCAGAGCCTGAGCCCCACATTAGGCCTTGCTTCCGGTTCCCCCAGGCTTGGGACCCAACCTCCGGGGGAGAACTTCTACAGGGACTACATTCCTGCCTTGAGAGCCTCCTCTGCCAGAGTTAGGGACCTAACGAAGAAGCAGATTGACCCCAGGATGTGGGTGTGAGGTCTCAGGAGATGCAGATGAGCTCCTGGAAGGCTCTCTGAACCCTCCTGGCTTGTGGCAGGGGCGTGTCCCTCCTTGGGAGATGAAGCCCCCTCCCTGCCTGGAGACCATGCGGAAGTCATAGAGGAGTAGGTACATGCACGGATGACGGGGCTAGTGGTGCAGGGCTGGGGCAGGGCTCAGAGGAGACAGTGCTGGGACATGGTGCAGGGGGTTGATGGGCCCCAGAACTGCAGTCATAGGGCAGCACGAATCTGTCAGAAGCAAGTTACCTAGTGGGCAGCAAGCTCAGAATGGTGGCAGAGGCCTGATCAGCTGAAATCTAGATCAGTGACCAACGGAATGTGGTCCCCCAGCACACGATGATGGGCAGCCAGCAGAGAATGCTTAAAATGTTTACTCAAGCATGGTCAAGGATTTGAGGCCAGCTGCCCTAATGGCACATGACCTCTGCTGCATTTCTAAACCCAAGCTCATTCATGGGCTGCAGGAGAGGCCCGGGCCCCTGAGGAAAGGCACTGTGGTAGAGCTTCAGGTGGCCATAGACAGTCTTCCCCAAAGAAATTTGGGGTCATTTGTTTGGACGACTGTCCATGGTGCCGAGGAAGCTGGTGGGGACCGAGTTGCTCTTGACGCTGAGGACATCTGTGCCCACAGGAGCAGGGTGGTCTGCATTCATGCAGGGTGGGCAGCCATTCACATGTGTGTCCTGTCCAGGGCCGCGTTTTCCTTTGCTCTCCAGCGCTGGGTAGTTCAAAGGGCTGATGGGAAATCCTGTAGAGTAGAGCATGGTCCGTCCGGTCATCAGTACTGTGTGAATGGACTCTCTGAGGAAGAAATGGCAGGTACGTTGGAGGCCTTGGTGACAAAATACAGTGGGTCAACCCCAGAGCCCTCCCCTCAGGCAGCCTGTCCATTCCAGAAACTGAATCCTGACCAAACACACTCAGAAGAATGCTTTCTCTTCTTGAACTGGGCCTTTCTGTTAGGGCTCCTGGTGAAGGCTCAGTTATGGAAGTTTCATTCTTGAGACCCCAGCATGCCTGTTCCCACCAGGTGAGTTCCCTGCTGTCTCTCAATCTGCTAACTTCAGGCAGAGAATCGAGTCTGCATGGGTTCGACTGTGGATCTTGAGAAGGTTTACCGCCCCGTCTTCTAGCACCACGGTCAGCATCCCTTCGGAGGGGTGGGGGGGCCTCTAGCAACCCAGGGAAGCCGAGCCATGCTTGCCGGAACCTGAGGTGGGGTGCTGAAGGGGCCGCCTCACCTGTGACCCAGTTGCCTGGTGTCTGTCACACCTAAAAGCTTCATCCAGACTCCTGCGCACCCCAACATCTTCCCAGATGGATGTCATGGATCCGACAGCCAAAAGGGGCCTGTTATCTGACGGTGGTTAATGAAACTTCTGGTTTGGGGATGGCCATGTTGATCCTCCTGTTTAGATGAGCAAGTCCGTGGTGGTGTCAGGGAAGTGAGATGTGGTTCAGTTTCCTTCTCCTCATCCTCTGGGGAACTAGGTGACCCCCTTCATTCCAGGGAGCCTCGTGGCCTCCTCCGTGTGCCTCTGGCAGAAAACACCTGAGTGAAAATAAGGGAAAGGCAGGTCCTGGTCCTACCATCTTGTCTCTGAGGGCAGACATGAAGAAGGTGTCTTCATGTCACAGCCCCCGCTGTGGTGCCTGGCCCGGTGCTGTCTGAGTGTAACGAGTATGGATCTGTGACTTTACCTTCTCTGGTGTTCCTAGTGAAACATGTTCACCAACATTGGTCAATATTTTCAAGTGTTTTGGGGTGACTTATTTGAAGAGGCTCAGAATATGGGGCTCAGACCACTGTCCATCTTTTCATAATCAAATCCCTATCCCTATCCCCACCCGTGTATGTCTTTCCTCCTGGAATCATCACTCTGAGCAGGCCCATGACAGTCAGAGGGGAGCTCTCCTATTTTTTATTATCATCATTTTCTACAGATGGACTGGACACTCTGCAAATGTTAACAATGACAAATCACCGGCCCCAGTGACACCACAATCACATAATGATAGTCATTACACTGTGGCTGTTTGATGGGCTGAGCAGCAGGAGCCAGGGACCCAGCTCGGCTGGAGACAGATGCCTGGGCAGCAGCTGTGACACAGCAGAGGGCCTGGGGTCCCTTGGCACCACCTTTGCCTGGGCTGTGGCCACACCTGAAGAGGTCCTCCCTCTGAGAGGTCAGGACCAGGTGAGCAGCTGGCTGAAAAGCTACTCAAAGTCATGAGCTAACATCCTGGGGTGGCCCTACCCACTACTGAAGGTCACTGCACCAATGCCCTACCCAATTGCCACAAACGAGGGGGCTTCAAAACAGAAATCTCTTGTCTCATGATTCTGGAGACCAGAAGTCCCAAATCGAGGTGTGGGCAGAGTTGGTTTCCCGTGAGGGCTCTGAGGGGGCATCCGTTCCAGACCTCTCTCCCAGCTTGGGGGTTCCCAGCAATTCTCGGTGTTCTGTGGCCTGCAGAACCATCACCCCAACCTCTGCCTCTGTTGTCACATGGTCGCCTTCTCTGTATCTCCATGTGGTCCCCTCTTTATATGGACACCAGTCATGGGGGCTAGGGCCCACCCTATGCAGTACGACCCCACCTTAACTTAATTGCATCTGTAAAGACCTCATTCACAGATAGGGTCACACTTAGAGGTACTGAGTAGATGTGAATTTGGGGGTCACTGTTCACCCCAGGACAGTTGTTGAGTCAAGACTGAATGGTGGCCTGTAGACTGCAGGCCAGATGAGCACAGAGCTTTCCTCCACAGCCCCCACGACAGGGTGGACCTGGCTGGGGAAGGGCTCTGCAGGGGTCCTGCCCTCTTGTTCTCCTTTGGAATCTTCTGGCTTTGGAGGAAGGAAGGCAGGCACAATCTGTTTCCTACTGAGGAAGGCTGGAGAGCCTCCTCCTTGGAAAACTGCTAGCAAAACACAGAGCTGAGCCCATGAGGCAGGGCCTGACTGGTGGGGAGGGGAAATGTGCAGGCGGATGAACAAGGGAAACAAGGCTCGTCACTGTATGAAGTACCAGAGTTACTCCAGCAGGAAATTAAATCGGAAAGTCCGTCTAACGGGTGAGAAGAAGAGAGCCTTCTTTCTCCTGCAGATCATAAAACATTTCATGACACATCAAGTCCAACACGGCCACCCTGGGGCCATATCTGAGCACAGTTAAGATGTCTGAACCACAAAATGACCAATCGCCCCACCCTGAGCGCCGTGAGCAACCGTGCCTGCTTACTCCTGACATCCTCCACCTCACTCTGTTTTTAGATACTCCATCACAGGATTATCCACACTTCCCGACAGCACTGATCCAGAGCAAAGCCCCAAATGTCCCCCCAAAATCACCGGATACAAGCCCAAATCTAGAATAAGTTCTTCCTAACACTCTCTCCCTGAGACTCTCTGCGGCTCCCCACGGTGTGTGAGCAACCTTATTGCGGTGAGACGTGAGGTGTGTCGTGTGCCTTCCTGGTGGACTTCGGTGGCAGCGCACTGACCCCAGGAAATAATCACAGTTAGCAGTATGAGCATTATTTTGTGCCAGGCACTGAGCTGAGTAACTTTGTATATAGTACCTCATGTTACACTCATGTCAAACCTTGGGGTACTTACTATAAGGTGGGAGACTGAGGCATAGAGGGGACATCTCTCTTTTTTTTAAATTTTAATGCTTATTTATTTTAGAGAGAGATACAGAGAGAGCACAACCGGAGGAGGTGCAGAGAGAGAGGAAGACAGAATCCTTTGCAGGTTCCAGCCTCTGAGCTGTCAGCACAGAGCCCGACGTGGGGCTTTGAACCCATGAGCTGTGAGATCATGACCTGAGCCAAAGTCGGACACTTAACTGACTGACCGCCAAAGCGCCCCTAGTGGGGACATTTCTGGTTATGCATATCTATACCTATGTGTGTATTTATGTCTGTATACGGTTGTGCGTTTTTGTGTATATCTCTATCTGCACCTACACCCACATCTGCATCTATCTACACCATCTGTATCTTTCTGTATGTCTACCTCTACGTGTCTCTGGTGTATGTTTGTGTCTATGTGTGTATCTATGTATATGTGTGTATTTTCAACCTTACCAGCTGTTACAGATGAGGAAGTTGAGGCCCAGAGATGCTTTGTGACTCACCTTAGGCCACCTGGTTAGTGAGTTGCTTGTCCAGACAGTCAGCCCAGAAGCTGTGCCCTGGAAGAGGTCACTACACAGCACAGACGTTTGGTTTGTTCATGGCTGTGTCTGCACGTAGTAGGTGTTCAATAATATCTGTTCAGTGAACAAATACATGAATGCATGAAAGAATTTGCTGCTCTTGGGAGTATAAATTATTACAGGTCTTAGAACAGTGACTTGATAATATAAAGTAAAATTGAAAATACTTCTATTCTACAGCCCATAATGTGCCTCCTGGGGATATAATGAAGGAACATTCACACACATGCACAGAGACACATAAAAGAATATTCAAATTATGTTTTGGATATTGTTGCCCCTGTGTTTGCTGCTGTGAAGGGGAGTGACATCCACATCCATGAAGAGGGACAAATGCATGATGGTATATCCCACGGTAGGAGATGAGTGCATAACTTATGTCAATTTATCAACATGGATGGATCTCAAAGTTACACTATTAAAAAAGGCAAGTTGTGGGGCGCTTGGGTGGCTCAGTCAGTTAAACATCCGACTTCGGCTTAGGTCATGATCTCACGATTCACGGGTTTGGGTCCTGCATCGGGCTCTGCGCTGACAGTGCAGAGTCTGCTTAGGATTCTCTCTCTCCTCTCTCTCTCTCTCTCTCTCTCTCTGCCCCTCCCCTGCTCTCTTTCTCTCTTTCTCAAAAATAAATAAGTAAACTTAAGAAAATAAAAAGACTTAAAGTATTCATAATAATACCATATACACATAGATACGTGTCATGTATGTATTTATATTCAGATATAGCATTTGTTTATATATATGGAGAGGGAAAGAGATGCAGAAGAAGAGAGGGGTTGAGGAAAAGAAAGGGAAGGAGGGAGAAAGTACAAACAAGGACAGAAGGAAACCCCCAGCTCAGGGGGGGCACAGGCCTGGGTGCAAGGACCTCGAGGTCCTTGATTCCACCTGCAGCATAGTAAGTTTTGGAAAGACCCAAAACACACACAGTGAACTCTGGGTGCGGCTTACGTGTTGGGTGCAGGTCACAAGTGTCCGGTATACTGATTGTTTCTTCTTTTCCACATTTGAGACTTTCCCTTACTGAGAGTGCACAAGAGGGGGGAGGTCCTTGCAGGTGAAGGGCCTGGTCCTGTTTTGGTGGCCACGAGGGTGGGGGAGGG